>JASUUJ010000322.1:0-609644 GCA_030449895.1 Citrus mangshanensis | reverse complement strand
ACTACGTATTACAACGAGTGGGCTATATAGCCTCAGGGGGTGCATAAGTTCACCGCTGACCTCGGAATGGCCCGAGACTTTATGGCGCCTCCATGTGCCAAAATAGCCACTGGCACGCCGCCGCCAGTACCACACCAAGGTCGTGGGGTGCCAAACCACCAGCCGGAAAATGGCTTAAAAGACGGGTGGGCTATGAAATGGTGGGAGCTGCGGCGGTTCGTCTGCCGACTCGGAATGGCCCTAGACTTTGCTGGCGGCCTGTGTGATGGGGAAATAGGCCACGGGCAAAGCCGCGGCACAAAAATTAGCGCCCGAAGGTCGGGATGCCAAAACCCCAGCTGAAAAAATGGCGAAAAACGGGTGGGTTATAGCCTTTGTGGGGGCGCGGCGGCTCGTCCTCCGACTGAATCGCCCAAGATTCGCGGGATGGCTCAGTTGCATCACGGTATAACTGCGCCATTTAAATGAATGCTACCGATGGTCGGAAAAGCAAACTTCAGCCGGAAAAATTGCCAAAAACGGTGGCTATAGCCTTGGTGGGGCGTATGTCGTCCTGACTCGGGAATGGTTCGAGATCTTCCCGGCGGCCCGTGAAAGCTGTGGCTGGGCCACGGGCACAGTCACATCTAAAAATTAGCGCCCAAGGTCGGGTGCCAAAAACCCACGAAAGGAAAAAGCACAAAACTGGTGGGCTATAGCCTTGGTGGGGTGTAGGCTAAGCCTGTCCACTGACTCCGAATGGCCCGACTTGCGGCTGCCTCCTTTGTGCCAAAATAGGCTTTCACGCACACAGCTGCGCCCAAAATTAGCTGTCACCAAGGTCGGGTTGCCAAAAACCTCTTACGAAAATGGCCAAAAACAAAGGGCTATAGTTTGGTACAAGGGTTAGCGTTCGTCCGAGGACTCGGAATGGTGACGAGACGCGGCGGACTCGCTGCCAAAAATTTGCCACTGGCACATTACGCCAAAAATTAGCGCCCGGTTGTCATGCATAAACCCACCAGCGAAAATGGCTGCAAACGGAAAAATGGTACCCTTGGTGGGGCAGCTGGCTCGCCGTCCGCCGGACTCGGAATGGCCTCGAGACTTTCTGGGCGGCCCATGTGCCAAAAATAGCCACGGGCACAGCCGCGCCCAAAATTAGCGCCCAAGGTCGGGATGCCAAAACTCCCAGCGGAAAAATGGCGAAAATCGTGGGTTATAGCCTTGTGGGGCGGTCGGGTTCGTCTCACTGATCTTCGGAATGGACCCAGACTTTATGGTGACTCACAGCAAAAATATGCCACGGCACAGCCGCGCCTAAAAATTAGCGCCCTAAGGTCGGGTGCCAAAACCCACCAGCGGAAAATGCACAAAAACGGGTGGGCCACACTCAAGCGGGCGGCTTAATTTTCACATTCGCCGACTCGAATGTCTGAGACTTATGTATGGCCTCAAAGGTGCTAAAAATAGCTACGGCATAGCCGCTGCTTAAAAAATTAGCTACTACCAATGGTCGGGTGCCAAAACCTCTGTTTTGAAATATTGCCAAAAACGTGGTGGGCTATAGCCTGTGGGGGACGTGGCGAAGGTCGTCCACTTGACTAAGAATTGCCCCGAGACTTTCCGGCGCGGCTCCGTGTCAAAATAGGCAGTGGGCAAACCGCTCCCAAAATTAGCGTATCAAGGTCAAAAAAACCCCATGAAAAATGGCCAAAAACGAGTGGCTATAGCCGTGTGGGGGCGAAGGTTCGCCTGCCGACTGAATGGCCCGAGACTTTATGGGAGGCGGCCTGTGGTGCAATAATAGCTACACATTAGCACAGCTATACTTCTAAAATTAGCAATTGGGCACCCAAGTTCGTGATGCCAAAACCTCTCAGCGGAAAAAATGGCCAAAAACAGACGTGGCGACACCGCGGGGCGTGGCGGAGTTCGTCCCTCCGGACTCAGAATTGCAGCCGAGAATTTGCGACGGTCTCCGTGCCAAAAATGGCCATGGGCATACGCGCCTAAAAATTAGAGCCCGATGGTCGGGTGCCAAAACCCCAGCGGAAAATGGCCAAAAACGAGTGGGCTAACATAGCCATGGTGGCGTGGGCGTAAGTTCGTCTCGCCCGGACTCGAATGGCCCGAGACTCTTCCAGCTGGCGGCCTCCGCGCCAAAAATAGCCAGGCCAATTGGATAAGCTTCCGTGGCATAAAAATTAGCGCCCGAAGGTCGGGATGCCAAAACCTCCCCGCGGAAAAAAATGGCTTAAAACGGGTGGGCTATAGCCTTGGTGGGGGCGATAAGCATGGTTCGGCCCTCCGGACTGAGAATGGCCTGAGACTTTGCGTGCGCGCTCCAGTGGAAGCAGTGAAAATGAATGGTACCACGGCATAGCTCGGCCTACTTTGCAAAAAATTAGCTAGCGATGGTCGGGTGCCAAAACCCCTAAAGGAAAAAATGGCCAAAAACGTGGGGCTACAGCCTTGTTAGGGGCGCATGTTCGCCCTCCTGACTTAGAATGACCCGAGATCTACCCAAGCGCCTCAAAGCAAAAAATGGCCACGGGCATAGGCGTAATCTTAAAAATTAGCTACCGATGGTCGGCTTGCCAAAACCCCTCAGCGGAAAATGGCTAAAAACTAGGGCTATAGCCTCAAAGCAAGGTAAGTTTGGCTTGTCCTCCGGACTTAATGGCCCAGACTTTCATGGCGGTGTAATTCCTCTGTGTGCCAAAAATAGCCACGAACAGCCGCCCCAAAAATTAGCGCTCAAGGTCCCGTGGTGCCAAAACGCCTCAGCCGAATAATGGCCAAAAACGAGTGGGCTATAGCCTGGTGGGGCGTGGCGTAAGTTAGTCTGCCGGACTAAGAATGGCTCGAGACTTGCGGGGCCTCAGCTAAAATAGCCACTGGCACAGCCGCTGTTGTAAAATGTAGCATGCCTAAGGTCGGGGTGCCAAAACCCACCAGCGAACAATGGGCTAAAACGTGGTGGGCATAGCCTTGGTGGGGAGTTGCATAAGTTCGTCCTACCGGACTCCGGAATGGCCCAGACTCAGGGTGGCCTCCGTGGTGAAGCAAAAAAGAAGACTGGCAAAGCCATGCACAAAAATTTGAGCGCCTAAGGGGGATGCCAAAACCCCCAAAGTGAAAAAAATGGCGAAAACGGGTGGGCTTATAGCCCTTGGTGGGGCGTGGCGGCTCCGTCTCCGACTCGAATGGCCTTAGAGACGCACTGGCGGCCTCAGTGTGCCAAAAATGGGCCACGGGCATACAGGTGCACCTAAAATTAGCGCCCGATGGTAGACGGGTTGCCAAAACCCCCAGCTGAATGAAAATGGCGAAAAACGGCTGTGGCTATGCAGCCCATGGGCGTGGCGAAGTTTGTCCTCCGGACTCAGAATGGCCCGAGACTCTGCGGGCGCCTCCGCGGTGCCAAAATCGCCACGGGCATAACAATACTTCAAAAAATTAGCTGTACTGATGGTCATGCCAAAACCCCCAGCGAAAAAATGGCTAAAAACGTGGGCGAGCCTTGCTGTCAGGGTGTGGTGAAGTTCATCTCACTGGACTCTGAATGGCCTCGAGACTGCATGCCTCAGGTGTCAAAAATAGGCCACGGGCACAGCCATCGCCCAAAAATTAGCGCTCAAGGTGCCGGGCGGTGCCAAAACCCCAGCTGAAAATGGCCAAAAACGTGGTGGGCTATAGTGGGCGAAGTTCATCCGCCTCGGACTCGGAATGGCCCGAGATTTTGCTGGCGGCCTCCGGCGCCAGAAAATAGGCCACGGATAAGCCGCCGCATAAAAATTAGTGCCTCGAGGGTCGGGATGCCAAAAAGCTCTAAAAAAATGGCAAAAACTCCGGTGTGGGCTATAGCCTTGTTGGGGTGGGCTTGTTCTGCCCGCCGAACTTGAGGGCTCGAGACTCATGGCGTGGCGGCCCTGGCAGGTGCTAGGTAAAATAGCCCACGGAACAGCCGCCCTAAAAATTAGCGCCTGGTCCCAAAAAAAACCCCAGCGAAAATGGCCAAAAACGAGTGGGCTATAGCCTTGGTGGGTGGCGTAATAAGTTGGTCCACCAGACCTCGGGACGGCCCGAGACTTTGATGTGGCGGCCTGCTGCAAATAGGCCACGGGGAAGATTACGCCAGCCAAATTTAAAAATTAGCGCCCGAAGATAGTCCGGTTACAAAACCCTCTCATGGAAAATGGCCAAAACGAGTGGGCTTATAGCCTTGGTGGGGAGCGTGGGCGTAATAAGTTCGGTCTGGCCTGGATCAAGAATGGCCCGAGACTTATGTGGCAGCCTCCGTGCACCAAAAATAGGCCACGGGACAGACACTCAGCCCAAAATTAGCGCCCAAGGTCGGGCTGCCAAAACCCCCAGCTGAAAAATGGCCAAAACGAGTGGGCTATAATTTCTGGTGTGCGGGCGGCTAAGTTCGCCTCGGGCCGGATTTGAATGGCCCGAGACTTTGCGGGCGGCCTCCGTGGTGGCATAAATAGGCCACGGCACAGCCGCCGCCTAAAATTAGCGTCAAGGTCGGGGTGCCAAACCCACCAGCAGAAAATGGCCAAAAACGGTGGGCTATAGCCTTAAGGGGCGCATGGTTCGGTCTCCTGGACTCGAATGGCCTCGAGATCAGGTGGCCTCCGAGTGACCAAAATAGGCCACGGGATAATCCGCGCATAAAAATTAGCGCCCGAAGGTCAGGATGCCAAAACCCCAGCCGGAAAATGGCGGGAAAACGGTGGCTATAGCCTTGGTGGGCGTGGCGAAGTTCGTCCTCCGGACTACGTAATGGCCTGAGACTTCTGCGCTCGGCCTCAGCGTGTGCTAAAAATGGCCACGGCCATAGCCGCCTACTAAAATTAGGGCACCGATGGTCGGGTGCCAAAACTTCTAGCTGAAAATGGCCAAAAACGCAAGTGGCTATGAGAAATTTGTGGGGTGTGGGAAGTTCATCTCGGACTGGACTAATGGCCCGAGACTTTGCAGGCGACCTCCGGTGGTGCCAACACATATGGGCACAGCCACGCCCAAAAATTAGCGCCCGAAGGTCGGCGTACAAAACCCCGAGCTGAAAAACGAAAACTAAAGGGTGGGTCAGCCTGGTGGGGGCGGCTAAGTTCGTCCTCCGACTCGAATGGCCTGAGACTTTCGCGGCCTCAGGAAGCAAAAATGGCCACGGGCATAGCCGCCTAAAATTACGCCCGATGGTCGGGTGCAAAACCCCCCAGCTTAAAATATGGCAAAAACGGTAATATAAAGCCTTTGGGGGTGTGGGCGGTTCGCCCCGCTGACTCGAATGGTCCGAGACTTTGCGGGTGGCCTCCTGGTGCCAAAATAGGCCACGGGACAGACGCGCCTAAAAATTAGCTGGCTATTGCAAAACCTCCCATGAAAATGGCCAAAAATGAGCTGGCTATAGCCTTGTGGGGGCGTGGCGAGTCTCGTCTGCCGGACTAAGAATGGTCCGAGATCTTTGCGGGCGGCCTCCAGGTTGCAAAATAGGCCACTGCACAGCCGCGCCTTAAAATTAGCGCCCGGTCGTGCCAAAACCCACCAGCGGAAAATGGCAAAAACGGGGGCTATAGCCTCGTGGGGAGCAAGCGTGAAGTTTCGGTCCACTGACTCGGAATGGCACGAGACTTTGTGGGTGGCCTCCAGTGCCAAAAATAGGCCACACGACAAAGCCACAAGACAAAAATTAGCCTCCGGGTCGATGCCAAAGCTCAGCGGAAAATGGCTGGATAAAATGGGGGCTATAGCCTTGGTGGGGGCGTATAATGGTTCGTCTCCGACTCAGAATGGCCCGAGACTTACCGGGCGGCCTCCGTGGTGCAAAAATGGCCACGGGCATAGCCAACTAAAAATTAGCGCCCATGGTCAAGCCAAAACCCCCAGCGGAAAATGGCGAAAAACGGGGTAAGAGTTATATTTGGGGCGGGCGGTTCGTCCGCCTGACTCGAATGGGCCGACTTATGGCGGCTCCGTGTGCCAAAATAGCCACGGGACAGACGCGCGCAAAAATTAGCGCCCGATGGTCGGGTGTCAAAACCCCCAGCGAAAATGGCTAAAAACGTGTGGGCTATAGCCTTGTGGGGTGTGGGCGGTTCGTCCGCTGACTAATGGCCCGAGACTTTTATGGGCGGCCTCCGTGTGCCAAAATAGGCCACGGGACAGACGCCAAAAAATTAGCGCCCGAAGGCCGGGTTGAAAAAACCCCCCAGCGGAAAATGGCCAAAAACGAGTGGGCTATAGCCTTGGTGGGGGTGGGTCAAGTCTCCGGACTAAGAATGGCCCGAGACTTTGCGGGCGGCCTCCGTGTGCCAAAAATAGGCCACTGGCACAGCCGTGCCCAAAAATTAGCGCCCGAAGGTCGGGGTACCAAAACCCACCAGCGGAAAAATGTCCAAAAAACGGGTGGGCTATAGCCTTGGGTGAGGCGAAGTTCGTCCGCCGGACTCGGAATGGCACGAGACTTTGTGGGTGTCCTCCGTGTGCCAAAAATAGGCCACAGGCAAAGCCGCGAACAAAAATTAGTGCCCGAAGGTCGGGATGTAAAAACCCCCCAGCGGAAAAATGGCGAAAAAACGGGTGGGCTATAGCCTTGGTGGGGGGCGTGGGCGAAGTTCGTCCTCCGGACTCAGAATGGCCCGAGACTTACCGGGCGGCCTCCGTGTGTCAAAAAATGGCCACGGGCATAGCCGCGCCCAAAAATTAGCGCCCGATGGTCGGGTTGCCAAAACCCCCCAGCGGAAAAATGGCGAAAAAACGGGTGGGCTATAGCCTTGGTGGGGGGCGTGGGCGAAGTTCGTCCTCCGGACTCAGAATGGCCCGAGACTTTGCGGGCGGCCTCCTTGTGCCAAAAATTGGCCACGGGCAAAACCGCGCCCAAAAATTAGCGCCCGATGGTCGGGGTGCCAAAACCCCCCAGCGGAAAAATGGCCAAAAAACGTGTGGGCTATACCCTTGTTGGGGGGTGTGGGCGAAGTTCGTCAGCCGGATTCGGAATGGCCCGAGACTTTACGGGAGGCCTCCGTGTGTCAAAAATAGGCCACGCGCACAGCCGCGCATAAAAATTAGCGCCCGAAGGTCGGGATGCCAAAACCCCCCAGCGGAAAAATGGCGAAAAAACTTGTGGGCTATAGCCTTGGTGGGGGGTGTGGGCGAAGTTCGTCCGCCGGACTCGGAATGGCCCGAGACTTTGCGGGCGGCCTCCGTGTGCCAAAAATAGGCCACGGGCAAAGCCGCGCACAAAAATTAGCGCCCGAAGGTCGGGATGCCAAAACCCCCCAGCGGAAAAATGGCGAAAACGGTGGGCTATAGCCTTGGTGGCGTGGCGTATGGTTCGTCCTCCGGACTCAGAATGGCCCGAGACATACCGGGCGGCCTCCGTGTGCAAAAATGGCCACGAGGCATAGCCGCCCAAAAATTAGCGCCCGATGGTCTGGGTGCCAAAACCCCCCAGCGGAAAAATGGCCAAAAAACGTGTGGACTATAGCCTTGGTGGGGGGTGTGGGCGAAGTTCGTCCGCCGGACTCGGAATGGCCCGAGATTTGCGGGCGGCCTCCGTGTGGCAAAAATAGGCCACGGGCACAGCCGCGCATAAAAATTAGTGCCCGAAGGTCGGGGTGCCAAAACCCACCAGCGGAAAAATGGGCAAAAAACGGGTGGGCTATAGCCTTGGTGGGGGGCGTAGGCAAAGTTCGTCCGGACTCGAATGGCCGGAGACTTTGTGGGTGGCCTCCGTGTGCCAAAAATAGGCCACGGGCAAAGCCGCGCAAAAAAATTTGCGCCCGAAAGTCGGGATACCAAAACCCCCCAGCGGAAAAATGG
Source organism: Citrus mangshanensis (assembly GCA_030449895.1). NCBI lineage: Eukaryota > Viridiplantae > Streptophyta > Magnoliopsida > Sapindales > Rutaceae > Citrus > Citrus mangshanensis. The sequence goes on along the minus strand of JASUUJ010000322.1, from coordinate 601,829 downwards.
CCAAAAAACAGATGGGCTATAGCCTTGGTGGGGGGCGTGGGCGAAGTTCGTCCTCCGGACTCAAAATGGCCCGAGACTTTGCGGGCGGCCCTGTGCCAAAATAGGCCACGGGGACAGACGCGCCCAAAAATTAGAGCCCGAAGGCCGGGATGCCAAAACCCCCCAGCGGAAAAATGGCCAAAAAACGAGTGGGCTATATCCTTGGTGGGGGGCGTGGGCGAAGTTCGTCTGCCGGACTAAGAATGGCCCGAGACTTTGCGGGCGGCCTCCGTGTGCCAAAAATAGGCCACTGGCACAGCCGCGCCCAAAAATTAGAGCCCGAAGGTCGGGGTGCGAAAACCCACCAGCGGAAAAATGGCCAAAGATCGGGTGGGCTATGGCCTTGGTGGGGGGTGGAAGTTCGTCCGCCTCGGACTCGGAATGGTCCGAGACTTTGGGTGGCCTCCATGTGCAAAAATAGGCCACGGGCAAAGCCAAGATTAAAAATTAGCGACCGAAGGTCGGGGGTGCCAAAACCCCCCAGCGGAAAAATGGCCAAAAAACGAGTGGGCTATAGCGTTGGTGGGGGGCGTGGGCGAAGTTCGTCCGCGGGACTCGGAATGGTACGTGACTTTGCGGGTGTACTCCGTTTGCCAAAAATAGGCCACGGGCACAATCGCGCCCAAAAATTAGCGCCCGAAGGTCGTGATGCCAAATCCCCCCAGCGGAAAAATGGCCAAAAAACATATGGGCTATAGCCTTGGTGGGGGGCGTGGGCGAAGTTCGTCCTCCGGACTCAGAATGGCCCGAGACTTTGCGGGCGGCCTCCGTGTGCCAAAAAATGTCCACGGGCATAGCCGCGCTAAAAAATTAGCGCCCGATGGTCGGGGTGCCAAAACCCCCCAGCGGAAAAATGGCCAAAAAACGTGTGGGCTATAGCCTTGGTGGGGGGTGTGGGCGAAGTTCGTCCGCCGGACTCGGAATGGCCCGAGACTTTGCTGGCGGCCTCCGTGTGCCAAAAATAGGCCACGGGCATAGCCGCGCCCAAAAATTAGCACCCGGAAGTCGGGGTGCCAAAACCCCCCAGCGGAAAAATGGCCAAAAAACGGGTGGGCTATAGCCTTGGTGGGGGGCGTGGGCGAAGTTCGTCCGCCAGACTCAGAATGGCCCGAGACTTTGCGGGCGGCCTCCGTGTGCCAAAAATAGGCCACGGGGACAGACGCGCCCAAAAATTAGCGCCGGAAGGCTGGGTTGCCAAAACCCCCCAGCGGAAAAATGGCCAAAAAACGAGCGGGCTATAGCCTTGGTGGGGGGCGTGGGCGAAGTTCGTCTGCCGGACTCGGAATGGCCCGAGACTTTGCGAGCGGCCTCCGTGTGCCAATAATAGGACACTGGCACAGCCGCGCCCAAAAATTAGCGCCCGAAGGTCGTGATGCCAAAACCCCCCAGCGAAAAAATGGCCAAAAAACAGATGGGCTATAGCCTTGGTGGGGGGCGTGGGCGAAGTTCGTCCTCCGGACTCAGAATGGCCCGAGACTTTGCGGGCGGCCTCCGTGTGCCAAAAAATGGCCACGGGCACAGCCGCGCTAAAAAATTAGCCTCCGATGGTCGGCGTGCCAAAACCCCCCAGCGGAAAAATGGCCAAAAAACATGTGGGCTATAGCCTTGGTGGGGGGTGTGGGCGAAGTTCGTCCGCCGGACTCGGAATGGCCCGAGACTTTGCTGGCGGCCTCCGTGTGCCAAAAATAGGCCACGGGCACAGCCGCGCCCAAAAATTAGCGCCCGGAAGTCGGGCTGCCAAAACCCCCCAGCGGAAAAATGGCCAAAAAACGTGTGGGCTATAGCCTTGGTGGGGGGTGTGGGCGAAGTTCGTCCGCCGGACTCCGAATGGCCCGAGACTTTGCTGGCGGTCTCCGTGTGCCAAAAATAGGCCACGGGCACAGCCTCGCCAAAAATTAGCACCCGGAAGTCGGGGTGCCAAAACCCCCCAGCGGAAAAATGGCCAAAAAACGGGTGGGCTATAGCCTTGGTGGGGGGCGTGGGCGAAGTTCGTCCGCCGGACTCGGAATGGCCCGAGACTTTGCGGGTGGCCTCCGTGTGCCAAAAATTGGCCACGGGCATAACCGCGCCCAAAAATTAGTGCCCGATGGTCGGGGTGCCAAAACCCCCCAGCGGAAATATTGCCAAAAAACGTGTGGGCTATAGCCTTGGTGGGGGCGTGGGCGAAGGTCGTCCGCCGGACTAAGAATGGCCCGAGACTTTCCGGGTAGCCTCCATGTGCCAAAAATAGGTCAGGGGCAAAACCGCGCCCAAAAATTAGCGACCGAAGGCCGGGGGTGCCAAAACCCCCCAGCGGAAAAATGGCCAAAAAACGGGTGGGCTCTAGCCTTGGTGGGGAGCGTGGGCGAAGTTCGTCTGCCGGACTCGGAATGGCCAGAGACTTTGCGGGCGGCCTCCGTGTACCAATAATAGGCCACGGGGACATACGCGCCCAAAAATTAGCGTCCGAAGGTCGGGGTGCCAAAACCCACCAGCGGAAAAATGGCCAAAAAACGGGTGGGCTATAGCCTTGGTGGGGGGCGTGGCCGAAGTTCGTCCTCCGGACTCGGAATGGCCCGAGACTTTGTGGGCGGCCTCCGTGTGCCAAAAATAGGCCACGAGCAAAGCCGCGCACAAAAATTAGTGCCCGAAGGTCGGGATGCCAAAACCCCCCAGCGGAAAAATGGCGAAAAAACGGGTGGGCTATAGCCTTGGCGGGGGGCGTGGGCGAAGTTCGTCCTCCGGACTCAGAATGGCCCGAGACTTTTGCGGGCGGCCTCCGTGTGCCAAAAAATGGCCACGGGCATAGCCGCGCCCAAAAATTAGCGCCCGATGGTCGGGATGCCAAAACCCCCCAGCGGAAAAATGGCGAAAAAACGGGTGGGCTATAGCCTTGGTGGGGGGCGTCGGCGAAGTTCGTCCTCCGGACTCAGAATGGCCCGAGACTTTGCGGTCGGCCTCTGTGTGCCAAAAAATGGCCACGGGCATAGCCGCGCCCAAAAATTAGCGCCCGATGGTCGGGGTGCCAAAACCCCCCAGCGGAAAAATGGCCAAAAAACGTGTGGGCTATAGCCTTGTTGGGGGGTGTGGGCGAAGTTCGTCCGCCGGACTCGGAATGGCCCGAGACTTTGCGGGCGGCCTCCGTGTGCCAAAAATAGGCCACGGGCAAAGGCGCACACAAAAATTTGCGCCCGAAGGTCGGGATGCCAAAACCCCCCAGCGGAAAAATGGCGAACAAACGGGTGGGCTATAGCCTTGGTGGGGTGCGTGGGCGCAGTTCGTCCTCCGGACTCAGATGGCCCGAGACTTACCGGGCGGCCTCCGTGTGCCAAAAAATGGCCACGGGCATAGCCGCCCCCAAAAATTAGCGCCCGATGGTCGGGGTGCCAAAACCCCCCAACGGAAAAATGGCCAAAAAACGTGTGGGCTATAGCCTTGGTGGGGGGTGTGGGCGAAGTTCGTCCGCCGGACTTGGAATGTCCCGAGACTTTGCGGGAGGCCTCCGTGTGCCAAAAATAGGCCACGGGCACAGCCGCACCCAAAAATTAGAGCCCGATGGTCAGGGTACCAAAACCCCCCAGCGGAAAAATGGCGAAAAAACGGGTGGGCTATAGACTTGGTGGGAGGCGTAGGCGAAGTTCGTCCGCCGGACTCGGAATGGCCCGAGACTTTGTGGGTGGCCTCCGTGTGCCAAACATAGGCCACGGGCAAAGCCGCGCACAAAAATTAGCGCCCGAAAGTCGGGATGCCAAAACCCCCCAGCGGAAAAATGGCCAAAAAACAGATGGGCTATAGACTTGGTGGGGGGCATAGGCGAAGTTCGTCCGCCGGACTCGGAATGGCCCGAGACTTTGTGGGTGGCCTCCGTGTGCCAAAAATAGGCCACGGGCAAAGCCACAAGACAAAATTAGCGCCCGAAGTCGGGATGCCAAAACCCCAGCGGAAAAATGGCCAAAAACAGATGGGCTATAGCCTTGGTGGGGGCGTATGGATTCGTCCTCCGGACTCAGAATGGCCCGAGATTGGACGGCCTCCGTGTGCCAAAAATAGGCCACGGGAGAGACGCGCCTAAAATTAGCGCCCAAGGCCGGGTTGCCAAAACCCCCAGCGGAAAATGGCCAAAAAACGGGTGGGCTATAGCCTTGGTGGGGGGCGTGGGCGAAGTTCGTCTGCCGGACTAAGAATGGCCCGAGACTTTGCGGGCGGCCTCCGTGTGCCAAAAATAGGCCACTGGCACAGCCGCGCCCAAAAATTAGAGCCCGAAGGTCGGGGTGCCAAAACCCACCAGCGGAAAAATGGCCAAAAAACGGGTGGGCTATCGACTTGGTGGGGAGTGGGCTTAAGTTCGTCCGCCGGACTCGGAATGGCCCGAGACTTTGTGGGTGGCCTCCGTGTGCCAAAAATAGGCCACGGGCAAAGCCGCGCACAAAAATTAGCGCCCGAAAGTCGGGATGCCAAAACCCCCCAGCGGAAAAATGGCCAAAAAACAGATGGGCTATCGACTTGGTGGGGGGCGTAGGCGAAGTTCGTCCGCCGGACTCGGAATGGCCTGAGACTTAGTGGATGGCCTCCGTGTGCCAAAAATAGGCCACGGGCAAATCGCGCACAAAAATTAGCGCCCGAAAGTCGGGATGCCAAAACCCCCCAGCGGAAAAATGGCCAAAAAACAGATGGGCTATAGCCTTGGTGGGGGGCGTGGGCGAAGTTCATCCTCCGGACTCAGAATGGCCCGAGACTTTGCGGGCGGCCTCCGTGTGCCAAAAATAGGCCACGGGGAGAGACGCGCCCAAAAATTAGCGCCCGAAGGCCGGGTTGCCAAAACCCCCCTGCGGAAAAATGGCCAAAAAACGAGTGGGCTATAGCCTTGGTGGGGGGCGTGGGCGATGTTCGTCTGCCGGACTAAGAATGGCCCGAGACTTTGCGGGCGGCCTCCGTGTGCCAAAAATAGGCCACTGGCACAGCCGCGCCCAAAAATTAGAGCCCGAAGGTCGGGGTGCCAAAACCCACCAGCGGAAAAATGGCCAAAAAACGGGTGGGCTATAGCCTTGGTGGGGGACGTGGGCGAAGTTCGTCCGCCTGACTCGGAATGGCCCGAGACTTTGTGGGTGGCCTCCGTGTGCCAAAAATAGGCCACGGGAAAACCCGCGCACAAAAATTAGCGCCCGAAGGTCGTGTTGCCAAAACCCCCCAGCGGAAAAATGGCGAAAAAACGGGTGGGCTATAGCCTTGGTGGGGGGCATGGGCGAAGTTCGTCCTCCGGACTCAGAATGGCCCGAGACTTTGCGGGCGGCCTCCGTGTGCCAAAAAATGGCCACGGGCATAACCGCGCCCAAAAATTAGCGCCCGATGGTCGGGGTGCCAAAACCCACTAGCGGAAAAATGGCCAAAAAACGTGTGGGCTATAGACTTGGTGGGGGGCGTAGGCGAAGTTCGTCCGCCGGACTCGGAATGGCCCGAGACTTTGATGGCGGCCTCCGTGTGCCAAAAATAGGCCACGGGCACAGCCGCGCCAAAAAATTAGCGCCCGGAAGTCGGGGTGCCAAAACCCCCCAGCGGAAAAATGGCGAAAAAACGGGTGGGCTATAGCCTTGGTGGGGGGCGTGGGCGAAGTTCGTCCGCCGGACTCAGAATGGCCCGAGACTTTGTGGGCGGCCTCCGTGTGCCAAAAATAGGCCACGGGGACAGACGCGCCCAAAAATTAGCGCCCGAAGGCTGGGTTGCCAAAACCCCCCAGCGGAAAAATGGCCAAAAAACGAGTGGGCTATAGTCTTGGTGGGGGGCGTGGGCGAAGTTCGTCTGCCGGACTCGGAATGGCCCGAGACTTTGCGGGCGGGCTCCGTGTGCCAATAATAGGCCACTGGCACAGCCGCGCCCAGAAATTAGCGCCCGATGGTCGGGTTGCCAAAACCCCCCAGCGGAAAAATGGCGAAAAAACGGGTGGGCTATAGCCTTGGTGGGGGGCGATGGCGGCGTCCGGACTCAGAATGGCCCGAGACTTTGCGGGCGGCCTCGTGTGCCAAAAATAGGCCACTGGCACAGCCGCCAAAATTAGCACCCAAATGTCGGGGTGCCAAACCCACCAGCGGAAAATGGCCAAAAACGGGTGGGCTATAGCCTTTGTGGGGATAGTGGGCGATGTTCGTCCGCCAGACTCGGAATGGCCCGAGACTTTGTGGGTGGCCTCCGTGTGCCAATAATAGGCCACGGGCAAAGCCGCGCACAAAAATTAGCACCCGAAGGTCGGGTTGCCAAAACCCCCCAGCGGAAAAATGGCCAAAAAACGGGTGGGCTATAGCCTTGGTGGGGAGCGTGGGCGAAGTTCGTCCGCCGGACTCGGAATGGCCCGAGACTTTGTGGGTGGCCTCCGTGTGCCAAAAATAGGCCAAAGGCAAAGCCGCGCAAAAAAATTAGCGCCCGAAGGTCGGGATGCCAAAACCCCCCAGCGGAAAAATGGCCAAAAAACGGGTGGGCTATAGCCTTGGTGGGGGGCGTGGGCGAAGTTTGTCCGCGGGACTCGGAATGGTCCGAGACTTTGCGGGTGGCCTCCGTGTGCCAAAAATAGGCCACGGGAACAGCCGCCCCCAAAAATTAGCGCCCGAAGGTCGTGGTGCCAAAACCCCGCAGCGGAAAAATGGCCAAAAAACGGGTGGGCTATAGCCTTGGTGGGGGGCGTGGGCGAAGTTCGTCCGCCGGACTCAGAATGGCCCGAGACTTTGCGGGCGGCCTCCGTGTGCCAAAAATAGGCCACGGGGACAGACGCGCCCAAAAATTAGCGCCCGAAGGCTGGGTTGCCAAAACCCCCCAGCGGAAAAATGGCCAAAAAACGAGTGGGCTATAGGCTTGGTGGGGGGCGGCTGTCGGACTCGGAATGGCCCGAGACTTTGCGGGCGGCCTCCGTGTGCCAAAAATAGGCCACGGGCACAGCCACGCCCAAAAATTAGCGCCTGAAGGTCGGCGTGCCAAAACCCCCCGAGCGGAAAAATGGCCAAAAATCAGGTGGGCTATAGCCTTGGTGGGGGGTGTGGGCGAAGTTCGTCCGCGGGACTCGGAATGGTCCGAGACTTTGCGGGTGGCCTCCGTGTGCCAAAAATAGGCCACGGAACAGCGCCCAAAAATTCGCGCCCGAAGGTCGTGGTGCCAAAACCCCAGCGGAAAAATGGCCAAAACAGTGGGCTATAGCCAGGGGGCGTGGCGAAGTTCGTCTGACGGACTCGGAATGGCCCGAGGCTTTGCGGGCGGCCTCGTGCCAAAATAGGCCACTGGCACAGCCGCCTAAAAATTAGCACCAAGGTCGGGATGCAAAACCACCCAGCGGAAAAATTGCGAAAAAACAGGTGGGCTATAGCCGGGCGTGGCGAAGTTCGTCCTCCGGGAATGGCCCGAGACTTTTGCGGGCGGCCTCCGTGTGCCAAAAAAATGGCCAAAAATTAGCGCCTGAAGGTCGGGATGCATAAACCCCAACGAAAAAATGGCGAAAAACGGGTGGGCTATAGCCTGATGGGTGCGTGGCGAAGTTCGTCCTCGGACTGAGAATGGCCCGAGACTTTGTAGGTGGCCACCGTGTGCCAAAAATAGGCCACGGCACAGCCACGCCCAAAATTAGTGCCCGAAGGTCGGGTGCCAAAACCCACCAGCGGAAAATGGCCAAAAACGGGTGGGCTATAGCCTTGGTGGGGCGTGGGCGAAGTTCGTCCGGACTCAGAATGGCCCGAGACTTTGGGGGGGGCCTCCGTGTGCCAAAAATAGGCCACGGGCACAGCCACGCCCAAAAATTAGTGCCCGAAGGTCGGCGTGCCAAAACCCCCCGAGCGGAAAAATGGCCAAAAATCAGGTGGGCTATAGCCTTGGTGGGGGTGTGGGCAGTTCGGGACTCGGAATGGTCCGAGACTGCGGTGGCCTCCGTGTGCCAAAAATAGGCCACGGAACAGCCGCCCAAAAATTAGCGCCCAAGGTCGTGGTGCCAAAACCCCAGCGGAAAAATGGCCAAAAACGAGTGGGCTATAGCCTTGCGGGGCGTGGGCGAAGTTCGTCTGCCGGACTCGGAATGGCCCGAGACTTTGCGGGCGGCCTCCGTGTGCCAAAAATAGGCCACTGGCACAGCCGCGCCCAAAAATTAGCACCCGAAGGTCGGGATGCAAAATTACCCAGCGGAAAAATGGCGAAAAAACGGGTGGGCTATAGCCTTGGTGGGGGGCGTGGGCGAAGTTCGTCCTCCGGACTCAGAATGGCCCGAGACTTTGCGGGCGGCCTCCGTGTGCCAAAAAATGGCCACGGGCATAGCCGCGCCCAAAAATTAGCGCCCGAAGGTCGGGATGCCAAAACCCCCCAACGAAAAAATGGCGAAAAAACGGGTGGGCTATAGCCTTGATGGGGTGCGTGGGCGAAGTTCGTCCTCCGGACTCAGAATGGCCCGAGACTTTGTGGGTGGCCACCGTGTGCCAAAAATAGGCCACGGGCAAAGCCGCGCACAAAAATTAGCGCCCGAAGGTCGGGATGCCAAAACCCCCCAACGGAAAAATGGCCAAAAAACGTGTGGGCTATAGCCTTGGTGGGGGGTGTGGGAGAAGTTCGTCCTCCGGACTCAGAATGGCCCGAGACTTACCGGGTGGCCACCGTGTGCCAAAAATAGGCCACTGGCACAGTCGCGCCCAAAAATTAGCGCCCGAAGGTCGGGGTGCCAAAACCCACCAGCGGAAAAATGGCCAAAAAACGGGTGGGCTATAGCCTTGGTGGGGGGCGTGGGCGAAGTTCGTCCGCCGGACTCTGAATGGCCCGAGACTTTGCGGGCGGCCTCCGTGTGCCAAAAATAGGCCACGGGCACAGCCACGCCCAAAAATTAGCGCCCGAAGGTCGGCGTGCCAAAACCCCCCGAGCGGAAAAATGGCCAAAAATCAGGTGGGCTATAGCCTTGGTGGGGGGTGTGGGCGAAGTTCGTCCGCGGGACTCGGAATGGTCTGAGACCTTGCGGGTGGTCTCCGTGTGCCAAAAATAGGCCACGGGAACAGCCGCCCCCAAAAGTTAGCGCCCGAAGGTCGTGGTGCCAAAACCCCCCAGCGGAAAAATGGCCAAAAAACGAGTGGGCTATAGCCTTGGTGGGGGGCGTGGGCGAAGTTCGTCTGCCGGACTCGGAATGGCCCAAGACTTTGCGGGCGGCCTCCGTGTGCCAAAAATAGCCCACTGGCACAGCCTTGCCCAAAAATTAGCACCCGAAGGTCGGGATGCAAAACCCCCCAGCGGAAAAATGGCCAAAAAACGGGTGGGCTATAGCCTTGGTGGGGGGCGTGGGCGAAGTTCGTTCGCCGGACTCGGAATGGCCCGAGACTTTGCGGGTGGCCTCCGTGTGCCAAAAAATGGCCACGTGCATAGCCGCGCACAAAAATTAGCGCCCGAAGGTCGGAATGCCAAAACCCCCCAGCGGAAAAATGGCGAAAAAACGGATGGGCTATAGCCTTGGTGGGGGGCGTGGGCGAAGTTCGTCCTCCGGACTCAGAATGGCCCGAGACTTACCGGGCGGCCTCCGTGTGCCAAAAAATGGCCACGGGCATAGCCGCGCCAAAAAATTAGCGCCCGATGGTCGGGGTGCCAAAATCCCCCAGCGGAAAAATGGCGAAAAAACGGGTGGGCTATAGCCTTGGCGGGGGGCGTGGGCGAAGTTCGTCCTCCGGACTCAGAATGGCCCTAGACTTTGCGGGCGGCCTCCGTGTGCCAAAAATAGGCCACTGGCACATACGCGCCCAAAAATTAGCACCCGAATGTCGGGGTGCCAAAACCCACCAGCGGAAAAATGGCCAAAAAACGGGTGGGCTATAGCCTTGGTGGGGAGCGTGGGCGAAGTTCCTCCTCCGGACTCAGAATGGCCCGAGACTTACCGGGCGGCCTCCGTGTGCCAAAAAATGGCCACGGGCATAGCCGCGCCAAAAAATTAGCGCCCGATGGTTGGGGTGCCAAAACCCCCCAGCGGAAAAATGGCGAAAAAACGGGTGGGCTATAGCCTTGGTGGGGGGCGTGGGCGAAGTTCGTCCTCCGGACTCAGAATGGCCCGAGACTTTGCGGGCGGCCTCCGTGTGCCAAAAATAGGCCACTGGCACAGGCACCCAAAAATTAGCGCCCGAAGGTCGGGATGCCAAAACCCCCCAGCGGAAAAATGGCGAAAAAACGGATGGGCTATAGCCTTGGTGGGGGGCGTGGGCGAAGTTCCTCCTCCGGACTCAGAATGGCCCGAGACTTACCGGGCGGCCTCCGTGTGCCAAAAAATGGCCACGGGCAAAGCCGCGCCAAAAAATTAGCGCCCGATGGTCGGGGTGCCAAAACCCCCCAGCGGAAAATGGCGAAAACGGTGGGCTATAGCCTTGTGGGGGCGTGGCGGTTCGTCCTCCCGGACTCAGAATGGCCCGAGACTTTGCGGGCGGCCTCCGTGTGCCAAAAATAGGCCACTGGTACAGCCGCGCCCAAAAATTAGCACCCGAATGTCGGGGTGCCAAAACCCACCAGCGGAAAAATGGCCAAAAAACGGGTGGGCTATAGCCTTGGTGGGGAGCGTGGGCGATGTTCGTCCGCCAGACTCGGAATGGCCCGAGACTTTGTGGGTGGCCTCCGTGTGCCAATAATAAGCCACGGGAAAAGCCGCGCACAAAAATTAGCACCCGAAGGTGGGGATGCCAAAACCCCCCAGCGGAAAAATGGCCAAAAAACGGGTGGGCTATAGCCTTGGTGGGGAGCGTGGGCGAAGTTCGTCCGCTGGACTCAGAATGGCCCGAGACTTTGCGGGCGGCCTCCGTGTGCCAAAAATGGCCACGGGCATAGCCGCGCCCAAAAATTAGCGCCCGATGGTCGGGTTGCCAAAACCCCCCAGCGGAAAAATGGCGAAAAAACGGGTGGGCTATAGCCTTGGTGGGGTGCGTGGCTAAGTTCGTCCTCCGGACTCAGAATGGCCCGAGACTTTGTGGGTGGCCTCCGTGTGCCAAAAATAGGCCACGGCAAAGCGCAAGACAAAAATTAGCGCCCGAAGGTCGGGATGCCAAAACCCCCAGCGGAAAAATGGCTAAAAAACGGTGGGCTATAGCCTTGGGGGGCGTGGCGAAGTTCCTCCTCCGGACTCGAATGGCCCGAGACTTAGGCGGCCTCCGTGTGCCAAAAATGGCCACGGGCATAGCCGCAAAAATTAGCGCCCGATGGTCGGGATGACAAAACCCCAGCGGAAAAATGGCTTAAAAACGGGTGGGCTATAGCCTTGGTGGGCGTGGCGATGTTCGTCCGGACTCAGAATGGCCTGAAACTTTGCGGCGGCCTCCGTGTGCAAAAATGGCCACGGGCATAGCCGCGCCAAAAATTAGCTCCCGATTGTCGGGTGCCAAAACCCCAGCGGAAAAATGGCCAAAAACGTGGGCTATAGCCTTGTTGGGGGGTGTGGGCGAAGTTCGCCCGCCGAACTCGGAATGGCCCGAGACTTTGCGGGCGGACTCCGTGTGCCAAAAATAGGCCACGGGAACAGACGCCCCAAAAAATTAGCGCCCAAGGTCACAGTGCCAAAACCCCAGCGGAAAATGGCCAAAAAACGAGTGGGCTATGGCCTTGGTGGGCGTGGCGAAGTTCGTGCCTCGGACTCAGAATGGCCCGAGACTTTGCGGGCGGCCTCCGTGTGCCAAAATAGGCCACGGGGACAGACGCGCCAAAAATTAGCGCCCAAGGCCGGGTTGAAAACCCCAGCGGAAAAATGGCCAAAAACGAGTGGGCTATAGCCTTGGTGGGGGCGTGGCGAAGTTCTGTCGGACTAAGAATGGCCCGAGACGGCACAAAATAGCCACGGGACAGACGCGCCCAAAATTAGCACCGAAGGTCGGGTTGTCAAAACCCCAGCGAAAAAATGGCCAAAAACGAGTGGGCTATAGCCTTGGTGGGGCGGGCGAAGTTCTGCCGGATTTGGAATGGCCCGAGACTTTGCGGGGGCCTCCTGTGCATAAAATAGGCCACTGGCACAGCCGCGCCCAAAAATTAGGCGCACGAAGGTCGGGTGCCAAACCCACCAGGGAAAAATGGCCAAAAAGGTGCGCTATAGCCTTGGTGGGGGCGTGGCGAAGTTCGTCCTACGGACTCGGAATGGCCGAGACTTTGGGCGGCCTCCGTGTGCCAAAAATAGGCCACGGGATAAGCCGCGCATAAAAATTAGCGCCCGAAGGTCGGGATGACAAAACCCCCCAGCGGAAAAATGGCGAAAAAACGGGTGGGCTATAGCCTTGGTGGGGGGCGTGGGCGAAGTTCGTCCTCCGGACTCAGAATGGCCTGAGACTTTGGGTGCGGCCTCCGTGTGCAAAAAAATGGCCACGGGCATAGCCGCGCCCAAAAATTATCGCCCCGATTGTCGGGTGCAAACCCGCCAGCGGAAAAATGGCCAAAAACGTGGTGGGCTATAGCCTTGGGGGGGGGTTCGCCCCCGAACTCGTGGAATGGCCCGAGACTTTGCGGCCTCCGTGTGCCAAAAATAGGCCACGGAACAGTCCCAAAAATTAGCGCCGTGGTGCCAAAACCCCCAGCGGAAAATGGCCAAAAACGTGGGCTATAGCCTTGGTGGGGGGCGTGGGCGGTCGTCGCCGGACTCGGAATGGCCCGAGACTTTGCGGGCGGCCTCCGTGTGCCAAAAATAGAAGGCTCTGCCAAAACCCACCAGCGGAAAATGGCCAAAACGGTGGGCTATAGCCTTGGTGGGGGCGAAGTTCGTCCCGGACTCTGGCCCGAGACTTTATAGCCAGCAAAAACGGGTGGGCTATAGCAGGCGGCGTAACAAAAATACTGATAGCCATTGGAAAATGGCGAAAAAACGTGGGCTATAGCCGGTGGGGGCGTGGCGAAGTTCGTCCGGACTCGAATGGCCCGATACTTACCAGGCGGCCTCCGTGTGCAAAAAAATGGCCACGGTAATAGCCTCGCCCAAAAATTAGCGCCCGATGTTCTGTTGCCAAAACCCCCCAGCGGAAAAATGGCCAAAAAACGTGTGGGCTATAGCCTTGTTAGGTGTGCGCGGTTGGGCGTCCGGACTCGGAATGGCCCGAGACTTTGCGGCGACCTCCGTGTGCCAACAAATAGGCCAAAACAGGCACAGCCACGCCCAAAAATTAGCACCCGCGGTCGGGCGTGCCAAAACCCCGAAAGCGGAAAATGGCCAAAAATCAGGTGGGCTATAGCCTTGGTGGGGGGTGTGGGCGAAGTTCGTCCGCGGGACTCGGAGTGGTCCGAGACTTTGCGGGTGTACTCCGTGTGCCAAAAATAGGCCACGGGAACAGCCGCCCCCAAAAATTAGCGCCCGAAGGTCGTGGTACCAAAACCCCCCAGTCAAAAAATGGCCAAAAAACGGGTGGGCTATAGCCTTGGTGGGGGGCGTGGGCGAAGTTCCTCCTCCGGACTCAGAATGGTCCGAGAATTTGCGGACGGCCTCCTCGTGCGAAAAAATGGCCACGGGCATAGCCGCGCCCAAAAATTAGAGCCCGATGGTCGGGGTGCCAAAACCCCCCAGCGGAAAAATTGCCAAAAAACGTGTGGGCTATAGCCTTGTTGGGGGGTGTGGGCGAAGTTCGTCCGCCGGACTCGGAATGGCCCGAGACTTTGCAGGCGGCCTCCGTGTGCCAAAAAAAGGACACGGGAACAGCCACGCCCAAAAATTAGCGCCCGAAGGTTGGGGTGCCAAAACCCCCCGAGCGGAAAAATGGCCAAAAATCAGTGGGCGATAGCCTGGGGGCGAAGTTCGTCCGCTGGACTCAGAATGGTCCGAGACATTGCGGGTGGCCTCCGTGTGCCAAAAATAGGCCACGGGACCAGCCGCCCCAAAAAATTAGCGCCCGAAGGTCCTGGTGCCAAAACCCCCCAGCGGAAAAATGGCCAAAAAACGAGTGGGCTATAGCCTTGGTGGGGGCGTGGCGATGCTCGCCTGCCGGACTCGGAATGGCCCGAGACTTATGCGGCCTCCGTGTGCCAAAAATAAGCCACTGGCACAGCCGCGCCAAAATTAGCCCCCGAAGGTCGGGGTGCCAAAACCCACCAGCGGAAAAATGACCAAAAAACGTGTGGGCTATAGCCTTGGTGGGGGGCGTGGGCGAAGTTCGTCCGCCGGACTCGGAATGGCCCGAGACTTTGCGGGCGGCCTCCGTGTGCCAAAAATAAGCCACTGGCACAGCCGCGCCCAAAAATTAGCCCCCGAAGGTCGGGGTGCCAAAACCCACCAGCGGAAAAATTACCAAAAAACGTGTGGGCTATAGCCTTGGTGGGGGCGAAGTTCGTCCAGGACTCGGAATGGCCCGAGACTTTGGGCGGCCTCCGGTGCCAAAAATAAGCCACTGGCATAGCCGCACACAAAAATTAGCCCCCGAAGGTCGGGGTGCCAAAACCCACCAGCGGAAAAATGACCAAAAAACGGGTGGGCTATTGCCTTGGTGGGGGGCGTGGGTGAAGTTCGTCCGCCGGACTCAGAATGGCCCGAGACTTTCCGGGCGGCCTCCGTGTGCCAAAAATAGGCCAGGGGCGAAACCGCACCCAAAAATTAGTGACCGAAGGCCGGGGGTGCCAAAACCCCCCAGCGGAAAAATGGCCAAAAAACGGGTGGGCCATAGCCTTGGTGGGGGGCATGGGCGAAGTTCGCCCGCCGGACTCAGAAAGGCCCGATACTTTACGGGCGGCCTCCGTGTGCCAAAAATAGGCCACGGGGACAGACGCGTCCAAAAATTAGCGCCCGAAGGCCGGGTTGCCAAAACCCCAGCGGAAAATGGCCAAAAACGAGTGGGCTATAGCCTTGGTGGGGGCGTGGCGAAGTTCTGCCGGATTTGGAATGGCCCGAGACTTTGGCGGCCTCCGTGGTGCATAAAATAGGCCACTGGCACAGCCGCGCCCAAAAATTAGCGCCCGAAGGTCGGGTGCCAAAACCCACCATCGGAAAAATGGCCAAAAACGGGTGGGCTATAGCCTTGGTGGGGGCGTGGCGGTTCGTCCGCCGGACTCGGAATGGCCCGAGACTTTGTGGGTGGCCTCCGTGTGCCAAAAATAGGCCACAGGATAAGCCGCGCATAAAAATTAGCGCCCGAAGGTCGGGATGCCAAAACCCCCCAGCAGAAAAATGGCGAAAAAACGGGTGGGCTATAGCCTTGGTGGGGGGCGTGGGCGAAGTTCGTCCTCCGGACTCAGAATGGCCCGAGACTTACCGGGCGGCCTCCGTGTGCCAAAAAATTGCCACAGGCATAGCCGCGCCCAAAAATTAGCACCCGATGGTCGGGATGCCAAAACCCCCCAGTGGAAAAATGGCCAAAAAACGTGTGGGCTATAGCCTTGGTAGGGGGTGTGGGCGAAGTTCGTCCTCCGGACTCAGAATGGCCCGAGACATACCGGGTGGCCTCCGTGTGCCAAAAATAGGCCACGAGCACAGCTGCGCCCAAAAATTAGCGCCCGATGGTCGGGGTGCCAAAACCTACCAGCGGAAAAATGGCCAAAAAACGGGTGGGCTATAGCCTTGTTGGGGGGTGTGGGCGAAGTTCGTCCGCCGGACTCGGAATGGCCTGAGACTTTGCGGGCGGCCTCCGTGTGCCAAAAATAGGCCACGGGCAAAGCCGCGCACAAAAATTAGCGCCCGAAGGTCGGGATGCCAAAACCCCCCAGCGGAAAAATGGCGAAAAAACGGGTGGGCTATAGCCTTGGTGGGCGTGGCGGTTCGTCCTCCGGACTCAGAATGGCACGAGACTTACCGGGCGGCCTCCGTGTGCCAAAAAATGGCCACGGGCATAGCCGCTCCCAAAAATTAGCGCCCGATGGTCGGGTGCAAAAACCCCAGCGGAAAATGGCCAAAAACGCTTGGGCTATTGTCTTGGTGGGGTGTGGCGGTTCGTCCTCCGGACTCAGAATGTCCCGAGACTTACCGGGCGGCCTCCGTGTGCCAAAAATAGGCCACAGCCGCGCCTAAAAATTAGCGCCCGATGGTCGGGTGCCAAAACCCACCAGCGGAAAAATGGCTAAAAACGTGTGGGCTATAGCCTTGGTGGTGGGCGTTGGCGAATTTCGTCCGCTGGTCTCGTATTGGGCCGAGACTTTGTGGGTGGCCTCCGTGTGCCAAAAATATGCCACGGGCAAAGCTGCGCACAAAAATTAGCGCCCGAAGGTCAGGATGCCAAAACCCCCCAGCGGAAAAATGGCCAAAAAACGTGTGGGCTATTGCCTTGGTGGGGGGTGTGGGCGAAGTTCGTCCGCCGGACTCGGAATGGCCCGAGACTTTGCGGGCGGCCTCCGTGTGCCAAAAATAGGCCACGGGCACAGCCGCGCACAAAAATTAGCGCCCGAAAGTCGGGCTTCCAAACCCACCAGCGGAAAATGGCCAAAAAACGGGTGGGCTATAGCCTTGGTGGGGGGCGTAGGCGAAGTTCGTCCGCCGGACTCGGAATGGCCCGAGACTTTGTGGGTGGCCTCCGTGTGCCAAAAATAGGCCACGGGCAAAGCCGCGCACAAAAATTAGCGCCCGAAAGTCGGGATGCCAAAACCCCCCAGCGGAAAAATGGCGAAAAAACGGGTGGGCTATAGCCTTGGTGGGGGGCGTAGGCGAAGTTCGTCCGCCGGACTCGGAATGGCCCGAGACTTTGCGGGCGGCTCCATGTGCCAAAATAGGCCACGGCACAGCCGCGCCCAAAAATTAGCGCCCGATGGTCGGGGTGCCAAAACCCCCAAGCGGAAAAATTGCCAAAAAACGTGTGGGCTATAGCCTTGGTGGGAGGCGTGGGCGAAGTTCGTCCGCCGGACTCGGAATGGCCCGAGACTTTGCGGGCGGCCTCCGTGTGCCAAAAAATGGCCACGGGCATAGCCGCGCTCAAAAATTAGCGCCCGATGGTCGGGGTGCCAAAACCCCCCAGCGGAAAAATGGCCAAAAAACGTGTGGGCTATAGCCTTGGTGGGGGGTGTGGGCGAAGTTCGTCCGCCGACTCGGAATGGCCCGATACTTTGCTGGCGGCCTCTGTGTGCCAAAAAAAGGCCACAGGCACAGCCACGCCCAAAAATTAGCACCCGGAAGTCGGGGTGCCAAAACCCCCCAGCGGAAAAATGGCCAAAAAACGGGTGGGCTATAGCCTTGGTGGGGGGTGTGGGCGAAGTTCGTCCGCCGGACTCAGAATGGCGCGAGAATTTGCGGGCGGGATCCGTGTGCCAAAAATAGGCCACGGGCACAGCCGCGCCCAAAAATTAGCTTCCGATGTTCGGGGTGCCAAAACCCACCAGCGAAAAAATGGCCAAAAAACGTGTGGGCTATAGCCTTGGTGGGGGGCGTAGGCGAAGTTCGTCCGCCGGACTCGGAATGGTCCGAGAGTTTGTGGGTGGCCTCTGTGTGCCAAAAATAGCCCACAGGCAAAGCCGCGCACAAAAATTAGCGCCCGAAGGTCAGGATGCCAAAACCCCCCAGCGGAAAAATGGCCAAAAAACGGGTGGGCTATAGCCTTGGTGGGGGGCGTGGGCGAAGTTCGTCCTCCGGACTCAGAATGGCCCGAGACTTACCGGGCAGCCTCCGTGAGCCAAAAATTGGGCACGGACATAGCCGCGCCCAAAAATTAGCGCCCGAGGATCGGGGTGCCAAAACCCCCCAGCGGAAAAATGGCCAAAAAACGGGTGGGCTATAGCCTTGGTGGGGGGCGTAGGTGAAGTTCGTCCGCCGGACTCGGAATGGCCCGAGACTTTGTGGGTGGCCTCCGTGTGCCAAAAATAGGCCACGGGCAAAGCCGCGCACAAAAATTAGCGCCCGAAAGTCGGGATGCCAAAACCCCCCAGCGGAAAAATGGCGAAAAAACGGGTGGGCTATAGCCTTGGTGGGGGGCGTAGGCGAAGTTCGTCCGCCGGACTCGGAATGGCCCGAGACTTTGCGGGCGGCCTCCATGTGCCAAAAATAGGCCACGGGCACAGCCGCGCCCAAAAATTAGCGCCCGATGGTCGGGGTGCCAAAACCCCCAAGCGGAAAAATTGCCAAAAAACGTGTGGGCTATAGCCTTGGTGGGAGGCGTGGGCGAAGTTCGTCCGCCGGACTCGGAATGGCCCGAGACTTTGCAGGCGGCCTCCGTGTGCCAAAAATAGGCCACGGGCACAGCCGCACATAAAAATTAGCGCCGGCAAGTCGGGATGCCAAAACCCCCCAGCGGAAAAATGGCCCAAAAACGGGTGGGCTATAGCCTTGGTGGGGGGCATGGGCGAAGTTCATCCGCCGGACTCAGAATGTCCCGAGACTTTGCGGGCGGCCTCCATGTGCCAAAAAATGGCCACGGGCACAGCCGCGCCCAAAAATTAGCGCCCGAAGGCCGGGTTTCAAAAACCCCCCAGCGGAAAAATGGCCAAAAAACGAGTGGGCTATAGCCCTGGTGGGGGGCGTGGGCGAAGTTCGTCCGCCGGACTCGGAATGGCCCGAGACTTTGTGGGTATCTTCCATGTGCAAAAAATAGGCCACGGGCAAAGCCGCGCATAAAAATTAGCGCCCGAAAGTCGGGATGCCAAAACCCCCCAGCGGAAAAATGGCCAAAAAACGGGTGGGCTATAGCCTTGGTGGGGGGTGTGGGCGAAGTTCGTCCGCCGACTCGGAATGGGCCGAGACTTTCCTGGCGGCCTCCGTGTGCCAAAAATAGGCAACGGGCACAGCCGCGCCCAAAAATTAGCGCCCGGAAGTCGGGGTGCCAAAACCCCCCAGCGGAAAAATGGCCAAAAAACGGGTGGGCTATAGCCTTGGTGGGGGGCGTGGGCGAAGTTCGTCCGCCGTTCTCGGAATGGCCCGAGACTTTGCGGGTGGCCTCCGTGTGCCAAAAATTGGCCACGGGCATAACCGCGCCCAAAAATTAGCGCCCGATGGTCGGGGTACCAAAACCCCCCAGCGGAAAAATTGCCAAAAAACGTGTGGGCTATAGCCTTGGTGGGGGGCGTGGGCGAAGGTCGTCCGCCGGACTAAGAATGGCCCGAGACTTTCCGGTCGGCCTCCGTGTGCCAAAAATAGGCCAGGGACAAAACCGCGCCCAAAAATTAGTGACCGAAGGCCGGGGGTGCCAAAACCCCCCAGCGGAAAAATGGCCAAAAAACGGGTGGGCTATAGCCTTGGTGGGGGGCGTGGGCGAAGTTCGTCCGCCGGACTCAGAATGGCCCGAGACTTTGCGGGCGGCCTCCGTGTGCCAAAAATAGGCCACGGGGACAGACGCGCCCTAAAATTAGTGACCGAAGGCCGGGGGTGCAAAAACCCCCCAGCGGAAAAATGGCCAAAAAACGGGTGGGCTACAGCCTTGGTGGGGGGCGTGGGCGAAGTTTGTCCGCCGGACTCAGAATGGCCCGAGACTTTACGGGCGGCCTCCGTATGCCAAAAATAGGCCACGGGGACAGACACACCCAAAAATTAGCACCCGAAGGCCGGGCTACCAAAACCCCCCAGCGGAAAAATGGCCAAAAAACGGGTGGGCTACAGCCTTGGTGGGGGGCGTGGGCGAAGTTTGTCCGCCGGACTCAGAATGGCCCGAGACTTTGCGGGTGGCCTCCGAGTGCCAAAAATAGGCCACGGGGACAGACGCGCCCAAAAATTAGCGCCCGAAGGGCGGGTTGCAAAAACCCCCCAGCGGAAAAATGGCCAAAAAACGAGTGGACTATTGCCTTGGTGGGGGGCGTGGGCGAAGTTCGTCTGCCGGACTAAGAATGGCCCGAGAATTTGTGGGTGGCCTCCGTGTACCAAAAATAGGCCACGGCCAAAGAAGCGCACAAAAATTAGCGCCCGAAGGTCGGGATGCCAAAACCCCCCAGCGGAAAAATTGCGAAAAAACGGGTGGGCTATAGCCTTGGTGGGGGGCGTGGGCGAAGTTCGTCCTCCGGACACAGAATTGCCCGAGACTTTGCGGGCGGCCTCCGTGTGCCAAAAATAGGCCACTGGAACAGCCGCACCCAAAAATTAGCGCCCGAAGGTCGGGGTGCCAAAACCCACCAGCGGAAAAATGGCCAAAAAACGGGTGGGCTATAGCCTTGTTGGGGGACGTGGGCGAAGTTCGTCCTCCGGACTCAGAATGGCCTGAGACTTTGCGTGCGGGCTCCGTGTGCCAAAAAATGGCCACGGGCACAGCCGCGCCCAAAAATTAGCGCCCGAAGGCCGGGTTGCAAAAACCCCCCAGCGGAAAAATGGCCAAAAAACGAGTGGGCTATAGCCTTGGTGGGGGGCGTGGGCGAAGTTCGTCCGCCGGACTCGGAATGGCCCGAGACTTTGTGGGTATCTTCCGTGTGCAAAAAATAGGCCACGGGCAAAGCCGCGCATAAAAATTAGTGCCCGAAAGTCGGGATGCCAAAACCCCCCAGCGGAAAAATGGCCAACAAACAGATGGGCTATAGCCTTGGTGGGGGGCGTGGGCGAAGTTCGTCCTCCGGACTTAGAATGGCCCGAGACTTTGCGGGCGGCCTCCGTGTGCCAAAAATAGGCCACGGGGACAGACGCGCCCAAAAATTAGCGCCCGAAGGCCGGGTTGCCAAAACCCCCCAGCGGAAAAAATGGCCAAAAAACGAGTGGGCTATAGCCTTGGTGGGGGGCGTGGGCGAAGTTCGTCTACCGGACTAAGAATGGCCCGAGACTTTGCGGGCAGCCTCCGTGTGCCAAAAAATAGCCACGGGCATAACCGCACCCAAAAATTAGCGCCCGATGGTCGGGGTGCCAAAACCCCCCAGCGGAAAAATGGCCAAAAAACGTGTGGGCTATAGCATTGTTGGGGGGTGTGGGCGAAGTTCGTCCTCCGGACTATGAATGGCCCGAGACTTTGCGGGCTGCCTCCGTGTGTCAAAAATAGGCCACGGGCACAGCCACGGCCAATAATTAGCGCCCGAAGGTCGGGGTGCCAAAACCCCCCAGCGGAAAAATGGCCAAAAAACGTGTGGGCTATAACCTTGGTGGGGGGTGTGGGCGAAGTTCATCCGCCGGACTCGGAATGGCCCGAGACTTTGCTGGCGGCCTCCGTGCGCCAAAAATAGGCCACGGGCACAGCTGCGCCCAAAAATTAGCGCCCGGAAGTCGGGGTGCCAAAACCCCCCAGCGGAAAAATGGCCAAAAAACGAGTGGGCTATAGCCTTGGTGGGGGGCGAGGGCGAAGTTCCTCCGCCGGACTCGGAATGGCCCGAGACTTTGCGGGTGGCCTCCGTGTGCCAAAGATTGGCCACAGTGATAACCGCGCCCAAGTATTAGCGCCCGATGGTCGGGGTGCCAAAACCCCCCAGCGGAAAAATTGCCAAAAAACGTGTGGGCTATAGCCTTGGTGGGGGGCGTGGGCGAAGTTCGTCCGCCGGACTCAGAATGGCCCGAGACTTTCCAGGCGGCCTCCGTGTGCCAAAATTAGGCCACGGGCAAAGCCGCGCAAAAAAATTAGCGCCCGAAGGTCGGGATGCCAAAACCCCCCAGCGGAAAAATGGCCAAAAAACGGGTGGGCTATAGCCTTGGTGGGGGCGGGAAGTTCGTCCGCCGGACTCAGAATGGCCCGAGACTTTGCGGGCGGCCTCCGTGTTCCAAAAATAGGCCACGGGGACAGACGCGTCCAAAAATTAGCGCCCGAAGGCCGGGTTGCCAAAACCCCCCAGCGGAAAAATGGCCAAAAAACGAGTGGGCTATAGCCTTGGTGGGCGGCGTGGGCGAAGTTCGTCTGCCGGATTTGGAATGGCCCGAGACTTTGCGGGCGGCCTCCGTGTGCATAAAATAGGCCACTGGCACAGCCGTGCCCAAAAATTAGCGCCCGAAGGTCGGGGTACCAAAACCCACCAGCGGAAAAATGGCCAAAAAATGGGTGGGCTATAGCCTTGGTGGGGGGCGTGGGCGAAGTTCGTCCGCCGGACTCGGAATGGCCCAAGACTTTGTGGGTAGCCTCCGTGTGCCAAAAATAGGCCACGGGATAAGCCGCGCATAAAAATTAGCGCCCGAAGGTCGGGATGCCAAAACCCCCCAGCGGAAAAATGGCGAAAAAACGGGTGGGCTATAGCCTTGGTGGGGGGCGTAGGCGAAGTTCGTCCGCCGGACTCGGAATGGCCCGAGACTTTGTGGGTGGCCTCCGTGTGCCAAAAATAGGCCACGGGCAAAGCCGCGCACAAAAATTAGCGCCCGAAAGTCGGGATGCCAAAACCCCCCAGCGGAAAAATGGCGAAAAAACGGGTGGGCTATAGCCTTGGTGGGGGGCGTGGGCGAAGTTCGTCCTCCGGACTCAGAATGGCCTGAGACTTTGCGGTGGCCTCCGTGGTGTAAAAATTGCCACGGGCATAGCCGCCCAAAAATTAGCGCCCGATGGTCGGGTGCCAAAACCCCAGCGGAAAAATGGCCAAAAACGTGTGGGCTATAGCCTTGTTGGGGATGGGCGGTTCGTCCGCCTCGGACTCGGAATGGCCCGAGACTTTGCGGGCGGCCTCCGTGTGCCAAAAATAGGCCACGGGACAGACGCGCCAAAAATTAGCCCCGAAGGCCGGGCTACCAAAACCCCCAGCGGAAAATGGCCAAAAACGGGTGGGCTATAGCCTTGGTGGGGCGTGGCGAAGTTCATCCGCCGACTCAGAATGGCCCTAGACTTTGCGGGCGGCCTCCGTGTACCAAAATAGGCCACGGGGACAGACGCGTCAAAATTAGCGCCCAAGGTCGGGTTGCCAAAACCCCAGCGGAAAATGGCCAAAAAACGAGTGGGCTATAGCCTTGGTGGGGGGGGGGGTGGGCGAAGTTCGTCTGCCGGATTTGGAATGGCCCGAGACTTAGCGGGCGGCCTCCGTGTGTATAAAATATGCCACTGGCACAGCCGCGCCCAAAAATTAGCGCTCGATGGTCGGGGTGCCAAAACCCACCAGCGGAAAAATGGCCAAAAAACGGGTGGGCTATAGCCTTGGTGGGGGGCGTGGGCGAAGTTCGTCCGCCCGGACTCGGAATGGCCCGAGACTTTGCGTGGCGGCCTCCGTGTGCCAAAAATAGGCCACGGGAAAGACGCGCCAAAAATTAGCCCCGAAGGCCAGGCTACCAAAACCCCAGCGGAAAAATGGCCAAAAACGGGTGGGCTATAGCCTTGGTGGGGGCGGGCGAAGTTCATCCGCTCAGACTCAGAATGGCCCGAGACTTTGCGGCGGCCTCCGTGTGCCAAAATAGGCCACGGGGACAGACGCGTCCAAAAATTAGCGCCCGAAGGCAGGGTTGCCAAAACCCACCAGCGGAAAAATTGCCAAAAAACGTGAGGGCTATAGCCTTGTTGGGGGGCGTGGGCGAAGTTCTTCTGCCGGATTTGGAATGGCCCGAGACTTTGCGGACGGCCTCCGTGTGTATAAAATAGGCCACTGGCGCAGCCGCGCACAAAAATTAGCGCCCGAAGGTCGGGATGCCAAAACCCCCCAGCGGAAAAATGGCCAAAAAACGTGTGGGCTATAGCCTTGGTGGGGGGCGTGGGCGAAGTTCATCCGCCGGACTCAGAATGGCCCGAGACTTGCGGGCGGCCTCCGTGTGCCAAAAATAGGCCACGGGGACAGACGCGTCCAAAAATTAGCGCCCGAAGGCCGGGTTGCCAAAACCCCCCAGCGGAAAAATGGCCAAAAAACGAGTGGGCTATAGCCTTGGTGGGGGGCGTGGGCGAAGTTCGTCTGCCGGATTTTGAATGGCCCGAGACTTTGCGGGCGGCCTCCGTGTGTATAAAATAGCCCACTGGCACAGCCGCGCCCAAAAATTAGCGCTCGATGGTCGGGGTGCCAAAACCCACCAGCGGAAAAATGGCCAAAAAACGGGTGGGCTATAGCCTTGATGGGGGGCGTGGGCGAAATTCGTCCGCCGGACTCGGAATGGCCCGAGACTTTGTGGGCGGCCTCCGTGTGCCAAAAATAGGCCACTGGCACAGCCGCGCCCAAAAATTAACGCCCGAAGGTTGGGGTGCCAAAACCCACCAGCGGAAAAATGGCCAAAAAACGGGTGGGCTATAGCCTTGGTGGGGGGCGTAGGCGAAGTTCGTCCGCGGGATTCGGAATGGTCCGAGACTTTGCGGGTGGCCTCCGTTTGCCAAAAAATAGGCCACGGGAGCAGCCGCCCCCAAAAATTAGCGCCCGAAGGTCGTGGTGCCAAAACCCCCCAGCGGAAAAATGGCCAAAAAACGTGTGGGCTATAGCCTTGGTGGGGGGTGTGGGCGAAGTTCGCGCCGGACTCGGAATCGCCCGAAGGTTGGGGTGCCAAAACCCACCAGCGGAAAAATGGCCAAAAAACGGGTGGGCTATAGCCTTGGTGGGGGGCGTGGGCGAAGTTCGTCCTCCAAACTCAGAATGGCCCGAGACTTTGCGGGCGGCCTACGTGTGCCAAAAAATGGCCACGGGCATAGCCGCGCCTAAAATTACCGAAGGTCGGGATGCACAAAGCCCCCAGCGGAAAAATGGCCAAAAAACGGGTGGGCTATAGCCTTGGTGGGGGGCGTGGGCGAAGTTCGTCCTCCGGACTCAGAATGGCCCGAGACTTACTGGGCGACCTCCGTGTGCCAAAAAATGGCCACGGGCATAGCCGCGATCAAAAATTAGCGCCCGATGGTCGGGTTGCCAAAACCTCCCAGCGGAAAAATGGCGCAAAAACGGGTGGGCTATAGCCTTGGTGGCGGCGTGGCGCATTCGTCCTGACTCGAATGGCCCGAGACTTACCGGGCGGCCTCCGTGGGCAAAAAAATGGCCACGGGCATAACCACGCCCAAAAATTAGCGCCCGATGGTCGGGGTGCCAAAACCGCCCAGCGGAAAAATGGCCAAAAAACGTGTGGGCTATAGCCTTGTTAGGGGGTGCGGGCGAAGTTCGTCCGCCGGACTCGGAATGGCCCGAGACTTTTCGGGCGGCCTCCGTGTGTCAAAAATAGGCCACGGGCTCAGCCACGCCCAAAAATTAGCGCCCGAAGGTTGGGGTGCCAAAACCCCCCAGCGGAAAAATGGCCAAAAAACGTGTGGGCTATAGCCTTGGTGGGGGGTGTGTGCGAAGTTCATCCGCCGGACTCGGAATGGCCCGAGACTTTGCTGGCGTCCTCCGTGCGCCAAAAATAGGCCACGGGCACAGCCGCGCCCAAAAATTAGCACCCGGAAGTCGGGGTGCCAAAACCCCCCAGCGGAAAAATGGCCAAAAAACGGGTGGGCTATATAGCCTTGGTGGGGGGCGTGGGCGAAGTTCGTCCGCCGGACTCGGAATGGCCCGAGACTTTGCGGGCGGCCTCCGTGTGCCAAAAATTGGCCACGGTCATAACCGCGCCCAAAAATTAGCGCCCGATGGTCGGGGTGCCAAAACCCCCCAGCGGAAAAATGGCGAAAAAACGGGTGGGCTATAGCCTTGGTGGGGGGCGTGGGCGAAGTTCGTCCTCCGGACTCAGAATGGCCCGAGAATTTGCGGGCGGCCTTCCGTGTGTCAAAAATAGGCCACGGGCACAGCCACGCCCAAAAATTAGCGCCCGAAGGTCGGGGTGCCAAAACCCCCCAGCGGAAAAATGGCGAAAAAACGGGTGGGCTATAGCCTTTGTGGGGCGTGGCGAAATTCGTCCGGACTCGGAATGGCCCGAGACTTTGCGGGCGGCCTCCGTGTGCCAAAAAGGACACATGAACAGCCACCCCAAAAATTAGCGCCGAAGGTCGTGGTGCCAAAACCCCGAGCGGAAAATGGCCAAAAATCAGGTGGCCTATAGCCTTTGTGGGGGGCGTGGGCGAAATTCATCCGCCGGACTCACAATCGTCCGAGACTTTGCGGGTGGCCTCCGTGTGCCAAAAATAGGCCACGGGAACAGCCGGCCCCAAAAATTAGCGCCCGAAGGTCCTGGTACCAAAATGCCCCAGCGGAAAAATGGCCAAAAAACGAGTGGGCAATAGCCTCGGTGGGGGGCGTGGGCGAAGTTCGTCCGCCGGACTCAGAATGGCCCGAGACATTGCGGGCGGCCTCCGTGTGCCAAAAATAGGAAACAGGGACAGACGCACCCAAAAATTAGCGCCCGAAGGCCGGGTTGGAAAAACCCCCCAGCGGAAAAATGTCCAAAAAACGAGTGGGCTAAAGCCTTGGTGGGGGGCGTGGGCGAAGTTCGTCTGCTGGACTAAGAATGGCCCGAGACTTTGCGGGCGGCCTCCGTGTGCCAAAAATAGGACACTGGCACAGCCGCGCCCAAAAATTAGCGCCCGAAGGTCGGGGTGCCAAAACCCACCAGCGGAAAAATGACCAAAAAACGGGTGGGCTATAGCCTTGGTGGGGGGCGTGGGCGAAGTTCGTCCGCCGGACTCGGAATGGCCCGAGACTTTGCGGGCGGCCTCCGTGTGTCAAAGATAGGCCACGGGTACAGCCACGCCCAAAAATTAGCGCCCGAAGGTCGGGGTGCCAAAACCCCCCAGCGGAAAAATGGCCAAAAAACGTGTGGGCTATAGCCTTGGTGGGGGGTGTGGGCGAAGTTCATCCGCCGGACTCGGAATGGCCCGAGATTTGCTGGCGGCCTCCGTGCGCCAAAAATAGGCCACGGGATAAGCCGCGCATAAAAATTAGCGCCCGAAGGTCGGGATGCCAAAACCCCCCAGCGGAAAAATGGCGAAAAAACGGGTGGGCTATAGCCTTGGTGGGGGGCGTGGGCGAAGTTCGTCCTCCGGACTCAGAATGGCCTGAGACTTTGCGTGCCTCCGTGTGCCAAAAATGGCCACGGGTATAGCCGCGCCAAAAATTAGCGCCCGATGGTCGGGTGCCAAAACCACCCGGAAAAATGGGGAAAACGGTGGGCTATAGCCTTGGTGGGGCGTGGCGAGTTCGTCCTCCGGACTAATGGCCCGAGACTTTGCAAACGGCCTCCGTGTGCCAAAAAATGGCCACGGGCATAGCCGCGTCAAAAAATTAGAGCCCGAAGGTCGGGATGCCAAAACCCCCCAACGGAAAAATGGCGAAAAAACGGGTGGGCTATAGCCTTGGTGGGGGGCGTGGGCGAAGTTCCTCCTCCGGACTCAGAATGGCCCGAGACTTTGTGGGTGGCCACCGTGTACCAAAAATAGGCCACGGGCAAAGCCGCGCAAAAAAATTAGTGCCCGAAGGTCGGGATGCCAAAACCCCCCAACGGAAAAATGGCGAAAAAATGGGTGGCTATAGCCTTGGTGGGGAGCGTGGGCGAAGTTCGTCCTCCGGACTCAGAATGGCCCGAGACTTAACGGGCGGCCTCCGTGTGCCAAAACATGGCCACGGGCATAGCCGCGCCCAAAAATTAGCGCCCGATGGTCGGGGTGCCAAAACCCCCCTGCGGAAAAATGGCCAAAAAACGTGAGGGCTATAGCCTTGGTGGGGGGTGTGGGCGAAGTTCGTCCTCCGGACTCGGAATGGCCCGAGACTTTGTGGGTGGCCTCCGTGTGCCAAAAATAGGCCACGGGAAAATCCGCGCACAAAAATTAACTCCCGAAGGTCGGGATGCCAAAACCCCCCAGCGGAAAAATGGCGAAAAAACGGGTGGGCTATAGCCTTGGTGGGGGGCGTGGGCGAAGTTAGTCTTCCGGTCTCGGAATGGCCCGAGACTTTGTGGGCGGCCTCCGTGTGCCAAAAATAGGCCACGGGCAAAGCCAGACAAAAATTAGCGCCCAAGGTCGGGATGCCAAAACCCCAGCAGAAAATGGCAAAAAAACGGGTAGGCTATAGCCTTGGTGGGGGCGTGGCGGTTCCTCCGGACTCGGATGGCCGAAACTTTGCGGGCGGCCTCATGTGCAAAAATGGCCACGGGCATAGCCAAGACAAAAATTAGCGCCCGAATGTCGGGATGCCAAAACCCCCCAGCGGAAAAATGGCGAAAAAACGGGTGGGCTATAGCCTTGGTGGGGGGCGTGGGCGAAGTTCGTCCCCCGGACTCAGAATGGCCCGAGACTTACCGGGCGGCGTCCGTGTGCCAAAAAATGGCCACGGGCATAGCCGCGACCAAAAATTAGCGCCCGATGGTTGGGTTGCCGAAACCCCCCAGCGGAAAAATGGCGAAAAAACGGGTGGGCTATAGCCTTGGTGGGGGGCGTGGGCGATGTTCGTCCTCCGGACTCAGAATGGCCCGAGACTTACCGGGCGGCCTCCGTGTGCCAAAAAATGGCCACGGGCATAACCGCGCCCAAAAATTAGCGCCCGATGGTCGGGGTGCCAAAAACCCCCAGCGGAAAAATGGCCAAAAAACGTGTGGGTTATAGCCTTGTTGGGGGGTGTGGGCGAAGTTCGTCCGCCGGACTCGGAATGGCCCGAGACTTTGTGGGCAGCCTCCGTGTGTCAAAAATAGGCCACGGCCACAGCCACGCCCAAAAATTAGCGCCCGAAGGTCGGGGTGCCAAAACCCCCCAGCGGAAAAATGGCCAAAAAACGGGTGGGCTATAGTCTTGGTGGGGGGCGTGGGCGAAGTTCGTCCGCCGGACTCGGAATGGCCCGAGACATTGTGGGTGGCCTCCGTGTGCCAAAAATATCCACGGGCAAAGCCGCGCACAAAAATTAGCGCCCCCAGGTCGGGATGCCAAAACCCCCCAGCGGAAAAATGACGAAAAAACAGGTGGGCTATAGCCTTGGTGGGGGGTGTGGGCGAAGTTCGTCCTCCGGACTCGGAATGGCCCGAGACTTTGTGGGTAGCCTCCGTGTGCCAAAAATAGGCCACGGGAAAATCCGCGCACAAAAATTAACTCCCGAAGGTCGGGATGCCAAAACCCCCCAGCGGAAAAATGGCGAAAAAACGGGTGGGCTATAGCCTTGGTGGGGGGCGTGGGCGAAGTTAGTCTTCCGGTCTCGGAATGGCCCGAGACTTTGTGGGCGGCCTCCGTGTGCCAAAAATAGGCCACGGGCAAAGCCGCGTACAAAAATTAGCGCCCGAAGGTCGGGATGCCAAAACCCCCCAGCAGAAAAATGGCGAAAAAACGGGTAGGCTATAGCCTTGGTGGGGGGCGTGGGCAAAGTTCGTCCTCCGGACTCAGAATGGCCTGAGACTTACCGGGTGGCCTCCGTGTGCCAAAATTAGGCCACGAGGACAGCCGCGCCCAAAAATTAGCGCCCGATGGTCAGGGTGCCAAAACCCACCAGCGGAAAAATGGCCAAAAAACGGGTGGGCTATAGCCTTGGTGGGGGGCGTGGGCGAAGTTCGTCCTCCGGACTCGGAATGGCCCGAGACTTTGTGGGCGGCCTCTGTGTGCCAAAAAATGGCCACGGGCATAGCCGCGCACAAAAATTAGCGCCCGAATGTCGGGATGCCAAAACCCCCCAGCGGAAAAATGGCCAAAAAACGGGTGGGCTATAGCCTTGGTGGGGGGCGTGGGCGAAGTTCGTCCTCCGGACTCGGAATGGCCCGAGACTTTGTGGGCGGCCTCCGTGTGCCAAAAATAGGCCACGGGCAAAGCCGAGCACAAAAATTAGTGCCCGAATGTCGGGATGCCAAAACCCCCCAGCGGAAAAATGACGAAAAAACAGGTGGGCTATAGCCTTGGTGGGGGGCGTGGGCAAAGTTCGTCCTCCGGACTCAGAATGGCCTGAGACTTACCGGGTGGCCTCCGTGTGCCAAAATTAGGCCACGAGGACAGCCGCGCCCAAAAATTAGCGCCCGATGGTCAGGGTGCCAAAACCCACCAGCGGAAAAATGGCCAAAAAACGGGTGGGCTATAGCCTTGGTGGGGGGCGTGGGCGAAGTTCGTCCTCCGGACTCAGAATGGCCCGAGACTTGGGGGGCGGCGTCCGTGCCAAAAATGGGGGCATAGCCGCGACCAAAAATTAGCGCCCGATTGTTGGGTTGCCGAAACCCCCCAGCGGAAAAATGGCGAAAAAACGGGTGGGCTATAGCCTTGGTGGGGGGCGTTGGCGATGTTCGTCCTCCGGACTCAGAATGGCCCGAGACTTGCAGGCGGCCTCCGTGTAAAAATGGCCGCAGGCATAGCGCGCCAAAAATTAGCGCCCGATGGTCGGGTACCAAAACCCCAGCGGAAAAATGGCCAAAAAACGTGTGGGCTATAGCCTTGTTGGGGGGTGTGGGCGAAGTTCGTCCTCCGGACTCAGAATGGCCCGAGACTTACCGGGCGGCCTCCGTGTGCCAAAAGTAGGCCACGAGCACAGCCGCGCCCAAAAATTAGCGCCCGATGGTCGGGGTGCCAAAACCCACCAGCGGAAAAATGGCCAAAAAACGGGTGGGCTATAGCCTTGGTGGGGGGCGTGGGCGAAGTTCGTCCTCCGGACTCTGAATGGCCCGAGACTTTGCGGGCGGCCTCCGTGTGCCAAAAATAGGCCACGGGCACAGCCGCACCCAAAAATTAGCGCCCGATGGTCGGGGTTCCAAAACCCATCAGCGGAAAAATGGCCAAAAAACGGGTGGGCTATAGCCTTGGTGGGGGGCGTGGGCGAAGTTCGTCCGCCGGACTCGGAATGGCCCGAGACTTTGTGGGTGGCCTCCGTGTGCCAAATATAGGCCACGGGCAAAGCCGCGCACAAAAATTAGCGCCCGAAGGTCGGGGTGCCAAAACCCCGCAGCGGAAAAATGGCCAAAAAACGGGTGGGCTATAGCCTTGGTGGGGGGCGTGGGCGAAGTTCGTCCTCCGGACTCGGAATGGCCCGAGTCTTCGTGGGCGGCCTCCGTGTGCCAAAAATAGGCCACGGGCAAAGCCGTACACAAAAATTAGCACCCGAAGGTCGGGATGCCAAAACCCCCCAGCGGAAAAATGACAAAAAAACGGGTGGGCTATAGCCTTGGTGGGGGGCGTGGGCGAAGTTCGTCCTCCGGACTCGGAATGGCCCGAGACTTTGTGGGCGGCCTCCGTGTGCCAAAAATAGGCCACGGGCAAAGCCGCGCACAAAAATTAGTGCCCGAATGTCGGGATGCCAAAACCCCCCAGCGGAAAAATGACGAAAAAACGGGTGGGCTATAGCCTTGGTGGGGGGCGTGGGCAAAGTTCGTCCTCCGGACTCAGAATGGCCTGAGACTTACCGGGTGGCCTCCGTGTGCCAAAATTAGGCCACGAGGACAGCCACGCCCAAAAATTAGCGCCCGATGGTCAGGGTGCCAAAACCCACCAGCGGAAAAATGGCCAAAAAACGGGTGGGCTATAGCCTTGGTGGGGGGCGTGGGCGAAGTTCATCCTCCGGACTCGGAATGGCCCGAGACTTTGTGGGCGGCCTCCGTGTGCCAAAAAATGGCCACGGGCATAGCCGCGCCCAAAAATTAGCACCCGATGGTCGGGGTACCAAAACCCCCCAGCGGAAAAATGGCCAAAAAACGTGTGGGCTATAGCCTTGTTGGGGGGTGTGGGCGAAGTTCGTCCTCCGGACTCAGAATGGCCCGAGACTTACCGGGCGGCCTCCGTGTGCCAAAAGTAGGCCACGAGCACAGCCGCGCCCAAAAATTAGCGCCCGATGGTCGGGGTGCCAAAACCCGCCAGCGGAAAAATGGCCAAAAAACGGGTGGGCTATAGCCTTGGTGGGGGGCGTGGGCGAAGTTCGTCCGCCGGACTCGGAATGGCCCGAGACTTTACGGGCGGCCTCCGTGTGCCAAAAATGGCCACAGGCATAGCCGCGCCCAAAAATTAGCGCCCGATGGTCGGGGTACCAAAACTCCCCAGCGGAAAAATGGCCAAAAAACGTGTGGGCTATAGCCTTGTTGGGGGGTGTGGGCGAAGTTCGTCCTCCGGACTCAGAATGGCCCGAGACTTACCGGGCGGCCTCCGTGTGCCAAAAGTAGGCCACGAGCACAGCCGCGCCCAAAAATTAGCGCCCGATGGTCGGGGTGCCAAAACCCACCAGCGGAAAAATGGCCAAAAAACGGGTGGGCTATAGCCTTGGTGGGGGGCGTGGGCGAAGTTCGTCCGCCGGACTCGGAATGGCCCGAGACTTTGTGGGTGGCCTCCGTGTGCCAAAAATAGGCCACGGGCAAAGCCGCGCACAAAAATTAGCGCCCGAAGGTCGGGATGCCAAAACCCCCCAGCGGAAAAATGGCGAAAAAACGGGTGGGCTATAGCCTTGGTGGGGGGCGTGGGCGAAGTTCGTCCTCCGGACTCGGAATGGCCTGAGACTTTGTGGGAGGCCTCCGTGTGCCAAAAATAGGCCACGGAAAAAGCCGCGCACAAAAATTAGCGACCGAAGGTCGGGATGCCAAAACCCCCCAGCGGAAAAATGGCGAAAAAACTGGTGGGCTATAGCCTGGGGGCGTGGCGAAGTTCGTCCTCCGGACTCAGAATGGCCCGAGACTTACCGGGCGGCCTCCGTGTGCAAAAAATAGGCCACGAGGACAGCCGCGCCCAAAAATTAGCGCCCGAAGGTCGGCGTGCCAAAACCCCCCGAGCGGAAAAATGGCCAAAAATCAGGTGGGCTATAGCCTTGGTCTGGGGCGTAGGCGAAGTTCGTCCGTCGGACTCGGAATGGCCCGAGACTTTGTGGGTGGCCTCCGTGTGCCAAAAATAGGCCACGGGCAAAGCCGCGCACAAAAATTAGCGCCCGAAGGTCGGGATGCCAAAACCCCCCAACGGAAAAATGGCGAAAAAACGGGTGGGCTATAGCCTTGGTGGGGGGCGTGGGCGAAGTTCGTCCTCCGGACTCAGAATGGCCCGAGACTTACCGGGCGGCCTCCGTGTGCCAAAAAATGGCCACGTGCATAGCCGCGACTAAAAATTAGCGCCCGATGGTCGGGGTGCCAAAACCCCCCAGCGGAAAAATGGCCAAAAAACGTGTGGGCTATAGCCTTGTTGGGGGGTGTGGGCGAAGTTCGTCCTCCGGACTCAGAATGGTCCGAGACTTACCGGGCGGCCTCCGTGTGCCAAAAATAGGCCATGAGCACAGCCGCGCCCAAAAATTAGCGCCCGAAGGTCGGGGTGCCAAAACCCACCAGCGGAAAAATGGCCAAAAAACGGGTGGGCTATAGCCTTGGTGGGGGGCGTGGGCGAAGTTCGTCCGCCGGACTCGGAATGGCCCGAGACTTTGCGGGCGGCCTCCGTGTGCCAAAAATAGGCCACTGGCAAAGCCGCGCAAAAAAATTAGCGCCCGAAGGTCGGGATGCCAAAACCCCCCACCGGAAAAATGGCGAAAAAACGGGTGGGCTATAGCCTTGGTGGGGGGCGTGTGCGAAGTTCGTCCTCCGGACTCAGAATGGCCCGAGACTTTGCGGGCGGCCTCCGTGTGCCAAAAAATGGCCACGGGCATAGCCGCGCCCAAAAATTAGCGCCCGATGGTCGGGGTGCCAAAACCCCCCAGCGGAAAAATGGCCAAAAAACGTGTGGGCTATAGCCTTGGTGGGGGGCGTGGGCGAAGTTCCTCCGCCGGATTCGGAATGGCCCGAGACTTTGCGGGTGGCCTCCGTGTGCCAAAGATTGGCCACAGTCATAACCACGCCCAAAAATTAGCGCCCGATGGTCGGGGTGCAAAAACCCCCCAGCGGAAAAATTGCCAAAAATCGTGTGGGCTATAGCCTTGGTGGGGGGCGTGGGCGAAGTTCGTCCGCCGGACTCAGAATGACCCGAGACTTTACGGGCGGCCTCCGTGTGCCAAAAATAGGCCACGGGCACAGCCGCGCCCAAAAATTAGCGACCGAAGGACGGGGTGCCAAAACCCCCCGAGCGGAAAAATGGCCAAAACGTGGGCTATAGCCTTGGTGGGGGGCGTGGGCGAAGTTCGTCCGCCGGACTCAGAATGGCCGGAGACTTTGCGGGCGGCCTCCGTGTGCCAAAAATAGGCCACGGGCACAGCCGCGCCCAAAAATTAGCGACCGAAGGTCGGGGTACCAAAACCCCCCGAGCGGAAAAATGGCCAAAAAAAAGGTGGGCTATAACCTTGGTGGGGGGCGTGGGCGAAGTTCGTCAGCGGGACTCGGAATGGTACGCGACTTTGCGGGTGGACTCCGTTTGCCAAAAATAGGCCATGGGCACAGCCGCGCCCAAAAATTAGCGCCCGAAGGTCGTGATGCCAAAACCCCCCAGCGGAAAAATGGACAAAAAACATATGGGCTATAGCCTTGGTGGGGGGCGTGGGCGAAGTTCGTCCGCGGGACTCAGAATGGTCCGAGACTTTGCGGGTGGCCTCCGTGTGCGAAAAATAGGCCACGGGAACAGCCGCCCCCAAAAATTAGCACCCGAAGGTCCTGGTGCCAAAACCCCCCAGCGGAAAAATGGCCAAAAAACGTGTGGGCTATAGCCTTGGTGGGGGGTGTGGGCGAAGTTCGTCCGCCGGACTCGGAATCGCCCGAGACTTTGCTGGCGGCCTCCGTGTGCCAAAAATAGGCCACGGGCACAGCCACGCCCAAAAATTAGCGCCCGGAAGTCGGGGTGCCAAAACCCCCCAGCGGAAAAATGGCTAAAAAACGGGTGGGCTATAGCCTTGGTGGGGGGCGTGGGCGAAGTTCGTCCGCCGGACTCAGAATGGCCCGAGACTTTGCGGGCGGCCTCCGTGTGCCAAAAATAGGCCACGGGGACAGACGCGCCCAAAAATTAGCGCCCGAAGGCTGGGTTGCCAAAACCCCCCAGCGGAAAAATGGCCAAAAAACGAGTGGGCTATAGCCTTGGTGGGGGGCGTGGGCGAAGTTCGTCTGCCGGACTCGGAACGGCGCGAGACTTTGTGGGCGGCCTCCGTGTGCCAATAATCGGCCACTGGCACAGCCGCGGCCAAAAATTAGCGCCCGAAGGTCGTGATGCCAAAACCCCCCAGCGGAAAAATGGCCAAAAAACAGATGGGCTATAGCCTTGGTGGGGGGCGTGGGCGAAGTTCGTCCTCCAGACTCAGAATGGCCCGAGACTTTGCGGGCGGCCTCCGTGTGCCAAAAAATGGCCACGGGCATAGCCGGGCTCAAAAATTAGCGCCCGATGGTCGGGGTGCCAAAACCCCCCAGCGGAAAAATGGCCAAAAAACGTGTGGGCTATAGCCTTGGTGGGGGGTGTGGGCGAAGTTCGTCCGCCGGATTTGGAATGGCCCGAGACTTTGCTGGCGGCCTCCGTGTTCCAAAAATAGGCCACGGGCACAGCCGCGCCCAAAAATTAGCGCCCGGAAGTCGGGGTGCCAAAACCCCCCAGCGGAAAAATGGCCAAAAAACGTGTGGGCTATAACCTTGGTGGGGGGTGTGGGCGAAGTTCATCCGCCGTACTCGGAATGGCCCGAGACTTTGCTGGCGGCCTCCGTGCGCCCAAAATAGGCCACGGGCACAGCTGCGCCCAAAAATTAGAGCCCAGAAGTCAGGGTGCCAAAACCCCCCAGCGGAAAAATGGCCAAAAAACGAGTGGGCTATAGCCTTGGTGGGGGGCGTGGGCGAAGTTCCTCCGCCGGATTCGGAATGGCCCGAGACTTTGCGGGTGGCCTCCGTGTGCCAAAGATTGGCCACAATCATAACCACGCCCAAAAATTAGCGCCCGATGGTCGGGGTGCAAAAACCCCCCAGCGGAAAAATGGCCAAAAATCGTGTGGGCTATAGCCTTGGTGGGGGGTGTGGGCGAAGTTCGTCCGCCGGACTCGGAATCGCCCGAGACTTTGCTGGCGGCCTCCGTGTGCCAAAAATAGGCCACGGGCACAGCCACGCCCAAAAATTAGCGCCCGGAAGTCGGGGTGCCAAAACCCCCCAGCGGAAAAATGGCTAAAAAACGGGTGGGCTATAGCCTTGGTGGGGGGCGTGGGCGAAGTTCGTCCTCCGGACTCAGAATGGCCCGAGACTTACTGGGCGACCTCCGTGTGCCAAAAAATGGCCACGGGCATAGCCGCGCCCAAAAATTAGCGCCCGATGGTCGGGTTGCCAAAACCTCCCAGCGTAAAAATGGCGAAAAAACGGGTGGGCTATAGCCTTGGTGGCGGGCGTGGGCGCAGTTCGTCCTCCGGACTCAGAATGGCCCGAGACTTTGCGGGCGGCCTCCGTGGGCCAAAAAATGGCCACGGGCATAACCGCGCCCAAAAATTAGCGCCCGATGGTCGGGGTGCCAAAACCCCCCAGCGGAAAAATGGCCAAAAAACGTGTGGGCTATAGCCTTGGTGGGGGGTGTGGGCGAAGTTCGTCCGCCGGACTCGGAATGGCCCGAGACTTTGCGGGCGGCCTCCGTGTGCCAAAAAATGGCCACGGGCATAGCCGGGCTCAAAAATTAGCGCCCGATGGTCGGGGTGCCAAAACCCCCCAGCGGAAAAATGGCCAAAAAACGTGTGGGCTATAGCCTTGGTGGGGGGTGTGGGCGAAGTTCGTCCGCCGGACTCGGAATGGCTCGAGACTTTGCTGGCGGCCTCCGTGTGCCAAAAATAGGCGACGGGCACAGCCGCGCCCAAAAATTAGCGCCCGGAAGTCGGGGTGCCAAAACCCCCCAGCGGAAAAATGGCCAAAAAACGGGTGGGCTATAGCCTTGGTGGGGGGCGTGGGCGAAGTTCGTCCGCCGGACTCGGAATGGCCCGAGACTTTGCGGGTGGCCTCCGTGTGCCAAAAATTGGCCACGGGCATAACCGCGCCCAAAAATTAGCGCCCGATGGTCGGGGTGCCAAAACCCCCCAGCGGAAAAATTGCCAAAAAACGTGTGGGCTATAGCCTTGGTGGGGGGCGTGGGCGAAGGTCGTCCGCCGGACTAAGAATGGCCCGAGACTTTCCGGGCGGCCTCCGTGTGCCAAAAATATGCCAGAGGCAAAACCGCGCCCAAAAATTAGCGACCGAAGGCCGGGGGTGCCAAAACCCCCCAACGGAAAAATGGCCAAAAAACGGGTGGGCTATAGCCTTGGTGGGGGGCGTGGGCGAAGTTCGTCCGCCGGACTCAGAATGGCCCGAGACTTTGCGGGCGGCCTCCGTGTGCCAAAAGTAGGCCACGGGGACAGACGCGCCCAAAAATTAGCACCCAAAGGCTGGGTTGCCAAAACCCCCCAGCGGAAAAATGTCCAAAAAACGAGTGGGCTATAGCCTTGGTGGGGGCGTGGGCGAAGATCGTCTGCCGGACTAAGAATGGCCCGAGACTTTGCGGGCGGCCTCCATGTGCCAAAAATAGGCCACTGGCACAGCCACGCCCAAAAATTAGCGCCCGAAGGTCGGGGTGCCAAAACCCACCAGTGGAAAAATGGCCAAAAAACGGGTGGGCTATAGCCTTGGTGGGGATCGTGGGCGAAGTTCGTCCGCCGGACTCGGAATGGCCAGAGACTTTGTGGGTGGCCTCCGTGTGCCAAAAATAGGCCACGGGCAAAGCCGCACACAAAAATTAGAGCCCGAAGGTCGGGATGCCAAAACCCCCCAGCGGAAAAATGGCGAAAAAACGGGTGGGCTATAGCCTTGGTGGGGGGCGTGGGCGAAGTTCGTCCTCCGGACTCAGAATGGCCCGAGACTTACCGGGCGGCCTCCGTGTGCCAAAAAATGGCCACGGGCATAGCCGCGCCCAAAAATTAGCGCCCGATGGTCGGGTTGCCAAAACCACCCAGCGGAAAAATGGGGAAAAAACGGGTGGGCTATAGCCTTGGTGGGGGGCGTGGGCGTCCTCCGGACTCAGAATGGCCCAAGAATTTGCGGGCGGCCTCCGTGTGCCAAAAATGGCCACAGGCATAACCGCGCAAAAATTAGCGCCCGATGGTCGGGTGCCAAAACCCCAGCGGAAAATGGGCCAAAAACGTGTGGGCTATAGCCTTGTTGGGGGGCGTGGGCGAAGTTCGTCCGCCGGACTCGGAATGGCCCAAGACTTTGCGGGCGGCCTCCGTGTGTAAAAAATAGGCCACGGGCACAGCCACGCCCAAAAATTAGTGCCCGAAGGTCGGGGTGCCAAAACCCCCCAGCGGAAAAATGGCGAAAAAACGTGTGGGGTATAGCCTTGTTGGGGGGTGTGGGCGAAGTTCGTCCGCCGGACTCGGAATGGCCCGAGACTTTGCGGGCAGCCTTCGTGTGGCAAAAAAAGGACACGGGAACAGCCACGCCTAAAAATTAGCGCCCGAAGGTTGGGGTGCCAAAACCCCCCGAGCGGAAAAATGGCCAAAAATCAGGTGGGCTATAGCCTTGGTGGGGGGCGTGGGCGAAGTTCGTCCGCGGGACTCAGAATGGTCCGAGACTTTGCGGGTGGCCTCCGTGTGCCAAAAATAGGCGACGGGATCAGCCGCCCCCAAAAATTAGCACCCGAAGGTCCTGGTGCCAAAACCCCCCAGCGGAAAAATGGCCAAAAAACGAGTGGGCTATAGCCTTGGTGGGGGGCGTGGGCGATGTTCGTCTGCCGGACTCGGAATGGCCCGAGACTTTGCGGGCGGCCTCCGTGTGCCAAAAATAGGCCACTGGCACAGTCACGCCCAAAAATTAGCGCCCGAAGGTCGGGGTGCCAAAACCCACCAGCGGAAAAATGGCCAAAAAACGGGTGGGCTATAGCCTTGGTGGGGATCGTGGGCGAAGTTCGTCCGCCGGACTCGGAATGGCCAGAGACTTTGTGGGTGGCCTCCGTGTGCCAAAAATAGGCCACGGGCAAAGCCGCACACAAAAATTAGAGCCCGAAGGTCGGGATGCCAAAACCCCCCAGCGGAAAAATGGCGAAAAAACGGGTGGGCTATAGCCTTGGTGGGGGGCGTGGGCGAAGTTCGTCCTCCGGACTCAGAATGGCCCGAGACTTACCGGGCGGCCTCCGTGTGCCAAAAAATGGCCACGGGCATAGCCGCGCCCAAAAATTAGCGCCCGATGGTCGGGTTGCCAAAACCCCCCAGCGGAAAAATGGGGAAAAAACGGGTGGGCTATAGCCTTGGTGGGGGGCGTGGGCGAAATTCGTCCTCCGGACTCAGAATGGCCCGAGAATTTGAGGGCGGCCTCCGTGTGCCAAAAAAAGGCCACGGCATAACGCTAAAAATTAGCGCCCGATGGTCGGGGTGCCAAAACCCCCCAGCGGAAAAATGGCCAAAAAACGTGTGGGCTATAGCCTTGTTGGGGGGCGTGGGCGACGTTCGTCCGCCGGACTCGCAATGGCCCAAGACTTTGTGGGCGGCCTCCGTGTGTAAAAAATAGGCCACGGGCACAGCCACGCCCAAAAATTAGTGCCCGAAGGTCAGGGTGCCAAAACCCCCCAGCGGAAAAATGGCCAAAAAACGTGTGGGGTATAGCCTTGTTGGGGGGTGTGGGCGAAGTTCGTCCGCCGGACTCGGAATGGCCCGAGACTTTGCGGGCGGCCTCGTGGCAAAAGGACACGGGAACAGCCACGCCTAAAAATTAGCGCCCGAAGGTCGGGGTGCCAAAACCCCCCGAGCGGAAAAATGGCCAAAAATCAGGTGGGCTATAGCCTTGGTGGGGGGGGTGGGCGAAGTTCGTCCGCGGGACTCAGAATGGTCCGAGACTTTGCGGGTGGCCTCCGTGTGCCAAAACTAGGCGACGGGATCAGCC
Source organism: Citrus mangshanensis (assembly GCA_030449895.1). Taxonomy (NCBI): domain Eukaryota; kingdom Viridiplantae; phylum Streptophyta; class Magnoliopsida; order Sapindales; family Rutaceae; genus Citrus; species Citrus mangshanensis. The sequence goes on along the minus strand of JASUUJ010000322.1, from coordinate 562,582 downwards.
GCCCCCAAAAATTAGCACCCGAAGGTCCTGGTGCCAAAACCCCCCAGCGGAAAAATGGCCAAAAAACGAGTGGGCTATAGCCTTGGTGGGGGGCGTGGGCGATGTTCGTCTGCCGGACTCGGAATGGCCCGAGACTTTGCGGGCGGCCTCCGTGTGCCAAAAATAAGCCACTGGCACAGCCGCGCCCAAAAATTAGCCCCCGATGGTCGGGGTGCCAAAACCCCCCAGCAGAAAAATGGCGAAAAAACGGGTGGGCTATAGCCTTGGTGGGGGGCGTGGGCGAAGTTCGTCCTCCGGACTCAGAATGGCCCGAGAATTTGCGGACGGCCTCCGTGTGCCAAAAAATGGCCACGGGCATAGCCGCGTCCAAAAATTAGAGCCCGATGGTCGGGGTGCCAAAACCCCCCAGCGGAAAAATGGCCAAAAAACGTGTGGGCTATAGCCTTGTTGGGGGGTGTGGGCGAAGTTCGTCCACCGGACTCGGAATGGACCGAGACTTTGCGGGCGGCCTCCGTGTGCCAAAAAAAGGACACGGGAACAGCCACGCCCAAAAATTAGCGCCCGAAGGTCGGGTGCCAAAACCCCGAGCGGAAAAATGGCCAAAAATCGGGTGGGCTATAGCCTTGGTGGGGGCGGGCGAAGTTCGTCCGCGGGACTCGAATGGTCCTAGACTTTGCGGGTGGCCTCCCTGTGCCAAAAATAGGCCACGGAACAGCCGCCCCAAAAATTAGCCCGAAGGTCATGGTGCCAAAACCCCAGCGGAAAAATGGCCAAAAACGAGTGGGCTATAGCCTTGGTGGGGCGTGGCGATGTTCGTCTGCCGGACTCGGAATGGCCCGAGACTTTGCGGGCGGCCTCCGTGTGCAAAAATAAGCACAGCGCGCCCCGAAGGTCGGGTGCCAAAACCACCAGCGGAAAAATGGCCAAAAACGGGTGGGCTATAGCCTTGGTGGGGCGTGGCGAAGTTCGTCCGCGGACTCGGAATGGCCCGAGACTTTCAGGCGGCCTCCGTGTGCCAAAAATAAGCACAGCCGCGCCCAAAAATTAGCCCCCGAAGGTCGGGGAGCCAAAACCCACCAGCGGAAAAATGACCAAAAAACGGGTGGGCTATTGCCTTGGTGGGGGGCGTGGGCGAAGTTCGTCCGCCGGACTCAGAATGGCCCGAGACTTTCCGGGCGGCCTCCGGGTGCCAAAAATAGGCTAGGGGAAAAACCGCACCCAAAAATTAGTGACCGAAGGCCGGGGGTGCCAAAACCCCCCAGCGGAAAAATGGCCCGAGACTTTGCGGGCGGCCTCCGTGTGCATAAAATAGGCCACTGGCACAGCCGCGCCCAAAAATTAGTGCCCGAAGGTCGGGATTCCAAAACCCCCCAGCGGAAAAATGGCGAAAAAACGGGTGGGCTATAGCCTTGGTGGGGGGCGTGGGCGAAGTTCGTCCTCCGGACTCGGAATGGCCCGAGACTTTGTGGGCGGCCTCCGTGTGACAAAAATAGGCCACGGACAAATCCGCGCACAAAAATAAGCACCCGAAGGTCGGTATGCCAAAACCCACCAGCGGAAAAATGGCGAAAAAACGGGTGGGCTATAGCGTTGGTGGGCGTGGCGGTTCGTCCTCCGGACTCGAATGGCCCGAGACTTTGCGGGCGCCTCCGTGTGCCAAAAAGGCCACGGGCATAGCCGTGCCAAAAATTAGCGCCCAAGGTCGGGATGCCAACACCCTCCAGCGGAAACATGGCGAAACACCGGGTGGGCTATAGCCTTGGTGGGGGTCATGTGCGATTTTCGTCCTCCGGACTCAGAATGGCCCGAGACTTTGCGGGCGGCCTCCGTGTGCCAAAAAATGGCCACGGGCATAGCCGCGCCCAAAAATTAGCACCCGATGGTCGGGGCGCCAAAACCCCCCAGTGGAAAAATGGCCAAAAAACGTGTGGGCTATAGCCTTGTTGGGGGGTGTGGGCGAAGTTCGTCTGCCGGACTCGGAATGGCCCGAGACTTTGCGGGCGGTCTCCGTGTGCCAAAAATAGGCCACGGGCAAAGCCGCGCACAAAAATTAGCGCCCGAAGGTCGGGATGCCAAAACCCCCCATCGGAAAAATGGCGAAAAAACGGGTAGGCTATAGCCTTGGTGGGGGGCGTGGGCGAAGTTCGTCCTCCGGACTCAGAATGGCACGAGACTTACTGGGCGGCCTCCGTGTGCCAAAAAATGGCTCCGGGCATAGCCGCGCCCAAAAATTAGCGCCCGATGGTCGGGGTGCCAATACCCACCAGCGGAAAAATGGCCAAAAAACGGGTGGGCTATAGCCTTGGTGGGGGGCGTGGGCAAAGTTCGTCCGCCGGACTCGGAATGGCCCGAGATTTTGTGGGTGGCCTCCGTGTGCCAAAAATAGGCCACGGGCAAAGCCGCGCACAAAAATTAGTGCCCGAAGGTCGGGATGCCAAAACCCCCCAGCGGAAAAATGGCGAAAAAACGGGTGGGCTATAGCCTTGGTGGGGGGCGTGGGCGAAGTTCGTCCTCCGGACTCAGAATGGCCCGAGACTTTGCGGGCGGCCTCCGTGTGCCAAAAAATGGCCACGGGCATAGCCGCGCCCAAAAATTAGCACCCGATGGTCGGGGCGCCAAAACCCCCCAGTGGAAAAATGGCCAAAAAACGTGTGGGCTATAGCCTTGTTGGGGGGTGTGGGCGAAGTTCGTCTGCCGGACTCGGAATGGCCCGAGACTTTGCGGGCGGCCTCCGTGTGCCAAAAATAGGCCACGGGCAAAGCCGCGCACAAAAATTAGCGCCCGAAGGTCGGGATGCCAAAACCCCCCATCGGAAAAATGGCGAAAAAACGGGTGGGCTATAGCCTTGGTGGGGGGCGTGGGCGAAGTTCGTCCTCCGGACTCAGAATGGCACGAGACTTACCGGGCGGCCTCCGTGTGCCAAAAAATGGCCACGGCCATAGCCGCGCCCAAAAATTAGCGCCCGATGGTCGGGGTGCCAAAACCCACCAGCGGAAAAATGGCCAAAAAACGGGTGGGCTATAGCCTTGGTGGGGGGCGTGGGCAAAGTTCGTCCGCCGGACTCGGAATGGCCCGAGATTTTGTGGGTGGCCTCCGTGTGCCAAAAATAGGCCACGGGAAAAGCCGCGCACAAAAATTAGTGCCCGAAGGTCGGGATGCCAAAACCCCCAGCGGAAAAATGGCGAAAAAACGGGTGGGCTATAGCCTTGGTGGGGGGCGTGGGCGAAGTTCGTCCTCCGGACTCAGAATGGCCCGAGACTTTGCAGGTGGCCTCCGTGTGCCAAAAAAAGGCCACGGGCATAGCCGAGCCCAAAAATTAGCGCCCGAAGGTCGGGATGCAAAAACCCCCCAGCGGAAAAATGGCGAAAAAACGGGTGGGCTATAGCCTTGGTGGGGGGCGTGGGCGAAGTTCGTCCTCCGGACTCAGAATGGCACGAGACTTACCGGGCGGCCTCCGTGTGCCAAAAAATGGCCACGGGCATAGCCGCGCCCAAAAATTAGCGCCCGATGGTCGGGGTGCCAAAACCCCCCAGCGAAAAAATGGCGAAAAAACGGGTGGGCTATAGCCTTGGTGGGGGGCGTGGGCGAAGTTCGTCCTCCGGACTCAGAATGGCTCGAGACTTACCAGGCGGCCTCCGTGTGCCAAAAAATGGCCACGGGCATAGCCGCACCCAAAAATTAGCGCCCGATGGTCGGGGTGCCAAAACCCCCCAGCGGAAAAATGGTGAAAAAACGGGAGGGCTATAGCCTTGGTGGGGGGCGTGGGCGAAGTTCGTCCTCCGGACTCGGAATGGCCCGAGACTTTGTGGGCGGCCTCCGTGTGCCAAAAATAGGCCACGGGCAAAGCCGTGCACAAAAATTAGCGCCCGAAGGTCGGGATGCCAAAACCCCCCAGCGGAAAAATGGCGAAAAAACGGGTGGCCTATAGCCTTGGTGGGGGGCGTGGGCGAAGTTCGTCCTCCGGACTCAGAATGGCCCGAGACTTTGCGGGCGGCCTCCGTGTGCCAAAAATAGGCCACGGGCAAAGCCGCGCACAAAAATTAGCGGCCGAAGGTCGGGATGCCAAAACCCCCCAGCGGAAAAATGGCCAAAAAACGTGTGGGCTATAGCCTTGGTGGGGGGTGTGGGCGAAGTTCGTCCGCCGGACTCGGAATGGCCCGAGACTTTGTGGGCGGCCTCCGTGTGCCAAAAATAGGCCACGGGCAAAGCCGCGCACAAAAATTAGTGCCCGAAGGTCGGGATGCCAAAACCCCCCAGCGGAAAAATGGCGAAAAAACGGGTGGGCTATAGCCTTGGTGGGGGGCGTGGGCGAAGTTCGTCCTCCGGACTCAGAATGGCCCGAGACTTTGCAGGTGGCCTCCGTGTGCCAAAAAAAGGCCACGGGCATAGCCGAGCCCAAAAATTAGCGCCCGAAGGTCGGGATGCAAAAACCCCCCAGCGGAAAAATGGCGGGGTGGCCTATACAAAGGTCGGGATGCCAAAACCCCAGCGGAAAAATGGCCAAAAACGTGTGGGCTATAGCCTTGGTGGGGGTGTGGGCGAAGTTCGCCCGGACTGAATGGCCCGAGACTTTGCGAGCGGCCTCCGTGCCAAAAATGGCCACGGCATAGCAAAACTTAGCGCCCGATGGTCGGGGTGCCAAAACCCCCCAGCGGAAAAATGGTGAAAAACCGGGAGGGCTATAGCCTTGGTGGGGGGCGTGGGCGAAGTTCATACTCCGGACTCAGAATGGCACGAGACTTACCGGGCGGCCTCCGTGTGCCAAAAAATGGCCACGGGCATAGCCGCGCCCAAAAATTAGCGCCCGATGGTCGGGGTGCCAAAACCCCCCAGCGGAAAAATGGCGAAAAAACGGGTGGGCTATAGCCTTGGTGGGGGGCGTGGGCGAAGTTCGTCCTCCGGACTCAGAATGGCACGAGACTTACCAGGCGGCCTCCGTGTGCCAAAAAATGGCCACGGGCATAGCCGCGCCCAAAAATTAGCGCCCGATGGTCGGGGTGCCAAAACCCCCCAGCGGAAAAATGGTGAAAAAACGGGAGGGCTATAGCCTTGGTGGGGGGCGTGGGCGAAGTTCGTCCTCCGGACTCGGAATGGCCCGAGACTTTGTGGGCGGCCTCCGTGTGCCAAAAATAGGCCACGGCCAAAGCCGTGGACAAAAATTATCGCCCGAAGGTCGGGATGCCAAAACCCCCCAGCGGAAAAATGGCGAAAAAACGGGTGGCCTATAGCCTTGGTGGGGGGCGTGGGCGAAGTTCGTCCTCCGGACTCAGAATGGCCCGAGACTTTGCGGGCGGCCTCCGTGTGCCAAAAATAGGCCACAGGCAAAGCCGCGCACAAAAATTAGCGGCCGAAGGTCGGGATGCCAAAACCCCCCAGCGGAAAAATGGCCAAAAAACGTGTGGGCTATAGCCTTGGTGGGGGGTGTGGGCGAAGTTCGTCCGCCGGACTCGGAATGGCCCGAGACTTTGCGAGCGGCCTCCGTGTGCCAAAAAATGGCCACGGGCATAGCCGCGCCCAAAAATTAGCGCCCGATGGTCGGGGTGCCAAAACCCCCCACCGGAAAAATGGTGAAAAAACGGGAGGGCTATAGCCTTGGTGGGGGGCGTGGGCGAAGTTCGTCCTCCGGACTCAGAATGGCACGAGACTTACCGGGCGGCCTCCGTGTGCCAAAAATAGGACACGGGCAAAGCCGTGCACAAAAATTAGCGCCCGAAGGTCGGGATGCCAAAACCCCCCAGCGGAAAAATGGCGAAAAAACGGGTGGCCTATAGCCTTGGTGGGGGGCGTGGGCGATGTTCGTCCTCCGGACTCGGAATGGACCGAGACTTTGCGAGCGGCCTCCGTGTGCCAAAAATAGGCCACGAGCACAGCCGCGCCCAAAAATTAGCGCCCGATGGTCGGGGTGCCAAAACCCACCAGCGGAAAAATTGCCAAAAAACGGGTGGGCTATAGCCTTGGTGGGGGGCGTGGGCGAAGTTCGTCCGCAGGACACGGAATGGCCCGAGACTTTGTGGGTGGCCTCCGTGTGCCAAAAATATGCCACGGGCAAAGCCGCGCACAAAAATTAGCGCCCGAAGATCGGGATGCCAAAACCCCCCAGCGGAAAAATGGCGAAAAAACGGGAGGGCTATAGCCTTGGTGGGGGGCGTGGGCGAAGTTCGTCCTCCGGACTCGGAATGGCCCGAGACTTTGTGGGTGGCCTCCGTGTTCCAAAAATAGGCCACGGGCAAAGCCGTGCACAAAAATTAGCGCCCGAATGTCGGGATGCCAAAACCCCCCAGCGGAAAAATGGCGAAAAAACGGGTGGCCTATAGCCTTGGTGGGGGGCGTGGGCGAAGTTCGTCCTCCGGTCTCAGAATGGCCCGAGACTTTGCGGGCGGCCTACGTGTGCCAAAAATAGGCCACGGGCAAAGCCGCGCAAAAAAATTAGCGGCCGAAGGTCGGGATGCCAAAACCCCCCAGCGGAAAAATGGCCAAAAAACGTGTGGGCTATAGCCTTGGTGGGGGGTGTGGGCGAAGTTCGTCCGCCGGACTCGGAATGGCCCGAGACTTTGCGAGCGGCCTCCGTGTGCCAAAAATAGGCCACGGGCAAAGCCGCGCACAAAAATTAGCGCCCGAAGGTCGGGATGCCAAAACCCCCCAGCGGAAAAATGGCGAAAAAACGGGTGGGCTATAGCCTTGGTGGGGGGCGTGGGCGAAGTTCGTCCTCCGGACTCAGAATGGCACGAGACTTACCGGGCGGCCTCCGTGTGCCAAAAAATGGCCACGGGCATAGCCGCACCCAAAAATTAGCGCCCGATGGTCGGGGTGCCAAAACCCACCAGCGGAAAAATGGCGAAAAAACGTGTGGGCTATAGCCTTGGTGGGGGGCGTGGGCGAAGTTCGTCCTCCGGACTCAGAATGGCACGAGACTTACCGGGCGGCCTCCGTGTGCCAAAAAATGGCCACGGGCATAGCCGCGCCCGATGGTCGGGGTGCCAAAACCCCCCAGCGGAAAAATGGCGAAAAAACGGGTGGGCTATAGCCTTTGTGGGGGGCGTGGGCGAAGTTCGTCCTCCGGACTCAGTATGGCACGAGACTTACCGGGCGGCCTCCGTGTGCCAAAAAATGGCCACGGGCATAGCCGCGCCCAAAAATTAGCGCCCGATGGTCGGGGTGCCAAAACCCCCCAGCGGAGAAATGGCCAAAAAACGTTTGGGCTATAGCCTTGGTGGGGGGTGTGGGCGAAGTTCGTCCTCCGGACTCAGAATGGCCCGAGACTTACCGGGCGGCCTCCGTGTGCCAAAAATAGGCCACGAGCACAGCCGCGCCCAAAAATTAGCGCCCGATGGTCGGGGTGCCAAAACCCACCAGCGGAAAAATTGCCAAAAAATGGGTGGGCTATAGCCTTGGTGGGGGGCGTGGGCGAAGTTTGTCCGCAGGACTCGGAATGGCCCGAGACTTTGTGTGTGGCCTCCGTGTGCCAAAAATATGGCACGGGCAAAGCCGCGCACAAAAATTAGCACCCGAAGATCGGGATGCCAAAACCCCCCAGCGGAAAAATGGCGAAAAAACGGGAGGGCTATAGCCTTGGTGGGGGGCGTGGGCGAAGTTCGTCCTCCGGACTCGGAATGGCCCGAGACTTTGTGGGCGGCCTCCGTGTGCCAAAAATAGGCCACGGACAAAGCCGTGCACAAAAATTAGCGCCCGAAGGTCGGGATGCCAAAACCCCCCAGCGGAAAAATGGCGAAAAAACGGGTGGGCTATAGCCTTGGTGGGGGGCGTGGGCGAAGTTCATCCGCCGGACTCGGAATGGCCCGAGACTTTGTGGGTGGCCTCCGTGTGCCAAAAATAGGGCACGGGCAAAGCCGCGCACAAAAATTAGCGCCCGAAAGTCGGGATGCCAAAACCCCCCAGCGGAAAAATGGCGAAAAAACGGGTGGGCTATAGCCTTGGTGGGGGGCGTGGGCGAAGTTCGTCCTCCGGACTCAGAATGGCCCGAGACTTACCGGGCGGCCTCCGTGTTCAAAAATTGGCCACGGGCATAGCCGTGCCCAAAAATTAGCGCCCGAGGAACGGGGTGCCAAAACCCCCCAGCGGAAAAATTGCCAAAAAACGTGTGGGCTATAGCCTTGGTGGGGGGCGTGGGCGAAGTTCGTACTCCGGACTCAGAATGGCCCGAGAATTTGCGGACGGCCTCCGTGTGCCAAAATATGGCCACGGGCATAGCCGCGCTCAAAAATTAGAGCCCGATGGTCGGGGTGCCAAAACCCCCCAGCGGAAAAATGGCCAAAAAACGTGTGGGCTATAGCCTTGTTGGGGGGTGTGGGCGAAGTTCGTCCGCCGGACTAAGAATGGCCCAAGACTTTGCGGGCGGCCTCCGTGTGCCAAAAATAGGCCACTGGCACAGCCGCGCCCAAAAATTAGCGCCCGAAGGTCGGGGTGCCAAAACCCACCAGCGGAAAAATGGCCAAAAAACGGGTGGGCTATAGCCTTGGTGGGGGGCGTGGGCGAAGTTCGTACTCCGGACTCAGAATGGCCCGAGAATTTGCGGACGGCCTCCGTGTGCCAAAATATGGCCACGGGCATAGCCGCGCTCAAAAATTAGAGCCCGATGGTCGGGGTGCCAAAACCCCCCAGCGGAAAAATGGCCAAAAAACGTGTGGGCTATAGCCTTGTTGGGGGGTGTGGGCGAAGTTCGTCCGCCGGACGAGGACTGGCCCAAGACTTTGCGGGCGGCCTCCGTGTGCCAAAAATAGGCCACGGACACAGCCGCGCCCAATATTTAGCTTCCGATGGTCGGGGTGCCAAAACCCACCAGCGGAAAAATGGCCAAAAAACGTGTGGGCTATAGCCTTGGTGGGGGGCGTAGGCGAAGTTCGTCCGCCGGACTCGGAATAGCCCGAGACTTTGTGGGTGGCCTCCGTGTGCCAAAAATAGGCCACGGGCAAAGCCGCGCACAAAAATTAGCACCCGAAGGTCGGGATGCCAAAACCCCCCAGCGGAAAAATGGCCAAAAAACGGGCGGGCTATAGCCTTGGTGGGGGGCGTGGGCGAAGTTCGTCCTCCGGACTCAGAATGGCCCGAGACTTACCGGGCGGCCTCCGTGTTCAAAAATTGGCCACGGGCATAGCCGTGCCCAAAAATTAGCGCCCGAGGAACGGGGTGCCAAAACCCCCCAGCGGAAAAATTGCCAAAAAACGTGTGGGCTATAGCCTTGGTGGGGGCGGGCTCCGGACTCAGAATGGCCCGAGAATTTGCGGACGGCCTCCGTGTGCCAAAATATGGGCATAGCCGCTCAAAAATTAGAGCCCGATGGTCGGGTGCCAAAACCCCAGCGGAAAAATGGCCAAAAACGTGTGGGCTATAGCCTTGTTGGGGGTGTGGGCGAAGTTCGTGACTAAGAATGGCCCAAGACTTTGCGGGCGGCCTCCCAAAAATAGGCCAGCACAGCCGCAAAAATTAGCCCAAGGTCGGGGTGCCAAAACCCACCAGCGGAAAAATGGCCAAAAACGGGTGGGCTATAGCCTTGGTGGGCGTGGCGGTTCGTACTCCGGACTCAGAATGGCCCGAGTGGACGGCCTCCGTGTGCCAAAAAATGGCCACGGGCAAAGACGCTCCCAAAATTTAGATCCCGATGGTCGGGGTGCCAAAACCCCCCAGCGGAAAAATGGCCAAAAAACGTGTGGGCTATAGCCTTGTTGGTGGGTGTGGGCGGTTCGTCCGCGGACTAAGAATGGCCCAAGACTTTGCGGGCGGCCTCCGTGTGCCAAAAATAGGCCACTGGCACAGCCGCCCAAAATTAGCGCCCGAAGGTCGGGTGCCAAAACCCACCAGCGGAAAAATGGCCAAAAACGGGTGGGCTATAGCCTTGGTGGGGAGCGGGTTCGTCCGCCGGACTCGGAATGGCCCGAGACTTTGTGGGTGGCCTCCGTGTGCCAAAAATAGGCCACGGGCAAAGCCGCGTACAAAAATTAGCGCCCGAAGGTCGGGATGCCAAAACCCCCCAACGGAAAAATGGCGAAAAAAAGGATGGGCTATAGCCTTGGTGGGGGGCGTGGGCGAAGTTCGTCCTCCGGACTCAGAATGGCCCGAGACTTACCGGGCGGCCTCCGTGTGCCAAAAAATGGCAACGGGCATAAGCGCGCCCAAAAATTAGCGCCCGATGGTCGGGTTGGCAAAACCCCCCAGTGGAAAAATGGCGAAAAAACGGGTGGGCTATAGCCTTGGTGGGGGGCGTGGGCGAAGTTCGTCCTCCGGACTCAGAATGGCCCGAGACTTTGCGGGTGGCCTCCGTGTGCCAAAAATTGGCCACGGGCATAACCGCGCCCAAAAATTAGCGCCCGATGGTCAGGGTGCCAAAACCCCCCAGCGGAAAAATGGCCAAAAAATGTGTAGGCTATAGCCTTGTTGGGGGGTGTGGGCGAAGTTCGTCCGCCGGACTCGGAATGGCCCGAGAATTTGCGGGCGGCCTCCGTGTGTCAAAAATAGGCCACGGGCACAGCCACGCCCAAAAATTAGCGCCCGAAGGTGGGGGTGCCAAAACCACCCAGCGGAAAAATGGCCAAAAAACATGTGGGCTATAGCCTTGGTGGGGGGTGTGGGCGAAGTTCATCCGCCGGACTCGGAATGGCCCGAGACTTTGCTGGCGGCCTCCGTGCGCCAAAAATAGGCCATGGGATAAGCCGCACATAAAAATTAGCGCCCGAAGGTCAGGATGCCAAAACCCCCCAGCGGAAAAATGGCGAAAAAACGGGTGGGCTATAGCCTTGGTGGGGGGCGTGGCGAAGTTCGTCCTCCGGACTCAGAATGGCCTGAGACTTTGCGTGCGGCCTCCGTGTGCCAAAAAATGGCCACGGGAATAACCGCGCCCAAAAATTAGCGCCCGATGGTCGGGGTGCCAAAACCCCCCAGCGGAAAAATGGCCAAAAAACGTGTGGGCTATAGCCTTGTTGGGGGGCGTGGGCGAAGTTCGTCCGCGGGACTCAGAATGGTCCGAGACTTTGCGGGTGGCCTCCGTGTGCCAAAAATAGGCCACGGGAACAGCCGACCCCAAAAATTAGCGCCCGAAGGCCGGGTTACAAAAACCCCCCAGCGGAAAAATGGCCAAAAAACGAGTGGGCTATAGCCTTGGTTGGGGGCGTGGGCGAAGTTCGTCTGCCGGACTAAGAATGGCCCGAGACTTTGCGGGCGGCCTCCGTGTGCCAAAAATAGGCCACTGGCACAGCCGCGCCCAAAAATTAGCGCCCGAAGGTCGGGGTGCCAAAACCCACCAGCGGAAAAATGGCCAAAAAACGGGTGGGCTATAGCCTTGGTGGGGAGCGTGGGCGAAGTTCGTCCGCCGGACTCGGAATGGCCCGAGACTTTGTGGGTGGCCTCCGTGTGCCAAAAATAGGCCACGGGCAAAGCCGCGCACAAAAATTAGCGCCCGAAGGTCGGGATGCCAAAACCCCCCAGCGGAAAAATGGCGAAAAAACGGGTGGGCTATAGCCTTGGTGGGGGGCGTGGGCGAAGTTCGTCCTCCGGACTCAGAATGGCCCGAGACTTACCGGGCGGCCTCCGTGTGCCAAAAAATGGCAACGGGCATAAGCGCGCCCAAAAATTAGCGCCCGATGGTCGGGTTGGCAAAACCCCCCAGTGGAAAAATGGCGAAAAAACGGGTGGGCTATAGCCTTGGTGGGGGGCGTGGGCGAAGTTCGTCCTCCGGACTCAGAATGGCCCGACACTTTGCGGGCGGCCTCCGTGTGCCAAAAATTGGCCACGGGCATAACCGTGCCCAAAAATTAGAGCCCGATGGTCAGGGTGCCAAAACCCCCCAGCGGAAAAATGGCCAAAAAACGTGTGGGCTATAGCCTTGTTGGGGGGTGTGGGCGAAGTTCATCCGCCGGACTCGGAATGGCCCGAGACTTTGCGGACGGCCTCCGTGTGTCAAAAATAGGCCACAGGCACAGCCACGCCCAAAAATTAGCGCCCGAAGGTCGGGGTGCCAAAACCCCCCAGCGGAAAAATGGCCAAAAAACGTGTGGGCTATAGCCTTGGTGGGGGGTGTGGGCGAAGTTCATCCGCCGGACTCGGAATGGCCCGAGACTTTGCTGGCGGCCTCCGTGCGCCAAAAATAGGCCATGGGATAAGCCGCGCATAAAAATTAGCGCCCGAAGGTCGGGATGCAAAAACCCCCCAGCGGAAAAATGGCGAAAAAACGGGTGGGCTATAGCCTTGGTGGGGCGTGGCGGTTCCCGGACTCAGAATGGCCCGAGACTTACCGGGCGGCCTCCGTGTGCCAAAAAATGGCAACGGGCATAAGCGCGCCCAAAAATTAGCGCCCGATGGTCGGGTTGGCAAAACCCCCCAGTGGAAAAATGGCGAAAAAACGGGTGGGCCATAGCCTTGGTGGGGGGCGTGGGCGAAGTTCGTCCTCCGGACTCAGAATGGCCCGACACTTTGCGGGCGGCCTCCGTGTGCCAAAAATTGGCCACGGGCATAACCGTGCCCAAAAATTAGAGCCCGATGGTCAGGGTGCCAAAACCCCCCAGCGGAAAAATGGCCAAAAAACGTGTGGGCTATAGCCTTGGTGGGGGGTGTGGGCGAAGTTCATCCGCCGAACTCGGAATGGCCCGAGACTTTGCGGGCGGCCTCCGTGTGTCAAAAATAGGCCACAGGCACAGCCACGCCCAAAAATTAGCACCCGAAGGTCGGGATACCAAAACCCCCCAGCGGAAAAATGGCCAAAAAACGGGTGGGCTATAGCCTTGGTGGGGGGCGTGGGCGAAGTTCGTCCTCCGGACTCAGAATGGCCCGAGACTTACCGGGCGGCCACCGTGTGCCAAAAAATGGCCACGGGCATAGGCGCGCCCAAAAATTAGCGCCCGATGGTCGGGTTGCCAAAACCCCCCAGCGGAAAAATGGCGAAAAAACGGGTGGGCTATAGCCTTGGTGGGGGGCGTGGGCGAAGTTCGTCCTCCGGACTCAGAATGGCCCGAGACTTTGCGGGCGGCCTCCGTGTGCCAAAAATTGGCCGCGGGCATAACCGCGCCCAAAAATTAGCGCCCGATGGTCAGGGTGCCAAAACCCCCCAGCGGAAAAATGGCCAAAAAACGTGTGGGCTATAGCCTTGGTGGGGGGTGTGGGCGAAGTTCATCCGCCGAACTCGGAATGGCCCGAGACTTTGCTGGCGGCCTCCGTGCGCCAAAAATAGGCCATGGGATAAGCCGCGCATAAAAATTAGCGCCCGAAGGTCGGGATGCCAAAACCCCCCAGCGGAAAAATGGCGAAAAAACGGGTGGGCTATAGCCTTGGTGGGGGGCGTGGGCGAAGTTCGTCCTCCGGACTCAGAATGGCCTGAGACTTTGCGTGCGGCCTCCGTGTGCCAAAAAATGGCCACGGGCATAGCCGCGCCCAAAAATTAGCGCGCGATGGTCGGGGTGCCAAAACCCCCCAGCGGAAAAATGGCCAAAAAACGTGTGGGCTATAGCCTTGTTGGGGGGCGTGGGCGAAGTTCGTCCGCGGGACTCAGAATGGTCCGAGACTTTGCGGGTGGCCTCCGTGTGCCAAAAATAGGCCACGGGAACAGCCGCCCCCAAAAATTAGCGCCCGAAGGCCGGGTTACAAAAACCCCCCAGCGGAAAAATGGCCAAAAAACGAGTGGGCTATAGCCTTGGTTGGGGGCGTGGGCGAAGTTCGTCTGCCGGACTAAGAATAGCCCGAGACTTTGCGGGCGGCCTCCGTGTGCCAAAAATAGGCCACTGGCACAGCCGCGCCCAAAAATTAGCGCCCGAAGGTCGGGGTGCCAAAACCCCCCAGCGGAAAAATTGCCAAAAAACGTGTGGGCTATAGCCTTGGTGGGGGGTGTGGGCGAAGTTCTCCCGCCGGACTCGGAATGGCCCGAGACTTTGCTGGCGGCCTCCGTGCGCCAAAAATAGGCCACGGGCATAGCCGCGCCCAAAAATTAGCGCCCGATGGTCGGGGTGCCAAAACCCCCCAGCGGAAAAATGGCCAAAAAACGTGTGGGCTATAGCCTTGTTGGGGGGTGTGGGCGAAGTTCGCCCGCCGAACTCGGAATGGCCCGGGACTTTGCGGGCGGCCTCCGTGTGCCAAAAATAGGCCATGGGAACAGCCGCCCCCAAAAATTAGCGCCCGAAGGTCCTGGTGCCAAAACCCCCCAGCGGAAAAATGGCCAAAAAACGGGTGGGCTATAGCCTTGGTGGGGGGCGTGGGCGAAGTTCGTCCGCCGGACTCAGAATGGCCCGAGACTTTGCGGGCGGCCTCCGTGTGCCAAAAATAGGCCACGGGGACAGACGCACCCAAAAATTAGCGCCCGAAGGCCGGGTTGCAAAAACCCCCCAGCAGAAAAATGGCCAAAAAACGAGTGGGCTATAGCCTTGGTGGGGGGCGTGGGCGAAGTTCGTCTGCCGGACTAAGAATGGCGCGAGACTTTGCGGGCAGCCTCCGTGCGCCAAAAATAGGCCACGGGGACAGACGCGTCCAAAAATTAGCGCCCGAAGGCCGGGTTGCCAAAACCCACCAGCGGAAAAATGGCCAAAAAACGAGTGGGCTATAGCCTTGGTGTGGGGCGTGGGCGAAGTTCGTCTGCCGGATTTGGAATGGCCCGAGACTTTGCGGGCGGCCTCCGTGTGCATAAAATAGGCCACTGGGAGAACCGCGCCCAAAAATTAGCGCCCGAAGGTCGGGGTGCCAAAACCCACCAGCAGAAAAATGGCCAAAAAACGGGTGGGCTATAGCCTTGGTGGGGGGCGTGGGCGAAGTTCGTCCGCCGGACTCGAAATGGCCCGAGACTTTGTGGGTGGCCTCCGTGTGCCAAAAATAGGCCACGGGACAGACGCGCCCAAAAATTAGCGCACGAAGGCCGGGTTGCCAAAACCCCCCAGCGGAAAAATGGCGAAAAAATGGGTGGATTATAACCTTGGTGGGGGGCGTGGGCGAAGTTCGTCCTCCGGACTCAGATTGGCCCGAGACTTTGCGGGCGGCATCCTTGTGCCAAAAAATGGCCACGGGCATAACCGCGCCCAAAAATTAGCGCCCGATGGTCGGGGTGCCAAAACCCCCCATCGGAAAAATGCCCAAAAAACGTGTGGGCTATAGCCTTGTTGGGGGGTGTGGGCGAAGTTCGTCCGCCGGACTCGGAATGGCCCGAGACTTTGTGGGCGACCTCCGTGTGCCAAAAATAGGCCACGGGCACAGCCACGGCCAAAAATTAGCGCCCGAAGGTCGGCGTGCCAAAACCCCCCGAGCGGAAAAATGGTCAAAAATCAGGTGGGCTATAGCCTTGGTGGGGGGCGTGGGCGAAGTTCGTCCTCTGGACTCAGAATGGTCCGAGACTTTGCGGGTGGCCTCCGTGTGCCAAAAATAGGTCATGGGAACAGCCGCCCTCAAAAATTAGCGCCCGAAGGTCGTGGTGCCAAAACCCCCCAGCGGAAAAATGGCCAAAAAACAAGTGGGCTATAGCCTTGGTGGGGGGCGTGGGCGAAGTTCGTCTGCCGGACTCGGAATGGCCCGAGACATTGCGGGCGGCCTCCGTGTGCTAAAAATAGGACACTGGAAGAGCCGCGCCCAAAAATTAGCGCCCGAAGGTCGGGGTGCCAAAACCCACCAGCGGAAAAATGGCCAAAAAACGGGTGGGCTATAGCCTTGGTGGGGAGCGTGGGCGAAGTTCGTCCGCCGGACTCGGAATGGTCCGAGACTTTGCGGGTGGCCTCCGTGTGCCAAAAATAGGCCATGGGAACAGCCGCCCTCAAAAATTAGCGCCCGAATGTCGTGGTGCCAAAACCCCCCAGCGGAAAAATGGCCAAAAAACAAGTGGGCTATAGCCTTGGTGGGGGGCGTGGGCGAAGTTCGTCTGCCGGACTCGGAATGGCCCGAGACTTTGCGGGCGGCCTCCGTGTGCTAAAAATAGGACACTGGAAGAGCCGCGCCCAAAAATTAGCGCCCGAAGGTCGGGGTGCCAAAACCCACCAGCGGAAAAATGGCGAAAAAACGGGTGGGCTATAGCCTTGGTGGAGGGCGTGGGCGAAATTCGTCCTCCGGACTCAGAATGGCCCGAGACTTTCCGGGGCGGCCTCCGTGTGCCAAAAATGGCCAGGCATAGCTGCGCCAAAAATTAGAGCCCGGGTTGCAAAAACCCCAGCGGAAAATGGCCAAAAACGAGTGGGCTATATGGCGGCGGACTAAGAATGGCCCGAGACTTTACGGCAGCCTCCGGCGCCAAAATAGGCCACGGGACAGACGCGTCCAAAAATTAGCGCCCGAAGGTCGGGATGCCAAAACCCCAGCGGAAAATGGCCAAAAATGGGTGGGCTATAGCCTTGGCGGGCTGTTCGTCCTCCGGACTCGAATGGCCCGAGACTTTGCGGCCTCCGTGTGCCAAAAATGGCCATGGGCATAGCCGCAAAAATTAGCACCCGATGGTCGGGTGCAAAACCCCAGCGGAAAAATGGCCAAAAACGGTGGGCTATAGCCTTGTTGGGGGCGTGGCGGTTCGTCCGGACTGAATGGCCGAGACTTTGTGGGCGGCCTGCCAAAAATAGGCCACGGCAAAGCCGCACAAAAATTAGCGCCTGAAGGTCGGGATGCCAAAACCCCAGCGGAAAAATGGCGAAAAAACGGGTGGGCTATAGCCTTGGTGGGCGAAGTTCGTCCTCCTGGACAGAATGGCCCGAGACTTTGCGAGCGGCCTCCGTGTGCCAAAAAATGGCCACGGGCATAGCCGCGCCCAAAAATTACCGCCCGAAGGTCGGGATGCCAAAACCCCCCAGCGGAAAAATGGCCAAAAAACGGGTGGGCTATAGCCTTGGCGGGGGGCGTGGGCGAAGTTCGTCCTCCGGACTCAGAATGGCCCGAGACTTTGCGGGCGGCCTCCGTGTGCCAAAAAATGGCCACGGGCATAGCCGCGCCCAAAAATTAGCGGCCCGATGTTCGGGGTGCCAAAACCCCCCAGCGGAAAATGGCCAAAAAACGTGTGGGCTATAGCCTTGTTGGGGGGCGTGGGCGAAGTTCGTCCTCCGGACTCGGAATGGCCCGAGACTTTGTGGGCGGCCTCCGTGTGCCAAAAATAGGCCACGGGCAAAGCCGCGCACAAAAATTAGCGCCTGAAGGTCGGGATGCCAAAACCCCCCAGCGGAAAAATGGCGAAAAAACGGGTGGGCTATAGCCTTGGTGGGGGGCGTGGGCGAAGTTCGTCCTCCGGACTCAGAATGGCCCGAGACTTACCGGGCGGCCTCCGTGTGCCAAAAAATGGCCACGGGCATAGCCGCGCCCAAAAATTAGCGCCCGATGGTCGGGGTGCCAAAACCCCCCAGCGGAAAAATGGCCAAAAAACCTGTGGGCTATAGCCTTTGTGGGGGGTGTGGGCGAAGTTCGTCCTCCGGACTCTGAATGGCCCGAGACTTACCGGACGGCCTCCGTGTGCCAAAAATAGGCCACGAGCACAGCCGCGCCCAAAAATTAGCGCCCGATGGTCGGGGTGCCAAAACCCACCAGCGGAAAAATGGCCAAAAAACGGGTGGGCTATAGCCTTGGTGGGGGGCGTGGGCGAAGTTCGTCCTCCGGACTCGGAATGGCCCGAGACTTTGTGGGTGGCCTCCGTGTGCCAAAAATAGGCCACGGGCATAGCCGCGCCCAAAAATTAGCGCCCGATGGTCGGGGTGCCAAAACCCCCCAGCGGAAAAATGGCCAAAAAACGTGTGGGCTATAGCCTTGTTGGGGGGCGTGGGCGAAGTTCGTCCTCCGGACTCGGAATGGCCCGAGACTTTGTGGGCGGCCTCCGTGTGCCAAAAATAGGCCACGGGCAAAGCCGCGCTAAAAAATTAGCGCCTGAAGGTCGGGATGCCAAAACCCCCCAGCGGAAAAATGGCGAAAAAAGGGTGGGCTATAGCCTTGGTGGGGGGCGTGGGCGAAGTTCGTCCTCCGGACTCAGAATGGCCCGAGAATTACCGGGCAGCCTCCAAAAATGGCCACGGGCATAGCCACTTAAAAATTAGCGCCCGATGGTCGGGGTGCCAAAACCCCCCAGCGGAAAAATGGCCAAAAAACCTGTGGGCTATAGCCTTGGTGGGGGGTGTGGGCGAAGTTCGTCCTCCGGACTCTGAATGGCCCGAGACTTACCGGGCGGCCTCCGTGTGCCAAAAATAGGCCACGAGCACAGCCGCGCCCAAAAATTAGCGCCCGATGGTCGGGTGCCAAAACCCACCAGCGAAAATGGCCAAAAACGGTGGGCTATAGCCTTGGTGGGGGGCGAGTTCGTCCTCCGGACTCGAATGGCCCGAGAATTACCGGCGGCCTCCGTGCAAAAATGGCCACGGCATAGCCGCACCCAAAAATTAGCGCCCGATGCTCGGGGTGCCAAAACCCCCCAGCGGAAAAATGGCCAAAAAACCTGTGGGCTATAGCCTTGGTGGGGGGTGTGGGCGAAGTTCGTCCTCCGGACTCTGAATGGCCCGAGACTTACCGGGCGGCCTCCGTGTGCCAAAAATAGGCCACGAGCACAGCCGCGCCCAAAAATTAGCGCCCGATGGTCGGGGTGCCAAAACCCACCAGCGGAAAAATGGCCAAAAAACGGGTGGGCTATAGCCTTGGTGGGGGGCGTGGGCGAAGTTCGTCCGCCGGACTCGGAATGGCCCGAGACTTTGTGGGTGGCCTCCGTGTGCCAAAAATAGGCCACGGACAAAGCCGCGCACAAAAATTAGCCCCCGAAGGTCGGGATGCCAAAACCCCCCAGCGGGAAAATGGCGAAAAAACGGGTGGGTTATAGCCTTGGTGGGGGGCGTGGGCGAAGTTCGTACTCCGGACTCGGAATGGCCCGAGACTTTGCGGGCGGCCTCCGTGTGCCAAAGATAGGCCACGGGCACAGCCGCGCCCAAAAATTAGCGACCGAAGGTCGGGGTGCCAAAACCCCCCGAGCGGAAAAATGGCCAAAAAAAAGGTGGGCTATAGCATTGGTGGGGGGCGTGGGCGAAGTTCGTCCGCGGGACTCGGAATGGTACGCGACTTTGCGGGTGTACTCCGTTTGCCAAAAATAGGCCACGGGCACAGCCGCGCCCAAAAATTAGCGCCCCAAGGTCGTGATGCCAAAACCCCCCAGCGGAAAAATGGCCAAAAAACATATGGGCTATAGCCTTGGTGGGGGGCGTGGGCGAAGTTCGTCCTTCGGACTCAGAATTGCCCAAGACTTTGCGGGCGGCCTCCGTGTGCCAAAAAATGGCCACGGGCATAGCTGCGCTCAAAAATTAGCTCCCGATGGTCGGGTTGCCAAAACCCCCCAGCGGAAAAATGGCCAAAAAACGTGTGGGCTATAGCCTTGGTGGGGGGTGTGGGCGAAGTTCGTCCGCCGGACTCGGAATGGCCCGAGACTTTGCTGGCGGCATCCGTGTGCCAAAAATAGGCCACGGGCACAGCCGCGCCCAAAAATTAGCGCCCGGAAGTCGGGGTGCCAAAACCCCCCAGCGGAAAAATGGCCAAAAAACGGGTGGGCTATAGCCTTGGTGGGGGGCGTGGGCGAAGTTCGTCCGCCGGACTCAGAATGGCCCGAGACTTTGCGGGCATCCTCCGTGTGCCAAAAATAGGCCACGGGGACAGACGCGCCCAAAAATTAGCGCCCGAAGGTCGTGATGCCAAAACCCCCCAGCGGAAAAATGGCCAAAAAACAGATGGGCTATAGCCTTGGTGGGGGGCGTGGGCGAAGTTCGTCCTCCGGACTCAGAATGGCCCGAGAATTACCGGGCGGCCTCCGTGTGCCAAAAAATGGCCACGGGCATAGCCGCACCCAAAAATTAGCGCCCGATGCTCGGGGTGCCAAAACCCCCCAGCGGAAAAATGGCCAAAAAACCTGTGGGCTATAGCCTTGGTGGGGGGTGTGGGCGAAGTTCGTCCTCCGGACTCTGAATGGCCCGAGACTTACCGGGCGGCCTCCGTGTGCCAAAAATAGGCCACGAGCACAGCCGCGCCCAAAAATTAGCACCCGATGGTCGGGGTGCCAAAACCCACCAGCGGAAAAATGGTCAAAAAACGGGTGGGCTATATAGCCTTGGTGGGGGGCGTAGGCGATGTTCGTCCGCCGGACTTGGAATGGCCCGAGACTTTGTGGGTGGCCTCCGTGTGCCAAAAATAGGCCACGGACAAAGCCGCGCACAAAAATTAGCGCCCGAAAGTCGGGATGCCAAAACCCCCAGCGGGAAAATGACCAAAAACGGGTGGGCTATAGCCTTGGTGGGGCGGGCGAAGTTCGTCCGGACTCGGAATGGCCCGAGACTTTGCGGGCGGCCTCCGTGTGCCAAAGATAAGCCACTGGCATAGCCAAAAATTAGCCCAAGGTCGGGGTGCCAAAACCCCCCGAGCGGAAAAATGGCCAAAAAAAAGGTAGGCTATAGCATTGGTGGGGGGCGTGGGCGAAGTTCGTCCGCGGGACTCGGAATGGTACGCGACTTTGCGGGTGTACTCCGTTTGCCAAAAATAGGCCACGGGCACAGCCGCGCCCAAAAATTAGCGCCCCAAGGTCGTGATGCCAAAACCCCCCAGCGGAAAAATGGCCAAAAAACGGGTGGGCTATAGCCTTGGTGGGGGGCGTGGGCGAAGTTCGTCCGCCGGACTCAGAATGGCCCGAGACTTTGCGGGCATCCTCCGTGTGCCAAAAATAGGCCATGGGGACAGACGCGCCCAAAAATTAGCGCCCGAAGGTCGTGATGCCAAAACCCCCCAGCGGAAAAATGGCCAAAAAACAGATGGGCTATAGCCTTGGTGGGGGGCGTGGGCGAAGTTCGTCCTCCGGAGTCAGAATGGCCTGAGACTTTACGGGCGGCCTCCGTGTGCCAAAAAATGGCCACGGGCAAAGCCGCGCACAAAAATTAGCGCCCGAAGGTCGGGATGCCAAAACCCCCCAACGGAAAAATGGCCAAAAAACGTGTGGGCTATAGCCTTGGTGGGGGGTGTGGGCGAAGTTCGTCCTCCGGACTCAGAATGGCCCGAGACTTTGTGGGTGGCCACCGTGTGCCAAAAATAGGCCACGGGCAAAGCCGCGCACAAAAATTAGCGCCCGAAGGTCGGGATGCCAAAACCCCCCAACGGAAAAATGGCCAAAAAACGTGTGGGCTATAGCCTTGATGGGGTGCGTGGGCGAAGTTCGTCCTCCGGACTCAGAATGGCCCGAGACTTTGTGGGTGGCCACCGTGTGCCAAAAATAGGCCACGGGCAAAGCCGCGCACAAAAATTAGCGCCCGAAGGTCGGGATGCCAAAACCCCCCAACGGAAAAATGGCCAAAAAACGTGTGGGCTATAGCCTTGGTGGGGGGTGTGGGCGAAGTTCGTCCTCCGGACTCAGAATGGCCCGAGACTTACCGGGTGGCCACCGTGTGCCAAAAATAGGCCACTGGCACAGTCGCGCCCAAAAATTAGCCCCCGAAGGTCGGGGTGCCAAAACCCCCCAGCGGAAAAATGGCGAAAAAAAGGGTGGGCTATAGCCTTGGTGGGGGGCGTGGGCGAAGTTCGTCCTCCGGACTCAGAATGGCCCGAGACTTTGCGGGCGGCCTCCGTGTGCCAAAAATAGGCCACTGGCACAGCCGCGCCCAAAAATTAGCACCCGAATGTCGGGGTGCCAAAACCCACCAGCGGAAAAATGGCCAAAAAACGGGTGGGCTATAGCCTTGGTGGGGAGCGTGGGCGAAGTTCCTCCTCCGGACTCAGAATGGCCCGAGACTTACCGGGCGGCCTCCGTGTGCCAAAAAATGGCCACGGGCATAGCCGCGCCAAAAAATTAGCGCCCGATGGTCGGGGTGCCAAAACCCCCCAGCGGAAAAATGGCGAAAAAACGGGTGGGCTATAGCCTTGGTGGGGGGCGTGGGCGAAGTTCGTCCTCCGGACTCAGAATGGCCCGAGACTTTGCGGGCGGCCTCCGTGTGCCAAAAATAGGCCACTGGCACAGCCGCACCCAAAAATTAGCGCCCGAAGGTCGGGATGCCAAAACCCCCCAGCGGAAAAATGGCGAAAAAACGGATGGGCTATAGCCTTGGTGGGGGGCGTGGGCGAAGTTCCTCCTCCGGACTCAGAATGGCCCGAGACTTACCGGGCGGCCTCCGTGTGCCAAAAAATGGCCACGGGCATAGCCGCGCCAAAAAATTAGCGCCCGATGGTCGGGGTGCCAAAACCCCCCAGCGGAAAAATGGCGAAAAAACGGGTGGGCTATAGCCTTGGTGGGGGGCGTGGGCGAAGTTCGTCCTCCGGACTCAGAATGGCCCGAGACTTTGCGGGCGGCCTCCGTGTGCCAAAAATAGGCCACTGGTACAGCCGCGCCCAAAAATTAGCACCCGAATGTCGGGGTGCCAAAACCCACCAGCGGAAAAATGGCCAAAAAACGGGTGGGCTATAGCCTTGGTGGGGAGCGTGGGCGATGTTCGTCCGCCAGACTCGGAATGGCCCGAGACTTTGTGGGTGGCCTCCGTGTGCCAATAATAAGCCACGGGAAAAGCCGCGCACAAAAATTAGCACCCGAAGGTGGGGATGCCAAAACCCCCCAGCGGAAAAATGGCCAAAAAACGGGTGGGCTATAGCCTTGGTGGGGAGCGTGGGCGAAGTTCGTCCGCTGGACTCAGAATGGCCCGAGACTTTGCGGGCGGCCTCCGTGTGCCAAAAATGGCCACGGGCATAGCCGCGCCCAAAAATTAGCGCCCGATGGTCGGGTTGCCAAAACCCCCCAGCGGAAAAATGGCGAAAAAACGGGTGGGCTATAGCCTTGGTGGGGGGCGTGGGCGAAGTTCGTCCTCCGGACTCAGAATGGCCCGAGACTTTGTGGGTGGCCTCCGTGTGCCAAAAATAGGCCACGGGCAAAGCCGCGCACAAAAATTAGCGCCCGAAGGTCGGGATGCCAAAACCCCCCAGCGGAAAAATGGCGAAAAAACGGGTGGGCTATAGCCTTGGTGGGGGGCGTGGGCGAAGTTCCTCCTCCGGACTCAGAATGGCCCGAGACTTACCGGGCGGCCTCCGTGTGCCAAAAAATGGCCACGGGCATAGCCGCGCCCAAAAATTAGCGCCCGATGGTCGGGATGACAAAACGCCCCAGCGGAAAAATGGCGAAAAAACGGGTGGGCTATAGCCTTGGTGGGGGGCGTGGGCGATGTTCGTCCTCCGGACTCAGAATGGCCTGAAACTTTGCGTGCGGCCTCCGTGTGCAAAAAAATGGCCACGGGCATAGCCGCGCCCAAAAATTAGCTCCCGATTGTCGGGGTGCCAAAACCCCCCAGCGGAAAAATGGCCAAAAAACGTGTGGGCTATAGCCTTGTTGGGGGGTGTGGGCGAAGTTCGCCCGCCGAACTCGGAATGGCCCGAGACTTTGCGGGCGGTCTCCGTGTGCCAAAAATAGGCCACGGGAACAGCCGCCCCAAAAAATTAGCGCCCGAAGGTCCTGGTGCCAAAACCCCCCAGCGGAAAAATGGCCAAAAAACGAGTGGGCTATGGCCTTGGTGGGGGGCGTGGGCGAAGTTCGTCCGCCGGACTCAGAATGGCCCGAGACTTTGCGGGCGGCCTCCGTGTGCCAAAAATAGGCCACGGGGACAGACGCGCCCAAAAATTAGCGCCCGAAGGCCGGGTTGAAAAAACCCCCCAGCGGAAAAATGGCCAAAAAACGAGTGGGCTATAGCCTTGGTGGGGGGCGTGGGCGAAGTTCGTCTGTCGGACTAAGAATGGCCCGAGACTTTGCGGGCAGCCTCCGTGCGCCAAAAATAGGCCACGGGGACAGACGCGTCCAAAAATTAGCGCCCGAAGGCCGGGTTGTCAAAACCCCCCAGCGGAAAAATGGCCAAAAAACGAGTGGGCTATAGCCTTGGTGGGGGGCGTAGGCGAAGTTCGTCTGCCGGATTTGGAATGGCCCGAGACTTTGCGGGGGGCCTCCGTGTGCATAAAATAGGCCACTGGCACAGCCGCGCCCAAAAATTAGCGCACGAAGGTCGGGGTGCCAAAACCCACCAAGGGAAAAATGGCCAAAAAACGGGTGCGCTATAGCCTTGGTGGGGGGCGTGGGCGAAGTTCGTCCGCCGGACTCGGAATGGCCGGAGACTTTGCGGGCGGCCTCCGTGTGCCAAAAATAGGCCACGGGATAAGCCGCGCATAAAAATTAGCGCCCGAAGGTCGGGATGACAAAACCCCCCAGCGGAAAAATGGCGAAAAAACGGGTGGGCTATAGCCTTGGTGGGGGGCGTGGGCGAAGTTCGTCCTCCGGACTCAGAATGGCCTGAGACTTTGCGTGCGGCCTCCGTGTGCAAAAAAATGGCCACGGGCATAGCCGCGCCCAAAAATTAGCTCCCGATTGTCGGGGTGCCAAAACCCGCCAGCGGAAAAATGGCCAAAAAACGTGTGGGCTATAGCCTTGTTGGGGGGTGTGGGCGAAGTTCGCCCGCCGAACTCGGAATGGCCCGAGACTTTGCGGGCGGCCTCTGTGTGGCAAAAATAGGCCACGGGAACAGCCGCCCCAAAAAATTAGCGCCCGAAGGTCCTGGTGCCAAAACCCCCCAGCGGAAAAATGGCCAAAAAACGGGTGGGCTATAGCCTTGGTGGGGGCGTGGGCGAAGTTCGTCCGCCGGACTCGGAATGGCCCGAGACTTTGCGGGCGGCCTCTGTGTGCCAAAAATAGGCCACGGGCACAGCCACGCCCAAAAATTAGCGCCCGAAGGTCGGCGTGCCAAAACCCCCCGAGCGGTAAAATGGCCAAAAATCAGGTGGGCTATAGCCTTGGTGGGGGGTGTGGGCGAAGTTCGTCCGCGGGACTCGGAGTGGTCCGAGACTTTGCGGGTGGCCTCCGTGTGCCAAAAATAGGCCACGGGAACAGCCGCGCCCAAAAATTAGCACCCGAAGGTCGTGATGCCCAAACCCCAGCGGAAAATGGCCAAAAACGAGTGGGCTATAGCCTTGGTGGGGGCGGGCGAAGTTCGTCTGCCGGACTCGGAATGGCCCGAGACTTTGCGGGCGGCCTCCGTGTGCCAAAAATAGGCCACTGGCACAGCCGCGCCCAAAAATTAGCGCCCGAAGGTCGGGATGCCAAAACCCACCAGCGGAAAAATGGCCAAAAAACGGGTGGGCTATAGCCTTGGTGGGGAGCGTGGGCGATGTTCGTCCGCCAGACTCGGAATGGCCCGAGACTTTGTGGGTGGCCTCCGTGTGCCAATAATAAGCCACGGGAAAAGCCGCGCACAAAAATTAGCACCCGAAGGTGGGGATGCCAAAACCCCCCAGCGGAAAAATGGCCAAAAAACGGGTGGGCTATAGCCTTGGTGGGGAGCGTGGGCGAAGTTCGTCCGCCGGACTCAGAATGGCCCGAGACTTTGCGGGCGGCCTCCGTGTGCCAAAAATGGCCACGGGCATAGCCGCGCCCAAAAATTAGCGCCCGATGGTCGGGTTGCCAAAACCCCCCAGCGGAAAAATGGCGAAAAAACGGGTGGGCTATAGCCTTGGTGGGGGGCGTGGGCGAAGTTCGTCCGCCGGACTCGGAATGGCCCGAGACTTTGCGGGCAGCCTCCGTGTGCCAAAAATAGGCCACGGGCACAGCCGCGCCCAAAAATTACCACCCGATGGTCGGGATGCCAAAACCCCCCAGCGGAAAAATGGCGAAAAAACGGGTGGGCTATAGCCTTGGTGGGGGGCGTGGGCGAAGTTCGTCCTCCGGACTCAGAATGGCCCGAGACTTACCGGGCGGCCTCCGTGTGCCAAAAAATGGCCACGGGCATAGCCGCGCCCAAAAATTAGCGCCCGATGGTCGGGGTGCCAAAACCCCCCAGCGGAAAAATGGCCAAAAAACGTGTGGGCTATAGCCTTGTTGGGGGGTGTGCGCGAAGTTCGTCCGCCGGACTCGGAATGGCCCGAGACTTTGCGGGCGAACCCGTGTGCCAAAAATAGGCCACGGGCACAGCCACGCCCAAAAATTAGCGCCCGAAGGTCGGCGTGCCAAAACCCCCCGAGCGGAAAAATGGCCAAAAATCAGGTGGGCTATAGCCTTGGTGGGGGATGTGGGCGAAGTTCGTCCGCGGGACTCGGAGTGGTCCGAGACTTTGCGGGTGGCCTCCGTGTGCCAAAAATAGGCCACGGGAACAGCCGCCCCCAAAAATTAGCGCCCGAAGGTCGTGGTGCCAAAACCCCCCAGCGGAAAAATGGCCAAAAAACGAGTGGGCTATAGCCTTGGTGGGGGGCGTGGGCGAAGTTCGTCTGCCGGACTCGGAATGGCCCGAGACTTTGCGGGCGGCCTCCGTGTGCCAAAAATAGGCCACTGGCACAGCCGCGCCCAAAAATTATCACCCGAAGGTCGGGATACCAAAACCCCCCAGCGAAAAAATGGCGAAAAAACGGGTGGGCTATAGCCTTGGTGGGGGGCGTGGGCGAAGTTCATCCTCCGGACTCAGAATGGCCTTAGACTTTGCGGGCGGCCTCCGTGTGCCAAAAAATGGCCACGGGCATAGCCGCGCCCAAAAATTAGCGCCCGAAGGTCGGCGTGCCAAAACCCCCCGAGCGGAAAAATGGCCAAAAATCAGGTGGGCTATAGCCTTGGTGGGGGGTGTGGGCGAAGTTCGTCCGCGGGACTCGGAGTGGTCCGAGACTTTGCGGGTGGCCTCCGTGTGCCAAAAATAGGCCACGGGAACAGCCGCCCCCAAAAATTAGCGCCCGAAGGTCGTGGTGCCAAAACCCCCCAGCGGAAAAATGGCCAAAAAACGAGTGGGCTATAGCCTTGGTGGGGGGCGTGGGCGAAGTTCGTCTGCCGGACTCGGAATGGCCCGAGACTTTGCGGGCGGCCTCCGTGTGCCAAAAATAGGCCACTGGCACAGCCGCGCCCAAAAATTAGCGCCCGAAGGTCGGGATGCCAAAACCCACCAGCGGAAAAATGGCCAAAAAACGGGTGGGCTATAGCCTTGGTGGGGGGCGTGGGCGAAGTTCGTCCGCCGGACTCGGAATGGCCCGAGACTTTCGGGCGGCCTCCGTGTGCTAAAAATAGGCCACTGGCACAGCCGCGCCCAAAAATTAGTCCCCGAAGGTCGGGGTGCCAAAACCCACCAGCGGAAAAATGGCCAAAAAACAGATGGGCTATAGCCTTGGTGGGGGGCGTGGGCGAAGTTCGTCCGCCGGACTCGGAATGGCCCGAGACTTTTTGGGCGGCCTCCGTGTGCCAAAAATAAGCCACTGGCACAGCCGCGCACAAAAATTAGCCCCCGAAGGTCGGGGTGCAAAACCCACCAGCGGAAAAATGACCAAAAACTATTGCCTTGGTGGGGGCGTGGTGAAGTTCGCCCGGACTGAATGGCCCGAGACTTTCCGGGCGGCCTCCGTGTGCCAAAAATAGGCCAGGGGCGAAACCGCACCCAAAAATTAGTGACCGAAGGCCGGGGGTGCCAAAACCCCCCAGCGGAAAAATGGCCAAAAAACGGGTGGGCCATAGCCTTGGTGGGGGGCATGGGCGAAGTTCGCCCGCCGGACTCAGAAAGGCCCGATACTTTACGGGCGGCCTCCGTGTGCCAAAAATAGGCCACGAGTACAGACGCGTCCAAAAATTAGCGCCCAAGGCCGGGGGTGCCAAAACCCACCAGCGGAAAAATGGCCAAAAAACGGGTGGGCTATAGCCTTGGTGGGGGGCGTGGGCGAAGTTCGTCTGCCGGATTTGGAATGGCCCGAGACTTTGCGGGCGGCCTCCGTGTGCATAAAATAGGCCACTGGCACAGCCGCGCCAAAAATTAGCGCCCGATGGTCGGGTGCCAAAACCCACCAGCGGAAAATGGCCAAAAACGGGTGGGCTATAGCCTTGGTGGGGTGCGGTTCGTCTCCGGACTCGGAATGGCCCGAGACTTTGCGGGCGGCCTCGTGGTGCCAAAAATAGGCCACTGCCACAGCCGCGCCAAAATTACCACCCAAGGTCGGGATGCCAAAACCCCCAGCGGAAAAATGGCGAAAACGGGTGGGCTATAGCCTTGGTGGGGGCGAAGTTCGTCCTCCGGACTCAGAATGGCCCGACACTTACCAGGCGGCCAAAAATGGCCACGGCATAGCCGCCCAAAAATTAGCGCCCGATGGTCGGGTGCCAAAACCCCAGCGGAAAAATGGCCAAAAACGGTGGGCTATAGCCTTGTTGGGGGGTGTGCGCGAAGTTCGTCCGCCGGACTCGGAATGGCCCGAGACTTTGCGGGCGACCTCCGTGTGCCACAAATAGGCCACGGGCACAGCCACGCCCAAAAATTAGCGCCCGACGGTCGGCGTGCCAAAACCCCCCGAGCGGAAAAATGGCCAAAAATCAGGTGGGCTATAGCCTTGGTGGGGGGCGTGGGCGAAGTTCGTCCGCGGACTCGAGTGGTCCGAGACTTTGCGGGTGGCCTCCGGTGCCAAAAATAGGCCACGGGAACAGCCGCCCCCAAAAATTAGCGCCCGAAGGTCGTGGTGCCAAAACCCCCCAGTCAAAAAATGGCCAAAAAACGGGTGGGCTATAGCCTTGGTGGGGGGCGTGGGCGAAGTTCGTCCTCCGGACTCAGAATGGTCCGAGAATTTGCGGACGGCCTCCTCGTGCGAAAAAATGGCCACGGGCATAGCCGCGCCCAAAAATTAGAGCCCGATGGTCGGGGTGCCAAAACCCCCCAGCGGAAAAATGGCCAAAAAACGTGTGGGCTATAGCCTTGTTGGGGGGTGTGGGCGAAGTTCGTCCGCCGGACTCGGAATGGCCCGAGACTTTGCGGGCGGCCTCCGTGTGCCAAAAAAAGGACACGGGAACAGCCACGCCCAAAAATTAGCGCCCGAAGGTCCGGGTGCCAAAACCCCCCGAGCGGAAAAATGGCCAAAAATCAGGTGGGCTATAGCCTTGGTGGGGGGCGTGGGCGAAGTTCGTCCGCGGGACTCAGAATGGTCCGAGACATTGCGGGTGGCCTCCGTGTGCCAAAAATAGGCCACGGGAACAGCCGCCCCCAAAAATTAGCGCCCGAAGGTCCTGGTGCCAAAACCCCCCAGCGGAAAAATGGCCAAAAAACGAGTGGGCTATAGCCTTGGTGGGGGGCGTGGGCGATGCTCGTCTGCCGGACTCGGAATGGCCCGAGACTTTGCGGGCGGCCTCCGTGTGCCAAAAATAAGCCACTGGCACAGCCGCGCCCAAAAATTAGCCCCCGAAGGTCGGGGTGCCAAAACCCACCAGCGGAAAAATGACCAAAAAACGGGTGGGCTATAGCCTTGGTGGGGGGCGTGGGCGAAGTTCGTCCGCCGGACTCGGAATGGCCCGAGACTTTGCGGGCGGCCTCCGTGTGCCAAAAATAAGCCACTGGCATAGCCGCACCCAAAAATTAGCCCCCGAAGGTCGGGGTGCCAAAACCCACCAGCGGAAAAATGACCAAAAAACGTGTGGGCTATAGCCTTGGTGGGGGGCGGTTCGTCCGGACTCGGAATGGCCCGAGACTTTTTGGGCGGCCTCCGTGTGCCAAAAATAAGCCACTGGCACAGCCGCGCACAAAAATTAGCCCCCGAAGGTCGGGGTGCCAAAACCCACCAGCGGAAAAATGACCAAAAAACGGGTGGGCTATTGCCTTGGTGGGGGGCGTGGGTGAAGTTCGTCCGCCGGACTCAGAATGGCCCGAGACTTTCCGGGCGGCCTCCGTGTGCCAAAAATAGGCCAGGGGCGAAACCGCACCCAAAAATTAGTGACCGAAGGCCGGGGGTGCCAAAACCCCCCAGCGGAAAAATGGCCAAAAACCGGGTGGGACCTAGCCTTGGTGGGGGGCATGGGCGAAGTTCGCCCGCCGGACTCAGAAAGGCCCGATACTTTACGGGCGGCCTCCGTGTGCCAAAAATAGGCCACGGGGACAGACGCGTCCAAAAATTAGCGCCCGAAGGCCGGGTTGCCAAAACCCACCAGCGGAAAAATGGCCAAAAAACGGGTGGGCTATAGCCTTGGTGGGCGGGCGAAGTTCTGCCGGATTTGGAATGGCCCGAGACTTTGCGGGCGGCCTCCGTGTGCATAAAATAGGCCACTGCACAGCCGCGCCAAAATTAGTCCAAGGTCGGGGTGCCAAAACCCACCAGCGGAAAAATGGCCAAAAAACGGGTGGGCTATAGCCTTGTGGGGGGCGTGGGCGAAGTTCGTCCGCCGGACTCGGAATGGCCCGAGACTTTGTGGGTGGCCTCCGTGTGCCAAAAATAGGCCACGGGATAAGCCGCGCATAAAAATTAGCGCCCGAAGGTCGGGATGCCAAAACCCCCCAGCGGAAAAATGGCGAAAAAACGGGTGGGCTATAGCCTTGGTGGGGGGCGTGGGCGAAGTTCGTCCTCCGGACTCAGAATGGCCCGAGACTTACCGGGCGGCCTCCGTGTGCCAAAAAATGGCCACAGGCATAGCCGCGCCCAAAAATTAGCACCCGATGGTCGGGATGCCAAAACCCCCCAGTGGAAAAATGGCCAAAAAACGTGTGGGCTATAGCCTTGGTAGGGGGTGTGGGCGAAGTTCGTCCTCCGGACTCAGAATGGCCCGAGACATACCGGGTGGCCTCCGTGTGCCAAAAATAGGCCACGAGCACAGCTGCGCCCAAAAATTAGTGCCCGATGGTCGGGGTGCCAAAACCTACCAGCGGAAAAATGGCCAAAAAACGGGTGGGCTATAGCCTTGTTGGGGGGTGTGGGCGAAGTTCGTCCGCCGGACTCGGAATGGCCTGAGACTTCGCGGGCGGCCTCCGTGTGCCAAAAATAGGCCACGGGCAAAGCCGCGCACAAAAATTAGCGCCCGAAGGTCGGGATGCCAAAACCCCCCAGCGGAAAAATGGCGAAAAAACGGGTGGGCTATAGCCTTGGTGGGGGGCGTGGGCGAAGTTCGTCCTCCGGACTCAGAATGGCCCGAGACTTTGCGGGCGGCCTCCGTGTGCCAAAAAATGCCCACGGGCATAGCCGCGCCCAAAAATTAGCACCCGATGGTCGGGGTGCCAAAATCCCCCAGCGGAAAAATGGCCAAAAAACGTGTGGGCTATAGCCTTGTTGGGGGGTGTGGGCGAAGTTCGTCCGCCGGACTCGGAATGGCCCGAGACTTTGCGGGCGGCCTCCGTGTGCCAAAAATAGGCCACGGGCAAAGCCGCGCACAAAAATTAGCGCCCGAAGGTCGGGATGCCAAAACCCCCCAGCGGAAAAATGGCTAAAAAACGGGTGGGCTATAGCCTTGGTGGGGGGCGTGGGCGAAGTTCGTCCTCCGGACTCAGAATGGCACGAGACTTACCGGGCGGCCTCCGTGTGCCAAAAAATGGCCACGGGCATAGCCGCGCCCAAAAATTAGCGCCCGATGGTCGGGGTGCAAAAACCCCCCAGCGGAAAAATGGCCAAAAAACGTTTGGGCTATTGTCTTGGTGGGGGGTGTGGGCGAAGTTCGTCCTCCGGACTCAGAATGTCCCGAGACTTACCGGGCAGCCTCCGTGTGCCAAAAATAGGCCACGAGCACAGCCGCGCCCAAAAATTAGCGCCCGATGGTCGGGGTGCCAAAACCCACCAGCGGAAAAATGGCCAAAAAACGGGTGGGCTATAGCCTTGGTGGGGGGCGTGGGCGAAGTTCGTCCGCAGGACTCGGAATGGCCCGAGACTTTGTGGGTGGCCTCCGTGTGCCAAAAATATGCCACGGGCAAAGCTGCGCACAAAAATTAGCGCCCGAAGGTCAGGATGCCAAAACCCCCCAGCGGAAAAATGGCCAAAAAACGTGTGGGCTATTGCCTTGGTGGGGGGTGTGGGCGAAGTTCGTCCGCCGGACTCGGAATGGCCCGAGACTTTGCGGGCGGCCTCCGTGTGCCAAAAATAGGCCACGGGCACAGCCGCGCACAAAAATTAGCGCCCGAAGGTCGGGGTTCCAAAACCCACCAGCGGAAAAATGGCCAAAAAACGGGTGGGCTATAGCCTTGGTGGGGGGCGTAGGCGAAGTTCGTCCGCCGGACTCGGAATGGCCCGAGACTTTGTGGGTGGCCTCCGTGTGCCAAAAATAGGCCACGGGCAAAGCCGCGCACAAAAATTAGCGCCCGAAAGTCGGGATGCCAAAACCCCCCAGCGGAAAAATGGCGAAAAAACGGGTGGGCTATAGCCTTGGTGGGGGGCGTAGGCGAAGTTCGTCCGCCGGACTCGGAATGGCCCGAGACTTTGCGGGCGGCCTCCATGTGCCAAAAATAGGCCACGGGCACAGCCGCGCCCAAAAATTAGCGCCCGATGGTCGGGGTGCCAAAACCCCCAAGCGGAAAAATTGCCAAAAAACGTGTGGGCTATAGCCTTGGTGGGAGGCGTGGGCGAAGTTCGTCCGTCGACTCGGAATGGCCCGATACTTTGCTGGTGGCCTCTGTGTGCCAAAAATAGGCCACAGGCACAGCCACGCCCAAAAATTAGCACCCGGAAGTCGGGGTGCCAAAACCCCCCAGCGGAAAAATTGCCAAAAAACGGGTGGGCTATAGCCTTGGTGGGGCGTGTGGGCGAAGTTCGTCCGCCGGACTCAGAATGGCGCGAGAATTTACGGGCGTGATCCGTGTGCCAAAAATAGGCCACGGGCACAGCCGCGCCCAAAAATTAGCTTCCGATGTTCGGGGTGCCAAAACCCACCAGCGAAAAAATGGCCAAAAAACGTGTGGGCTATAGCCTTGGTGGGGGGCGTAGGCGAAGTTCGTCCGCCGGACTCGGAATGGTCCGAGAGTTTGTGGGTGGCCTCTGTGTGCCAAAAATAGCCCACAGGCAAAGCCGCGCACAAAAATTAGCGCCCGAAGGTCAGGATGCCAAAACCCCCCAGCGGAAAAATGGCCAAAAAACGGGTGGGCTATAGCCTTGGTGGGGGGCGTGGGCGAAGTTCGTCCTCCGGACTCAGAATGGCCCGAGACTTACCGGGCAGCCTCCGTGAGCCAAAAATTGGGCACGGACATAGCCGCGCCCAAAAATTAGCGCCCGAGGATCGGGGTGCCAAAACCCCCCAGCGGAAAAATGGCCAAAAAACGTGTGGGCTATAGCCTTGGTGGGGGGCGTGGGCGAAGTTCGTCCGCCGGACTCGGAATGGCCCGAGACTTTGCAGGCGGCCTCCGTGTGCCAAAAATAGGCCACGGGCACAGCCGCACATAAAAATTAGCGCCGGCAAGTCGGGATGCCAAAACCCCCCAGCGGAAAAATGGCCCAAAAACGGGTGGGCTATAGCCTTGGTGGGGGGCATGGGCGAAGTTCGTCCGCCGGACTCAGAATGTCCCGAGACTTTGCGGGCGGCCTCCATGTGCCAAAAAATGGCCACGGGCACAGCCGCGCCCAAAAATTAGCGCCCGAAGGCCGGGTTTCAAAAACCCCCCAGCGGAAAAATGGCCAAAAAACGAGTGGGCTATAGCCCTGGTGGGGGGCGTGGGCGAAGTTCGTCCGCCGGACTCGGAATGGCCCGAGACTTTGTGGGTATCTTCCATGTGCAAAAAATAGGCCACGGGCAAAGCCGCGCATAAAAATTAGCGCCCGAAAGTCGGGATGCCAAAACCCCCCAGCGGAAAAATGGCCAACAAACAGATGGGCTATAGCCTTGGTGGGGGGTGTGGGCGAAGTTCGTCCGCCGACTCGGAATGGCCCGAGACTTTGCTGGCGGCCTCCGTGTGCCAAAAATAGGCCACGGGCACAGCCGCGCCCAAAAATTAGCGCCCGGAAGTCGGGGTGCCAAAACCCCCCAGCGGAAAAATGGCCAAAAAACGGGTGGGCTATAGCCTTGGTGGGGGGCGTGGGCGAAGTTCGTCCGCAGTTCTCGGAATGGCCCGAGACTTTGCGGGTGGCCTCCGTGTGCCAAAAATTGGCCACGGGCATAACCGCGCCCAAAAATTAGCGCCCGATGGTCGGGGTACCAAAACCCCCCAGCGGAAAAATTGCCAAAAAACATGTGGGCTATAGCCTTGGTGGGGGGCGTGGGCGAAGGTCGTCCGCCGGACTAAGAATGGCCCGAGACTTTCCGGTCGGCCTCCGTGTGCCAAAAATAGGCCAGGGGCAAAATCGCGCCCAAAAATTAGTGACCGAAGGCCGGGGGTGCCAAAACCCCCCAGCGGAAAAATGGCCAAAAGACGGGTGGGCTATAGCCTTGGTGGGGGGCGTAGGCGAAGTTCATCCGCCGGACTCAGAATGGCCCGAGACTTTGCGGGCGGCCTCCGTGTGCCAAAAATAGGCCACGGGGACAGACGCGCCCTAAAATTAGCGCCCGAAGGTCGGGGTGCAAAAACCCCCCAGCGGAAAAATGGCCAAAAAACGTGTGGGCTATAGCCTTGGTGGGGGGTGTGGGCGAAGTTCGTCCTACGGACTCAGAATGGCCCGAGACTTTACGGGCGGCCTCCGTGTGCCAAAAATAGGCCACGGGGACAGACGCACCCAAAAATTAGCACCCGAAGGCCGGGCTACCAAAACCCCCCAGCGGAAAAATGGCCAAAAAACGGGTGGGCTACAGCCTTGGTGGGGGGCGTGGGCGAAGTTTGTCCGCCGGACTCAGAATGGCCCGAGACTTTGCGGGTGGCCTCCGAGTGCCAAAAATAGGCCACGGGGACAGACGCGCCCAAAAATTAGCGCCCGAAGGGCGGGTTGCAAAAACCCCCCAGCGGAAAAATGGCCAAAAAACGAGTGGACTATTGCCTTGGTGGGGGGCGTGGGCGAAGTTCGTCTGCCGGACTAAGAATGGCTTGAGAATTTGTGGGTGGCCTCCGTGTACCAAAAATAGGCCACGGCCAAAGAAGCGCACAAAAATTAGCGCCCGAAGGTCGGGATGCCAAAACCCCCCAGCGGAAAAATTGCGAAAAAACGGGTGGGCTATAGCCTTGTTGGGGCGGGCGAGTTCGCCCTCCGGACACAGAATGGCCCGAGACTTTGCGGGCGGCCTCCGTGTGCCAAAAATAGGCCACTGGAACAGCCGCACCCAAAAATTAGCGCCCGAAGGTCGGGGTGCCAAAACCCACCAGCGGAAAAATGGCCAAAAAACGGGTTGGCTATACCCTTGTTGGGGACGTGGCGAAGTTCGTCCGGACTCGAATGGCCTGAGACTTTGCGTGCGGGCTCCGTGTGCCAAAAAATGGCCACGGGCACAGCCGCGCCCAAAAATTAGCGCCCGAAGGCTGGGTTGCAAAAACCCCCCAGCGGAAAAATGGCCAAAAAACGAGTGGGCTATAGCCTTGGTGGGGGGCGTGGTTCGTCCTACGGACTCAGAATGGCCCGAGACTTTGTGGGTATCTTCCGTGTGCAAAAAATAGGCCACGGGCAAAGCCGCGCATAAAAATTAGCGCCCGAAAGTCGGGATGCCAAAACCCCCCAGCGGAAAAATGGCCAACAAACAGATGGGCTATAGCCTTGGTGGGGGGCGTGGGCGAAGTTCGTCCTCCGGACTTAGAATGGCCCGAGACTTTGCGGGCGGCCTCCGTGTGCCAAAAATATGCCACGGGGACAGACGCGCCCAAAAATTAGCGCCCGAAGGCCGGGTTGCCAAAACCCCCCAGCGGAAAAAATGGCCAAAAAACGAGTGGGCTATAGCCTTGGTGGGGGGCGTGGGCGAAGTTCGTCTACCGGACTAAGAATGGCCCGAGACTTTGCGGGCAGCCTCCGTGTGCCAAAAAATAGCCACGGGCATAACCGCACCCAAAAATTAGCGCCCGATGGTCGGGGTGCCAAAACCCCCCAGCGGAAAAATGGCCAAAAAACGTGTGGGCTATAGCATTGTTGGGGGGTGTGGGCGAAGTTCGTCCGCCGGCCTCGGAATGGCCTGAGACTTTGCGGGCGGCCTCCGTGTGTCAAAAATAGGCCACGGGCACAGCCACGGCCAATAATTAGCGCCCGAAGGTCGGGGTGCCAAAACCCCCCAGCGGAAAAATGGCCAAAAAACGTGTGGGCTATAACCTTGGTGGGGGGTGTGGGCGAAGTTCATCCGCCGGACTCGGAATGGCCCGAGACTTTGCTGGCGGCCTCCGTGCGCCAAAAATAGGCCACGGGCACAGCTGCTCCCAAAAATTAGCGCCCGGAAGTCGGGGTGCCAAAACCCCCCAGCGGAAAAATGGCCAAAAAACGAGTGGGCTATAGCCTTGGTGGGGGGCGAGGGCGAAGTTCCTCCGCCGGACTCGGAATGGCCCGAGACTTTGCGGGTGGCCTCCGTGTGCCAAAGATTGGCCACAGTGATAACCGCGCCCAAAAATTAGCCCCCGAAGGCCGGGCTACCAAAACCCCCCAGCGGAAAAATGGCCAAAAAACGGGTGGGCTATAGCCTTGGTGGGGGGCGTGGGCGAAGTTCGTCAGCCGGACTCGGAATGGCCCGAGACTTTGCAGGCGGCCTCCGTGTGCCAAAAATAGGCCACTGGCACAGCCGCGCCCAAAAATGAGCACCCGAAGGTCGGGGTGCCAAAACCCACCAGCGGAAAAATGGCCAAAAAACGGGTGGGCTATAGCCTTGGTGGGGGGCGTGGGCGAAGTTCGTCGTCCGGACTCAGAATGGCCCGAGACTTACCGGACGGCCTCCGTGTGCCAAAAAATGGCCACGGGCATGGCCGCGCCCAAAAATTAGCGCCCGATGGTCGAGGTGCCAAAACCCCCCAGCGGAAAAATGGCCAAAAAACGTATGGGCTATAGCTTTGGTGGGGGGTGTGGGCGAAGTTCGTCCTCCGGACTCAGAATGGCCCGAGACTTACCGGGCGGCCTCCGTGTGCCAAAAATAGGCCACGAGAACAGCCGCTCCCAAAAATTAGCGCCCGATGGTCGGGGTGGCAAAACCCACCAGCGGAAAAATGGCCAAAAAACGGGTGGGCTATAGCCTTGGTGGGGGGCGTGTGCGAAGTTCGTCCGCCGGACTCGGAATGGCCCGAGACTTTGTGGGTGGCCTCCATGTGCCAAAAATGGACAAAC
This sequence comes from Citrus mangshanensis, assembly GCA_030449895.1. Taxonomy (NCBI): domain Eukaryota; kingdom Viridiplantae; phylum Streptophyta; class Magnoliopsida; order Sapindales; family Rutaceae; genus Citrus; species Citrus mangshanensis. Next base: position 525,775 of record JASUUJ010000322.1, on the reverse strand, counting down.
CCGCGCATAAAAATTAGCGCCCGAAGGTCGGGATGCCAAAACCCCCCAGCGGAAAAATGGCGAAAAAACGGGTGGGCTATAGCCTTGGTGGGGGGCGTGGGCGAAGTTCGTCCTCCGGACTCGGAATGGCCCGAGACTTTGCGGGCGGCCTCCGTGTGCCAAAAAAAGGACACGCGCAAAGCCGCGCACAAAAATTAGCGCCCGAAGGTCGGGATGCCAAAACCCCCCAGCGGAAAAATGGCAAAAAAACGGGTGGGCTATAGCCTTGGTGGGGGGCGTGGGCGAAGTTCGTCCTCCAGACTCAGAATGGCCCGAGACTTTGCGGGCGGCCTACGTGTGCCAAAAAATGGCCACGGGCATAGCCGCGCCCAAAAATTACCCCCCGAAGGTCGGGATGCACAAAGCCCCCAGCGGAAAAATGGCGAAAAAACGGGTGGGCTATAGCCTTGGTGGGGGGCGTGGGCGAAGTTCGTCCTCCGGACTCAGAATGGCCCGAGACTTACTGGGCGACCTCCGTGTGCCAAAAAATGGCCACGGGCATAGCCGCGCCCAAAAATTAGCGCCCGATGGTCGGGTTGCCAAAACCTCCCAGCGTAAAAATGGCGAAAAAACGGGTGGGCTATAGCCTTGGTGGCGGGCGTGGGCGCAGTTCGTCCTCCGGACTCAGAATGGCCCGAGACTTACCGGGCGGCCTCCGTGGGCCAAAAAATGGCCACGGGCATAACCACGCCCAAAAATTAGCGCCCGATGGTCGGGGTGCCAAAACCGCCCAGCGGAAAAATGGCCAAAAAACGTGTGGGCTATAGCCTTGTTAGGGGGTGCGGGCGAAGTTCGTCCGCCGGACTCGGAATGGCCCGAGACTTTTCGGGCGGCCTCCGTGTGTCAAAAATAGGCCACGGGCTCAGCCACGCCCAAAAATTAGCGCCCGAAGGTTGGGGTGCCAAAACCCCCCAGCGGAAAAATGGCCAAAAAACGTGTGGGCTATAGCCTTGGTGGGGGGTGTGTGCGAAGTTCATCCGCCGGACTCGGAATGGCCCGAGACTTTGCTGGCGTCCTCCGTGCGCCAAAAATAGGCCACGGGCACAGCCGCGCCCAAAAATTAGCACCCGGAAGTCGGGGTGCCAAAACCCCCCAGCGGAAAAATGGCCAAAAAACGGGTGGGCTATATAGCCTTGGTGGGGGGCGTGGGCGAAGTTCGTCCGCCGGACTCGGAATGGCCCGAGACTTTGCGGGCGGCCTCCGTGTGCCAAAAATTGGCCACGGTCATAACCGCGCCCAAAAATTAGCGCCCGATGGTCGGGGTGCCAAAACCCCCCAGCGGAAAAATGGCGAAAAAACGGGTGGGCTATAGCCTTGGTGGGGGGCGTGGGCGAAGTTCGTCCTCCGGACTCAGAATGGCCCGAGAATTTGCGGGCGGCCTTCCGTGTGTCAAAAATAGGCCACGGGCACAGCCACGCCCAAAAATTAGCGCCCGAAGGTCGGGGTGCCAAAACCCCCCAGCGGAAAAATGGCGAAAAAACGGGTGGGCTATAGCCTTGGTGGGGGGCGTGGGCGAAATTCGTCCGCCGGACTCGGAATGGCCCGAGACTTTGCGGGCGGCCTCCGTGTGCCAAAAAAAGGACACATGAACAGCCACCCCCAAAAATTAGCGCCCGAAGGTCGTGGTGCCAAAACCCCCCGAGCGGAAAAATGGCCAAAAATCAGGTGGCCTATAGCCTTGGTGGGGGGCGTGGGCGAAGTTCATCCGCGGGACTCACAATCGTCCGAGACTTTGCGGGTGGCCTCCGTGTGCCAAAAATAGGCCACGGGAACAGCCGGCCCCAAAAATTAGCGCCCGAAGGTCCTGGTGCCAAAATGCCCCAGCGGAAAAATGGCCAAAAAACGAGTGGGCAATAGCCTCGGTGGGGGGCGTGGGCGAAGTTCGTCCGCCGGACTCAGAATGGCCCGAGACATTGCGGGCGGCCTCCGTGTGCCAAAAATAGGCAACAGGGACACACGCACCCAAAAATTAGCGCCCGAAGGCCGGGTTGGAAAAACCCCCCAGCGGAAAAATGTCCAAAAAACGAGTGGGCTAAAGCCTTGGTGGGGGGCGTGGGCGAAGTTCGTCTGCTGGACTAAGAATGGCCCGAGACTTTGCGGGCGGCCTCCGTGTGCCAAAAATAGGACACTGGCACAGCCGCGCCCAAAAATTAGCGCCCGAAGGTCGGGGCGCCAAAACCCACCAGCGGAAAAATGACCAAAAAACGGGTGGGCTATAGCCTTGGTGGGGAGCGTGGGCGAAGTTCGTCCGCCGGACTCGGAATGGCCCGAGACTTTGCGGGCGGCCTCCGTGTGTCAAAGATAGGCCACGGGTACAGCCACGCCCAAAAATTAGCGCCCGAAGGTCGGGGTGCCAAAACCCCCCAGCGGAAAAATGGCCAAAAAACGTGTGGGCTATAGCCTTGGTGGGGGGTGTGGGCGAAGTTCATCCGCCGGACTCGGAATGGCCCGAGACTTTGCTGGCGGCCTCCGTGCGCCAAAAATAGGCCACGGGATAAGCCGCGCATAAAAATTAGCGCCCGAAGGTCGGGATGCCAAAACCCCCCAGCGGAAAAATGGCGAAAAAACGGGTGGGCTATAGCCTTGGTGGGGGGCGTGGGCGAAGTTCGTCCTCCGGACTCAGAATGGCCTGAGACTTTGCGTGCGGCCTCCGTGTGCCAAAAAATGGCCACGGGCATAGCCGCGCCCAAAAATTAGCGCCCGATGGTCGGGGTGCCAAAACCCCCCAGCGGAAAAATGGCCAAAAAACGTGTGGGCTATAGCCTTGTTGGGGGGTGTGGGCGAAGTTCGCCAGCCGGACTCGGAATGGCCCGAGAATTTGCGGGCGGCCTCCGTGTGCCAAAAATAGGCCACGGGCACAGCCACGCCCAAAAATTAGCGCCCGAAGGTCGGGGTGCCAAAACCCCCCAGCGGAAAAATGGCCAAAAAACGAGTGGGCTATAGCCTTGGTGGGGGGCGTGGGCGAAGTTCGTCAGCCGGACTCGGAATGGCCCGAGACTTTGCAGGCGGCCTCCGTGTGCCAAAAATAGGCCACTGGCACAGCCGCGCCCAAAAATTAGCACCCGAAGGACGGGATGCAAAACCCCCCAGCGGAAAAATGGCGAAAAAACTGGTGGGCTATAGCCTTGGTGGGGGGCGTGGGCGAAGTTCGTCCTCCGGACTCAGAATGGCCCGACACTTTGCAAACGGCTTCCGTGTGCCAAAAAATGGCCACGGGCATAGCCGCGCCAAAAAATTAGCGCCCGAAGGTCGGGATGCCAAAACCCCCCAACGGAAAAATGGCGAAAAAACGGGTGGGCTATAGCCTTGGTGGGCGGCGTGGGCGAAGTTCGTCCTCCGGACTCAGAATGGCCCGAGACTTTGTGGGTGACCACCGTGTGCCAAAAATAGGCCACGGGCAAAGCTGCGCAAAAACATTAGTGCCCGAAGATCGGGATGCCAAAACCCCCCAACGGAAAAATGGCGAAAAAACGGGTGGGCTATAGCCTTGGTGGGGAGCGTGGGCGAAGTTCGTCCTCCGGACTCAGAATGGCCCGAGACTTAACGGGCGGCCTCCGTGTGCCAAAACATGGCCACGGGCATAGCCGCGCCCAAAAATTAGCGCCCGATGGTCGGGGTGCCAAAACCCCCCTGCGGAAAAATGGCCAAAAAACGTGAGGGCTATAGCCTTGGTGGGGGGTGTGGGCGAAGTTCGTCCTCCGGACTCGGAATGGCCCGAGACTTTGTGGGTGGCCTCCGTGTGCCAAAAATAGGCCACGGGAAAATCCGCGCACAAAAATTAACTCCCGAAGGTCGGGATGCCAAAACCCCCCAGCGGAAAAATGGTGAAAAAACGGGTGGGCTATAGCCTTGGTGGGGGGCGTGGGCGAAGTTAGTCTTCCGGTCTCGGAATGGCCCGAGACTTTGTGGGCGGCCTCCGTGTGCCAAAAATAGGCCACGGGCAAAGCCGCGTACAAAAATTAGCGCCCGAAGGTCGGGATGCCAAAACCCCCCAGCAGAAAAATGGCGAAAAAACGGGTGGGCTATAGCCTTGGTGGGGGGCGTGGGCGAAGTTCGTCCTCCGGACTCAGAATGGCCCGAGACTTACCGGGCGGCGTCCGTGTGCCAAAAAATGGCCACGGGCATAGCCGCGACCAAAAATTAGCGCCCGAATGTTGGGTTGCCGAAACCCCCCAGCGGAAAAATGGCGAAAAAACGGGTGGGCTATAGCCTTGGTGGGGGGCGTGGGCGAAGTTCGTCCTCCGGACTCAGAATGGCCCGAGACTTACCGGGCGGCCTCCGTGTGCCAAAAAATGGCCACGGGCATAACCGCGCCCAAAAATTAGCGCCCGATGGTCGGGGTGCCAAAAACCCCCAGCGGAAAAATGGCCAAAAAACGTGTGGGTTATAGCCTTGTTGGGGGGTGTGGGCGAAGTTCGTCCGCCGGACTCGGAATGGCCCGAGACTTTGTGGGCAGCCTCCGTGTGTCAAAAATAGGCCACGGCCACAGCCACGCCCAAAAATTAGCGCCCGAAGGTCGGGGTGCCAAAACCCCCCAGCGGAAAAATGGCCAAAAAACGGGTGGGCTATAGCCTTGGTGGGGGGCGTGGGCGAAGTTCGTCCGCCGGACTCGGAATGGCCCGAGACATTGTGGGTGGCCTCCGTGTGCCAAAAATATCCACGGGCAAAGCCGCGCACAAAAATTAGCGCCCCCAGGTCGGGATGCCAAAACCCCCCAGCGGAAAAATGACGAAAAAACAGGTGGGCTATAGCCTTGGTGGGGGGCGTGGGCAAAGTTCGTCCTCCGGACTCAGAATGGCCTGAGACTTACCGGGTGGCCTCCGTGTGCCAAAATTAGGCCACGAGGACAGCCGCGCCCAAAAATTAGCGCCCGATGGTCAGGGTGCCAAAACCCACCAGCGGAAAAATGGCCAAAAAACGGGTGGGCTATAGCCTTGGTGGGGCGCGTGGCGAGTTCGTCCTCCGGACTCGGAATGGCCCGAGACTTTGTGGGCGGCCTCTGTGTGCCAAAAAATGGCCACGGGCATAGCCGCGCACAAAAATTAGCGCCCGAATGTCGGGATGCCAAAACCCCCCAGCGGAAAAATGGCCAAAAAACGGGTGGGCTATAGCCTTGGTGGGGGGCGTGGGCGAAGTTCGTCCTCCGGACTCGGAATGGCCCGAGACTTTGTGGGCGGCCTCCGTGTGCCAAAAATAGGCCACGGGCAAAGCCGCGCACAAAAATTAGTGCCCGAATGTCGGGATGCCAAAACCCCCCAGCGGAAAAATGTCCAAAAAACGGGTGGGCTATAGCCTTGGTGGGGGGCGTGGGCAAAGTTCGTCCTCCGGACTCAGAATGGCCTGAGACTTACCGGGTGGCCTCCGTGTGCCAAAATTAGGCCACGAGGACAGCCGAGCCCAAAAATTAGCGCCCGATGGTCAGGGTGCCAAAACCCACCAGCGGAAAAATGTCCAAAAAACGGGTGGGCTATAGCCTTGTTGGGGGCGTGGCGGTTCATCCTCCGGACTCGGAATGGCCCGAGACTTTGTGGGCGGCCTCCGTGTGCCAAAAATGGCCACAGCAAAAATTAGCGCCCGATGGTCGGGTACCAAAACCCCAGCGGAAAAATGGCCAAAAATGTGTGGGCTATAGCCTTGTTGGGGTGTGGGCGAAGTCCTCCGGACTCAGAATGGACCGAGACTTACCGGGCGGCCTCCGTGTGCCAAAAATTGGCCACGAGCACAGCCGCGCCCAAAAATTAGCGCCCGAAGGTTGGGGTGCCAAAACCCGCCAGCGGAAAAATGGCCAAAAAACGGGTGGGCTATAGCCTTGGTGGGGGGCGTGGGCGAAGTTCGTCCGCCGGACTCGGAATGGCCCGAGACTTTACGGGCGGCCTCCGTGTGCCAAAAATGGCCACAGGCATAGCCGCGCCCAAAAATTAGCGCCCGATGGTCGGGGTTCCAAAACTCCCCAGCGGAAAAATGGCCAAAAAACGTGTGGGCTATAGCCTTGTTGGGGGGTGTGGGCGAAGTTCGTCCTCCGCACTCAGAATGGCCCGAGACATACCGGGCGGCCTCCGTGTGCCAAAAGTAGGCCACGAGCACAGCCGCGCCCAAAAATTAGCGCCCGAAGGTCGGGATGCCAAAACCCCCCAGCGGAAAAATGGCGAAAAAACGGGTGGGCTATAGCCGTGGTGGGGGGGCGGTTCGTCCGGACTCGGAATGGCCCGAGACTTTGTGGGTGGCCTCCGTGTGCAAAATAGGCCACGGGCAAAGCCGCATAAAAATTAGCGCCCGAAGGTCGGGATGCCAAAACCCCAGCGGAAAAATGGCGAAAACGGTGGGCTATAAGTTCGCCCTCCGGACTCGGAATGGCCTGAGAAATTGCCAAAACCCCAGCGGAAAATGGCGAAAAAAGTGGGCTATAGCCTTGGTGGGGCGTGGCGGTTCGTCCTCCGGACTCAGAATGGCCCGAGACTTAGCGGTCGGCCTATGTGTGCAAAAATAGGCCACGAGGACAGCCGCGCCCAAAATTAGCGCCCAAGGTCGGCGTGCCAAAACCCCGAGCGGAAAAATGGCCAAAAATCGTGGGCTATAGTCCTTGGGCGTAGGCGGTTCGTCGGACTCGGAATGGCCCGAGACTTTGTGGGTGGCCTCCGTGTGCCAAAAATAGGCCACGGGCAAAGCCGCGCACAAAAATTAGCGCACGAAGGTCGGGATGCCAAAACCCCCCAACGGAAAAATGGCGAAAAAACGGGTGGGCTATAGCCTTGGTGGGGGGCGTGGGCGAAGTTCGTCCTCCGGACTCAGAATGGCCCGAGACTTACCGGGCGGCCTCCGTGTGCCAAAAAATGGCCACGTGCATAGCCGCGACTAAAAATTAGCGCCCGATGGTCGGGGTGCCAAAACCCCCCAGCGGAAAAATGGCCAAAAAACGTGTGGGCTATAGCCTTGTTGGGGGGGGTGGGCGAAGTTCGTACTCCGGACTCAGAATGGTCCGAGACTTACCGGGCGGCCTCCGTGTGCCAAAAATTGGCCACAAGCACAGCCAAAAATTAGCGCCCGAAGGTCGGGTGCCAAAACCCGCCAGCGGAAAATGGCCAAAAACGGGTGGGCTATAGCCTTGGTGGGCGTAAGTTCGTCCGCCGGACTCGGAATGGCCCGAGACTTTACGGCGGCCAAAAATGGCCACAGGCATAGCGCGCCCAAAAATTAGCGCCCGATGGTCGGGGTACCAAAACTCCCAGCGGAAAAATGGCCAAAAAACGTGTGGGCTATAGCCTTGTTGGGGGGTGTGGGCGAAGTTCGTCCTCCGGACTCAGAATGGCCCGAGACTTACCGGGCGGCCTCCGTGTGCCAAAAGTAGCACAGCCGCGCCAAAAATTAGCGCCCGATGGTCGGGTGCCAAAACCCACCAGCGGAAAATGGCCAAAAACGGGTGGGCTATAGCCTTGGGGGCGTGGCGGTTCGTCCGCGGACTCGGAATGGCCCGAGACTTTGTGGGTGGCCTCCGTGTGCCAAAAATAGGCCACGGGCAAAGCCAAGACAAAAATTAGCGCCCGATGGTCGGGATGCCAAACCCCCCCAGCGGAAAAATGGCGAAAAAACGGGTGGGCTATCGCCTTGGTGGGGGGCGTGGGCGAAGTTCGTCCTCCGGACTCTGAATGGCCGGAGACTTTGTTGGAGGCCTCCGTGTGCAAAAATAGGCCACGGACAAAGCACAAAAATTAGCGACCAAGGTCGGGATGCCAAAACCCCAGCGGAAAAATGGCGAAAAAGGTGGGCTATAGCCTTGGTGGGGCGTGGCGGTTCGTCCTCCGGACTCAGAATGGCCCGAGACTTACCGGCGGCCTCCGTGTGCAAAAATAGGCCACGAGGACAGCCGCGCCCAAAAATTAGCGCCCAAGGTCGGCGTGCCAAAACCCCGAGCGGAAAAATGGCCAAAAATCGGGTGGGCTATAGTGGGCGTAGGCGAAGTTCGTCCGTCGGACTCGGAATGGCCCGGACTTTGTGGGTGGCCTCGTGTGCCAAAAATAGGCCACGGGCAAAGCCGCACAAAAATTAGCGCCCAAGGTCGGGATGCCAAAACCCCAGCGGAAAAATGGCGAAAAAACGGGTGGGCTATAGCCTTGGTGGGGGGCGTGGGCGAAGTTCGTCCTCCGGACTCATAATGGCCCGAGACTTACCGGGCGGCCTCCGTGTGCCAAAAAATGGCCACGTGCATAGCCGCGACTAAAAATTAGCGCCCGATGGTCGGGGTGCCAAAACCCCCCAGCGGAAAAATGGCCAAAAAACGTGTGGGCTATAGCCTTGTTGGGGGGTGTGGGCGAAGTTCGTCCTCCGGACTCAGAATGGTCCGAGACTTACCGGGCGGCCTCCGTGTGCCAAAAATAGGCCATGAGCACAGCCGCGCCCAAAAATTAGCGCCCGAAGGTCGGGGTGCCAAAACCCACCAGCGGAAAAATGGCCAAAAAACGGGTGGGCTATGGCCTTGGTGGGGGGCGTGGGCGAAGTTCGTCCGCCGGACTCGGAATGGCCCGAGACTTTGCGGGCGGCCTCCGTGTGCCAAAAATAGGCCACTGGCAAAGCCGCGCAAAAAAATTAGCGCCCGAAGGTCGGGATGCCAAAACCCCCCACCGGAAAAATGGCGAAAAAACGGGTGGGCTATAGCCTTGGTGGGGGGCGTGGGCGAAGTTCGTCCTCCGGACTCTGAATGGCCCGAGACTTTGCGGGCGGCCTCCGTGTGCCAAAATTAGGCCACGAGGACAGCCGTGCCCAAAAATTAGCGCCCGAAGGTCGGGATGCCAAAACCCCCCAGCGGAAAAATGGCGAAAAAACGGGTGGGCTATAGCCTTGGTGGGGGGCGTGTGCGAAGTTCGTCCTCCGGACTCAGAATGGCCCGAGACTTTGCGGGCGGCCTCCGTGTGCCAAAAAATGGCCACGGGCATAGCCGCGCCCAAAAATTAGCGCCCGATGGTCGGGCTGCCAAAACCCCCCAGCGGAAAAATGGCCAAAAAACGTGTGGGCTATAGCCTTGGTGGGGGGCGTGGGCGAAGTTCCTCCGCCGGATTCGGAATGGCCCGAGACTTTGCGGGTGGCCTCCGTGTGCCAAAGATTGGCCACAGTCATAACCACGCCCAAAAATTAGCGCCCGATGGTCGGGGTGCAAAAACCCCCCAGCGGAAAAATTGCCAAAAATCGTGTGGGCTATAGCCTTGGTGGGGCGTGGCGAAGTTCGCCTCGGACTCTGAATGTCCCGAGACTTTTCGGGCGGCCTCCGTGTGCCAAAAATAGGCCACGGGGACAGACGCGCCCAAAAATTAGCGCCCGAAGGCCGGGCTACCAAAACCCCCCAGCGGAAAAATGGCCAAAAAACGTGTGGGCTATAGCCTTGGTGGGCGGGCGGTTCGTCCACGGACTCAGAATGGCCGGAGACTTTGCGGGCGGCCTCTGTGTGCCAAAAATAGGCCACGGGCACAGCCGCGCCCAAAAATTAGCGACCGAAGGTCGGGGTACCAAAACCCCCCGAGCGGAAAAATGGCCAAAAAAAAGGTGGGCTATAACCTTGGTGGGGGCGGCGAAGTTCGGGACTCGGAATGGTACGCGACTTTGCGGGTGGACTCCGTTTGCCAAAAATAGGCCATGGGCACAGCCGCGCCCAAAAATTTGCGCCCGAAGGTCGTGATGCCAAAACCCCCCAGCGGAAAAATGGACAAAAAACATATGGGCTATAGCCTTGGTGGGGGGCGTGGGCGAAGTTCGTCCGCGGGACTCAGAATGGTCCGAGACTTTGCGGGTGGCCTCCGTGTGCGAAAAATAGGCCACGGGAACAGCCGCCCCCAAAAATTAGCACCCGAAGGTCCTGGTGCCAAAACCCCCCAGCGGAAAAATGGCCAAAAAACGTGTGGGCTATAGCCTTGGTGGGGGGTGTGGGCGAAGTTCGTCCGCCGGACTCGGAATCGCCCGAGACTTTGCTGGCGGCCTCCGTGTGCCAAAAATAGGCCACGGGCACAGCCACGCCCAAAAATTAGCGCCCGGAAGTCGGGGTGCCAAAACCCCCCAGCGGAAAAATGGCTAAAAAACGGGTGGGCTATAGCCTTGGTGGGGGGCGTGGGCGAAGTTCGTCTGCCGGACTCAGAATGGCCCGAGACTTTGCGGGCGGCCTCCGTGTGCCAAAAATAGGCCACAGGGACAGATGCGCCCAAAAATTAGCGCCCGAAGGCTGGGTTGCCAAAACCCCCCAGCGGAAAAATGGCCAAAAAACGAGTGGGCTATAGCCTTGGTGGGGGGCGTGGGCGAAGTTCGTCTGCCGGACTCGGAACGGCGCGAGACTTTGTGGGCGGCCTCCGTGTGCCAATAATCGGCCACTGGCACAGCCGCGGCCAAAAATTAGCGCCCGAAGGTCGTGATGCCAAAACCCCCCAGCGGAAAAATGGCCAAAAAACAGATGGGCTATAGCCTTGGTGGGGGGCGTGGGCGAAGTTCGTCCTCCAGACTCAGAATGGCCCGAGACTTTGCGGGCGGCCTCCGTGTGCCAAAAAATGGCCACGGGCATAGCCGGGCTCAAAAATTAGCGCCCGATGGTCGGGGTGCCAAAACCCCCCAGCGGAAAAATGGCCAAAAACGGTGGGCTATAGCCTTGGTGGGGGGTGGCGAAGTTTGTCCCGGACTCGGAATGGCCCGAGACTTTACGGGCGGCCTCCGTGTGCCAAAAATAGGCCACGGGCACAGCCGCGCCCAAAAATTAGCGCCCGGAAGTCGGGGTGCCAAAACCCCCCAGCGGAAAAATGGCCAAAAAACGTGTGGGCTATAACCTTGGTGGGGGGCGTGTGCGAAGTTCGTCCTCCGTACTCGGAATGGCCCGAGACTTTGCTGGCGGCCTCCGTGAGCCAAAAATTGGCCACGGGCACAGCTGCGCCCAAAAAGTAGAGCCCAGAAGTCAGGGTGCCAAAACCCCCCAGCGGAAAAATGGCCAAAAAACGAGTGGGCTATAGCCTTGGTGGGCGTGGCGAAGTTCCTCCGCCGGATTCGAATGGCCCGAGACTTTGCGGGTGGCCTCCGTGTGCCAAAGATTGGCCACAATCATAACCACGCCAAAAATTAGCGCCCGATGGTCGGGTGCAAAAACCCCAGCGGAAAAATTGCCAAAAATCGTGGGCTATAGCCTTGGTGGGGCGTGGCGGTTCGTCCCGGACTCAGAATGACCCGAGACTTTACGGGCGGCCTCCGTGTGCCAAAAATAGGCCACGGGGACAGACGCGCCCAAAAATTAGCGCCCGAAGGCCGGGCTACCAAAACCCCCCAGCGGAAAAATGGCCAAAAAACGTGTGGGCTATAGCCTTGGTGGGGGGCGTGGGCGAAGTTCGTCCGCCGGACTCAGAATGGCCGGAGACTTTGCGGGCGGCCTCCGTGTGCCAAAAATAGGCCACGGGCACAGCCGCGCCCAAAAATTAGCGACCGAAGGTCGGGGTGCCAAAACCCCCCGAGCGGAAAAATGGCCAAAAAAAAGGTGGGCTATAGCCTTGGTACGGGGCGTGGGCGAAGTTCGTCCGGAGGACTCGGAATGGTACGAGACTTTGCGGGTGGACTCCGTTTGCCAAAAATAGGCCATGGGCACAGCCGCCCAAAAATTAGCGCCCGAAGGTCGTGATGCCAAAACCCCCAGCGGAAAAATGGACAAAAAACATCTGGGCTATAGCCTTGGTGGGGGGCGTGGGCGAAGTTCGTCCGCGGGAATCAGAATGGTCCCAGAATTTGCGGGTGGCCTCCGTGTGCGTAAAATAGGCCACGGGATCAGCCGCCCAAAAATTAGCACCGAAGGTCCTGGTGCCAAAACCCCAGCGGAAAATGGCCAAAAACGTGTGGGCTATAGCCTTGGTGGGGGTGTGGGCGAAGTTCGTCCGCCGGACTGGAATCGCCCGAGACTTTGCTGGCGGCCTCCGTGTGCCAAAAATAGGCCACGGCACAGCCACGCCCAAAAATTAGCGCCCGGAAGTCGGGTGCCAAAACCCCCAGCGGAAAAATGGCTAAAAACGGGTGGGCTATAGCCTTGGTGGGGGCGTGGCGAGTCTGCCGGACTCAGAATGGCCCGAGGCTTTGCGGGCGGCCTCCGTGTGCCAAAAATAGGCCACGGGGACAGATGCGCCCAAAAATTAGCGCCCGAAGGCTGGGTTGCCAAAACCCCCCAGCGGAAAAATGGCCAAAAAACGAGTGGGCTATAGCCTTGGTGGGGGGCGTGGGCGAAGTTCGTCATCCGGACTCGGAAAGGCCCGAGACTTTGAGGGCGGCCTCCGTGTGCCAATAATCGCCACGCACAGCCGCGGCCAAAAATTAGCGCCCGAAGGTCGTGATGCCAAAACCCCCCAGCGGAAAAATGGCCAAAAAACAGATGGGCTATAGCCTTGGTGGGGGGCGTGGGCGAAGTTCGTCCTCCAGACTCAGAATGGCCCGAGACTTTGCGGGCGGCCTCCGTGTGCCAAAAAATGGCCACGGGCATAGCCGGGCTCAAAAATTAGCGCCCGATGGTCGGGGTGCCAAAACCCCCCAGCGGAAAAATGGCCAAAAAACGTGTGGGCTATAGCCTTGGTGGGGGGTGTGGGCGAAGTTTGTCCGCCGGACTCGGAATGGCCCGAGACTTTGCTGGCGGCCTCCGTGTGCCAAAAATAGGCCACGGGCACAGCCGCGCCCAAAAATTAGCGCCCGGAAGTCGGGGTGCCAAAACCCCCCAGCGGAAAAATGGCCAAAAAACGTGTGGGCTATAACCTTGGTGGGGGGTGTGGGCGAAGTTCATCCGCCGTACTCGGAATGGCCCGAGACTTTGCTGGCGGCCTCCGTGCGCCCAAAATAGGCCACGGGCACAGCTGCGCCCAAAAATTAGAGCCCAGAAGTCAGGGTGCCAAAACCCCCCAGCGGAAAAATGGCCAAAAAACGAGTGGGCTATAGCCTTGGTGGGGGGCGTGGGCGAAGTTCCTCCGCCGGATTCGGAATGGCCCGAGACTTTGCGGGTGGCCTCCGTGTGCCAAAGATTGGCCACAATCATAACCACGCCCAAAAATTAGCGCCCGATGGTCGGGGTGCAAAAACCCCCCAGCGGAAAAATTGCCAAAAATCGTGTGGGCTATAGCCTTGGTGGGGGGCGTGGGCGAAGTTCGTCCGCCGGACTCAGAATGACCCGAGACTTTACGGGCGGCCTCCGTGTGCCAAAAATAGGCCACGGGGACAGACGCGCCCAAAAATTAGCGCCCGAAGGCCGGGCTACCAAAACCCCCCAGCGGAAAAATGGCCAAAAAACGTGTGGGCTATAGCCTTGGTGGGGGGCGTGGGCGAAGTTCGTCCGCCGGACTCAGAATGGCCGGAGACTTTGCGGGCGGCCTCCGTGTGCCAAAAATAGGCCACGGGCACAGCCGCGCCCAAAAATTAGCGACCGAAGGTCGGGGTGCCAAAACCCCCCGAGCGGAAAAATGGCCAAAAAAAAGGTGGGCTATAGCCTTGGTGGGGGGCGTGGGCGAAGTTCGTCAGCGGGACTCGGAATGGTACGCGACTTTGCGGGTGGACTCCGTTTGCCAAAAATAGGCCATGGGCACAGCCGCGCCCAAAAATTAGCGCCCGAAGGTCGTGATGCCAAAACCCCCAGCGGAAAAATGGACAAAAAACATATGGGCTATAGCCTTGGTGGGGGGCGTGGGCGAAGTTCGTCCGCGGGACTCAGAATGGTCCGAGACTTTGCGGGTGGCCTCCGTGTGCGAAAAATAGGCCACGGGAACAGCCGCCCCCAAAAATTAGCACCCGAAGGTCCTGGTGCCAAAACCCCCCAGCGGAAAAATGGCCAAAAAACGTGTGGGCTATAGCCTTGGTGGGGTGTGTGGGCGAAGTTCGTCCGCCGGACTCGGAATCGCCCGAGACATTGCTGGCGGCCTCCGTGTGCCAAAAATAGGCCACGGGCACAGCCGCGCCCAAAAATTAGCGCCCGGAAGTCGGGGTGCCAAAACCCCCCAGCGGAAAAATGGCTAAAAAACGGGTGGGCTATAGCCTTGGTGGGGGGCGTGGGCGAAGTTCGTCCGGACTCGAATGGCCCGAGACTTACTGGGCGACCTCCGTGTGCCAAAAATAGGCCACTGGCAGAGCCGCGATCAAAAATTAGCGCCCGATGGTCGGGTTGCCAAAACCTCCCAGCGTAAAAATGGCGAAAAAACGGGTGGGCTATAGCCTTGGTGGCGGGCGTGGGCGCAGTTCGTCCTCCGGACTCAGAATGGCCCGAGACTTTGCGGGCGGCCTCCGTGGGCCAAAAAATGGCCACGGGCATAACCGCGCCCAAAAATTAGCGCCCGATGGTGGTGCCAAAACCCCAGCGGAAAAATGGCCAAAAACGTGTGGGCTATAGCCTTGGTGGGGGTGTGGCGAAGTTCGTCCGGACTCGGAATGGCCCGAGACTTTGCGGGCGGCCTCCGTGTGCCAAAAATGGCCACGGCATAGCTGGCTCAAAATTAGCGCCCGATGGTCGGGTGCCAAAACCCCAGCGGAAAAATGGCCAAAAAACGTGTGGGCTATAGCCTTGGTGGGGGGTGTGGGCGAAGTTCGTCCGCCGGACTCGGAATGGCCCGAGACTTTGCTGGCGGCCTCCGTGTGCCAAAAATAGGCCACGGGCACAGCCGCGCCCAAAAATTAGCGCCCGGAAGTCGGGGTGCCAAAACCCCCCAGCGGAAAAATGGCCAAAAAACGGGTGGGCTATAGCCTTGGTGGGGGGCGTGGGCGAAGTTCGTCCGCCGGACTCGGAATGGCCCGAGACTTTGCGGGTGGCCTCCGTGTGCCAAAAATTGGCCACGGACATAACCGCGCCCAAAAATTAGCGCCCGATGGTCGGGGTGCCAAAACCCCCCAGCGGAAATATTGCCAAAAAACGTGTGGGCTATAGCCTTGGTGGGGGGCGTGGGCGAAGGTCGTCCGCCGGACTAAGAATGGCCCGAGACTTTCCGGGCGGCCTCCGTGTGCCAAAAATATGCTAGAGGCAAAACCGCGCCCAAAAATTAGCGACCGAAGGCCGGGGGTGCCAAAACCCCCCAACGGAAAAACGGCCAAAAAACGGGTGGGCTATAGCCTTGGTGGGGGGCGTGGGCGAAGTTCGTCCGCCGGACTCAGAATGGCCCGAGACTTTGCGGGCGGCCTCCGTGTGCCAAAAGTAGGCCACGGGGACAGACGCGCCCAAAAATTAGCACCCAAAGGCTGGGTTGCCAAAACCCCCCAGCGGAAAAATGGCCAAAAAACGAGTGGGCTATAGCCTTGGTGGGGGCGTGGGCGAAGATCGTCTGCCGGACTAAGAATGGCCCGAGACTTTGCGGGCGGCCTCCATGTGCCAAAAATAGGCCACTGGCACAGCCACGCCCAAAAATTAGCGCCCGAAGGTCGGGGTGCCAAAACCCACCAGTGGAAAAATGGCCAAAAAACGGGTGGGCTATAGCCTTGGTGGGGATCGTGGGCGAAGTTCGTCCGCCGGACTCGGAATGGCCAGAGACTTTGTGGGTGGCCTCCGTGTGCCAAAAATAGGCCACGGGCAAAGCCGCACACAAAAATTAGAGCCCGAAGGTCGGGATGCCAAAACCCCCCAGCGGAAAAATGGCGAAAAAACGGGTGGGCTATAGCCTTGGTGGGGGGCGTGGGCGAAGTTCGTCCTCCGGACTCAGAATGGCCCGAGACTTACCGGGCGGCCTCCGTGTGCCAAAAAATGGCCACGGGCATAACCGCGCCCAAAAATTAGCGCCCGATGGTCGGGTTGCCAAAACCACCCAGCGGAAAAATGGGGAAAAAACGGGTGGGCTATAGCCTTGGTGGGGGGCGTGGGCGAAATTCGTCCTCCGGACTCAGAATGGCCCAAGAATTTGCGGGCGGCCTCCGTGTGCCAAAAAATGGCCACGGGCATAACCGCGCCCAAAAATTAGCGCCCGATGGTCGGGGTGCCAAAACCCCCCAGCGGAAAAATGGCCAAAAACGTGTGGGCTATAACCTTGTAGGGGCGTGGCGAGTTCGTCCGGACTCGGAATGGCCCAAGACTTTGCGGGCGGCCTCCGTGTGTAAAAAATAGGCCACGGGCACAGCCACGCCCAAAAATTAGTGCCCGAAGGTCGGGGTGCCAAAACCCCCCAGCGGAAAAATGGCGAAAAAACGTGTGGGGTATAGCCTTGTTGGGGGGTGTGGGCGAAGTTCGTCCGGACTCGGAATGGCCCGAGACTTTGCGGGCAGCCTTCGTGTGGCAAAAAAAGGACACGGGAACAGCCACGCCTAAAAATTAGCGCCCGAAGGTTGGGGTGCCAAAACCCCCCGAGCGGAAAAATGGCCAAAAATCAGGTGGGCTATAGCCTTGGTGGGGGGCGTGGGCGAAGTTCGTCCGCGGGACTCAGAATGGTCCGAGACTTTGCGGGTGGCCTCCGTGTGCCAAAAATAGGCGACGGGATCAGCCGCCCCCAAAAATTAGCACCAGAAGGTCCTGGTGCCAAAACCCCCCAGCGGAAAAATGGCCAAAAAACGAGTGGGCTATAGCCTTGGTGGGGGGCGTGGGCGATGTTCGTCTACCGGACTCGGAATGGCCCGAGACTTTGCGGGCGGCCTCCATGTGCCAAAAATAGGCCACTGGCACAGTCACGCCCAAAAATTAGCGCCCGAAGGTCGGGGTGCCAAAACCCACCAGCGGAAAAATGGCCAAAAAACGGGTGGGCTATAGCCTTGGTGGGGATCGTGGGCTATAGCCTTGGTGGGGATCGTGGGCGAAGTTCGTCCGCCGGACTCGGAATGGCCAGAGACTTTGTGGGTGGCCTCCGTGTGCCAAAAATAGGCCACGGGCAAAGCCGCACACAAAAATTAGAGCCCGAAGGTCGGGATGCCAAAACCCCCCAGCGGAAAAATGGCGAAAAAACGGGTGGGCTATAGCCTTGGTGGGGGGCGTGGGCGAAGTTCGTCCTCCGGACTCAGAATGGCCCGAGACTTACCGGGTGGCCTCCGTGTGCCAAAAAATGGCCACGGGCATAGCCGCGCCCGATGGTCGGGTTGCCAAAACCACCCAGCGGAAAAATGGGGAAAAAACGGGTGGGCTATAGCCTTGGTGGGGGGCGTGGGCGAAATTCGTCCTCCGGACTCAGAATGGCCCGAGAATTTGCGGGCGGCCTCCGTGTGCCAAAAAATGGCCACGGGCATAACCGCGCCCAAAAATTAGCGCCCGATGGTCGGGGTGCCAAAACCCCCCAGCGGAAAAATGGCCAAAAAACGTGTGGGCTATAGCCTTGTTGGGGGGCGTGGGCGAAGTTCGTCCGCCGGACTCGCAATGGCCCAAGACTTTGCGGGCGGCCTCCGTGTGTAAAAAATAGGCCACGGGCACAGCCACGCCCAAAAATTAGTGCCCGAAGGTCAGGGTGCCAAAACCCCCCAGCGGAAAAATGGCCAAAAAACATGTGGGGTATAGCCCTGTTGGGGGGTGTGGGCGAAGTTCGTCCGCCGGACTCGGAATGGCCCGAGACTTTGCGGGAGGCCTACGTGTGCCAAAAAAGGACACGGAACAGCCACGCCTAAAAATTAGGTCGGGGTGCCAAAACCCCCCGAGCGGAAAAATGGCCAAAAATCAGGTGGGCTATAGCCTTGGTGGGGGGGGTGGGCGAAGTTCGTCCGCGGGACTCAGAATGGTCCGAGACTTTGCGGGTGGCCTCCGTGTGCCAAAACTAGGCGACGGGATCAGCCGCCCCCAAAAATTAGCACCCGAAGGTCCTGGTGCCAAAACCCCCCAGCGGAAAAATGGCCAAAAAACGAGTGGGCTATAGCCTTGGTGGGGGGCGTGGGCGATGTTCGTCTGCCGGACTCGGAATGGCCCGAGACTTTGCGGGCGGCCTCCGTGTGCCAAAAATAAGCCACTGGCACAGCCGCGCCCAAAAATTAGCCCCCGATGGTCGGGGTGCCAAAACCCCCCAGCAGAAAAATGGCGAAAAAACGGGTGGGCTATAGCCTTGGTGGGGGGCGTGGGCGAAGTTCGTCCTCCGGACTCAGAATGGCCCGAGAATTTGCGGACGGCCTCCGTGTGCCAAAAAATGGCCACGGGCATAGCCGCGTCCAAAAATTAGAGACCGATGGTCGGGGTGCCAAAACCCCCCAGCGGAAAAATGGCCAAAAAACGTGTGGGCTATAGCCTTGTTGGGGGGTGTGGGCGAAGTTCGTCCGCCGGACTCGGAATGGCCCGAGACTTTGCGGGCGGCCTCCGTGTGCCAAAAAAAGGACACGGGAACAGCCACGCCCAAAAATTAGCGCCCGAAGGTCGGGGTGCCAAAACCCCCCGAGCGGAAAAATGGCCAAAAATCAGGTGGGCTATAGCCTTGGTGGGGGGCGTGGGCGAAGTTCGTCCGCGGGACTCAGAATGGTCCTAGACTTTGCGGGTGGCCTCCCTGTGCCAAAAATAGGCCACGGGAACAGCCGCCCCCAAAAATTAGCCCCCGAAGGTCATGGTGCCAAAACCCCCCAGCGGAAAAATGGCCAAAAAACGAGTGGGCTATAGCCTTGGTGGGGGGCGTGGGCGATGTTCGTCTGCCGGACTCGGAATGGCCCGAGACTTTGCGGGCGGCCTCCGTGTGCCAAAAATAAGCCACTGGCACAGCCGCGCCCAAAATTAGCCCCCGAAGGTCGCGCTGCCAAAAACCACCATCGGAAAAATGGCCAAAAACGGGTGGGCTATAGCCTTGGTGGGCGTGGCGGTTCGTCCGCCGGACTCGGAATGGCCCGAGACTTTCCGGGCGGCCTCCGTGTGCCAAAAATAAGCCACTGGCACAGCCGCGCCCAAAAATTAGCCCCCGAAGGTCGGGGAGCCAAAACCCACCAGCGGAAAAATGACCAAAAAACGGGTGGGCTATTGCCTTGGTGGGGGGCGTGGGCGAAGTTCGTCCGCCGGACTCAGAATGGCCCGAGACTTTCCGGGCGGCCTCCGGGTGCCAAAAATAGGCTAGGGGAAAAACCGCACCCAAAAATTAGTGACCGAAGGCCGGGGGTGCCAAAACCCCCCAGCGGAAAAATGGCCAAAAAACGAGTGGGCTATAGCCTTGGTGGGGGGCATGGGCGAAGTTCGTCCGCCGGACTCAGAATGGCCCGATACTTTATGGGCGGCCTCCGTGTGCCAAAAATAGGCCACGGGGATAGACGCGTCCAAAAATTAGCGCCCGAAGGCCGGGTTGCCAAAACCCCCCAGCGGAAAAATGGCCAAAAAACGTGTGGGCTATAGCCTTGGTGGGGGGCGTGGGCGAAGTTCGTCTGCCGGATTTGGAATGGCCCGAGACTTTGCGGGCGGCCTCCGTGTGCATAAAATAGGCCACTGGCACAGCCGCGCCCAAAAATTAGCGCCCGAAGGTCGGGATTCCAAAACCCCCCAGCGGAAAAATGGCGAAAAAACGGGTGGGCTATAGCCTTGGTGGGGGGCGTGGGCGAAGTTCGTCCTCCGGACTCGGAATGGCCCGAGACTTTGTGGGCGGCCTCCGTGTGACAAAAATAGGCCACGGACAAATCCGCGCACAAAAATTAGCACCCGAAGGTCGGGATGCCAAAACCCCCCAGCGGAAAAATGGCGAAAAAACGGGTGGGCTATAGCCTTGGTGGGCGTGGCGGTTCGTCCTCCGGACTCGAATGGCCCGAGACTGCGGCGGCCTCCGTGTGACAAAAAAAGGCCACGGTCATAGCCGCGCCCAAAAATTAGCGCCCGAAGGTCGGGATGCCAAAACCCCCCAGCGGAAAAATGGCGAAAAAACGGGTGGGCTATAGCCTTGGGTGGAGGGGATGGCCAACTTCGTCCGCCCGACTCAGAATGGCTCGAGACTTACCTCTCGGCCTCCGTGTGCCAAAAAATGGCCTCGGGCAGAGCCGCGCCCAAAAATTAGCACCCGATGGTCGGGTCGCCAAAACCCCCCAGTGGAAAAATGGCCAAAAAACGTGTGGGCTATAGCCTTGTTGGGGGGTGTGGGCGAAGGACTCGGAATGGCCCGAGACTTTGCGGGCGGCCTCCGTGTGCAAAAATAGGCCACGGCAAAGCCGCACAAAAATTAGCGCCCGAAGGTCGGGATGCCAAAACCCCCATCGGAAAAATGGCGAAAAACGGGTAGGCTATAGCCTTGGTGGGGCGCTAAGTTCGTCCTCCGAATGGCCCGAGACTTTGCAGGCGGCCTCCGTGTGCCAAAAAAGGCCACGGGCATAGCCCTAAAAAAAAGCGGAAGGTCGGGATGCCAAAACCCCCCAGCGGAAAAATGGCGAAAAAACGGGTGGGCTATAGCCTTGGTGGGGGGCGTGGGCGAAGTTCGTCCTCCGGACTCAGAATGGCCCGAGACTTTGCGGGCGGCCTCCGTGTGCCAAAAAATGGCCACGGGCATAGCCGCGCCCAAAAATTAGCACCCGATGGTCGGGGCGCCAAAACCCCCCAGTGGAAAAATGGCCAAAAAACGTGTGGGCTATAGCCTTGTTGGGGGGTGTGGGCGAAGTTCGTCTGCCGGACTCGGAATGGCCCGAGACTTTGCGGGCGGCCTCCGTGTGCCAAAAATAGGCCACGGGCAAAGCCGCGCACAAAAATTAGCGCCCGAAGGTCGGGATGCCAAAACCCCCCATCGGAAAAATGGCGAAAAAACGGGTGGGCTATAGCCTTGGTGGGGGGCGTGGGCGAAGTTCGTCCTCCGGACTCAGAATGGCACGAGACTTACCGGGCGGCCTCCGTGTGCCAAAAAATGGCCACGGGCATAGCCGCGCCCAAAAATTAGCGCCCGATGGTCGGGGTGCCAAAACCCCCCAGCGGAAAAATGGCCAAAAAACGGGTGGGCTATAGCCTTGGTGGGGGGCGTGGGCGAAGTTCGTCCGCCGGACTCGGAATGGCCCGAGATTTTGTGGGTGGCCTCCGTGTGCCAAAAATAGGCCACGGGCAAAGCCGCGCACAAAAATTAGTGCCCGAAGGTCGGGATGCCAAAACCCCCCAGCGGAAAAATGGCGAAAAAACGGGTGGGCTATAGCCTTGGTGGGGGGCGTGGGCGAAGTTCGTCCTCCGGACTCAGAATGGCCCGAGACTTTGCAGGTGGCCTCCGTGTGCCAAAAAAAGGCCACGGGCATAGCCGAGCCCAAAAATTAGCACCCGAAGGTCGGGATGCAAAAACCCCCCAGCGGAAAAATGGCGAAATAACGGGTGGGCTATAGCCTTGGTGGGGGGCGTGGGCGAAGTTCGTCCTCCGGACTCAGAATGGCACGAGACTTACCGGACGGCCTCCGTGTGCCAAAAAATGGCCACGGGCATAGCCGCGCCCAAAAATTAGCGCCCGATGGTCGGGGTGCCAAAACCCACCAGCGGCAAAATGGCGAAAAAACGTGTGGGCTATAGCCTTGGTGGGGGGCGTGGGCGAAGTTCGTCCTCCGGACTCAGAATGGCACGAGACTTACCGGGCGGCCTCCGTGTGCCAAAACATGGCCACGGGCATAGCCGCGCCCAAAAATTAGCGCCCGAAGGTCGGGATGCCAAAACCCCCCAGCGGAAAAATGGCGAAAAAACGGGTGGGCTATAGCCTTGGTGGGGGGCATGGGCGAAGTTCGTCCTCCGGACTCAGAATGGCCCGAGACTTTGCGGGCGGCCTCCGTGTGCCAAAAAATGGCCACGGGCATAGCCGCGCCCAAAAATTAGCACCCGATGGTCGGGGCGCCAAAACCCCCCAGTGGAAAAATGGCCAAAAAACGTGTGGGCTATAGCCTTGTTGGGGGGTGTGGGCGAACCTCGGACTCGGAATGGCCCGAGACTTACGGCGGCCTCCGTGTGCCAAAAATAGGCCACAGGCAAAGCCGCACAAAAATTAGCGCCCGAAGGTCGGGATGCCAAAACCCCCAGCGGAAAAATGGCGAAAAAACGGGTGGGCTATAGCCTTGGTGGGGCGTGGCGGTTCGTCCTCCGGACTCAGAATGGCACGAGACTTACCGGGCGGCCTCCGTGTGCCAAAAATGGCCACGGCCCAAAATTAGCGCCCGATGGTCGGGTGCCAAAACCCACCAGCGGAAAAATGGCCAAAAAAGTTCGTCCCGGACTCGGAATGGCCCGAGATTTTGTGGGTGGCCTCCGTGTGCCAAAAATAGGCCACAGGCAAAGCCGCACAAAAATTAGCGCCCGAAGGTCGGGATGCCAAAACCCCAGCGGAAAAATGGCGAAAAAACGGGTGGCTATAGCCTTGGTGGGCGTGGGGCGAGTTCGTCCTCCGGACTCAGAATGGCCCGAGACTTTGCGGCCTCCGTGTAAATAGGCAAATAGCCGCCAAAAATTAGCCCGAAGGTCGGGATGCCAAAACCCCAGCGGAAAAATGGCGAAAAAGCGGTGGGCTATAGCCTTGGTGGGGAAGTTCGTCCTCCCGGACTCGGAATGGCCCGAGACGCGGGCGGCCTCCAAAAAATGGCCACAGGCAGGCAATAATTAGCGCCCGATGGTCGGGGTGCCAAAACCCCCCAGCGGAAAAATGGTGAAAAAACGGGAGGGCTATAGCCTTGGTGGGGGGCGTGGGCGAAGTTCGTCCTCCGGACTCAGAATGGCACGAGACTTACCGGGCGGCCTCCGTGTGCCAAAAAATGGCCACGGGCATAGCCGCGCCCAAAAATTAGCGCCCGATGGTCGGGGTGCCAAAACCCCCCAGCGGAAAAATGGTGAAAAAACGGGAGGGCTATAGCCTTGGTGGGGGGCGTGGGCGAAGTTCGTCCTCCGGACTCGGAATGGCCCGAGACTTTGTGGGCGGCCTCCGTGTGCCAAAAATAGGCCACGGGCAAAGCCGTGGACAAAAATTAGCGCCCGAAGGTCGGGATGCCAAAACCCCCCAGCGGAAAAATGGCGAAAAAACAGGTGGCCTATAGCCTTGGTGGGGGGCGTGGGCGAAGTTCGTCCTCCGGACTCAGAATGGCCCGAGACTTTGCGGGCGGCCTCCGTGTGCCAAAAATAGGCCACAGGCAAAGCCCCGCACAAAAATTAGCGGCCGAAGGTCGGGATGCCAAAACCCCCCAGCGGAAAAATGGCCAAAAAATGTGTGGGCTATAGCCTTGGTGGGGGGTGTGGGCGAGACAAATCCGCGGACTCGAATGGCCCGAGACTGCGAGAGGCCTCCGTGTGCCAAAATGGCCACGGGCATAGCGCGTAAAAATTAGCGCCCGATGGTGGTGCCAAAACCCCACCGGAAAAATGGTGAAAAAAGCGGGAGGCTATAGCCTTGGTGGGGCGTGGCGAGTTCGTCCTCCGGACTCAGAATGGCACGAGACTTACCGGGCGGCCTCCGTGTGCCAAAAATAGGACACGGGCAAAGCCGTGCACAAAAATTAGCGCCCGAAGGTCGGGATGCCAAAACCCCCCAGCGGAAAAATGGCGAAAAAACGGGTGGCCTATAGCCTTGGTGGGGGGCGTGGGCGATGTTCGTCCTCCGGACTCAGAATGGCCCGAGACTTTGCGGGCGGCCTCCGTGTGCCAAAAATAGGCCACGGGCAAAGCCGCGCACAAAAATTTGCGGCCGAAGGTCGGGATGCCAAAACCCCCCAGCGGAAAAATGGCCAAAAAACGTGTGGGCTATAGCCTTGGTGGGGGTCCGGTTCGCGGACTCGGAATGGACCGAGACTTGCGGCGGCCTCCGTGTAAAATAGGCCACGAGCACAGCCCAAAAATTAGCGCCGATGGTCGGGGTGCCAAAACCCACCAGTGGAAAAATTGCCAAAAGCGGGTGGGCTATAGCCTTGGTGGGGGCGGGCGAGTTCGTCCGCAGGACAGAATGGCCCAGAGACTTTGTGGGTGGCCTCCGTGTGCAAAAATATGCCACAGGCAAAGCCGCGCACAAAAATTAGCGCCCGAAGTCGGGATGCCAAAACCCCAGCGGAAAAATGGCGAAAAAACGGAGGGCTATAGCCTTGGTGGGGCGTGGCGAGTTCGTCCTCCGGACTCGGAATGGCCCGAGACTTTGTGGGTGGCCTCCGTGTTCCAAAAATAGGCCACGGCAAAGCCGCACAAAAATTAGCGCCCGAATGTCGGGATGCCAAAACCCCATGGAAAAATGGCGAAAAAGTGGCCTATAGCCTTGGTGGGGCGTGGCGAAGTTCGTCCTCCGGTCTCAGAATGGCCCGAGACTTTGCGGGCGGCCTACGTGTGCAAAAATAGGCCACAGGCAAAGCGCACAAAAATTAGCGGCGAAGGTCGGGATGCCAAAACCCCAGCGGAAAAATGGCCAAAAACGTGTGGGCTATAGCCTTGGTGGGGGTGTGGCGGTTCGTCCGCCGGACTCGGAATGGCCCGAGACTTTGCGAGCGGCCTCCGTGTGCCAAAAATAGGCCACGGGCAAAGCCGCGCACAAAAAGTAGCGCCCGAAGGTCGGGATGCCAAAACCCCCCAGCGGAAAAATGGCGAAAAAACGGGTGGGCTATAGCCTTGGTGGGGCGTGGCGAGTTCGTCCTCGGACTCAGAATGGCACGAGACTTACCAGGCGGCCTCCGGGTGCCAACAATTCGCCACGGGCATAGCCGAGCCCAAAAATTAGCGCCCGATGGTCGGGGTGCCAAAACCCACAAGCGGAAAAATGGCGAAAAAACGTGGGCTATAGCCTTGGTGGGGGGCGTGGGCGAAGTTCGTCCTCCGGACTCAGAATGGCACGAGACTTACCGGGCGGCCTCCTGCCAAAAATGGCCACGGGCATAGCAGCGCAAAAATTAGCGCCCGATGGTCGGGGTGCCAAAACCCCCCAGCGGAAAAATGGCGAAAAAACGGGTGGGCTATAGCCTTTGTGGGGGGCGTGGGCGAAGTTCGTCCTCCTGACTCAGTATGGCACGAGACTTACCGGGCGGCCTCCGTGTGCCAAAAATGGCCACGGGCATACGCCTTAAAAATTAGCGCCCGATGGTCGGGGTGCCAAAACCCCCCAGCGGAGAAATGGCCAAAAAACGTTTGGGCTATAGCCTTGGTGGGGGGTGTGGGCGAAGTTCGTCCTCCGGACTCAGAATGGCCCGAGACTTACCGGGCGGCCTCCGTGTGCCAAAAATAGGCCACGAGCACAGCCGCGCCCAAAAATTAGCGCCCGATGGTCGGGGTGCCAAAACCCACCAGCGGAAAAATTGCCAAAAAATGGGTGGGCTATAGCCTTGGTGGGGGGCGTGGGCGAAGTTTGTCCGCAGGACTCGGAATGGCCCGAGACTTTGTGTGTGGCCTCCGTGTGCCAAAAATATGGCACGGGCAAAGCCGCGCACAAAAATTAGCACCCGAAGATCGGGATGCCAAAACCCCCCAGCGGAAAAATGGCGAAAAAACGGGAGGGCTATAGCCTTGGTGGGGGGCGTGGGCGAAGTTCGTCCTCCGGACTCGGAATGGCCCGAGACTTTGTGGGCGGCCTCCGTGTGCCAAAAATAGGCCACGGACAAAGCCGTGCACAAAAATTAGCGCCCGAAGGTCGGGATGCCAAAACCCCCCAGCGGAAAAATGGCGAAAAAACGGGTGGGCTATAGCCTTGGTGGGGGGCGTGGGCGAAGTTCGTCCTCCGGACTCAGAATGGCCCGAGACTTTGCGGGCGGCCTCCGTGTGCCAAAAAAATGGCCACGGCCAAGCCGCATAAAAAAATTTGCGAAGGTCGGGATGCCAAAACCCCCCAGCGGAAAAATGGACAAAAAACGTGTGGGCTATAGCCTTGGTGGGGGGTGTGGGCGAAGTTCGTCCGCCGGACTCGGAATGGCCCGAGACTTTGGGGGCGGCCTCCGTGTGCCAAAAATAGGCCACGGGCACAGCCGCGTCCAAAAATTAGAGCCCAAAGGTCGGGGTGCCAAAACCCACCTGCGGAAAAATGGCCAAAAAACGGGTGGGCTATAGCCTTGGTGGGGGGCGTAGGCGAAGTTCATCCGCCGGACTCGGAATGGCCCGAGACTTTGTGGGTGGCATCCGTGTGCCAAAAATAGGCCACGGGCAAAGCCGCGCACAAAAATTAGCGCCCGAAAGTCGGGATGCCAAAACCCCCCAGCGGAAAAATGGCGAAAAAACGGGTGGGCTATAGCCTTGGTGGGGGGCGTGGGCGAAGTTCATCCGCCGGACTCGGAATGGCCCGAGACTTTGTGGGTGGCCTCCGTGTGCCAAAAATAGGGCACGGGCAAAGCCGCGCACAAAAATTAGCGCCCGAAAGTCGGGATGCCAAAACCCCCCAGCGGAAAAATGGCGAAAAAACGGGTGGGCTATAGCCTTGGTGGGGGGCGTGGGCGAAATTCGTCCTCCGGACTCAGAATGGCCTGAGACTTACCGGGCGGCATCCGTGTGCCAAAAAATGGCCACGGGCATAGCCGCCCCAAAAATTAGCGCCCGATGGTCGGGGTGCCAAAACCCCCCAGCGGAAAAATGGGCAAAAAACGGGTGGGCTATAGCCTTGGTGGAGGGTGTGGGCGAAGTTCGTCCGCTGGACTCAGAATGGCCCGAGACTTTGCGGGCGGCCTCCGTGTGCCAAAAATAGGCCACGGACACAGCCGCGCCCAATATTTAGCTTCCGATGGTCGGGGTGCCAAAACCCACCAGCGGAAAAATGGCCAAAAAACGTGTGGGCTATAGCCTTGGTGGGGGCGGTAATGGCGAGAGCCCGCCGGAAATGCAAAGAGTGTGGGGCCCAAAAATAATGGCGACGGGCATTGGGTAAAAATGGCCAAAAAAGCGTGTGGGCTCGTTCGGACTTGGCCCGAGAGAAAAATAGTAGAGCCCGGGCCAGCCGGAAAAATGGCCAAAAGGGCTATAGGGAATGGCCCGAGACTTACCCGGGCGGCCTGTGGTGGCGCCCAGGCAAAGTCACAAAAATTAGCGCCCGATGGTCGGGATGCCAAAACCCCCAGCGGAAAAATGGCCAAAAACGTGTGGGCTATAGCCTTGTGGGCCTCCCGGGTGCCAAAACCCCAGCGGAAAAATGGCCAAAAACGGCTATGGGAGCCGGTGGCGGCGTCCGGACTGGAATGGCCCGAGACTTTGGGCGGCCTCCGTGTGCCAAAAATAGGCCACAGCCGCCAAAATTAGCGCCCGAGTGCCAAAACCCCAGCGGAAAAATGGCCAAAAACGGTGGGCTATAGCCTTGGTGGGGCGTGGGCGAAGTTCGTCCCCGGACTCAGAATGGCCCGAGACTTTGGGCGGCCTCCGTGTGCCAAAAAATATAGCCTTAAAAATTAGCGCCCGATGGTCGGGTGCCAAAACCCCAGCGGAAAAATGGCCAAAAAAAGCGGTGGGCTATAGCCTTGTGGGCGTGGGGGGCGGACTCAGAATGGCCGAGGGCGGCCTCCGTGTAAAAATAGGCCCACTAAAAATTAGTGCAAAACCCCCAGTGGAAAAATGGCCAAAAACGCGGGTGGGCTCTCTCCGAGGCAGAAAATCGGCTTAAAAACCCCCAAGCGGAAAAATGGCGAAAAAGCATGGGCTATAGCCTTGGTGGGGGCGTGGCGAAGTTCGTCCCGGACTGAATGGCCCGAGACTTTGCGAGGCGGCCTCCTGTTAAAAATTAGCGCCCCAAACCCCAGCGGAAAAATGGAAAGCAGTGGGCTATAACACGCATGGCATAGCCTGTGGTTATTAAAAATTAGCCCGGTCGGATGCCTAAAACCCCCAGCGGAAAAATGGCAAAACGCTATAGCCCCCGAGACTTTGGCGGCCTCCTAAAAATAGGCCACAGCACCCCGCGCCCAAAAATTAGCGCCCGAAGGTCGGGTGCCAAAACCCCCAGCGGAAAAATGGCCAAAAACGGTGGGCTATAGCCTTGGTGGGGCGTGGCGTCCGCCCCTCGGAATGGCCCGAGACTTTGTGGGTGGCCTGCCAAGGTGTGTAAATAACACCGCAAAAATTAGCGCCCGAAGGTCGGGATGCCAAAACCCCCCAGCAGAAAAATGGCGAAAACGGGTGGGCTATAGCCTTGGTGGGGGCGTGGGGCGGTTCGTCCTCCGGACTCGAATGGCCTGAGACTTGCAAAAATTCGGCCTCGTGGCCAAAATAGGCCATGGGCACAGCCATAAAAGTCGCGCCAAAAAAAATTAGCGCCCGCTAAGCGGCGTCGGGATAAAACCCCAGGCTGCCAAAAAAAAGGTGGCCGAAAAAAAAAAGGTGGGCTAGTAGCCTTGGTGGGGGCGTGGCGGACTCGTCCTCCGGACCTGGCCGGGCCTAAAAATGGCCCGAGACTAGTGGCCTCCTGCCAAAAACGGGCTAAAATAGCCTTGCGCGAACAAAAAAAGCCCCCGAGCGGAAAAATGGCTAAAAATGGCGGTGGGCTATAGCCTTGGTGGGGGCGTGGGGCGGTTCGTCCTCCGGACTCGGAATGGCCCGAGAGGCGGCCTCCGTGTGCCAAAAATAGGCCACGGGCAAAGCCGCGCACAAAAATTAACGCCCGAAGGTCGGGATGCCAAAACCCCCCAGCGGAAAAATTGCGAAAAAACGGGTGGGCTATAGCCTTGGTGGGGGGCGTGGGCGAGGTTCGTCCTCCGGACTCAGAATGGCCCGTGACTGCGGGCGGCCTCCGTGTGCAAAAATGGCCGCCACTTAAAAATTAGCGCAAGGTCGGGATGCCAAAACCCCAGCGGAAAAATGGCGAAAAGCGGGTGGGCTATAGCCTTGAGTGGGGGCATGGGCGAGAATTCGTCCGGACTGAATGGCCCGAGACTTTATGGCGGCCTCCGTGTGCAAAAATGGCCACGGGCATAGCCGCCAAAAATTAGCACCTGATGGTCAGGTGCCAAAACCCCACAGCGGAAAAATGGCCAAAAACGCTTGGGCTATAGCCTTGTTGGGGGTGTGGGCGAGAGCCCGTCCGCCGGACTAATGGCCCGAGACTTTGCGGCGGCCTCCGTGTGCCAAAAATAGGCAAAGCCAAAGCAAACAAAAATTAGCGCCCGATGGTCGGGATGCCAAAACCCCAGCGGAAAAATGGCGAAAAAACGGGTGGGCTATAGCCTTGGTGGGGGCGTGGCAAGTTCGTCCGGACTCAGAATGGCCCGAGACTTTGGCGGCCTCCGTGTGCCAAAAATAGGCACAAAAATTAGCGCCCGAAGGTTGATGATGCCAAAACCCCAGCGGAAAAATGGCCAAAACGTGTGGGCTATAGCCTTGTGGGGGTGTGGGCAAAGTTCCTGGACTCGGCAAGACTTTGCGGGCGGCCCCAGCACGGGCAAAGCCGCACAAAAATTAGCGCCCGAAGGTCGGGGTGCCAAAACCCCCCAGCGGAAAAATGGCCAAAAAACGTGTGGGCTATAGCCTTGTTGGGGGGTGTAGGCGAAGTTCGTCCGCCGGACTCGGAATGGCCCGACACTTAGCGGGCGGCCTCCGTTTTCCAAAAATAGGCCACGGGCAAAGCCGCGCACAAAAATTAGCGCCCGAAGGTCAGGATGCCAAAACCCCCCAGCGGAAAAATGGACAAAAAACGGGTGGGCTATAGCCTTGGTGGGGGCGGGCGGTTCGTCCTCCCGGACTCGAATGGCACGAAACTTACCGGGCGGCCTCCGTGTGCCAAAAAATGGCCACGGGCATAGCCGCGCCCAAAAATTAGCGCCCGATGGTCGGGGTGCCAAAACCCCCCAGCGGAAAAATGGCCAAAAAACGTTTGGGCTATAGCCTTGGTGGGGGGTGTGGGCGATGTTCGTCCTCCGGACTCAGAATGGCCCGATACTTACCGGGCGGCCTCCGTGTGCCAAAAATAGGCCATGACCATAGCCGCGCCCAAAAATTAGCGCCCGATGGTTGGGGTGCCAAAACCCACCAGCGGAAAAATGGCCAAAAAACGGGTGGGCTATAGCCTTGGTGGGGGGCGTGGGCGAAGTTCGTCCGCAGGACTCGGAATGGCCCGAGACTTTGTGGGTGGCCTCCGTGTGCCAAAAATATGCCACAGGCAAAGCCGCGCACAACAATTAGCGCCCGAAGGTCGGGATGCCAAAACCCCCCAGCGGAAAAATGGCGAGAAAACGGGTGGGCTATAGCCTTGGTGGGGGGCGTGGGCGAAGTTCGTCCTCCGGACTCAGAATGGCCCGAGACTTGCCGGGCGGCCTCCGTGTGCCAAAAATAGGCCACGTGCACAGCCGCCCTAAAAATTAGCGCCCGATGGTCAGGTGCCAAAACTCACCAGCGGAAAAATGGCCAAAAACGGGTGGGCTATAGCCTTGGTGGGGCGGCGGTTCGTGGACTCGGAATGGTCCGAGACTTTGTGGGTGGCCTCCAAAAAATATGCCACGGCAAAGCCACACAAGAAAATTAGCGCCCAAAGGTCGGGATGCCAAAACCGCCCAACGGAAAAATGGCGAAAAAACGGGAGGGCTATAGCATTGGTGGGGGGCGTGGGCGAAGTTCGTCCTCCGGACTCGGAATGGCCCGAGACTTTGCGGGCGGCCTCCGTGTGCCAAAAATAGGACACGGGCAAAGCCGCGCACTAAAATTATCGCCCGATGGTCGGGATGCCAAAACCCCCCAGCGGAAAAATGGCGAAAAAACGGGTGGGCTATAGCCTTGGTGGGGGGCGTGGGCGAAGTTCGTCCTCCGGACTCAGAATAGCCCGAGACTTTGCGGGCGGCCTCCGTGTGCCAAAAATAGGCCACGGGCAAAGCCGCGCACAAAAATTAGCGCCCGAAGGTTGGGATGCCAAAACCCCCCAGCGGAAAAATGGCCAAAAAACGTGTGGGCTATAGCCTTGGTGGGGGGTGTGGGCGAAGTTCCTCCGCCGGACTCGGAATGGCCCGAGACTTTGCGGGCGGCCTCCGTGTGCCAAAAATAGGCCACGGGCAAAGCCGCGCACTAAAATTAGCGCCCGAAGGTCGGGATGCCAAAACCCCCCAGCGGAAAAATGGCCAAAAAACGTGTGGGCTATAGCCTTGGTTGGGGGTGTGGGCGAAGTTCGTCCGCCAGACTCGGAATGGCCCGAGACTTTGCGGATGGCCTCCGTGTGCCAAAAATAGGCCACGGGCACAGCCGCGCCCAAAAATTAGCGCCCGAAGGTCGGGGTGCCAAAACCCACCAGCGGAAAAATGGCCAAAAAACGGGTGGGCATAGCCTTGGCGGGGGGCGTAGGGGAAGTTCGTCCGCCGGACTCGGAATGGCCCGAGACTTTGTGGGTGGCCTCCGTGTGCCAAAAATAGGCCACGGGCAAAGCCGCGCACAAAAATTAGCGCCCGAAAGTCGGGATGCCAAAACCCCCCAGCGGAAAAATGGCGAAAAAACGGATGGGCTATAGCCTTGGTGGGGGGCGTGGGCGAAGTTCGTCCTCCGGACTCAGAATGGCCCGAGACTTTGCGGGCGGCCTCCGTGTGCCAAAAATAGGCCAAGTGCATAGCCGCGCACTTTAATTAGCGGCCGTAGGTCGGGATGCCAAAACCCCCCAGCGGAAAAATGGCCAAAAAACGTGTGGGCTATAGCCTTGGTTGGGGGTGTGGGCGAAGTTCGTCCGCCAGACTCGGAATGGCCCGAGACTTTGCGGATGGCCTCCGTGTGCCAAAAATAGGCCACGGGCACAGCCGCGCCCAAAAATTAGCGCCCGAAGGTCGGGGTGCCAAAACCCACCAGCGGAAAAATGGCCAAAAAACGGGTGGGCATAGCCTTGGCGGGGGGCGTAGGCGAAGTTCGTCCGCCGGACTCGGAATGGCCCGAGACTTTGTGGGTGGCCTCCGTGTGCCAAAAATAGGCCACGGGCAAAGCCGCGCACAAAAATTAGCGCCCGAAAGTCGGGATGCCAAAACCCCCCAGCGGAAAAATGGCGAAAAAACGGGTGGGCTATAGCCTTGGTGGGGGGCGTAGGCGAAGTTCGTCCGCCGGACTCGGAATGGCCCGAGACTTTGTGGGTGGCCTCCGTGTGCCAAAAATAGGCCACGTGCAAAGCCGCGCACAAAAATTAGCGCCCGAAAGTCGGGATACCAAAACCCCCCAGCGGAAAAATGGCGAAAAAACGGGTTGGCTATAGCCTTGGTGGGGGGCGTGGGCGAAATTCGTCCTCCGGACTCAGAATGGCCTGAGACTTTGCGCGCGGCCTCCGTGTGTCAAAAAATGGCCACGGACATAGCCGCTCCCAAAAATTAGCGCCCGATGGTCGGGGTGCCAAAACCCCCCAGCGGAAAAATGGCCAAAAAACGTGTGGGCTATAGCCTTGTTGGGGGGTGTGGGCGAAGTTCGCCCGCCGAACTCGGAATGGCCCGAGACTTTGCGGGCGGCCTCCGTGTGCCAAAAATAGGCCACGGGAACAGCCGCCCCCAAAAATTAGCGCCCGAAGCTCCTGGTGCCAAAACCCCCCAGCGGAAAAATGGCCAAAAAACGAGTGGGCTATAGCCTTGGTGGGGGGCGTGGGCGAAGTTCGTCCGCCGGACTCAGAATGGCCCGAGACTTTGCGGGCGGCCTTCGTGCGCCAAAAATAGGCCACGGGGACAGACGCGTCCAAAAATTAGCGCCCAAAGGCCGGGTTGCCAAAACCCCCCAGCGGAAAAATGGCCAAAAAACGAGTGGGCTATAGCCTTGGTGTGGGGCGTGGGCGAAGTTCGTCTGCCGGATTTTGAATGGCCCGAGACTTTGCGGGCGGCCTCCGTGTGCATAAAATAGGCCACTGGCACAGCCGCGCCCAAAAATTAGCGCCCGAAGGTCGGGGTGCCAAAACCCACCAGCAGAAAAATGGCCAAAAAACGGGTGGGCTATAGCCTTGGTGGGGGGCGTGGGCGAAGTTCGTCCGCCGGACTCGGAATGGCCCGAGACTTTGCGGGTGGCCTCCGTGTGCCAAAAATAGGCCACGGGGACAGACGCGCCCAAAAATTAGCGCCCGAAGGCCGGGTTGCAAAAACCCCCCAGCGGAAAAATGGCCAAAAAACGAGTGGGCTATAGCCTTGGTGGGGGGCGTGGGCGAAGTTCGTCCGCCGGACTCGGAATGGCCCGAGACTTTGCGGGTGGCCTCCGTGTGCCAAAAATAGGCCACGGGTACAGACGCGCCCAAAAATTAGCGCCCGAAGGCCGGGTTGCAAAAACCCCCCAGCGGAAAAATGGCTAAAAAACGAGTGGGCTATAGCCTTGGTGGGGGGCGTGGGCGAAGTTCGTCCGCCGGACTCGGAATGGCCCGAGACTTTGCGGGTGGCCTCCGTGTGCCAAAAATAGGCCACGGGCACAGCCGCGCCCAAAAATTAGCGCCCGAAAGTCGGGGTGCCAAAACCCACCAGCGGAAAAATGGCCAAAAAACGGGTGGGCTATAGCCTTGGTGCTGGGCGTAGGCGAAGTTCGTCCGCCGGACTCGGAATGGCACGAGACTTTGTGGGTGGCCTCCGTGTGCCAAAAATAGGCCACGGGCAAAGCCGCAAGACAAAAATTAGCGCCCGAAGGTCGGGATGCCAAAACCCCCCAGCGGAAAAATGGCGAAAAAACGGGGGGGCTATAGCCTTGGTGGGGGGCGTGGGCGAAGTTCGTCCTCCGGACTCAGAATGGCCCGAGACTTACCGGGCGGCCTCCGTGTGCCAAAAAATGGCCACGGGCAAAGCCGCGCACAAAAATTAGAGCCCGAAGGTCGGGATGCCAAAACCCCCCTGCGGAAAAATGGCGAAAAAACGGGTGGGCTATAGCCTTGGTGGGGGGCGTGGGCGAAGTTCGTCCTCCGGACTCAGAATGGCCCGAGACTTTGCGGGCGGCCTCCGTGTGCCAAAAATAGGCCACGGGCAAAGCCGCGCACAAAAATTAGCGCCCGAAGGTCGGGATGCCAAAACCCCCCAGCGGAAAAATGGCCAAAAATCAGGTGGGCTATAGCCTTGGTGGGGGGTGTGGGCGAAGTTTGTCCGCGGGACTCGGAATCGTCCGAGACTTTGCGGGTGGCCTCCGTGTGCCAAAAATAGGCCACAGGAACAGCCGCCCCCAAAAATTAGCGGCCGAAGCTCCTGGTGCCAAAACCCCCCAGCGGAAAAATGGCCAAAAAACGAGTGGGCTATAGCCTTGGTGGGGGGCGTGGGCGAAGTTCGTCCGCCGGACTCAGAATGGCCCGAGACTTTGCGGGCGGCCTTCGTGCGCCAAAAATAGGCCACGGGGACAGACGCGTCCAAAAATTAGCGCCCAAAGGCCGGGTTGCCAAAACCCCCCAGCGGAAAAATGGCCAAAAAACGAGTGGGCTATAGCCTTGGTGTGGGGCGTGGGCGAAGTTCGTCTGCCGGATTTGGAATGGCCCGAGACTTTGCGGGCGGCCTCCGTGTGCATAAAATAGGCCACTGGCACAGCCGCGCCCAAAAATTAGCGCCCGAAGGTCGGGGTGCCAAAACCCACCAGCAGAAAAATGGCCAAAAAACGGGTGGGCTATAGCCTTGGTGGGGGGCGTGGGCGAAGTTCGTCCGCCGGACTCGGAATGGCCCGAGACTTTGTGGGTGGCCTCCGTGTGCCAAAAATAGGCCACGGGATAATCCGCGCATAAAAATTAGCGCCCGAAGGTCGGGATGCCAAAACCCCCCAGCAGAAAAATGGCGAAAAAACGGGTGGGCTATAGCCTTGGTGGGGGGCGTGGGCGAAGTTCGTCCTCCGGACTCAGAATGGCCTGAGACTTTGCGTGCGGCCTCCGTGTACCAAAAATAGGCCACGGGCACAGCCACGCCAAAAAATTAGCGCCCGAAGGTCGGCGTGCCAAAACCCCCCGAGCGGAAAAATGGCCAAAAATCAGGTGGGCTATAGCCTTGGTGGGGGGTGTGGGCGAAGTTTGTCCGCGGGACTCGGAATCGTCCGAGACTTTGCGGGTGGCCTCCGTGTGCCAAAAATAGGCCACGGGAACAGCCGCCCCCAAAAATTAGCGCCCGAAGGTCGTGGTGCCAAAACCCCCCAGCGGGAAAATGGACAAAAAACGAGTGGGCTATAGCCTTGGTGGGGGGCGTGGGCGAAGTTCGTCCGCCGGACTCGGTATGGCCCGAGACTTTGCGGGCGGCCTCCGTGTGCCAAAAATATGCCACGGAGAGAGACGCGCCCAAAAATTAGCACCCGAAGGCCGGGTTGCAAAAACCCCCCAGCGGAAAAATGGCCAAAAAACGAGTGGGCTATAGCCTTGGTGGGGGGCGTGGAAAAAGTTCGTCCGCCGGACTCGGAATGGCCCGAGACTTTGCGGGCGTCCTCCGTGTGCCAAAAATAGGCCACTGGCACAGCCGCGCCCAAAAATTAGCGCCCGAAGGTCGGGGTGCCAAAACCCACCAGCGGAAAAATGGCCAAAAAACGGGTGGGCTATAGCCTTGGTGGGGGGCGTGGGCGAAGTTCGTCCGCCGGACTCGGAATGGCCCGAGACTTTACGGGCGGCCTCCGTGTGCCAAAAATAGGCCACGAGCACAGACGCGCCCAAAAATTAGCGCCCGAAGGCCGGGTTGCAAAAACCCCCCAGCGGAAAAATGGCCAAAAAACGAGTGGGCTATAGCCTTGGTGGGGGGCGTGGGCGAAGTTCGTCCGCCGGACTCGGAATGGCCCGAGACTTTGCGGGCGGCCTCCGTGTGCCAAAAATAGGCCACGGGCACAGCCGCGCCCAAAAATTAGCGCCCGAAAGTCGGGGTGCCAAAACCCACCAGCGGAAAAATGGCCAAAAAACGGGTGGGCTATAGCCTTGGTGCTGGGCGTAGGCGAAGTTCGTCCGCCGGACTCGGAATGGCACGAGACTTTGTGGGTGGCCTCCGTGTGCCAAAAATAGGCCACGGGCAAAGCCGCGCACAAAAATTAGCGCCCGAAGGTCGGGATGCCAAAACCCCCCAGCGGAAAAATGGCGAAAAAACGGGGGGGCTATAGCCTTGGTGGGGGGCGTGGGCGAAGTTCGTCCTCCGGACTCAGAATGGCCCGAGACTTACCGGGCGGCCTCCGTGTGCCAAAAAATGGCCACGGGCATAGCCGCGCCCAAAAATTAGTGCCCGATGGTCGGGTTGCCAAAACCCCCCTGCGGAAAAATGGCGAAAAAACGGGTGGGCTATAGCCTTGGTGGGGGGCGTGGGCGAAGTTCGTCCTCCGGACTCAGAATGGCCCGAGACTTTGCGGGCGGCCTCCGTGTGCCAAAAATAGGCCACGGGCAAAGCCGCGCACAAAAATTAGCGCCCGAAGGTCGGGATGCCAAAACCCCCCAGCGGAAAAATGGCCAAAAATCAGGTGGGCTATAGCCTTGGTGGGGGGTGTGGGCGAAGTTTGTCCGCGGGACTCGGAATCGTCCGAGACTTTGCGGGTGGCCTCCGTGTGCCAAAAATAGGCCACGGGAACAGCCGCCCCCAAAAATTAGCGCCCGAAGGTCGTGGTGCCAAAACCCCCCAGCGGAAAAATGGCCAAAAAACGTGTGGGCTATAGCCTTGTTGGGGGGTGTGGGCGAAGTTCGTCCGCCGGACTCGGAATGGCCCGAGACTTTGCGGGTGGCCTCCGTGTGCCAAAAATAGGCCACGGGCACAGCCGCGCCCAAAAATTAGCGCCCGAAAGTCGGGGTGCCAAAACCCCCCAGCGGAAAAATGGCAAAAAAACGTGTGGGCTATAGCCTTGTTGGGGGGTGTGGGCGAAGTTCGTCCGCCGGACTCGGAATGGCCCGAGACTTTGCGGGCAGCCTCCGTGTGCCAAAAATAGGCCACGGGGACAGACGCGCCCAAAAATTAGCGCCCGAAGGCCGGGTTGCAAAAACCCCCCAGCGGAAAAATGGCTAAAAAACGAGTGGGCTATAGCCTTGGTGGGGGGCGTGGGCGAAGTTCGTCCGCCGGACTCGGAATGGCCCGAGACTTTGCGGGCGGCCTCCGTGTGCCAAAAAATGGCCAAGGGCATAGCCGCGCCCAAAAATTAGCGCCCGAAGGTCGGGATGCCAAAACCCCCCAGCGGAAAAATGGCGAAAAAACGGGTGGGCTATAGCCTTGGTGGGGGGCGTGGGCGAAGTTCGTCCTCCGGACTCAGAATGGCCCGAGACTTTGCGGGCGGCCTCCGTGTGCCAAAAAATGGCCACGGGCATAGCCGCGCCCAAAAATTAGCACCCGATGGTCGGGGTGCCAAAACCCCCCAGCGGAAAAATGGCCAAAAAACGTGTGGGCTATAGCCTTGTTGGGGGGTGTGGGCGAAGTTCGTCCGCCGGACTCGGAATGGCCCGAGACTTTGCGGGCGGCCTCCGTGTGCCAAAAATAGGCCACGGGCAAAGCCGCGCACAAAAATTAGCGCCCGATGGTCGGGATGCCAAAACCCCCCAGCGGAAAAATGGCGAAAAAACGGGTGGGCTATAGCCTTGGTGGGGGGCGTGGGCGAAGTTCGTCCTCCGGACTCAGAATGGCCCGAGACTTTGCGGGCGGCCTCCGTGTGCCAAAATTAGGCAACGGGCAAAGCCGCGCACAAAAATTAGCGCCCGAAGGTTGTGATGCCAAAACCCCCCAGCGGAAAAATGGCCAAAAAACGTGTGGGCTATAGCCTTGGTGGGGGGTGTGGGCAAAGTTCCTCCGCCGGACTCGGCATGGCCCGAGACTTTGTGAGCGGCCTCCGTGTGCCAAAAATAGGCCACGGGCAAAGCCACACACAAAAATTAGCGCCCGAAGGTCGGGATGCCAAAACCCCCCAGCGGAAAAATGGCGAAAAAACGGGTGGGCTATAGCCTTGGTGGGGGGCGTGGGCGAAGTTCGTCCTCCGGACTCAGAATGGCCCGAGACTTTGCGGGCGGCCTCCGTGTGCCAAAAAATGGCCACGGGCATAGCCGCGCCCAAAAATTAGCGCCCGAAGGTCGGGATGCCAAAACCCCCCAGCGGAAAAATGGCGAAAAAACGGGTGGGCTATAGCCTTGGTGGGGGGCATGGGCGAAGTTCGTCCTCCGGACTCAGAATGGCCCGAGACTTTGCGGGCGGCCTCCGTGTGCCAAAAAAATGGCCACGGCATAGCCGCGCCCAAAAATTAGCACCTGATGGTCGGGGTGCCAAAACCCCACAGCGGAAAAATGGCCAAAAAACGTGTGGGCTATAGCCTTGTTGGGGGGTGTGGGCGAAGTTCGTCCGCCGGACTCGGAATGGCCCGAGACTTTGCGGGCGGCCTCCGTGTGCCAAAAATAGGCCACGGGCAAAGCCGCGCACAAAAATTAGCGCCCGATGGTCGGGATGCCAAAACCCCAAAAATGGCGAAAAAACGGGTGGGCTATAGCCTTGGTGGGGGGCGTGGGCGAAGTTCGTCCTCCGGACTCAGAATGGCCCGAGACTTTGCGGGCGGCCTCCGTGTGCCAAAATTAGGCAACGGGCAAAGCCGCGCACAAAAATTAGCGCCCGAAGGTTGTGATGCCAAAACCCCCCAGCGGAAAAATGGCCAAAAAACGTGTGGGCTATAGCCTTGGTGGGGGGTGTGGGCAAAGTTCCTCCGCCGGACTCGGCATGGCCCGAGACTTTGCGGGCGGCCTCCGTGTGCCAAAAATAGGCCACGGGCAAAGCCGCGCACAAAAATTAGCGCCCGAAGGTCGGGGTGCCAAAACCCCCCAGCGGAAAAATGGCCAAAAAACGTGTGGGCTATAGCCTTGTTGGGGGGTGTAGGCGAAGTTCGTCTGCCGGACTCGGAATGGCCCGACACTTTGCGGGCGGCCTCCGTGTGCCAAAAATAGGCCACGGGCAAAGCGCACAAAAATTAGCGCCTGACGGTCGGGATGCCAAAACCCCCCAGCGGAAAAATGGTGAAAAAACGGGTGGGCTATAGCCTTGGTGGGGGGCGTGGGCGAAGTTCGTCCTCCGGACTCAGAATGGCACGAAACTTACCGGGCGGCCTCCGTGTGCCAAAAATAGGCCACGGGCAAAGCCGCGCACAAAAATTAGCGCCCGAAGGTCGGGATGCCAAAACCCCCCAGCGGAAAAATGGCGAAAAAACGGGTGGGCTATAGCCTTGGTGGGGGGCGTGGGCGAAGTTCGTCCTCCGGACTCAGAATGGCCCGAGACTTTGCGGGCGGCCTCCGTGTGCCAAAATTAGGCAACGGGCAAAGCCGCGCACAAAAATTAGCGCCCGAAGGTTGTGATGCCAAAACCCCCCAGCGGAAAAATGGCCAAAAAACGTGTGGGCTATAGCCTTGGTGGGGGGTGTGGGCAAAGTTCCTCCGCAGGACTCGGCATGGCCCGAGACTTTGTGCCGGTGCCAAAAATAGGCCACGGGCAAAGCCGCACACAAAAATTAGCGCCCGAAGGTCGGGATGCCAAAACCCCCCAGCGGAAAAATGGCGAAAAAACGGGTGGGCTATAGCCTTGGTGAGGGGCGTGGGCGAAGTTCGTCCTCCAGACTTCAGAATGGCCCGAGACTGCGGCCTCCGTGCCAAAAATGGCCACGTGCATAGCCGCGCACAAAAATTAGCGCCCGAAGGTCGGGATGCCAAAACCCCCCAGCGGAAAAATGGCGAAAAAACGGGTGGGCTATAGCCTTGGTGGGGGGCGTGGGCGAAGTTCGTCCTCCGGACTCAGAATGGCCCGAGACTTTGCGGGCGGCCTCCGTGTGCCAAAAAATGGCCACGGGCATAGCCGCGCCCAAAAATGAGCGCCCGAAGGTCGGGATGCCAAAACCCCCCAGCGGAAAAATGGCGAAAAAACGGGTGGGCTATAGCCTTGGTGGGGGGCGTGGGCGAAGTTCGTCCTCCGGACTCAGAATGGCCCGAGACTTTGCGGGCGGCCTCCGTGTGCCAAAAAATGGCCACGGGCATAGCCGCGCCCAAAAATTAGCGCCCGAAGGTCGGGATGCCAAAACCCCCCAGCGGAAAAATGGCGAAAAAACGGGTGGGCTATAGCCTTGGTGGGGGGCGTGGGCGAAGTTCGTCCTCCGGACTCAGAATGGCCCGTGACGTTGCGGGCGGCCCCCGTGGTCCAAAAAAATGGCCACGGGCATAGCCGCGCCCAAAAATTAGCCCCCGATGGTCGGGGTGCCAAAACCCCCCAGCGGAAAAATGGCCAAAAAACGTGTGGGCTATAGCCTTGTTGGGGGGTGTGGGCGAAGTTCGTCCGCCGGACTCGGAATGGCCCGAGACTTTGCGGGCGGCCTCCGTGTGCCAAAAATAGGCCACGGGCAAAGCCGCGCACAAAAATTAGCACCCGAAGGTCGGGATGCCAAAACCCCCCAGCGGAAAATGGCGAAAAACGGGTGGGCTATAGCCTTGGGGCGTGGGCGAGTTCGTCCTCCGGACTCAGAATGGCCCGAGACTTTATGGCGGCCTCCGTGTGCCAAAATTAGGCAACGGGCAAAGTCAGACAAAAATTAGCGCCCGAAGGTTGTGATGCCAAAACCCCCCAGCGGAAAAATGGCCAAAAAACGTGTGGGCTATAGCCTTGGTGGGGGGTGTGGGCAAAGTTCCTCCGCCGGACTCGGCATGGCCCGAGACTTTGCGGGCGGCCTCCGTGTGCCAAAAATAGGCCACGGGCAAAGCCGCGCACAAAAATTAGCGCCCGAAGGTCGGGGTGCCAAAACCCCCCAGCGGAAAAATGGCCAAAAAACGTGTGGGCTATAGCCTTGTTGGGGGGTGTAGGCGAAGTTCGTCCGCCGGACTCGGAATGGCCCGACACTTTGCGGGCGGCCTCCGTGTGCCAAAAATAGGCCACGGGCAAAGCCGCGCACAAAAATTAGCGCCCGAAGGTCGGGATGCCAAAACCCCCCAGCGGAAAAATGGTGAAAAAACGGGTGGGCTATAGCCTTGGTGGGGGGCGTGGGCGAAGTTCGTCCTCCGGACTCAGAATGGCACGAAACTTACCGGGCGGCCTCCGTGTGCCAAAAAATGGCCACGGGCATAGCCGCGCCCAAAAATTAGCGCCCGATGGTCGGGGTGCCAAAACCCCCCAGCGGAAAAATGGCCAAAAAACGTTTGGGCTATAGCCTTGGTGGGGGGTGTGGGCGATGTTCGTCCTCCGGACTCAGAATGGCCCGATACTTACCGGGCGGCCTCCGTGTGCCAAAAATAGGCCACGAGCATAGCCGCGCCCAAAAATTAGCGCCCGATGGTTGGGGTGCCAAAACCCACCAGCGGAAAAATGGCCAAAAAACGGGTGGGCTATAGCCTTGGTGGGGGGCGTGGGCGAAGTTCGTCCGCAGGACTCGGAATGGCCCGAGACTTTGTGGGTGGCCTCCGTGTGCCAAAAATATGCCACGGGCAAAGCCGCGCACAAAAATTAGCGCCCGAAGGTCGGGATGCCAAAACCCCCCAGCGGAAAAATGGCGAAAAAACGGGTGGGCTATAGCCTTGGTGGGGGGCGTGGGCGAAGTTCGTCCTCCGGACTCAGAATGGCCCGAGACTTGCCGGGCGGCCTCCGTGTGCCAAAAATAGGCCACGAGCACAGCCGCACCCAAAAATTAGCGCCCGATGGTCGGGGTGCCAAAACTCACCAGCGGAAAAATGGCCAAAAAACGGGTGGGCTATAGCCTTGGTGGGGGGCGTGGGCGAAGTTCGTCCGCAGGACTCGGAATGGTCCGAGACTTTGTGGGTGGCCTCCGTGTGCCAAAAATATGCCACGGGCAAAGCCGCGCGCAAAAATTAGCGCCCAAAGGTCGGGATGCCAAAACCCCCCAACGGAAAAATGGCGAAAAAACGGGAGGGCTATAGCATTGGTGGGGGGCGTGGGCGAAGTTCGTCCTCCGGACTCGGAATGGCCCGAGACTTTGCGGGCGGCCTCCGTGTGCCAAAAATAGGCCACGGGCAAAGCCGCGCACAAAAATTAGCGCCCGATGGTTGGGATGCCAAAACCCCCCAGCGGAAAAATGGCGAAAAAACGGGTGGGCTATAGCCTTGGTGGGGGGCGTGGGCGAAGTTCGTCCTCCGGACTCAGAATGGCCCGAGACTTTGCGGGCGGCCTCCGTGTGCCAAAAATAGGCCACGGGCAAAGCCGCGCACAAAAATTAGCGCCCGAAGGTTGGGATGCCAAAACCCCCCAGCGGAAAAATGGCCAAAAAACGTGTGGGCTATAGCCTTGGTGGGGGGTGTGGGCGAAGTTCCTCCGCCGGACTCGGAATGGCCCGAGACTTTGCGGGCGGCCTCCGTGTGCCAAAAATAGGCCACGGGCACAGCCGCGCCCAAAAATTAGCGCCCGAAGTTCGGGATGCCAAAACCCCCCAGCGGAAAAATGGCGAAAAAACGGGAGGGCTATAGCCTTGGTGGGGGGCGTGGGCGAAGTTCGTCCTCCGGACTCGGAATGGCCCGAGACTTTGTGGGCGGCCTCCGTGTGCCAAAAATAGGCCACGGGCAAAGCCGCGCACAAAAATTAGCGCCCGAAGGTCGGGATGCCAAAACCCCAGCGGAAAAGTGGCTAAAAACGGGTGGGCTATAGCCTTGGGGGCGTGGCGGTTCGTCCTCCGGACTCAGAATGGCCCGAGACTTTGCGGGCGGCCTCCGTGTGCCAAAAATAGGCCACGGGCAAAGCCGCGCACTAAAATTAGCACCCGAAGGTCGGGATACCAAAACCCCAGCGGAAAATGGCCAAAAACGTGTGGGCTATAGCCTTGGTTGGGGTGTGGGCGAAGTTCGTCCGCCAGACCTCGGAATGGCCCGAGACTTTGCGGATGGCCTCCGTGTGCCAAAATAGGCCACGGCACAGCCGCGCCCTAAAAATTAGCGCCTCAAGGTTGGGGTGCCAAAACCCACCAGCGGAAAAATGGCCAAAAAACGGGTGGGCTATAGCCTTGGCGGGGGGCGTAGGGGAAGTTCGTCCGCCGGACTCGGAATGGCCCGAGACTTTGTGGGTGGCCTCCATGTGCCAAAAATAGTCCACGGGCAAAGCCGCGCACAAAAATTAGCGCCCGAAAGTCGGGATGCCAAAACCCCCCAGCGGAAAAATGGCGAAAAAACGGATGGGCTATAGCCTTGGTGGGGGGCGTGGGCGAAGTTCGTCCTCCGGACTCAGAATGGCCCGAGACTTTGCGGGCGGCCTCCGTGAGCCAAAAATAGGCCACGGGCAAAGCCGCGCACTAAAATTAGCGCCCGAAGGTCGGGATGCCAAAACCCCCCAGCGGAAAAATGGCCAAAAAACGTGTGGGCTATAGCCTTGGTTGGGGTGTGGGCGGTTCATCCGCCAGACCTCGGAATGGCCCGAGACTTTGCGGAAGGCCTCCGTGTGCGAAAAATAGGCCACTGGTACAGCAGCCAAAAATTAGCGAAGGTCGGGTGCAAAACCCACCAGCGGAAAAATGGCCAAAAACGGGTGGGCATAGCCTTGGCTGGGGCGTAGGGAAGTTCGTCCGCCGGACTCGGAATGGCCCGAGACTTTGTGGGTGGCCTCCGTGTGCCAAAAAATAGGCCACGGGCAAAGCTGCGCACAAAAATTAGCGCCCAAAGTCGGGATGCCAAAACCCCAGCGGAAAATGGCGAAAACGGATGGGCTATAGCCTTGGGGGCGTGGCGAAGTTCGTCTCGGACTCGAATGGCCCGAGACTTTGCGGGTCCTCCGTGTGCCAAAAATAGGCCACTGGCACAGCGTAGCGCCCAAGGTCGGGTGCCAAACCCACCAGCGGAAAATAAAAATAGCCTTGGGGGGGCGAAGTTCGTCGGACTCAGAATGGCCCGAGAGGCGGCCTTCGTACGCCAAAATAGGCCACGGGACAGGCCAAAAATTAGCGCCCAAAGGCCGGGTTGCCAAAACCCCCCAGCGGAAAAATGGCCAAAAAACGAATGGGCTATAGCCTTGGTGGGGGGCGTGGGCGAAGTTCGTCCGCCGGACTCGGAATGGTCCGAGACTTTGCGGTGGCCCCAAAAATGGGCACAGCCGCGCCCAAAAATTAGCGCCCGAAAGTCGGGGTGCCAAAACCCACCAGCGGAAAAATGGCCAAAAAACGGGTGGGCTATAGCCTTGGCGGGGGGCGTAGGGGAAGTTCGTCCGCCGGACTCGGAATGGCCCGAGACTTTGTGGGTGGCCTCCATGTGCCAAAAATAGGCCACGGGCAAAGCCGCGCACAAAAATTAGCGCCCGAAAGTCGGGATGCCAAAACCCCCCAGCGGAAAAATGGCGAAAAAACGGATGGGCTATAGCCTTGGTGGGGGGCGTGGGCGAAGTTCGTCCTCCGGACTCAGAATGGCCCGAGACTTTCCGGGCGGCCTCCGTGTGCCACAATTAGGCCATGGGCAAAGCCGCGCACTAAAATTAGCGCCCGAAGGTCGGGATGCCAAAACCCCCCAGCGGAAAAATGGCCAAAAAACGTGTGGGCTATAGCCTTGGTTGGGGTGTGGCGGTTCGTCCGCTCAGACTCGGAATGGCCCGAGACTTTGCGGATGGCCTCCGTGGGTGCGAAAAATAGGCCACGGGCACAGCCGCCTAAAAATTAGCGCCCAAGGTCGGGTGCCAAAACCCACCAGCGGAAAATGGCCAAAAACGGGTGGGCATAGCCTTGGGGGCGAGGCGAAGTTCGTCCCGCCTGACTCGGAATGGCCCGAGACTTTGTGGCTGGCCT
This sequence comes from Citrus mangshanensis, assembly GCA_030449895.1. Taxonomy (NCBI): domain Eukaryota; kingdom Viridiplantae; phylum Streptophyta; class Magnoliopsida; order Sapindales; family Rutaceae; genus Citrus; species Citrus mangshanensis. The sequence continues at coordinate 481,449 of JASUUJ010000322.1, read as the reverse complement.
CCGTGTGTGCCAAAAATAGGCCACGGATAATCCGCGCATAAAAATTAGCTGGTCGGGATGCCAAAACCCCCGCAGAAAAATGGCGAAAACAGGTGGGCTATAGCCTTGGTGGGGGCGTGGCGGTTCGTCCTCCGGACTCAGAATGGCCTGAGACTTTGCGTGCAGCCTCCGTGTACCTCAAAATAGGCCACGGCCACAGCCACGCCAAAAATTAACGCCCAAGGTCGGCGTACAAAACCCCGAGCGGAAAATGGCCAAAATCGTGGGCTATAGCCTTGTGGGGTGTGGGCGAAGTTTGTCCGCTGGACTCGGAATCATCCGAGACTTTATGGTGGCCCGTGCCAAAAATAGGCCACGGAACAGCCGCCCAAAAATTAGCGCCCGAAGGTCGTGGTGCCGAAACCCCAGCTGGAAAATGGCCAAAAACGAGTGGGCTATAGCCTTGGGGGCGTGGCGAAGTTCGTCCGCCGGACTCCGAATGGCCCGAGACTTTGCGGGCGGCCTCCGTGGTGCCAAAATATGCCACGGAGACAGACGCGCCCAAAATTAGCGCCCGAAGGCCGGGTTGCAAAACCCCAGCGGAAAATGGCCAAAAACGAGTGGGCTATAGCCTTGGTGGGGCGTGGCGAAGTTCGCCCGGACTCGGAATGGCCCGAGACTTTGCGGGCGTCCTCCGTGGTGCCAAAATAGGCCACTGGCACAGCCGCTAAAAATTAGCGCCCGAAGGTCGGGGTGCCAAAACCCACCAGCGGAAAAATGGCCAAAAAACGGGTGGGCTATAGCCTTGGTGGGGGGCGTGGGCGAAGTTCGTCCGCCGGACTCGGAATGGCCCGAGACTTTACGGGCGGCCTCCGTGTGCCAAAAATAGGCCACGAGCACAGCCGCGCCCAAAAATTAGCACCCGAAGGTCGGGATGCCAAAACCCCCCAGCGGAAAAATGGCGAAAAAACGGGTGGGCTATAGCCTTGGTGGGGGGCGTGGGCGAAGTTCGTGCTCCGGACTCAGAATGGCCTGAGACTTTGCATGCGGCCTCCGTGTGCCAAAAAATGGCCACGGGTATTGCCGCGCCCAAAAATTAGCGCCCGATGGTCGGGGTGCCAAAACCCCCCAGCGGAAAAATGGCCAAAAAACGTGTGGGCTATAGCCTTGTTGGGGGGTGTGGGCGAAGTTCGTCCGCCGGACTCGGAATGGCCCGAGACTTTGCGGGCGGCCTCCGTGTGCCAAAAATAGGCCACGGGGACAGACGCGCCCAAAAATTAGCGCCCGAAGGCCGGGTTGCAAAAACCCCCCAGCGGAAAAATGGCCAAAAAACGAATGGGCTATAGCCTTGGTGGGGGGCGTGGCGGTTCGTCCTGACTCGGAATGGCCCGAGACTTTGCGGGTGGCCTCCGTGTGCCAAAATAGGCCACGGGCACAGCCGCCAAAAATTAGCGCCCGAAAGTCGGGTGCCAAAACCCACCAGCGGAAAATGGCCAAAAACGGGTGGGCTATAGCCTTGGTGCTGGGCGTAGGCGGTTCGTCCCGGACTCGAATGGCACGAGACTTTAGGTGGCCTCCGTGTGCCAAAAATAGGCCACGGCAAAGCCGCGCACAAAAATTAGCGCACGAAGGTCGGGATGCCAAAACCCCAGCGGAAAATGGCTTAAAAACGGGTGGGCTATAGCCTTGGTGGGGGCGTGGCGAAGTTCGTCCTCCGGACTCGTAATGGCCCGAGACTTACCGGGCGGCCTCCGTGTGCCAAAAATGGCCACGGGCATAGCACGCCTAAAAATTAGTGCCCGATGGTCGGGTTGCCAAAACCCCCCAGCGGAAAAATGGCGAAAAAACGGGTGGGCTATAGCCTTGGTGGGGGGCGTGGGCGAAGTTCGTCCTCCGGACTCAGAATGGCCTGAGACTTTGCGGGCGGCCTCCGTGTGCCAAAAATAGGCAACGGGCACAGCCACGCCCAAAATTTACCGCACGAAGGTCGGCGTGCCAAAACCCCCGAGTGGAAAAATGGCCAAAAATCAGGTGGGCTATAGCCTTGGTGGGGGGTGGGGGCGAAGTTCGTCCGCGGGACTCGGAATGGTCCGAGACTTTGCGGGTGGCCTCCGTGTGCCAAAAATAGGCCATGGGAACAGCCGCCCCCAAAATTTAGCGCCCGAAGGTCGTGGTGCCAAAACCCCCCAGTGGAAAAATGGCCAAAAAACGAGTGGGCTATAGCCTTGGTGGGGGGCGTGGGCGAAGTTCGTCTGCCGGACTCGGAATGCCCGAGACTTTGCGGGCGGCCTCCGTGTGCCAAAAATAGGCCACTGGCACAGCCGCGCCCAAAAATTAGCGCCCGAAGGTCGGGGTGCCAAAACCCACCAGCGGAAAATTGGCCAAAAAACGGCTGGGCTATAGCCTTGGTGGGGGGCGTGGGCGAAGTTCGTCCGCCGGACTCGGAATGGCCCGAGACTTTGCGGGCGGCCTCCGTGTGCCAAAATAGGCCACTGGCACAGCCACGCCCAAAATTAGCGTCCGAAGGTCGGGTGCCAAAACCCACCATCGGAAAATGGCAAAAACGGGTGGGCTATAGCCTTTGTGGGGGCGTGGCGGTTCGTCCGGACTCGGAATGGCCCGAGAATTTGCGGCGGCCTCCGTGTGCAAAATAGGCCACGGGCACAGCCGCGCCAAAAATTAGCACCCAAGGTTGGGATGCCAAAACCCCAGCGGAAATATGGCTAAAAACGGGTGGGCTATAGCCTTGGTGGGGCGGGCGGTTCGTCCTCCGGACTCGGGAATGGCCCGAGACTTTGCAGGCGGCCTCCGTGCCAAAAATAGGCCACTGGCACAGCCACGCCCAAAAATTAGCGTCCAAGGTCGGGTGCCAAAACCCACCATCGGAAAATGGCGAAAAACGGGTGGGCTATAGCCTTGGTGGGGGCGTGGCGGTTCGTCCTCCGGACTCGAATGGCCCGAGACTTTGCAGGCGGCCTCCGTGTGCCAAAAATAGGCCACGGCACAGCCGCGCCTAAAAATTAGCACCCGAAGGTCGGGATGCCAAAACCCCCAGCGAAATATGGCGAAAACGGGTGGGCTATAGCCTTGGTGGGGGCGGGCGAGTTCGTCCTCCGGACTAATGGCCCGAGACTTTGCAGCGGCCTCCGTGTTAAAATGGCCACGGGCATAGCTGTCCAAAAATTAGCGCCCGAAGGTCGGGATGCCAAAACCCCAGCGGAAAAATGGCGAAAACGGGTGGGCTATAGCCTTGGGGCGTGGGCGAAGTTCGTCGCTGCCGGACTCGAATGCCCGAGACTTTGCGGGCGGCCTCCGTGTGTGCCAAAATAGGCCACTGGCACAGCCGCGCCCTAAAAATTAGGGCCCGAAGGTCGGGGTGCCAAAACCCACCAGCGGAAAATTGGCCAAAAACGGCCGGGCTATAGCCTTGGGGGCGTGGCGGTTCGTCTCGGACTCGGAATGGCCCGAGACTTTCGGCGGCCTCCGTGGTAAAAATAGGCCACTGGCACAGCCACGCCCAAAAATTAGCGTCCGAAGGTCGGGGTGCCAAAACCCACCATCGGAAAAATGGCCAAAAAACGGGTGGGCTATAGCCTTGGTGGGGGGCGTGGGCGAAGTTCGTCCGCCGGACTCGGAATGGCCCGAGAATTTGCGGGCGGCCTCCGTGTGCCAAAAATAAGCCACGGCACAGCCGCCTAAAAATTAGCACCCGAAGGTCGGGATGCCAAAACCCCCAGCGGAAAAATGGCGAAAGATCGGGGGGGCTATAGCCTGGGTGGGGGGCGTGGGCGAAGTTCGTCCTCCGGACTCGGAATGGCCCGAGACTTTGCGGGCGGCCTCCGTGTTCCAAACAATGGCCACGGGCATAGCTGCGTCCAAAAATTAGCGCCCGAAGGTCGGGATGCCAAAACCCCCCAGCGGACAAATGGCGAAAAACGGGTGGGCTATAGCCTTGGTGGGGCGTGGCGGTTCGCCCTCCGGACTCAGAATGGCCCGAGACTTTGCGGGCGGCCTCCGAGTGCCAAAAATGGCCAGGGGCATAGCCGCGCCTAAAAATTAGCGCCCAAGGTCGGGATGCCAAACCGCCCAGCGGAAAATGGCGAAAACGGGTGGGCTATAGCCTTGGTGGGGCGTGGCGGTTCGTCCTGACTCAGAATGGCCCGAGACTTTGCGGGCGGCCTCCGTGTAAAAATGGCCACGGGCATAGCCGCAAAAATTAGCGCCCGATGGTCGGGGTGCCAAAATCCCCAGCGGAAAATGGCCAAAAACGTGTGGGCTATAGCTCATGGGGCGTGGGCGAAGTTCGTCCGCCCGACTCAGAAAGGCCCGAGACTTTGCGGGCGGCCTCTGTGTGCCAAAAATAGGCCACGGGCAAAGCCGCGCACAAAAATTAGCGTCCGAAGGTCGGGATGCCAAAACCCCCCAGCGGAAAAATGTCCAAAAAACGGGTGGGCTATAGCCTTGGTGGGGGGCGTGGGCGAAGTTCGTCCTCCGGACTCGGAAGGGCCCGAGACTTTGTGGGAGGCCTCCGTGTGCCAAAAATAGGCCACGGGCAAAGCCGCGCACAAAAATTAGCGCCCGAAGGTCGGGATGCCAAAACCCCCCAGCAGAAAAATGGCGAAAAAACGGGTGGACTATAGCCTTGGTGGGGGGCGTGGGCGAAGTTCGTCCTCCGGACTCAGAATGGCCCGAGACTTTGCGGGCGTCTTCCGTGTGCCAAAAAATGGCCACGGGCATAGCCGCGTCCAAAAATTAGCGCCCGAAGGTCGGGATGCCAAAACCTCCCAGCGGAAAAATGGCGAAAAAACGGGTGGGCTATAGCCTTGGTGGGGGGCGTGGGCGAAGTTCGTCCTCCGGACTCAGAATGGCCCGAGACTTTGCGGGCGGCCTCCGTGTGCCAAAAAATGGCCACGGGCACAGCCGCGCCCAAAAATTAGCGCCCGATGGTCGGGATGCCAAAACCCCCCAGCGGAAAAATGGCGAAAAAACGGGTGGGCTATAGCCTTAGCGGGGGGCGTGGGCAAAGTTTGTCCTCCGGACTCAGAATGGCCCGAGACTTACCGGGCGGCCTCCGTGTGCCAAAAAATGGCCACGGGCATAGTCAAGCCCAAAAATTAGCGCCCGATGGTCGGGGTGCCAAAACCCCCCAGCGGAAATATGGCCAAAAAACGTGTGGGCTATAGCCTTGGTGGGGGGTGTGGGCGAAGTTCGTCCGCCGGACTCGGAATGGCCCGAGACTTTGCGGGCGGCCTCCGTGTGCCAAAAATAGGCCACGGGCACAGCCGCGCCCAAAAATTAGCGCCCGAAGGTCGGGGTGCCAAAACCCACCAGCGGAAAAATGGCCAAAAAACGGGTGGGCTATAGCCTTGGTGCCGGGCGTAGGCGAAGTTCGTCCGCCGGACTCGGAATTGCCCGAGACTTTGTGGGTGGCCTCCGTGTGCCAAAAATAGGCCACGGGCAAAGCCGCGCACAAAAATTAGCGCCCGAAAGTCGGGATGCCAAAACCCCCCAGCGGAAAAATGGCGAAAAAACGGGTGGGCTATAGCCTTGGTGGGGGGCGTAGGCGAAGTTCGTCCGCCGGACTCGGAATGGCCCGAGACTTTGTGGGTGGCCTCCGTGTTCCAAAAATAGGCCACGGGCAAAGCCGCGCACAAACATTAGCGCCCAAAAGTCGGGATGCCAAAACCGCCCAGCGGAAAAATGGCCAAAAAACAGATGGGCTATAGCCTTGGTGGGGGGCGGGGGCGAAGCTCGTCCTCCGGATTCAGAATGGCCCGAGACTTTGCGGGCGGCCTCCGTGTGCCAAAAATAGGCCACGAGGACAGACGCGCCCAAAAATTAGCGCCTGAAGGCCGGGTTGCCAAAACCCCCCAGCGGAAAAATTGCCAAAAAACGAGTGGGCTATAGCCTTGGTGGGGGGTGTGGGCGAAGTTCGTCCGCCGGACTCGGAATGGCCCGAGACTTTGCGGGCGGCCTCCGTGTGCCAAAAATAGGCCACGGGCACAGCCACGCCCAAAAATTAGCGCCCGAAGGTCGGGGTGCCAAAACCCACCAGCGGAAAAATGGCCAAAAAACGGGTGGGCTATAGCCTTGGTGGGGAGCGTGGGCGAAGTTCGTCCGCCGGACTCGGAATGGCCCGAGACTTTGTGGGTGGCCTCCGTGTGCCAAAAATAGGCCACGGGCATAACCGCGCCCAAAAATTAGCTCCCGATGGTCGGGGTTCCAAAACCCCCCAGCGGAAAAATGGCGAAAAAACGGGTGGGCTATAGCCTTGGTGGGGGGCGTGGGCGAAGTTCGTCCTCCGGACTAAGAATGGCCCGAGAATTTGTGGGCGGCCTCCGTGTGCTAAAAATGGCCAATGGCATAACCGCGCTAAAATTAGCCCGATGGTCGGGTGCCAAAAGCCCCCAGCGGAAAATGGCCAAAAACGTGGTGGGCTATAGACTTTGGGTGGTGTGGGCGAAGTTCGTCCGCCGGACTCGGAATGGCCCGAGACATTGCGGGCGGCCTCCGTGTGTAAAAAATAGGCCACGGGCACAGCCACGCCCAAAAATTAGCGCCCGAAGGTCGGAGTGCCAAAACCCACCAGCGGAAAAATGGACAAAAAACGTGTGGGCTATAGCCTTGGTGGGGGGTGTGGGCGAAGTTCATCCGCCGGACTCGGAATGGCCCGAGACTTTGCTGGCGGCCTCCGTGCACCAAAAATAGCCAACGGGCACAGCCGCGCCCAAAAATTAGCACCCGGAAGTCGGGGTGCCGAAACCCCCAGCGGAAAAATGGCCAAAAAACGGGTGGGCTATAGCCTTGGTGGGGGGAGTGGGCGAAGTTCGTCCGCCGGACTCGGAATGGCGTGAGACTTTGCGGGTGGCCTCCATGTGCCAAAAATTGGCCACGGTCATAACCGCGCCCAAAAATTATTGCCCGATGGTCGGGGTGCCAAAACCCCCCAGCGGAAAAATGGCGAAAAAACGGGTGGGCTATAGCCTTGGTGGGGGTGTGGGCGAAGTTCGTACTCCGGACTCAGAATGGCCCGAGAATTTGCGGACGGCCTCCGTGTGCCAAAATATGGCCACGGGCATAGCCGCGCTAAAAAATTAGAGCCCGATGGTCGGGGTGCCAAAACCCCCCAGCGGAAAAATGGCCAAAAAACGTGTGGGCTATAGCCTTGTTGGGGGGTGTGGGCGAAGTTCGTCCGCCGGACTCGGAATGGCCCGAGACTTTGCGGGCGGCCTCCGTGTGCCAAAAAAAGGACACGGGAACAGCCACGCCCAAAAATTAGCGCCCAATGGTCGGGGTGCCAAAACCCCCCGAGCGGAAAAATGGCCAAAAATCAGGTGGGCTATAGCCTTGGTGGGGGGCGTGGGCGAAGTTCGTCCGCGGGACTCAGAATGGTCCGAGACTTTGCGGGTGGCCTCCGTGTGCCAAAAATAAGCCACGGGAACAGCCGCCCCAAAAATTAGCGCCCGAAGGTCCTGGTGCCAAAACGTCCCAGCGGAATAATGGCCAAAAAACGAGTGGGCTACAGCCTTGGTGGGGGGCGTGGGCGAAGTTCGTCCGCCGGACTCAGAATGGCCCGAGAATTTGCGGGCGGCCTCCGTGTGCCAAAAATAGGCCACGGGGACAGACGCGCCCAAAAATTAGCGCCCGAAGGCCATGTTGCAATAACCCCAGCGGAAAATGGCCAAAAACGAGTGGGCTATAGCCATGGTGGGGGCGTGGCGAAGTCTGTCTGCCCGGACTAAGAATGGCCCGAGACTTTTCGGCGGCCTCCGTGCCAAAATAGGCCACTGGCACAGCCGCGCCTAAAATTAGCGCCCGAAGGTCGGGGTGCCAAAACCCACCAGCGGAAAAATGGCCAAAAACGGGTGGGCTATAGCCTTGGTGGGGAGCGAAGTTCGTCTCACCGGACTCTGAATTGCCCGAGACTTTGTGGGTGGCCTCCGTGCCAAAATAGGCCACGGGCAAAGCCACAAGACAAAAATTAGCGCCCGAAGGTCGGGATGCCAAAACCCCAACGTAAAAATGGCGAAAAAAGGATGGGCTATAGCCTTGGTGGGGCGGGCGAAGTTCGTCCGGACTCGAATGGCCCGAGACTTACTGGCGGCCTCCGTGTGCCAAAAAATGGCAACGGGCATAAGCGCGCCCAAAAATTAGCGCCCGATGGTCGGGTTGGCAAAACCCCCCAGTGGAAAAATGGCGAAAAAACGGGTGGGCTATAGCCTTGGTGGGGGGCGTGGGCGAAGTTCGTCCTCCGGACTCAGAATGGCCCGAGACTTTGCGGGCGGCCTCCGTGTGCCAAAAATTGGCCACGGGCATAACCGCGCCCAAAAATTAGCGCCCGATGGTCAGGGTGCCAAAACCCCCCAGCGGAAAAATGGCCAAAAAATGTGTAGGCTATAGCCTTGTTGGGGGGTGTGGGCGAAGTTCGTCCGCCGGACTCGGAATGGCCCGAGAATTTGCGGGCGGCCTCCGTGTGTCAAAAATAGGCCACGGGCACAGCCACGCCCAAAAATTAGCGCCCGAAGGTGGGGGTGCCAAAGCCACCCAGCGGAAAAATGGCGAAAAAACGGGTGGGCTATAGCCTTGGTGGGGGGCGTGGGCGAAGTTCGTCCTCCGGACTCAGAATGGCCCGAGACTTTGCGGGCGGCCTCCGTGTGCCAAAAATTGGCCACGGGCATAACCGCGCCCAAAAATTAGCGCCCGAAGGTCGGGGTGCCAAAACCCCCCAGCGGAAAAATTGCCAAAAAACGTGTGGGCTATAGCCTTGGTGGGGGGTGTGGGCGAAGTTCACCCGCCGGACTCGGAATGGCCCGAGACTTTGCTGGCGGCCTCCGTACGCCAAAAATAGGCCACGGGATAAGCCGCGTATAAAAATTAGCGCCCGAAGGTTGGGATGCCAAAACCCCCCAGCGGAAAAATGGCGAAAAACCGGTGGGCTATAGCCCGGGTGGGGCGTGGCGAAGTTCGTCCTCCGACTCAGAATGGCCTGAGACTTTGCGTGACGGCCTCTGTGTGCCAAAAAATGGCCACGGGCATAGTCGCCCAAAAATTAGCGCCCGATTGTCGGGTGCCAAAACCCCAGCGAAAATGGCAAAAACGTGCGGGCTATAGCCTTGTTGGGGGTGGGCGGTTCGTGACGCCGGACTCGGAATGGCCCGAGACTTTGCGGGCATCCGTGTCAAAAATAGGCCACGGCACAGCCACGCCCAAAAATTAGCGCCCGAAGGTTGGGGTGCCAAAACCCCAGCGGAAAAATGGCCAAAAACGTGTGGGCTATAGCCTTGTGGGGGCGTGGCGAAGTCTGCCTGTCGGACTAAGAATGGCCCGAGACTTTATGGCAGCCTCCGTGCGCCAAAATAGGCCACGGGGACATACGCGTCCAAAATTAGCGCCCGAAGGCCGGGTTGCCAAAACCCACCAGCGGAAAAATGGCCAAAAAACGAGTGGGCTATAGCCTTGGTGTGGGGTGTGGGCGAAGTTCGTCTGCCGGATTTGGAATGGCCCGAGACTTTGCGGGCGGCCTCCGTGCGCATAAAATAGGCCACTGGGAGAGCCGCGCCCAAAAATTAGCGCCCGAAGGTCGGGGTGCCAAAACCCACCAGCAGAAAAATGGCCAAAAAACGGGTGGGCTATAGCCTTGGTGGGGGGAGTGGGCGAAGTTCGTCCGCCGGACTCAAAATGGCCCGAGACTTTGTGGGTGGCCTCCGTGTGCCAAAAATAGGCCACGGGACAGACGCGCCCAAAAATTAGCGCACGAAGGCCGGGTTGCCAAAACCCCCCAGCGGAAAAATGGCGAAAAAATGGGTGGATTATAACCTTGGTGGGGGGCGTGGGCGAAGTTCGTCCTCCGGACTCAGATTGGCCCGAGACTTTGCGGGCGGCCTCCTTGTGGCAAAAATTGGCCACGGGCATAACCGCGCCCAAAAATTAGCGCCCGATGGTCGGGGTGCCAAAACCCCCCATCGGAAAAATGCCCAAAAAACGTGTGGGCTATAGCCTTGTTGGGGGGTGTGGGCGAAGTTCGTCCGCCGGACTCGGAATGGCCCGAGACTTTGCGGGCGACCTCCGTGTGCCAAAAATAGGCCACGGGCACAGCCACGGCCAAAAATTAGCGCCCGAAGGTCGGCGTGCCAAAACCCCCCGAGCGGAAAAATGGCCAAAAATCAGGTGGGCTATAGCCTTGGTGGGGGGGGTGGGCGAAGTTCGTCCGCGGGACTCGGAATGGTCCGAGACTTTGCGGGTGGCCTCCGTGTGCCAAAAATAGGCCATGGGAACAGCCGCCCTAAAAAATTAGCGCCCGAAGGTCGTGGTGCCAAAACCCCCCAGCGGAAAAATGGCCAAAAAACAAGTGGGCTATAGCCTTGGTGGGGGGCGTGGGCGAAGTTCGTCTGCCGGACTCGGAATGGCCCGAGACTTTGCGGGCGGCCTCCGTGTGCTAAAAATAGGACAATGGAAGAGCCGCGCCCAAAAATTAGCGCCCGAAGGTCGGGGTGCCAAAACCCACCAGCGGAAAAATGGCCAAAAAACGGGTGGGCTATAGCCTTGGTGGGGAGCGTGGGCGTAGTTCGTCCGCCGGACTCGGAATGGTCCGAGACTTTGCGGGTGGCCTCCGTGTGCCAAAAATAGGCCATGGGAACAGCCGCCCTCAAAAATTAGCGCCCGAAGGTCGTGGTGCCAAAACCCCCCAGCGGAAAAATGGCCAAAAAACAAGTGGGCTATAGCCTTGGTGGGGGGCGTGGGCGAAGTTCGTCTGCCGGACTCGGAATGGCCCGAGACTTTGCGGGCGGCCTCCGTGTGCTAAAAATAGGACACTGGAAGAGCCGCGCCCAAAAATTAGCGCCCGAAGGTCGGGGTGCCAAAACCCACCAGCGGAAAAATGGCGAAAAAACGGGTGGGCTATAGCCTTGGTGGAGGGCGTGGGCGAAATTCGTCCTCCGGACTCAGAATGGCCCGAGACTTTCCGGGCGGCCTCCGTGTGCCAAAAAATGGCCACGGGCATAGCTGCGCCCAAAAATTAGAGCCCGAAGCCCGGGTTGCAAAAACCCCCCAGCGGAAAAATGGCCAAAAAACGAGTGGGCTATAGCCTTGGTGGGGGGCGTGGGCGAAGTTCGTCTGCCGGACTAAGAATGGCCCGAGACTTTGCGTGCAGCCTCCGTGCGCCAAAAATAGGCCACGGGGACAGACGCGTCGAAAAATTAGCGCCCGAAGGTTGGGATGCCAAAACCCCCCTGCGGAAAAATGGCGAAAAAACGGGTGGGCTATAGCCTTGGTGGGGGGCGTGGGCGAAGTTCGTCCGCCGGACTCGGAATGGCCTGAGACTTTGTGGGTGGCCTCCGTGTGCCAAAAATAGGCCACGGGCAAAGCCGCGCGCAAAAATTAGTGCCCGAAGGTCGGGATGCCAAAACCCCCCAGCGGAAAAATGGCCAAAAAACAAGTGGGCTATAGCCTTGGTGGGGGGCGTGGGCGAAGTTCGTCCTCTGGACTCAGAATGGCCCGAGACTTTGCGGGCGGTCTCCGTGTGCCAAAAAATGGCCACGGGCATAGCCGCGCCCAAAAATTAGCGCCCGAAGGTTGGGATGCCAAAACCCCCCAGCGGAAAAATGGCGAAAAAACGGGTGGGCTATAGCCTTGTTGGGGGGCGTGGGCGAAGTTCGTCCTCCGGACTCGGAATGGCCCGAGACTTTGTGGGCGGCCTCCGTGTGCCAAAAATAGGCCACGGGCAAAGCCGCGCACAAAAATTAGCGCCTGAAGGTCGGGATGCCAAAACCCCCCAGCGGAAAAATGGCGAAAAAACGGGTGGGCTATAGCCTTGGTGGGGGGCGTGGGCGAAGATCGTCCTCCGGACTCAGAATGGCCCGAGACTTACGGCGGCCTCCGTGTTAAAAATGGCCACGGGCATAGCCGCCCTAAAAATTAGCGCCCGATGGTCGGGGTGCCAAAACCCCAGCGGAAAAATGGCCAAAAACCCGGCTATAGCCTTGTGGGGGGGTGGGCGGTCTCGTCCTCCGGACTCCGAATGGCCCGAGACTTACCGGGCGGCCTCCGTGTGCCAAAATAGGCCCCAGCACAGCCGCGCCTAAAAATTAGCGCCCGATGGTCGGGTGCCAAACCCACCAGCTGAAAATGGCCAAAAACGGTGGGCTATAGCCTTGGTGGGGGGGCGGTTCGTCACTGGACTCGGAATGGCCCGAGACTTTGTGGGTGGCCTCCTGTGCCAAAATAGGCCACGGGCAAAGCCGCGCAAAAAATTAGTGCCCAAGGTCGGGATGCCAAAACCCCCAGCGGAAAATGGCGAAAAAACGGGTGGGCTATAGCCTTGGGGGCGTGGCGAAGTTCGTCCTCCGACTCAGAATGGCCCGAGACTTACCGGCGGCCTCCGTGGTGAAAAAAAAGTGCCACGGGCATAGCCGCGCCAAAATTAGGGGCCCGATGGTCGGGTGCCAAAACCCCCAGCGGAAAATGGCCAAAAACGTGTGGGCTATAGCCTTGGGGGGTGTGGGCGGTTCGTCCGGACTCGGAATGGCCCGAGACTTTGCGGCAGCCTCCGTGTGCAAAAATAGGCCACGGGCACAGCCGCACCCAAAAATTAGCACCCGAAGGTCGGGGTGCCAAAACCCACCAGCGGAAAAATGGCCAAAAAACGGGTGGGCTATAGCCTTGGTGGGGGGCGTAGGCGAAGTTCGTCCGCCGGACTCGGAATGGCCCGAGACTTTGGGGGAGGCCTCCGTGTGCCAAAAATTGGCCACGGGCAAAGCCACGACAAAAATTAGCGCCCAAGGTCGAGATGCCAAACCCCAGCGGAAAAATGGCGAAAAAACGGGTGGGCTATAGCCTTGGTGGGGGGCGTGGGCGAAGTTCGTCCTCCGGACTCAGAATGGCCCGAGACTTTGCGGGCGGCCTCCGTGTGCCAAAAACTGGCCACAGGCATAACCGCGCACAAAAATTAGAGCCCGAAGGTCGGGTGCCAAACCCACCAGCGGAAAATGGCCAAAAACGGGTGGGCTATAGCCTTGGTGGGGGCGTGGCGGTTCGTCCGCCGGACTCGGAATGGCCCGAGACTTTATGGCGGCCTCCGTGTGCCAATAATAGGCCACTGGCACTGCCGCGCCCTAAAATTAGCGCCCGAAGGTCGGGGTGCCAAAACCCCCTAGCGGAAAAATGGCCAAAAAACGTGTGGGCTATAGCCTTGGTGGGGGGTGTGGGCGAAGTTCGTCCTCCGGTCTCAGAATGGCCCGAGACTTTACGGGTGGCCTCCGTGTGCCAAAAATAGGCCACGGGGACAGACGCGCCCAAAAATTAGCGCCCGAAGACCGGGTTGCAAAAACCCCCCAGCCGAAAAATGGCCAAAAAACGAGTGGGCTATAGCCTTGGTGGGGGGCGTGGGCGAAGTTCGTCCGCCGGACTCGGAATGGCCCGAGACTTTGCAGGCGGCCTCCGTGTTCCAAAAATAGGCCATGGGCACAGCCGCGTCCAAAAACTAGCGCCCGAAGGTCGGGGTGCCAAAACCCAACAGCGGAAAAATGGCGAAAAAACGGGTGGGCTATAGCCTTGGTGGGGGGCGTGGGCGAAGTTCGTCCTCCGGACTCAGAATGGCCCGAGAATTTGCGGACGGCCTCCGTGTGCCAAAAAATTGCCACGGGGACAGACGCGCCAAAAAATATGCGCCCGAAGGCCGGGCTACCAAAACCCCCCAGCGGAAAAATGGCCAAAAAACGGGTGGGCTATAGCCTTGGTGGGGGGCGTGGGCGAAGTTCGTCCTCCGGACTCAGAATGGCCCGAGACTTTCCAGGCGGCCTCCGTGTGCCAAAAAATGGCCACGGGCATAGCTGCGCCCAAAAATTAGAGCCCGAGTCTGGTTACAAAACCCCAGCGGAAAATGGCCAAAACGAGTGGGCTATAGCCTTGGTGGGGGCGTGGCAAGTTCTCGGACTAAGAATGGCCCGAGACTTTACGGGCAGCCTCCGTGCGCCAAAAATAGGCCACGGGGACAGACGCGTCCAAAAATTAGCGCCCGAAGGTTGGGATGCCAAAACCCCCCAGCGGAAAAATGGCGAAAAAACGGGTGGGCTATAGCCTTGGTGGGGGGCGTGGGCGAAGTTGTTCCTCTGGACTCAGAATGGCCCGAGACTTTGCGAGCGGCCTCCGTGTGCCAAAAAATGGCCACGGGCATAGCCGTGCCCAAAAATTACCGCCCGAAGGTCGGGATGCCAAAACCCCCCAGCGGAAAAATGGCCAAAAAATGGGTGGGCTATAGCCTTATGCGGGGCGGTTCGTCCTCCGGACTCGTAATGGCCCGAGACTTTGCGGGCGCTCCGTGTGCCAAAAATGGCCATGGGCATAGCGCGCCAAAAATTAGCGCCCGATGTTCGGGTTGCCAAAACCCCCCAGCGGAAAATGGCCAAAAACGTGGGCTATAGCCTTGTTGGGGGCGTGGCGGTTCGCCCTCCGACCTCGGAATGGCCCGAGACTTCGTGGGCGTCCTCCGTGTGCCAAAATAGGCCACGGGCAAAGCCACAAGACAAAAATTAGCGCCTGAAGGTCGGGATGCCAAAACCCCCAGCGGAAAATGGCGAAAACGGGTGGGCTGTAGCCTTGGTGGGGCGTGGCGAAGTTCGTCCTCCTGACTCGAATGGCCCGAGACTTTGCGGGCGGCCTCCGTGTTAAAAATGGCCACTGGCATAGCCGCGCCTAAAAATTACAGCCCGAAGGTCGGGATGCCAAAACCCCCAGCGGAAAATGGCCAAAAACGGGTGGGCTATAGCCTTGGCGGGGCGTGGCGGTTCGTCCTCCGGACTCAGAATGGCCCGAGACTTTGCGGGCGGCCTCCGTGTGCCAAAAAATGGCCACGGGCATAGCCGCGCCCAAAAATTAGCGCCCGATGGTCGGGGTGCCAAAACCCCCCAGCGGAAAAATGGCCAAAAAACCTGTGGGCTATAGCCTTTGTGGGGGGTGTGGGCGAAGTTCGTCCTCCGGACTCTGAATGGCCCGAGACTTACCGGGCGGCCTCCGTGTGCCAAAAATAGGCCACGAGCACAGCCGCGCCCAAAAATTAGTGCCCGATGGTCGGGGTGCCAAAACCCACCAGCGGAAAAATGGCCAAAAAACGGGTGGGCTATAGCCTTGGTGGGGGGCGTGGGCGAAGTTCGTCCGCCGGACTCGGAATGGCCCGAGACTTTGTGGGTGGCCTCCGTGTGCCAAAAATAGGCCACGGGCATAGCCGCGCCCAAAAATTAGCGCCCGATGGTCGGGGTGCCAAAACCCCCCAGCGGAAAAATGGCCAAAAAACGTGTGGGCTATAGCCTTGTTGGGGGGCGTGGGCGAAGTTCGTCCTCCGGACTCGGAATGGCCCGAGACTTTAGGGGCGGCCTCCGTGTGCCAAAAATAGGCCACGGGCAAAGCCGCGCTCAAAAATTAGCGCCTGAAGGTCGGGATGCCAAAACCCCCCAGCGGAAAAATGGCGAAAAAAGGGTGGGCTATAGCCTTGGTGGGGGGCGTGGGCGAAGTTCGTCCTCCGGACTCAGAATGGCCCGAGAATTACCGGGCGGCCTCCGTGTGCCAAAAAATGGCCACGGGCATAGCCGCGCCCAAAAATTAGCGCCCGATGGTCGGGGTGCCAAAACCCCCCAGCGGAAAAATGGCCAAAAAACCTGTGGGCTATAGCCTTGGTGGGGGGTGTGGGCGAAGTTCATCCTCCGACTCGAATGGCCCGAGACTTCACCGGCGGCCTCCGTGTGCCAAAAATAGGCCACGAGCACAGCCGCGCCTAAAATTAGTGCCCGATGGTCGGGTAAGCCAAAACCCACCAGCGGAAAAATGGCCAAAAACGGGTGGGCTATAGCCTTGGTGGGGCGTGGCGAAGTTCGTCCGCCGGACTCGGAATGGCCCGAGACTTTGTGGGTGGCCTCCGTGCCAAAATAGGCCACGGCATACAAAAATTAGCGCCCGATGGTCGGGTGCCAAAACCCCCAGCAAAAATGGCCAAAAACGTGTGGGCTATAGCCTTGTTGGCGTGGCGGTTCGTCCTCCGACTCCTCGGAATGGCCCGAGACTTTGGGGCGGCCTCCGTGTGCCAAAATAGGCCACGGCAAAGCCGCGCTAAAAATTAGCGCCTGAAGGTCGGGATGCCAAAACCCCCAGCGGAAAATGGCGAAAAAGGGTGGGCTATAGCCTTGGTGGGGGCGTGGCGGTTCGTCCTCCGGACTCAGAATGGCCCGAATTACCGGGCGGCCTCCGTAAAAATGGCCACGGGCATAGCCTAAAAATTAGCGCCTGATGGTCGGGGTGCCAAAACCCCCAGCGGAAAATGGCCAAAAACCCGTGGGCTATAGCCTTGGTGGGGGTGGGCGGTTCGTCCTCCGACTCTGAATGGCCCGAGACTTACGGCGGCCTCCCAGCCAAAATAGGCCACGAGCACAGCCGCCAAAAATTAGCGCCCGATGGTCGGGTGCCAAAACCCACCAGCGGAAAATGGCCAAAAACGGTGGGCTATAGCCTTGGTGGGGCGTGGCGAAGTTCGTCCGCCGGACTCGGAATGGCCCGAGACTTTGTGGTGGCCTTCGGTGCCAAAAATAGGCCACGGACAAAGCCACAGACAAAAATTAGCCCCAAGGTCGGGATGCCAAAACCCCCAGCGGAAAATGGCGAAAACGGGTGGGCTATAGCCTTGGTGGGGGCGGCGAAGTTCAGATCCTGACCTCGAATGGCCCGAGACTTTGCGGGCGGCCTCCGTGTGCCAAAGATAGGCCACGGCACAGCCGCGCCAAAAATTAGCGAATCAAGGTCGGGTGCCAAAACCCCGAGCGGAAAAATGGCCAAAAAAGGTGGGCTATAGCATTGGTGGGGCGTGGCGAAGTTCGTCCGCTGGACCTCGGAATGGCACGCGACTTATGGTGTACTCCGTTTGCCAAAAATAGGCCACGGGCACAGCCGCGCCCAAAAATTAGCGCCCCAAGGTCGTGATGCCAAAACCCCCCAGCGGAAAAATGGCCAAAAAACATATGGGCTATAGCCTTGGTGGGGGGCATGGGCGAAGTTCGTCCTCCGGACTCAGAATTGCCCAAGACTTTGCGGGCGGCCTCCGTGTGCCAAAAAATGGCCACGGGCATAGCTGCGCTCAAAAATTAGCTCCCGATGGTCGGGTTGCCAAAACCCCCCAGCGGAAAAATGGCCAAAAAACGTGTGGGCTATAGCCTTGGTGGGGGGTGTGGGCGAAGTTCGTCCGCCGGACTCGGAATGGCCCGAGACTTTGCTGGCGGCATCCGTGTGCCAAAAATAGGCCACGGGGACAGCCGCGCCCAAAAATTAGCGCCCGGAAGTCGGGGTGCCAAAACCCCAGCGGAAAATGGCCAAAAACGGGTGGGCTATAGCCTTGGTGGGGCGTGGGCGAAGTTCGTCCGGACTCGAATGGCCCGAGACTTTTGTGGCATCCTCCGTGGTGCCAAAATAGGCCACGGGACAGATGCGCCAAAAATTAGCGCCCGAAGGTCGTGATGCCAAAACCCCAGCGGAAAATGGCCAAAAACAGATGGGCTATAGCCTGGTGGGGCGTGGCTAAGTTCCTCCTCCGGACTCAGAATGGCCCGAGACTTTACGGGCGGCCTCCGTGTGCCAAAAAATGGCCACGGGCATAGCCGCGCTAAAAAATTAGCGCCCGATGGTCGGGGTGCCAAAACCCCCCAGCGGAAAAATGGCCAAAAAACGGGTGGGCTATAGCCTTGGTGGGGGCGTGGCGGTTCGTCCGGACTCGGAATGGCCCGAGACTTTTCGGGTGGCCTCCGTGTGCCATAAATTGGCCACGGGCATAACCACGCCCAAAAATTAGCGCCCGATGGTCGGGGTGCCAAAACCCCCCAGCGGAAATATTGCCAAAAAACGTGTGGGCTATAGCCTTGGTGGGGGGCGTGGGCGAAGGTCGTCCGCCGGACTAAGAATGGCCCGAGACTTTCCGGGCGGCCTCCGTGTGCCAAAAATAGGCCAGGGGCAAAACCTCTCCCAAAAATTAGCGACCGAAGGCCGGGGGTGCCAAAACCCCCAGCGGAAAAATGGGCAAAAAACGGGTGGGCTATAGCCTTGGTGGGGCGTGGCGGGCACGTCCGCTGGACTCAGAATGGCCCGAGACTTATGCGGGCGGCCTCCGTGTGCCAAAAATAGGCCACGGGCACAGACGCACCCAAAAATTAGCGCCCAAAGGCTGGGTTGCCAAAACCCCCCAGCGGAAAAATGCCCAAAAACGAGTGGGCTATAGCCTTGGTGGGGGCGGCGAAGTTCGTCACGGACTCCGGAATGGCCCGAGACTTTGCGGCGCCTCCGTGTGCCAATAATAGGCAACTGGCACAGCGCGCCTCTAAAATTAGCGCCCGAAGGTCGGGGTGCCAAAACCCCAGCGGAAAAATGGCCAAAAACGTGTGGGCTATAGCCGGGGTGGGCGAAGTTCGTCCACCGGTCTCAGAATGGCCCGAGACTTTACGGGCGGCCTCCGTGTGCCAAAAATAGGCCACGGGGACAGACGCGCCCAAAAATTAGTGCCCGAAGACTGGGTTGCAAAAACCCCCCAGCGGAAAAATGGCCAAAAAACGAGTGGGCTATAGCCTTGGTGGGGGGCGGTTCGTCACGACTCGGAATGGCCCGAGACTTTGCGGGCGGCCTCCGTGTTCCAAAAATAGGCCACGGGCACAGCCGCGTCCAAAAATTAGCGCCCGAAGGTCGGGGTGCCAAAACCCACCAGCGGAAAAATGGCGAAAAAACGGGTGGGCTATAGCCTTGGTGGGGGGCGTGGGCGAAGTTCGTCCTCCGGACTCAGAATGGCCCGAGAATTTGCGGACGGCCTCCGTGTGCCAAAAATTGGCCACGGGCATAGCCGCACCCAAAAATTAGAGCCCGATGGTCGGGGTGCCAAAACCCCCCAGCGGAAAAATGGCCAAAAAACGTGTGGGCTATAGCCTTGTTGGGGGGTGTGGGCGAAGTTCGTCTGCCGGACTCGGAATGGCCCGAGACTTTGCGGGCGGCCTCCGTGTGCCAAAAAAAGGACACGGGAACAGCCACGCCCAAAAATTAGCGCCCGAAGGTCGGGGTTCCAAAACCCCCCGAGCGGAAAAATGGACAAAAATCAGGTGGGCTATAGCCTTGGTGGGGGGCATGGGCGAAGTTCGTCCGCCGAACTCAGAATGGCCCGATACTTTACGGGCGGCCTCCGAGTGCCAAAAATAGGCCACGGGGACAGACGCGGCCAAAAATTAGCGCCCGAAGGCCGGGTTACCAAAACCCCCCAGCGGAAAAATGGCCAAAAAACGGGTGGGCTATAGCCTTGGTGGGGGGCGTGGGCGAAGTTCGTCCTCCGGACTCAGAATGGCCCGAGAATTTGCGGACGGCCTCCGTGTGCCAAAAAATGGCCACGGGCATAGCCGCGCCCAAAATTTAGAACCCGATGGTCGGGGTGCCAAAACCCCCCAGCGGAAAAATGGCCAAAAAACGTGTGGGCTATAGCCTTGTTGGTGGGTGTGGGCGAAGTTCGTCTGCCGGACTCGGAATGGCCCGAGACTTTGCGGGCGGCCTCCGTGTGCCAAAAAAAGGACACGGGAACAGCCACGCCCAAAAATTAGCGCCCGAAGGTCGGGGTGCCAAGACCCCCCGATCGGAAAAATGGCCAAAAATCAGGTGGGCTATAACCTTGGTGGGGGGCGTGGGCGAAGTTCATCCGCGGGACTCAGAATGGCCCGAGACTTTGCGGGTGGCCTCCGTGTGCCAAAAATTGGCCACGGGCATAACCGCGCCAAAAAATTAGCGCCCGATGGTCGGGGTTCCAAAACCCCCCAGCGGAAAAATTGCCAAAAAACGTGTGGGCTATAGCCTTGGTGGGGGGCGCGGGCGAAGTTCGTCCGCCGGACTCAGAATGGCCCGAGACTTTCCGGGCGGCCTCCGTGTGCCAAAAATAGGCCAGGGGAAAAACCGCACCCAAAAATTAGTGACCGAAGGCCGGGGGTGCCAAAACCCCCCAGCGGAAAAATGGCCAAAAAACGGGTGGGCTATAGCCTTGGTGGGGGGCGTGGGCGAAGTTCGTCCGCCGGACTCAGAATGGCCCGAGACTTTGCGGGCGTCCTCCGTGTGCCAAAAATAGGCCACGGGGACAGACGCGCCCAAAAATTAGCGCCCGAAGGTCGTGATGCCAAAACCCCCCAGCGGAAAAATGGCCAAAAAACAGATGGGCTATAGCCTTGGTGGGGGGCGTGGGCGAAGTTCGTCCTCCAGACTCAGAATGGCCCGAGAATTTGCGGATGGCCTCCGTGTGCCAAAAAATGGGCACGGGCATAGCCGCGCCCAAAAATTAGAGCCCGATGGTCGGGGTGCCAAAACCCCCCAGCGGAAAAATGGCCAAAAAACGTGTGGGCTATAGCCTTGTTGGTGGGTGTGGGCGAAGTTCGTCTGCCGGAGTCGGAATGGCCCGAGACTTTGCGGGTTGCCTCCGTGTGCCAAAAATTGGCCACGGGCATAACCGCGCCAAAAAAATTATCGCCCGATGGTCGGGGTGCCAAAACCCCCCAGCGGAAAAATTGCCAAAAAACGTGTGGGCTATAGCCTTGGTGGGAGGCGCGGGCGAAGTTCGTCCGCCGGACTCAGAATGGCCCGAGACTTTCCGGGCGGCCTCCGTGTGCCAAAAATAGGCCAGGGGCAAAACCACACCCAAAAATTAGTGACCGAAGGCCGGGGGTGCGAAAACCCCCCAGCGGAAAAATGGCCAAAAAACGGGTGGGCTATAACCTTTGGGCGTGGCGGTTCGTCACGTGACTCGTAATCGGCCCGAATTTATGGCGTCCTCCGTGTGCCAAAAATAGGCCACGGGACAGACGCGCCCAAAAATTAGCGCCCAAGGTCGTGATGCCAAAACCCCCAGCGGAAAATGGCCAAAAACAGATGGGCTATAGCCTTGGTGGGGGCATAAGTTCGTCTCCGACTCGTAATGGCCCGAGAATTTGCGGACGGCCCGTGGTGCCAAAAATGGCCACTGGCATAGCCGCGCCAAAAATTAGAGCCCGATGGTCGGGTGCCAAAACCCCAGCGGAAAAATGGCCAAAAAACGTGTGGGCTATAGCCTTGGTGGGGGGTGTGGGCGAAGTTCGTCCGCCAGACACGGAATGGCCCGAGACTTTGCTGGCGGCATCCGTGTGCCAAAAATAGTCCACGGGCACAGCCGCGCCCAAAAATTAGCGCCCGGATGTCGGGGTGCCAAAACCCCCCAGCGGAAAAATGGCCAAAAAACGGGTGGGCGATAGCCTTGGTGGGGGGCGTGGGCGAAGTTTGTCCGCCGGAATCAGAATGGCCCGAGACTTTGCGGGTGGCCTCCGTGTGCCAAAAATTGGCCACGGGCATAACCGCGCCCAAAAATTAGCGCCCGATGGTCGGGGTGCCAAAACCCCCCAGCGGAAAAATTGCCAAAAAACGTGTGGGCTATAGCCTTGGTGGGGGGCGTGGGCGGAGTTCGTCTGCCGGACTCAGAATGGCCCGAGACTTCCGGGCGGCCTCCGTGTGCCAAAATTAGGACAGGGGCAAAACCGCACCCAAAAATTAGTGACCGAAGGCCGGGGGTGCCAAAACCCCCCAGTGGAAAAATGGCCAAAAAACGGGTGGGCTATAGCCTTGGTGGGGGGCATGGGCGAAGTTAGTCCGCTGACTAATGGCCCGACATTTACGGGCGGCCTCCGTGTGCCAAAAATAGTCCACGGGGACAGACACGGCCAAAAATTAGCTCCCGAAGGCCGGGCTACCAAAACCCCCCAGCGGAAAAATTGCCAAAAAACGGGTGGGCTATAGCCTTGGTGGGGGCGTGGGTGAAGTTCGTCCGCCGGACTTAGAATGGCCCGAGACTTTTCGGGCGGCCTCCGTGTTCCAAAAATACGCCACGGGACAGACGCGTCCAAAATTAGCCCCCCGAAGGTCGGGTTGCCAAAACCCCCAGCGGAAAATGGCCAAAAACGAGTGGGCTATAGCGCGGGGCGTGGGCGAAGTTCGCCGGATTTGAATGGCCCGAGACTTTGCGGGGGGCCTCCGTGGGCCAAAAATTGGCCACGGGCCTAACCGCGCCAAAAAAATTAGCGCCCGATGGTCGGGGTGCCAAAACCCCCCAGGGGAAAAATTGCCAAAAAACGTGTGGGCTATAGCCTTGGTGGGGGGCGGGCTAAGTTCGTCCACGGACTCAGAATGGCCCGAGAATTTCCGGCGGCTCCGTGCTGCCAAAAATAGGGGCAAAACCGCACTCCAAAAATTAGTGACCGAAGGCCGGGTGCGAAACCCCAGCGGAAAATGGCCAAAAACGGGTGGGCTATAACCTTGGGGGGCGTGGCGGTTCGTCTCGGACTCAGAATGGCCCGAGACTTTGCGGGCGTCCTCCGTGTGCCAAAATAGGTCACGGGACAGACGCGCCCAAAAATTAGCGCCCGAAGGTCGTTATGCCAAAACCCCCAGCGGAAAATGGCCAAAAACAGATGGGCTATAGCCTTGGGCGTGGCGAAGTTCGTCCTCCGGACTCGAATGGCCCGAGAATTTGCGGACGGCCTCCGTGTGTAAAAATGGCCACGGGCATAGCCGCGCCAAAAATTAGAGCCCGATGGTCGGGTGCCAAAACCCCAGGAAAAATGGCCAAAAACGTGGGCTATAGCCTTGGTGGGTGTGGGCGAAGTTCGTCCGCCAGACACGGAATGGCCCGAGACTTTGCTGGTGGCCTCCGTGTGCCAAAAATAGGCCACGGGCACAGCCGCACCCAAAAATTAGCGCCCGGATGTCGGGGTGCCAAAACCCCCCAGCGGAAAAATGGCCAAAAAACGGGTGGGCTATAGCCTTGGTGGGGGGCGTGGGCGAAGTTTGTCCGCCGGAATAAGAATGACCCGAGACTTTGCGGGTGGCCTCCGTGTGCCAAAAATTGGCCACGGGCATAACCGCGCCCAAAAATTAGCGCCCGATGGTCGGGGTGCCAAAACCCCCCAGCGGAAAAATTGCCAAAAAACGTGTGGGCTATAGCCTTGGTGGGGGGCGTGGGCGAAGTTCGTCCGCCGGACTCAGAATGGCCCGAGACTTTCCGGGCGGCCTCCGTGTGCCAAAATTAGGACAGGGGCAAAACCGCACCCAAAAATTAGTGACCGAAGGCCGGGGGTGCCAAAACCCCCCAGTGGAAAAATGGCCAAAAAACGGGTGGGCTATAGCCTTGGTGGGGGGCATGGGCGAAGTTCGTCCGCCGGACTCAGAATGGCCCGATACTTTACGGGCGGCCTCCGTGTGCCAAAAATAGGCCACGGGGACAGACACGGCCAAAAATTAGCGCCCGAAGGCCGGGCTACCAAAACCCCCCAGCGGAAAAATGGCCAAAAAACGGGTGGGCTATAGCCTTGGTGGGGCGTAAGTTCGTCCACGGACTTAGAATGGCCCGATACTTTCCGGGCGGCCTCCGTGTTCCAAAAATAGGCCACGGGGACAGACGCGTCCAAAAATTAGCCCCCGAAGGTCGGGTTGCCAAAACCCCCCAGCGGAAAAATGGCCAAAAAACGAGTGGGCTATAGCCTTGGTGGGGGGCGTGGGCGAAGTTCGTCCGCCGGACTCAGAATGGCCCGAGACTTTCCGGGCGGCCTCCGTGTGCCAAAATTAGGACAGGGGCAAAACCGCACCAAAAAATTAGTGACCGAAGGACGGGGGTGCCAAAACCCCCCAGCGGACAAATGGCCAACAATCGAGTGGGCTATAACCTTGGTGGGGCGGGCGAAGTTCGTCCACGGACTCAGAATGACCCGAGACTTTGCGGGCGTCCTCCGTGTGCCAAAATAGGCCACGGGACAGACGCGCCAAAAATTAGCGCCCGAAGGTCGATGCCAAAACCCCATGAAAATGGCCAAAAACAGATGGGCTATAGCCTTGGTGGGGGCGCATGGTTCGTCCTCCGGACTCGAATGGCCCGAGAATTTGCGACGGCCTCCGTGTAAAAATTGACACGGGCATAGCCGCGCCCAAAAATTAGAGCCCGATGGTCGGGGTGCCAAAACCCCCCAGCGGAAAAATGGCCAAAAAACGGGTGGGCTATAGCCTTGGTGGGGGGCATGGGCGAAGTTAGTCCGCAGGACTCAGAATGGCCCGATACTTTACGGCGGCCTCCGTGTGCCAAAATAGGCCACGGGACAGACACGGCCAAAAATTAGCGCTCAAGGCCGGGCTACCAAAACCCCCCAGCGGAAAAATTGCCAAAAAACGGGTGGGCTATAGCCTTGGTGGGGGCGTGGGCGAAGTTCGTCCGCCGGACTTAGAATGGCCCGAGACTTTTCGGGCGGCCTCCGTGTTCCAAAAATAGGCCACGGGGACAGACGCGTCCAAAAATTAGCCCCCGAAGGTCGGGTTGCCAAAACCCCCCAGCGGAAAAATGGCCAAAAAACGAGTGGGCTATAGCGTTGGTGGGGGGCGTGGGCGAAGTTTGTATGCCGGATTTGGAATGGCCCGAGACTTTGCGGGTGGCCTCCGTGTGCCAAAAATTGGCCACGGGCATAACCGCGCCAAAAAAATTAGCGCCCGATGGTCGGGGTGCCAAAACCCCCCAGCGGAAAAATTGCCAAAAAACGTGTGGGCTATAGCCTTGGTGGGGGGCGCGGGCGAAGTTCGTCCGCCGGACTCAGAATGGCCCGAGACTTTCCGGGCGGCCTCAGTGTGCCAAAAATAGGCCAGGGGCAAAACCGCACCCAAAAATTAGTGACCGAAGGCCGGGGGTGCGAAAACCCCCCAGCGGAAAAATGGCCAAAAAACGGGTGGGCTATAACCTTGGTGGGGGGCGTGGGCGAAGTTCGTCCGCCGGACTCAGAATGGCCCGAGACTTTGCGGGCGTCCTCCGTGTGCCAAAAATAGGCCACGGGGACAGACGCGCCCAAAAATTAGCGCCCGAAGGTCGTGATGCCAAAACCCCCCAGCGGAAAAATGGCCAAAAAACAGATGGGCTATAGCCTTGGTGGGGGGCGTGGGCGAAGTTCGTCCTCCGGACTCAGAATGGCCCGAGAATTTGCGGACGGCCTCCGTGTACCAAAAAATGGCCACGGGCATAGCCGCGCCCAAAAATTAGAGCCCGCTGGTCGGGGTGCCAAAACCCCCCAGCGGAAAAATGGCCAAAAAACGTGTGGGCTATAGCCTTGGTGGGGGGTGTGGGCGAAGTTCGTCCGCCACACAAGGAATGGCCCGAGACTTTGCTGGCGGCCTCCGTGTGCCAAAAATAGGCCACGGGCACAGCCGCACCCAAAAATTAGCGCCCGGATGTCGGGGTGCCAAAACCCCCCAGCGGAAAAATGGCCAAAAAACGGGTGGGCTATAGCCTTGGTGGGGGGCGTGGGCGAAGTTTGTCCGCCGGAATAAGAATGACCCGAGACTTTGCGGGTGGCCTCCGTGTGCCAAAAATTAGCCACGGGCATAACCGCGCCCAAAAATTAGCGCCCGATGGTCGGGGTGCCAAAACCCCCCAGCGGAAAAATTGCCAAAAAACGTGTGGGCTATAGCCTTGGGGCGTGGCGAAGTTCGTCCGCCGGACTCAGAATGGCCCGAGACTTTCCGGGCGGCCTCCGTGTGCCAAAATTAGGACAGGGGCAAAACCGCACCCAAAAATTAGTGACCGAAGGCCGGGGGTGCCAAAACCCCCCAGTGGAAAAATGGCCAAAAAACGGGTGGGCTATAGCCTTGGTGGGGGGCATGGGCGAAGTTCGTCCGCCGGACTCAGAATGGCCCGATACTTTACGGGCGGCCTCCGTGTGCCAAAAATAGGCCACGGGGACAGACACGGCCAAAAATTAGCGCCCGAAGGCTGGGCTACCAAAACCCCCCAGCGGAAAAATGGCCAAAAAATGGGTGGGCTATAGCCTTGGTGGGGGCGTGGGCGAAGTTCGTCCGCCGGACTTAGAATGGCCCGAGACTTTGCGGGCGGCCTCCGTGTTCCAAAAATAGGCCACGGGGACAGACGCGTCCAAAAATTAGCCCCCGAAGGTCGGGTTGCCAAAACCCCCCAGCGGAAAAATGGCCAAAAAACGAGTGGGCTATAGCCTTGGTGGGGGGCGTGGGCGAAGTTCGTCCGCCGGACTCAGAATGGCCCGAGACTTTTCGGGCGGCCTCCGTGTGCCAAAATTAGGACAGGGGCAAAACCGCACCCAAAAATTAGTGACCGAAGGCCGGGGGTGCCAAAACCCCCCAGCGGAAAAATGGCCAAAAAACGGGTGGGCTATAACCTTGGTGGGGGGCGTGGGCGAAGTTCGTCCGCCGGACTCAGAATGGCCCGAGACTTTGCGGGCGTCCTCCGTGTGCCAAAAATAGGCCACGGGGACAGACGCGCCCAAAAATTAGCGCCCGAAGGTCGTGATGCCAAAACCCCCCAGCGGAAAAATGGCCAAAAAACAGATGGGCTATAGCCTTGGTGGGGGGCGTGGGCGAAGTTCGTCCTCCGGACTCAGAATGGCCCGAGAATTTGCGGACGGCCTCCGTGTGCCAAAAAATGGCCACGGGCATAGCCGCGCCCAAAAATTAGAGCCCGATGGTCGGGGTGCCAAAACCCCCCAGCGGAAAAATGGCCAAAAAACGGGTGGGCTATAGCCTTGGTGGGGGGCATGGGCGAAGTTAGTCCGCCGGACTCAGAATGGCCCGATACTTTACGGGCGGCCTCCGTGTGCCAAAAATAGGCCACGGGGACAGACACGGCCAAAAATTAGCGCCCGAAGGCCGGGCTACCAAAACCCCCCAGCGGAAAAATTGCCAAAAAACGGGTGGGCTATAGCCTTGGTGGGGGCGTGGGCGAAGTTCGTCCGCCGGACTTAGAATGGCCCGAGACTTTTCGGGCGGCCTCCGTGTTCCAAAAATAGGCCACGGGGACAGACGCGTCCAAAAATTAGCCCCCGAAGGTCGGGTTGCCAAAACCCCCCAGCGGAAAAATGGCCAAAAAACGAGTGGGCTATAGCGTTGGTGGGGGGCGTGGGCGAAGTTCGTCTGCCGGATTTGGAATGGCCCGAGACTTTGCGGGTGGCCTCCGTGTGCCAAAAATTGGCCACGGGCATAACCGCGCCAAAAAATTAGCGCCCGATGGTCGGGGTTCCAAAACCCCCCAGCGGAAAAATTGCCAAAAAACGTGTGGGCTATAGCCTTGGTGGGGGGCGCGGGCGAAGTTCGTCCGCCGGACTCAGAATGGCCCGAGACTTTCCGGGCGGCCTCCGTGTGCCAAAAATAGGCCAGGGGCAAAACCGCACCCAAAAATTAGTGACCGAAGGCCGGGGGTGCGAAAACCCCCCAGCGGAAAAATGGCCAAAAAACGGGTGGGCTATAACCTTGGTGGGGGGCGTGGGCGAAGTTCGTCCGCCGGACTCAGAATGGCCCGAGACTTTGCGGGCGTCCTCCGTGTGCCAAAAATAGGCCACGGGGACAGACGCGCCCAAAAATTAGCGCCCGAAGGTCGTGATGCCAAAACCCCCCAGCGGAAAAATGGCCAAAAAACAGATGGGCTATAGCCTTGGTGGGGGGCGTGGGCGAAGTTCGTCCTCCGGACTCAGAATGGCCCGAGAATTTGCGGACGGCCTCCGTGTGCCAAAAAATGGCCACGGGCATAGCCGCGCCCAAAAATTAGAGCCCGATGGTCGGGGTGCCAAAACCCCCCAGCGGAAAAATGGCCAAAAAACGTGTGGGCTATAGCCTTGGTGGGGGGTGTGGGCGAAGTTCGTCCGCCAGACACGGAATGGCCCGAGACTTTGCTGGCGGCCTCCGTGTGCCAAAAATAGGCCACGGGCACAGCCGCACCCAAAAATTAGCGCCCGGATGTCGGGGTGCCAAAACCCCCCAGCGGAAAAATGGCCAAAAAACGGGTGGGCTATAGCCTTGGTGGGGGGCGTGGGCGAAGTTTGTCCGCCGGAATCAGAATGGCCCGAGACTTTGCGGGTGGCCTCCGTGTGCCAAAAATTGGCCACGGGCATAACCGCGCCCAAAAATTAGCGCCCGATGGTCGGGGTGCCAAAACCCCCCAGCGGAAAAATTGCCAAAAAACGTGTGGGCTATAGCCTTGGTGGGGGGCGTGGGCGAAGTTCGTCCGCCGGACTCAGAATGGCCCGAGACTTTCCGGGCGGCCTCCGTGTGCCAAAATTAGGACAGGGGCAAAACCGCACCCAAAAATTAGTGACCGAAGGCCGGGGGTGCCAAAACCCCCCAGTGGAAAAATGGCCAAAAAACGGGTGGGCTATAGCCTTGGTGGGGGGCATGGGCGAAGTTAGTCCGCCGGACTCAGAATGGCCCGATACTTTACGGGCGGCCTCCGTGTGCCAAAAATAGGCCACGGGGACAGACACGGCCAAAAATTAGCGCCCGAAGGCCGGGCTACCAAAACCCCCCAGCGGAAAAATGGCCAAAAAATGGGTGGGCTATAGCCTTGGTGGGGCGGTTCGTCCTGGACTTAGAATGGCCCGAGACTTTGCGGGCGGCCTCCGTGTTCCAAAAATAGGCCACGGGGACAGACGCGTCCAAAAATTAGCCCCCGAAGGTCGGGTTGCCAAAACACCCCAGCGGAAAAATGGCCAAAAAACGAGTGGGCTATAGCCTTGGTGGGGGGCGTGGGCGAAGTTCGTCTGCCGGATTTGGAATGGCCCGAGACTTTGCGGGCGGCCTCCGTGTGCATAAAATAGGCCACTGCCAGCGCCGCGCCCAAAAATTAGCGCCCGAAGGTCGGGGTGCTAAAACCCACCAGCGGAAAAATTGCCAAAAAACGGGTGGGCTATAGCCTTGGTGGGGGGCGTAGGCGAAGTTCGTCCGTCGGACTCGGAATGGCCCGAGACTTTGTGGGTAGCCTCCGTGTGCCAAAAATAGGCCACGGGCATAGCCGCGCCCAAAAATTAGCGCCCGATGGTCGGGGTGCCAAAACCCCCCAGCGGAAAAATGGCAAAAAAACGTGTGGGCTATAGCCTTGGTGGGGGGTGTGGGCGAAGTTCGTCCTCCGGACTCAGAATGGCCCGAGACTTACCGGGCGGCCTCCGTGTGCCAAAAATAGGCCACGAGCACAGCCGCGCCCAAAAATTAACGCCCGATGGTCGGGGTTCCAAAACCCACCAGCGGAAAAATGGCCAAAAAACGGGTGGGCTATAGCCTTGGTGGGCGGCGTGGGCGAAGTTCGTCCGCCGGACTCGGAATGGCCCGAGACTTTGTGGGCGGCCTCCGCGTGCCAAAAATAGGCCACGGGCAAAGCCGCGCACAAAAATTAGCGCCCGAAGGTCGGGATTCCAAAACCCCCCAGCGGAAAAATGGCGAAAAAACGGGTGGGCTATAGCCTTGGTGGGGGGCGTGGGCGAAGTTCGTCCTCCGGACTCAGAATGGCCCGAGACTTTGCGGGCGGCCTCCGTGTGCCAAAAAATGGCCACGGGCATAGCCGCGCCCAAAAATTAGCGCCCGAAGGTCGGGATGCCAAAACCCCCCAGCGGAAAAATGGCGAAAAAACGGGTGGGCTATAGCCTTGGTGGGGGGCGTGGGCGAAGTTCGTCCTCCGGACTCAGAATGGCCGGAGACTTTGCGGGCGGCCTCCGTGTGCCAAAAAATGGCCACGGGCATAGCCGCGCCCAAAAATTAGCGCCCGATGGTCGGGGTACCAAAACCCCCCAGCGGAAAAATGACCAAAAAACGTGTGGGCTATAGCCTTGTTGGGGGGTGTGGGCGAAGTTCATCCGCCGGACTCGGAATGGCCCGAGACTTTGCGGGCGGCCTCCGTGTGCCAAAAATAGGCCACGGGCAAAGCCGCGCACAAAAATTAGCGCCCGAAGGTCGGGATGCCAAAACCCCCCAGCGGAAAAATGGCGAAAAAACGGGTGGGCTATAGCCTTGGTGGGGGGCGTGGGCGAAGTTCGTCCTCCGGACTCAGAATGGCCCGAGACTTTGCGGGCGGCCTCCGTGTGCCAAAAAATGGCCACGGGCATAGCCGCGCCCAAAAATTAGCGCCCGATGGTCGGGGTGCCAAAACCCCCCAGCGGAAAAATGGCCAAAAAACGTGTGGGCTATAGCCTTGTTGGGGGGTGTGGGCGAAGTTCGTCCGCCGGACTCGGAATGGCCCGAGACTTTGCGGGCGGCCTCCGTGTGCCAAAAATAGGCCACGGGCAAAGCCGCGCACAAAAATTAGCGCCCGAAGGTCGGGATGCCAAAACCCCCCAGCGGAAAAATGGCGAAAAAACGGGTGGGCTATAGCCTTGGTGGGGGGCGTGGGCGAAGTTCGTCCTCCGGACTCAGAATGGCCCGAGACTTACCGGCCGGCCTCCGTGTGCCAAAAATAGGCCACGGGCAATGCCGCGCCCAAAAATTAGCGCCCGATGGTCGGGTTGCCAAAACCCCCCAGCGGAAAAATGGCCAAAAAACGTGTGGGCTATAGCCTTGGTGGGGGGTGTGGGCGAAGTTCGTCCGCCGGACTCGGAATGGCCCGAGACTTTGCGGGCGGCCTCCGTGTGCCAAAAATAGACCACAGGCACAGCCGCGCTAAAAAATTAGAGCCCGAAGGTCGGGGTGCCAAAACCCACCAGCGCAAAATTGCCAAAAAACGGGTGGCCTATAGCCTTGGTGGGGGGCGTAGGCGAAGTTCGTCCGCCGGACTCAGAATGGCCCGAGACTTTGTGGGTGGCCTCCGTGTGCCAAAAATAGGCCACGGGCAAAGCCGCGCACAAAAATTAGCGCCCGAAATTCGGGATGCAAAACCCCCCAGCTGAAAAATGGCGAAAAAACGGGTGGGCTATAGCCTTGGTGGGGGGCGTAGGCGAAGTTCGTCCGCCGGACTCGGAATGGTACGCGACTTTGCGGGTGGACTCCGTTTACCAAAAATAGGCCACGGGCACAGTTGCTCCCAAAAATTAGCGCCCGAAGGTCGTGATGCCAAAACCCCCCAGCGGAAAAATGGCCAAAAAACATATGGGCTATAGCCTTGGTGGGGGGCGCGGGCAAAGTTCGTCCTCCGGACTCAGAATGGTCCGAGACTTTGCGGGCGGCCTCCGTGTGCCAAAAAATGGCCACGGGCATAGCCGCGCTCAAAAATTAGCGCCCGATGGTCGGGGTGCCAAAACCCCCCTGCGGAAAAATGGCCAAAAAACGTGTGGGCTATAGCCTTGGTGGGGGGTGTGGGCGAAGTTCGTCCGCCGGACTCGGAATGGCCCGAGACTTTGCTGGCGGCCTCCGTGTGCCAAAAATAGGCCACAGGCACAGCCGCGCCCAAAAATTAGCGCCCGGAAGTCGGGGTGCCAAAACCCCCCAGCGGAAAAATGGCCAAAAAACGGGTGGGCTATTGCCTTGGTGGGGGGCGTGGGCGAAGTTCGTCCGCCGGACTCAGAATGGCCCGAGACTTTGTGGGCGGCCTCCGTGTGCCAAAAATAGGCCACGGGGACAGATGCGCCCAAAAATTAGCGCCCGAAGGCTGGGTTGCCAAAACCCCCCAGCGGAAAAATGGCCAAAAAACGAGTGGGCTATAGCCTTGGTGGGGGGCGTGGGCGAAGTTCGTCTGCCGGACTCGGAATGGCCCGAGACTTTGCGGGCGGCCTCCGTGTGCCAATAATAGGCCACTGGCACAGCCGCGCCCAAAAATTAGCGCCCGAAGGTCGTGATGCAAAAACCCCCCAGCGGAAAAATGGTCAAAAAACAGATGGGCTATAGCCTTGGTGGGGGGCGTGGGCGAAGTTCGTCCTCCGGACTCAGAATGGCCCGAGACTTTGCGGGCGGCCTCCGTGTGCCAAAAAATGGCCACGAGCATAGCCGTGCTCAAAAATTAGCGCCCGATGGTCGGGGTGCCAAAACCCCCCAGCGGAAAAATGGCCAAAAAACGTGTGGGCTATAGCCTTGGTGGGGGGTGTGGGCGAAGTTCGTCCTCCGGTCTCAGAATGGCCCGAGACTTTACGGGCGGCCTCCGTGTGCCAAAAATAGGCCACGGGCACAGCCGCGCCCAAAAATTAGCGCCCGAAGGCCGGGTTGCCAAAATCCCCCAGCGGAAAAATGGCCAAAAAACGGGTGGGCTATTGCCTTGGTGGGGGGCGTAGGCGAAGTTCGCCGCCGGACTCAGAATGGCCCGAGACTTTGCGGGCGGCCTCCGTGTGCCAAAAATAGGCCACGGGATAAGCCGCGCACAAAAATTAGCACCCGAAGGTTGGGATGCCAAAACCCCCCAGCGGAAAAATGGCGAAAAAACGGGTGGGCTATAGCCTTGGTGGGGGGCGTGGGCGAAGTTCGTCCTCCGGACTCGGAATTGCCCGAGACTTACCGGGCGGCCTCCGTGTGCCAAAAAATGGCCACCGGCATAGCCGCGCCCAAAAATTATCGCCCGATGGTCGGGGTACCGAAACCCCCCAGCGGAAAAATGGCCAAAAAACGTGTGGGCTATAGCCTTGGTGGGGGGCGTGGGCGAAGTTCGTCCTCCGGACTCAGAATGGCCCGAGACTTACCGGGCGGCCTCCGTGTGCCAAAAATAGGCCACGAGCACAGCCGCGCCCAAAAATTAGCGCCCGATGGTCGGGGTGCCAAAACCCACCAGCGGAAAAATGGCCAAAAAACGGGTGGGCTATAGCCTTGGTGGGGGGCGTGGGCAAAGTTCATCCGCCGGACTCGGAATGGCCCGAGACTTTGTGGGTGGCCTCCGTGCCAAAATAGGCCACGGCAAAGCCAAGACAAAAATTAGCGCCCGAAGGTCGGGATGCCAAAACCCCCAGCGGAAAAATGGCGAAAAACGGGTGGGCTATAGCCTTGGTGGGGGCGGCGAAGTTCATCCGGACTGAATGGCCCGAGACTTTGTGGGCGGCCTCCGTGTGCCAAATATAGGCCACGGAAACAGCCGCCCCAAAAATTAGCCCCCTAAGGTCGGGGTGCCAAAACCCACCAGCGGAAAAATGGCCAAAAAACGAGTGGGCTATAGCCTTGGTGGGGGGCGTGGGCGAAGTTCGTCTGCCGGACTCGGAATGGCCCGAGACTTTGCGGGCGGCCTCCGTGTACCAAAAATAGGCCACTGGCACAGCCGCGCCCAAAAATTAGCGCCCGAAGGTCGGGGTGCCAAAACCCACCAGCGGAAAAATGGCCAAAAAATGGGTGGGCTATAGCCTTGGTGGGGGGCGTGGGCGAAGTTCGTCCGCCGGACTCGGAATGGCCCGAGACTTTGCGGGCTGTCTCCGTGTGCCAAAAATAGGCCACAGGATAAGCCATGCACAAAAATTAGCACCCGATGGTCGGGGTGCCAAAACCCCCCAGCGGAAAAATGGCCAAAAAACGTGTGGGCTATAGCCTTGGTGGGGGGTGTGGGCGAAGTTCGTCCTCCGGACTCAGAATGGCCCGAGACTTACCGGGCGGCCTCCGTGTGCCAATATTAGGCCATGAGCACAGCCGCCCCCAAAAATTAGCGCCCGATGGTCGGGGTGCCAAAACCCACCAGCGGAAAAATGGCCAAAAAACGGGTGGGCTATAGCCTTGGTAGGGGGCGTGGGCGAAGTTCGTCCGCCGGACTCAGAATGGCCCGAGACTTTGCGGGCAGCCTCCGTGTGCCAAAAATAGGCCACGGGATAAGCCGCGCACAAAAATTAGCACCCGAAGGTGGGGATGCCAAAACCCCCCAGCGGAAAAATGGCGAAAAAACGGGTGGGCTATAGCCTTGGTGGGGGGCGTGGGCGAAGTTCGTCCTCCGGACTCAGAATGGCCCGAGACTTACCGGGCGGCCTCCGTGTGCCAAAAAATGGCCACGGGCATAGCCGCGCCCAAAAATTATCGCCCGATGGTCGGGGTGCCAAAACCCTCCCGCGGAAAAATGGCCAAAAAACGTGTGGGCTATAGCCTTGGTGGGGGGTGTGGGCGAAGTTCGTCCTCCGGACTCAGAATGGCCCGAGACTTACCGGGCGGCCTCCGTGTGCCAAAAATAGGCCACGAGCACAGCCGCGCCCAAAAATTAGCGCCCGATGGTCGGGGTGCCAAAACCCACCAGCGGAAAAATGGCCAAAAAACGGGTGGGCTATAGCCTTGGTGGGGGGCGTGGGCAAAGTTCGTCCGCCGGACTCGGAATGGCCCGAGACTTTGTGGGTGGCCTCCGTGTGCCAAAAATAGGCCACGGGCAAAGCCGCGCACAAAAATTAGCGCCCGAAGGTCGGGATGCCAAAACCCCCCAGCGGAAAAATGGCGAAAAAACGGGTGGGCTATAGCCTTGGTGGGGGGCGTGGGCGAAGTTCATCCTCCGGACTCGGAATGGCCCGAGACTTTGTGGGCGGCCTCCGTGTGCCAAAAATAGGCCACGGGAACAGCCGCCCCCAAAAATTAGCACCCGAAGGTCGTGGTGCCAAAACCCCCCAGCGGAAAAATGGCCAAAAAACGAGTGGGCTATAGCCTTGGTGGGGGGCGTGGGCAAAGTTCGTCCGCCGGACTCGGAATGGCCCGAGACTTTGTGTGTCCCCTCCGTGTGATAAAAATAGGCCACGGGCAAAGCGGCGCACAAAAATTAGCGCCCCAAGGTCGGGATGCCAAAACCCCCCAGCGGAAAAATGGCGAAAAAACGGGTGGGCTATAGCCTTGGTAGGGGGCGTGGGCGAAGTTCGTCCGCCGGACTCGGAATGGCCCGAGACTTTGCGGGCGGCCTCCGTGTGCCAAAAATAGGCCACAGGATAAGCCACGCACAAAAATTAGCACCCGAAGGTCGGGATGCCAAAACCCCCCAGCGGAAAAATGGCCAAAAAACGTGTGGGCTATAGCCTTGGTGGGGGGTGTGGGCGAAGTTCGTCCTCCGGACTCAGAATGGCCCGAGACTTACCGGGCGGCCTCCGTGTGCCAATATTAGGCCACGAGCACAGCCGCCCCCAAAAATTAGCGCCCGATGGTCGGGGTGCCAAAACCCACCAGCGGAAAAATGGCCAAAAAACGGGTGGGCTATAGCCTTGGTGGGGGGCGTGGCAAAGTTCGTCCCGGACTGAATGGCCCGAGACTTTGTGGGTGGCCTCCGTGGTGATAAAAAATAGGCCACGGACAAAGCCACACAAAATTAGCGCCCGAAGGTCGGGATGCCAAAACCCCCCAGCGGAAAAATGGCGAAAAAACGGGTGGGCTATAGCCTTGGTGGGGGGCGTGGGCGAAGTTCGTCCTCCGGACTCGGTATGGCCCGAGACTTTGTGGGCGGCCTCCGTGTGCCAAAAATAGGCCACGGGCAAAGCCGCACTAAAAATTAGCGCCCAAGGTCGGGATGCCAAAACCCCCAGCGGAAAAATGGCGAAAAAACGGGTGGGCTATAGCCTTGGTGGGGGGCGTGGGCGAAGTTCGTCCTCCGGACTCAGAATGGCACGAGACTTACAGGGCGGCCTCCGTGTGCCAAAATATGGCCACGGGCATAGCCTCGCCCAAAAATTAGCGCCCGATGGTCGGGGTGCCAAAACCCCCCAGCGGAAAAATGGCCAAAAAACGTGTGGGCTATAGCCTTGGTGGGGGGTGTGGGCGAAGTTCGTCCTCCGGACTCAGAATGGCCCGAGACTTACCGGGTGGCCTCCGTGTGCCAAAAATAGGCCACGAGCACAGCCGCGCCCAAAAATTATTGCCCAAAGGTCGGGATGCCAAAACCCACCAGCGGAAAAATGGCCAAAAAACGGGTGGGCTATAGCCTTGGTGGGGGGCGTAGGCGAAGTTCGTCCGCCGGACTCGGAATGGCCCGAGACTTTGTGGGTGGCCTCCGTGTGCCAAAATTAGGCCACGGGCAAAGCCGCCCCCAAAAATTAGCGCCCGATGGTCGGGGTGCCAAAACCCACCAGCGGAAAAATGGCCAAAAAACGGGTGGGCTATAGCCTTGGTAGGGGGCGTGGGCGAAGTTCGTCCGCCGGACTCGGAATGGCCCGAGACTTTGCGGGCGGCCTCCGTGTGCCAAAAATAGGCCACAGGATAAGCCACGCACAAAAATTAGCACCCGAAGGTCGGGATGCCAAAACCCCCCAGCGGAAAAATGGCCAAAAAACGTGTGGGCTATAGCCTTGGTGGGGGGTGTGGGCGAAGTTCGTCCTCCGGACTCAGAATGGCCCGAGACTTACCGGGCGGCCTCCGTGTGCCAATATTAGGCCACGAGCACAGCCGCCCCCAAAAATTAGCGCCCGATGGTCGGGGTGCCAAAACCCACCAGCGGAAAAATGGCCAAAAAACGGGTGGGCTATAGCCTTGTTGGGGGGCGTGGGCAAAGTTCGTCCGCCGGACTCGGAATGGCCCGAGACTTTGTGGGTGGCCTCCGTGTGATAAAAATAGGCCACGGGCAAAGCCGCGCACAAAAATTAGCGCCCGAAGGTCGGGATGCCAAAACCCCCCAGCGGAAAAATGGCGAAAAAACGGGTGGGCTATAGCCTTTGTGGGGGGCGTGGGCGAAGTTCGTCCTCCGGACTCGGAATGGCCCGAGACTTTGTGGGCGGCCTCCGTGTGCCAAAAATAGGCCACGGGCAAAGCCGCGTACAAAAATTAGCGCCCGAAGGTCGGGGTGCCAAAACCCACCAGCGGAAAAATGGCCAAAAAACGGGTGGGCTATAGCCTTGGTGGGTGGCGTGGGCAAAGTTCGTCCGCCGGACTCGGAATGGCCCGAGACTTTGTGGGTGGCCTGCGTTTGATAAAAATAGGCCACGGGCAAAGCCGCGCACAAAAATTAGCGCCCGAAAGTCGGGATACCAAAACCCCCCAGCGGAAAAATGGCGAAAAAACGGGTGGGCTATAGCCTTTGTGGGGGGCGTGGGCGAAGTTCGTCCTCCGGACTCGGAATGGCCCGAGACTTTGTGGGCGGCCTCCGTGTGCCAAAAATAGGCCACGGGAACAGCCGCCCCCAAAAATTAGCACCCGAAGGTCGTGGTGCCAAAACCCCCCAGCGGAAAAATGGCCAAAAAACGGGTGGGCTATAGCCTTGGTGGGGGGCGTGGGCAAAGTTCGTCCGCCGGACTCGGAATGGCCCGAGACTTTGTGTGTCCCCTCCGTGTGATAAAAATAGGCCACGGGCAAAGCGGCGCACAAAAATTAGCACCCCAAGGTCGGGATGCCAAAACCCCCCAGCGGAAAAATGGCGAAAAAACGGGTGGGCTATAGCCTTGGTGGGGGGCGTGGGCGAAGTTCGTCCTCCGGACTCGGTATGGCCCGAGACTTTGTGGGCGGCCTCCGTGTGCCAAAAATAGGCCACGGGCAAAGCCGCGCTAAAAAATTAGCGCCCGAAGGTCGGGATGCCAAAACCCCCCAGCGGAAAAATGGCGAAAAAACGGGTGGGCTATAGCCTTGGTGGGGGGCGTGGGCGAAGTTCGTCCTCCGGACTCAGAATTGCACGAGACTTACCGGGCGGCCTCCGTGTGCCAAAAAATGGCCACGGGCATAGCCACGCCCAAAAATTAGCGCCCGATGGTCGGGGTGCCAAAACCCCCCAGCGGAAAAATGGCCAAAAAACGTGTGGGCTATAGCCTTGGTGGGGGGTGTGGGCGAAGTTCGTCCTCCGGACTCAGAATGGCCCGAGACTTACCGGGTGGCCTCCGTGTGCCAAAAATAGGCCACGAGCACAGCCGCGCCCAAAAATTATTGCCCAAAGGTCGGGATGCCAAAACCCACCAGCGGAAAAATGGCCAAAAAACGGGTGGGCTATAGCCTTGGTGGGGGGCGTAGGCGAAGTTAGTCCGCCGGACTCGGAATGGCCCGAGACTTTGTGGGTGGCCTCCGTGTGCCAAAATTAGGCCACGGACAAATCCGCGCACAAAAATTAGCGCCCGAAAGTCGGGAAGCCAAAACCCCCCAGCGGAAAAATGGCCAAAAAACGGGTGGGCTATAGCCTTGGTGGGGGGCGTAGGCGAAGTTCGTCCGCCGGACTCGGAATAGGCCGAGACTTTGTGGGTGGCCTCCATGTGCAAAAAATAGGCCACGGGCAAAGCCGCGCACAAAAAACGGGTGGGCTATAGCCTTGGTGGGGGGCGTGGGCGAAGTTCGTCCTCCGGACTCAGAATGGCCCGAGACTTTGCGGGCGGCCTCCGTGTGTCAAAAATAGGCCACGGCCAAAGCCGCGCACAAAAATTAGCGCCCGAAGGTCGGGATGCCAAAACCCCCCAGCGGAAAAATGACCAAAAAACGTGTGGGCTATAGCCTTGGTGGGGGGTGTGGACGAAGTTCGTCCCCCGGACTCGGAATGGCCCGAGACTTTGCGGGCGGCCTCCGTGTGCCAAATATAGGCCACGGGCACAGCCGTGCCCAAAAATTAGCGCCCGAAGGTCGGGGTACCAAAACCCACCAGCGGAAAAATGGCCAAAAAATGGGTGGGCTATAGCCTTGGTGGGGGGCGTAGGTGAAGTTCGTCCGCCGGAATCGGAATGGCCCGAGACTTTGTGGGTGGCCTCCGTGTGCCAATAATAGGCCACGGGCAAAGCCGCGCACAAAAATTAGAGCCCGAAAGTCGGGATGCCAAAACCCCCCAGCGGAAAAATGGCGAAAAAACGGGTGGGCTATAGCCTTGGTGGGGGGCGTAGGCGAAGTTCGTCCGCCGGACTAAGAATGGCCCGAGACTTTCCGGTCGGCCTCCGTGTGCCAAAAATAGGACACGGGCACAGCCGCGCACAAAAATTAGCGCCCGATGGTCAGGGTGCCAAAACCCCCCAGCGGAAAAATTGCCAAAAAACGTGTGGGCTATAGCTTTGGTGGGAGGCGTGGGCGAAGTTCGTCCGCCGGACTCGGAATGGCCCCAGACTTTGCGGGCGGCCTCCGTGTGCCAAAAATAGGCCACGGGCAGAGCCGCGCCCAAAAATTAGCGCCCGGAAGTCGGGGTGCCAAAACCACCCAACGGAAAAATGGCCAAAAAACGGGTGGGCTATAGCCTTGGTGGGGGGCGTTTGCGAAGTTCGTCCGCCGGACTCGGAATGGCCCGAGACTTTGCGGGTGGCCTCCGTGTGCCAAAAATTGGCCACGGGCATAACCGCGCCCAAAAATTAGCCCCCGTTGGTCGGGGTGCCAAAACCCCCCAGCGGAAAAATGGCCAAAAAATGGGTGGGCTATAGCCTTGGTGGGGGGCGTGGGCGAAGTTCGTTCGCCGGACTCGGAATGGCCCGAGACTTTGTGGGTGGCCTCCGTGTGCCAAAAATAGGCCACGGGCAAAGCCGCGCCCAA
This sequence comes from Citrus mangshanensis, assembly GCA_030449895.1. Lineage (NCBI taxonomy): Eukaryota > Viridiplantae > Streptophyta > Magnoliopsida > Sapindales > Rutaceae > Citrus > Citrus mangshanensis. The sequence continues at coordinate 442,380 of JASUUJ010000322.1, read as the reverse complement.
AAATTAGCTTCCGATGGTCGGGGTACCAAAACCCCCCAGCGGAAAAATTGCCAAAAAACGTGTGGGCTATAGCCTTGGTGGGGGGCGTGGGTGAAGTTCGTCCGCCGGACTCGGAATGGCCCGAGACTTTTCTGGCGGCCTCCGTGTGCCAAAAATAGGCCATGGGCACAGCCGCACATAAAAATTAGCGCCGGGAAGTCGGGTTGCCAAAACCCCCCAGCGGAAAAATGGCCAAAAAACGGGTGGGCTATAGCCTTGGTGGGGGGCATGGGCGAAGTTCGTCCGCCGGACTCGGAATGGCCCGAGACTTTGTGGGCGGCCTCCATGTGCCAAAAATAGGCCACGAGCACAGCCGCGCCCAAAAATTAGCGCCCAATGGTCGGGGTGCCAAAACCCCCCAGCAGAAAAATTGCCAAAAAACGTGTGGGCTATAGCCTTGGTGGGGGGCGTAGGCGAAGTTCGTCCGCCGGATTCGGAATGGGCCGAGACTTTGTGGGTGGCCTCCGTGTGCCAAAAATAGGCCACGGGCAAAGCCGCGCACAAAAATTAGCGCCCGAAAGTCGGGATGCCAAAACCCCCCAGCGGGAAAATGGCGAAAAAACGGGTGGGCTATAGCCTTGGTGGGGGCGTGGGCGAAATTCGTCCTCCGGACTCAGAATGGCCCGAGACTTACCGGGCGTCCTCTGTGTGCCAAAAAATGGCCACGGGCATCGCCGCGCCCAAAAATTAGCGCCCGATGGTCGGGGTGCCAAAACCCCCCAGCGGAAAAATGGCCAAAAAACGGGTGGGCTATAGCCTTGGTGGGGGGTGTGGGCGAAGTTCGTCCGCCGGACTCAGAATGGCCCGAGACTTTGCGGACGGCCTCCGTGTGCCAAAAATGGCCACGGGCACAGCCGCGCCCAAAAATTAGCTTCCGATGGTCGGGGTGCCAAAACCCACCAGCGGAAAAATGGCCAAAAAACTCGTGGGCTATAGCCTTGGTGGGGGGCGTAGGCGAAGTTCGTCCGCCGGACTAAGAATGGCCCGAGACTTTCCGGTCGGCCTCCGTGTGCCAAAAATAGGCCACGGGCACAGCCGCGCCCCAAAATTAGCGCCCGATGGTCGGGGTGCCAAAACCCCCCAGCGGAAAAATTGCCAAAAAACGTGTGGGCTATAGCCTTGGTGGGAGGCGTGGGCGAAGTTTGTCCGCCGGACTCGGAATGGCCCCAGACTTTGCGGGCGGCCTCCGTGTGCCAAAAATAGGCCACGGACAGAGCCGCGCCCAAAAATTAGCGCCCGGAAGTCGGGGTGCCAAAACCGCCCAGCGGAAAAATGGCCAAAAAACGGGTGGGCTATAGCCTTGGTGGGGGGCGTGGGCGAAGTTCGTCCGCCGGACTCGGAATGGCCACAGACTTTGCGCGTGGCCTCCGTGTCCCAAAAATTGGACACGGGCATAACCGCGCTCAAAAATTAGCGCCCGATGATCGGGGTGCCAAAACCCCCCAGCGGAAAAATGGCCAAAAAACGGGTGGGCTATAGCCTTGGTGGGGGGCATGGGCGAAGTTCGTCCGCCGGACTCGGAATGGTCCGAGACTTTGCGGGCGGCCTCCGTGTGCCAAATATAGGCCACGGGCACAGCCGTGCCCAAAAATTAGCGCCCGAAGGTCGGGGTGCCAAAACCCACCAGCGGAAAAATGGCCAAAAAACGGGTGGGCTATGGCCTTGGTGGGGGGCGTAGGCGAAGTTCGTCCGCCGGACTCGGAATGGCCCGAGACTTTGTGGGTGGCCTCCGTGTGCCAAAAATAGGCCACGGGCAAAGCCGCGCACAAAAATTAGCTCCCGAAAGTCGGGATGCCAAAACCCCCCAGCGGAAAAATGGCGAAAAAACGGGTGGGCTATAGCCTTGGTGGGGGGCGTGGGCGAAATTCGTCCTCCGGACTCAGAATCGCCCGAGACTTACCGGGCGGCCTCCGTGTGCGAAAAAATGGCCACGGGCATAGCCGCGCCCAAAAATTAGCGCCCGATGGTCGGGGTGCCAAAACCCCCCAGCGGAAAAATCGCCAAAAAACGGGTGGGCTATAGCCTTGGTGGGGGGTGTGGGCGAAGTTCATCCGCCGGACTCGGAATGGCCCGAGACTTTGCTGGCGGCCTCCGTGCGCCAAAAATAGGCCACGGGATAAGCCGCGCATAAAAATTAGTGCCCGAAGGTCGGGATGCCAAAACCCCCCAGCGGAAAAATGGCGAAAAAACAGGTGGGCTATAGCCTTGGTGGGGGGCGTGGGCGAAGTTCGTCCTCCGGACTCAGAATGGCCTGAGACTTTGCGTGCGGCCTCCGTGTGCCAAAAAATGGCCACGGGCATAGCCGCGCCCAAAAATTAGCGCCCGATGGTCGGGGTGCCAAAACCCCCCAGCGGAAAAATGGCCAAAAAACGTGTGGGCTATAGCCTTGTTGGGGGGTGTGGGCGAAGTTCGCCCGCCGAACTCGGAATGGCCCGAGACTTTGCGGGCGGCCTCCGTGTGCCAAAAATAGGCCATGGGAACAGCCGCCCCCAAAAATTAGCGCCCGAAGGTCCTGGTGCCAAAACCCCCCAGCGGAAAAATGGCCAAAAAACGGGTGGGCTATAGCCTTGGTGGGGGGCGTGGGCGAAGTTCGTCTGCCGGACTAAGAATGGCCCGAGACTTTGCGGGCAGCCTCCGTGCGCCAAAAATAGGCCACGGGGACAGACGCGTCCAAAAATTAGCGCCCGAAGGCCGGGTTGCCAAAACCCCCCAGCGGAAAAATGGCCAAAAAACGTGTGGGCTATAGCCTTGGTGGCGAAGATTTGGAATGGCCCGAGACTTTGCGGGCGGCCTCCGTGTGCATAAAATAGGCCACTGGCACAGCCGCGCCCAAAAATTAGCGCCCGAATGTCCGGGTGCCAAAACCCACCAGCGGAAAAATGGCCAAAAAACGGGTGGGCTATAGCCTTGGTGGGGGGCGTGGGCGAAGTTCGTCCGCCGGACTCGGAATGGCCCGAGACTTTGCGGGCGGCCTCCGTGTGCCAAAAATAGGCCACTGGCAGAGCCACGCCCAAAAATTAGCGCCCGAAGGTCGGGGTGCCAAAACCCACCAGCGGAAAAATGGCCAAAAAACCGGTGGGCTATAGGCTTGGTGGGGGGCGTGGGCGAAGTTCGTCCGCCGGACTCGGAATGGCCCGAGACTTTGCGGGCGGCCTCCGTGTGCTAAACATTGGCCACAGGCATAACCGCGCCCAAAAATTAGCCCCCGATGGTCGGGGTGCCAAAACCCCCCAGCGGAAAAATGGCCAAAAAACATGTGGGCTATAGCCTTGGGGGCGTGGCGAAGGTCGTCCACTGACTAAGAATGGCCCGAGACTTTCCGGTTGGCCTCCGTGCCAAAATAGGCCAGGGGCAAAACCGCTGCCAAAAATTAGTGACCCGGGGTGCCAAAACCCCCAGCGGAAAAATTGCCAAAAAACATGTGGGCTATAGCCTTGGTGGGGGGCGTAGGCGAAGTTCGTCCGCCGGACTCGGAATGGCCCGAGGCTTTGTGGGTGGCCTCCGTGTGCCAAAAATAGGCCACGCGCAAAGCCGCGCACAAAAATTAGCGGCCGAAAGTCGGGATGCCAAAACCCCCCAGCGGAAAAATGGCGAAAAAACGGGTGGGCTATAGCCTTGGTGGGGGGCGTGGGCGAAGTTCGTCCTCCGGACTCAGAATGGGCCGAGACTTTGCGGGCGGCCTCCGTGTACCAAAAAATGGACACGGGCATAGCCGCGCCCAAAAATTAGCGCCCGAAGGTCGGGATGCCAAAACCCCCCAACGGAAAAATGGCGAAAAAACGGGTGGGCTTTAGCCTTGGTGGGGGGCGTGGGCGAAGTTCGTCCTCCGGACTCAGAATGGCCCGAGACTTACCGGGCGGCCTCCGTGTGCCAAAAAATGGCCACGGGCATAGCCGCGCCCAAAAATTAGCGCCCGATGGTCGGGGTGCCAAAACCCCCCAGCGGAAAAATGGCCAAAAAACGTGTGGGCTATAGCCTTGTTGGGGGGTGTGGGCGAAGTTCGTCCGCCGGACTCGGAATGGCCCGAGACGTTGCGGGCGACCTCCGTGTGCCAAAAATAGGCCACGGGCAACGCCACGCCCAAAAATTAGCGCCCGAAGGTCGGCGTGCCAAAACCCCCCGAGCGGAAAAATGGCCAAAAATCAGGTGGCCTATAGCCTTGGTGGGGGGTGTGGGCGAAGTTCGTCCGCGGGACTCGGAATGGTCCGAGACTTTGCGGGTGGCCTCCGTGTGCCAAAAATAGGCCACGGGAGCAGCCGCCCCCAAAAATTAGCGCCCGAAGGTCGTGGTGCCAAAACCCCCCAGCGGAAAAATGGCCAAAAAATGAGTGGGCTATAGCCTTGGTGGGGGGCGTGGGCGAAGTTCGTCTGCCGGACTCGGAATGGCCCGAGACTTTGCGGGCGGCCTCCGTGTGCCAAAAATAGGCCACGGGCACAGCCGCGCCCAAAAATTAGAGCCCGAAGGTCGGGGTGCCAAAACCCACCAGCGGAAAAATGGCGAAAAAACGGGTGGGCTATAGCCTTGTTGGGGGGTGTGGGCGAAGTTCGTCGCCCGGACTCGGAATGGCCCGAGACTTTCCGGGCGGCCTCCGTGTGCCAAAAATAGTCCATGGGAACAGCCGCCCCCAAAAATTAGCGCCCGACGGTCCTGGTGCCAAAACCCCCCAGCGGAAAAATGGCCAAAAAACGAGTGGGCTATAGCCTTGGTGGGGGGCGTGGGCGATGTTCGTCTGCCGGACTCGGAATGGCCCGAGACTTTCCGGGCGGCCTCCGTGTGCCAAAAATAAGCCACTGGCACAGCCACGCCCAAAAATTAGCCCCCAAAGGTCGGGGTGCCAAAACCCACCAGCGGAAAAATGACCAAAAAACGGGTGGGCTATAGCCTTGGTGGGGGGCGTGGGCGAAGTTCGTCCTCCGGACTCAGAATGGTCCGAGACTTTGCGGGTGGCCTCCGTGTGCCAAAAATAGGCCACGGGGACAGACGCGCCCAAAAATTAGCCCCCGAAGGCCGGGTTGCCAAAACCCCCCAGCGGAAAAATGGCCAAAAAACGAGTGGGCTATAGCCTTGGTGGGGGGCGTGGGCGAAGTTCGTCTGCCGGACTCGGAATGGGCTGAGACTTTGCGGGCGGCCTCCGTGTGCCAATAATAGGCCACTGGCACAGCCACGCCCAAAAATTAGCGCCCGAAGGTCGTGATGCCAAAACCCCCCCCGCGGAAAAATGGCCAAAAAACAGATGGGCTATAGCCTTGGTGGGGGACGTGGGCGAAGTTCGTCCTCCGGACTCGGAATGGCCCGAGACTTTGCGGGCGGCCTCCGTGTGCCAAAAAATGGCCACGGGCATAGCCGCGCTCAAAAATTAGCGACCGAAGGCCGGGGGTGCCAAAACCCCCCAGCGGAAAAATGGCCGAAAAACGGGTGGGCTATAGCCTTGGTGGGGGGTGTGGGCGAAGTTCGTCCGCCGGACTCAGAATGGCCCAAGACTTTGCGGGCGGCCTCCGTGTGCCAAAAATAGGCCACGGGGACAGACGCGCCCAAAAATTAGCGCCCAAAGGCTGGGTTGCCAAAACCCCCCAGCGGAAATATTGCCAAAAAACGTGGGCTATAGCCTTGGTGCGTGGCGAAGTTCTGCCGGACTGGAATGGCCCGAGACTTTGCGGGCGGCCTCCATGTGCCAATAATAGGCCACTGGCACAGCCGCGCCCTAAAATTAGCACCCGAAGGTCAGGGTGCCAAAACCCCAGCGAAAATGGCCAAAAACGAGTGGGCTATAGCCTTGGTGGGGCGTGGGCGAAGTCTGCCGGACTCGGAATGGCCCGAGACTTTGCGGGCGGCCTCCGTGTGCCAAAATAGGCCACGGGCACAGCCGCGCCTTAAAAATTAGCGCCGAAGGTCGGGTACCAAAACCCACCAGCGGAAAAATGGCCAAAAAACGTGTGGGCTATAGCCTTGGTGGGGGGCGTGGGCGAAGTTCGTCCTCCGGACTCAGAATGGCCCGAGACTTTGCGGGCGGCCTCCGTGTACCAAAAAATGGACACGGGCATAGCCGCGCCCAAAAATTAGTGCCCGAAGGTCGGGATGCCAAAACCCCCCAACGGAAAAATGGCGAAAACGGGTGGGCTATAGCCTTGGTGGGGCGTGGCGAGTTCGTCCTCCGGACTCAGAATGGCCCGAGACTTACCGCGGCCTCCGTGTGTAAAAATGGCCACGGGCATAGCCCAAAAATTAGCGCCCGATGGTCGGGTGCCAAAACCCCAGCGGAAAAATGGCAAAACGTGTGGGCTATAGCCTTGTTGGGGTGTGGGCGAAGTTCGTCCCGGACTCGGAATGGCCCGAGACGTTGCGGGCGACCTCCGTGTGCCAAAATAGGCCACGGGCAACGCCACGCCAAAAATTAGCGCCCAAGGTCGGCGTGCCAAAACCCCGAGCGGAAAAATGGCCAAAATCAGGTGGCCTATAGCCTTGGTGGGGGTGTGGGCGGTTCGTCCGCTGACTCGAATGGTCCGAGACTTTGCGGGTGGCCTCCGTGTGCCAAAAATAGGCCACGGGAACAGCCGCCCCCAAAAATTAGCCCCCAAAGGTCGGGGTGCCAAAACCCACCAGCGGAAAAATGACCAAAAAACGGGTGGGCTATAGCCTTGGTGGGGGGCGTGGGCGAAGTTCATCCTCCGGACTCAGAATGGTCCGAGACTTTGCGGGTGGCCTCCATGTGCCAAAAATAGGCCACGGGGACAGACGCGCCCAAAAATTAGCCCCCGAAGGCCGGGTTGCCAAAACCCCCCAGCGGAAAAATGGCCAAAAAACGAGTGGGCTATAGCCTTGGTGGGGGGCGTGGGCGAAGTTCGTCTGCCGGACTCGGAATGGGCCGAGACTTTGCGGGCGGCCTCCGTGTGCCAATAATAGGCCACTGGCACAGCCACGCCCAAAAATTAGCGCCCGAAGGTCGTGATGCCAAAACCCCCCCGCGGAAAAATGGCCAAAAAACAGATGGGCTATAGCCTTGGTGGGGGACGTGGGCGAAGTTCGTCCTCCGGACTCGGAATGGCCCGAGACTTTGCGGGCGGCCTCCGTGTGCCAAAAAATGGCCACGGGCATAGCCGCGCTAAAAAATTAGCGACCGAAGGCCGGGGGTGCCAAAACCCCCAGCGGAAAAATGGCCGAAAAACGGGTGGGTTATAGCCTTGGTGGGGGGCGTGGGCGAAGTTCGTCCGCCGGACTCAGAATGGCCCAAGACTTTGCGGGCGGCCTCCGTGTGCCAAAAATAGGCCACGGGGACAGACGCGCCCAAAAATTAGCGCCCAAAGGCTGGGTTGCAAAAACCCCCCAGCGGAAATATTGCCAAAAAACGTGTGGGCTATAGCCTTGGTGGGGGGCGTGGGCGAAGTTCGTCTGCCGGACTTGGAATGGCCCGAGACTTTGCGGGCGGCCTCTGTGTGCCAATAATAGGCCACTGGCACAGCCGCGCCCTAAAATTAGCACCCGAAGGTCAGGGTGCCAAAACCCCCCAGCGGAAAAATGGCCAAAAAACGAGTGGGCTATAGCCTTGGTGGGGGGCGTGGGCGATGTTCGTCTGCCGGACTCGGAATGGCCCGAGACTTTGCGGGCGGCCTCCGTGTGCCAAAAATAAGCCACTGGCACAGCCACGCCCAAAAATTAGCCCCCGAAGGTCGGGGTGCCAAAACCCACCAGCGGAAAAATGACCAAAAAACGGGTGGGCTATAGCCTTGGTGGGGGGCGTGGGCGAAGTTCGTCCGCCGGACTTGGAATAGCCCGAGACTTTGCGGGCGGCCTCCGTGTGCCAAAGATAAGCCACTGGCACAGCCGCGCCCAAAAATTAGCCCCCGAAGGTCGGGGTGCCAAAACCCACCAGCGGAAAAATGACCAAAAAACGGGTGGGCTATAGCCTTGGTGGGGGGCGTGGGCGAAGTTCGTCTGCCGGACTCGGAATGGCCCGAGACTTTGCGGGCAGCCTCCGTGTGCCAAAAATAAGCCACTGGCACAGCCGCGCCCAAAAATTAGCCCCCGAAGGTCGGGATGCCAGAACCCACCAGCGGAAAAATGACCAAAAAACGGGTGGGCTATTGCCTTGGTGGGGGGCGTGGGCGAAGTTCGTCCGCCGGACTCAGAATGGCCCGAGACTTTCCGGGCGGCCTCCGTGTGCCAAAAATAGGCCGGGGCATAGCCGCGCCCAAAAATTAGCGCCCGATGGTCGGGGTGCCAAAACCCCCCAGCGGAAAAATGGCCAAAAAACGTGTAGGCTATAGCCTTGGTGGGGGGTGTGGGCGAAGTTCGTCCTCCAGACTCAGAATGGCCAGAGACTTACCGGGCGGCCTCCGTGTGCCAAAAATAGGGCACGAGCACAGCCGCGCCCAAAAATTAGCGCCCGATGGTCGGGGTGCCAAAACCCACCAGCGGAAAAATGGCCAAAAAACGGGTGGGCTATAGCCTTGGTGGGGGGCGTGGGCAAAGTTCGTCCGCCGGACTCGGAATGGCCCGAGACTTTGTGGGTGGCCTCCGTGTGCCAAAAATAGGCCACGGGCAAAGCCGCGCACAAAAATTAGCGCCCGAAGGTCGAGATGCCAAAACCCCCCAGCGGAAAAATGGCGAAAAAACGGGTGGGCTATAGCCTTGGTGGGGGGCGTGGGCGAAGTTCGTCCTCCGGACTCGTAAGGGCCCGAGACTTTGTGGGCGGCCTCCGCGTGCCAAAAATAGGCCACGGGCAAAGCCGAACCCAAAAATTAGTGACCGAAGGCCGGGGGAGCCAAAACCCCCCAGCGGAAAAATGGCCAAAAAACGGGTGGGCTATAGCCTTGGTGGGGGGCATGGGCGAAGTTCGTCCGCCGGACTCAGAATGGCCCGATACTTTACGGGCGGCCTCCGTGTGCCAAAAATAGGCCACGGGCATAACCGCGCCCAAAAATTAGCGCCCGATGGTCGGTGTACCAAAACCCCCCAGCGGAAAAATGGCCAAAAAACGTGTAGGCTATAGCCTTGGTGGGGGGTGTGGGCGAAGTTCGTCCTCCAGACTCAGAATGGCCAGAGACTTACCGGGCGGCCTCCGTGTGCCAAAAATAGGGCACGAGCACAGCCACGCCCAAAAATTAGCGCCCGATGGTCGGGGTGCCAAAACCCACCAGCGGAAAAATGGCCAAAAAACGGGTGGGCTATAGCCTTGGTGGGGGGCGTGGGCGAAGTTCGTCCGCCGGACTCGGAATGGCCTGAGACTTTGTGGGTGGCCTCCGTGTGCCAAAAATAGACCACGGGCAAAGCCGCGCACAAAAATTAGCGCCCGAAGGTCGGGATGCCAAAACCCCCCAGCGGAAAAATGGCGAAAAAACGGGTGGGCTATAGCCTTGGTGGGGGCGTGGCGAAGTTCCTCCGGACTCGGAAGGGCCCGAGACTTTGTGGGCGGCCTCCGCGTGCCAAAAATAGGCCACGGTCAAAGCCGCGCACAAAAATTAGTGCCCGAAGGTCGGGATGCCAAAACCCCCCAGCGGAAAAATGGCGAAAAAATGGGTGGGCTATAGCCTTGGTGGGGGGCGTGGGCGAAGTTCGTCCGCCGGACTTGGAATAGCCCGAGACTTTGCGGGCAGCCTCCGTGTGCCAAAGATAAGCCACTAGCACAGCCGCGCCCAAAAATTAGCCCCCGAAGGTCGGGGTGCCAAAACCCACCAGCGGAAAAATGACCAAAAAACGGGTGGGCTATAGCCTTGATGGGGGGCGTGGGCGAAGTTCGTCTGCCGGACTCGGAATGGCCCGAGACTTTGCGGGCAGCCTCCGTGTGCCAAAAATAAGCCACTGGCACAGCTGCGCCTAAAAATTAGCCCCCGAAGGTCGGGATGCCAAAACCCACCAGCGGAAAAATGACCAAAAAACGGGTGGGCTATTGCCTTGGTGGGGGGCGTGGGCGAAGTTCGTCCGCCGGACTCAGAATGGCCCGATACTTTACGGGCGGCCTCCGTGTGCCAAAAATAGGCCACGGGCATAGCCGCGCCCAAAAATTAGCGCCCGATGGTCGGGGTGCCAAAACCCCCCAGCGGAAAAATGGCCAAAAAACGTGTAGGCTATAGCCTTGGTGGGGGGTGTGGGCGAAGTTCGTCCTCCAGACTCAGAATGGCCAGAGACTTACCGGGCGGCCTCCGTGTGCCAAAAATAGGGCACGAGCACAGCCGCGCCCAAAAATTAGCGCCCGATGGTCGGGGTGCCAAAACCCACCAGCGGAAAAATGGCCAAAAAACGGGTGGGCTATAGCCTTGGTGGGGCGTGGCAAAGTTCGTCCACGGACTCGGAATGGCCCGAGACTTTGTGGGTGGCCTCCGTGTGCCAAAATAGGCCACGGGCAAAGCCGCACAAAAATTAGCGCCCAAGGTCGGGATGCCAAAACCCCAGCGGAAAAATGGCGAAAAACGGTGGGCTATAGCCTTGGTGGGGCGTGGCGAAGTTCGTCCTCCGGACTCTGAAGGGCCCGAGACTTTGTGGGCGGCCTCCGCGTGCCAAAATTAGGACACGGGCAAAGCCGCGTCCAAACATTAGTGCCCGAAGGTCGGGATGCCAAAACCCCCCAGCGGAGAAATGGCGAAAAAATGGGTGGGCTATAGCCTTGGTGGGGGGCGTGGGCGAAGTTCGTCCTCCGGACTCAGAATGGCCCGAGACTTTGCGGGCGGCCTCCGTGAGCCAAAAAAAGGCCACGGGCATAGCCGCGCCCAAAAATTAGCGTCCGAAGGTCGGGATGCCAAAACCCCCAGCGGAAAAATGGCGAAAAAACGGGTGGGCTATAGCCTTGGTGGGGGGCATGGGCAAAGTTCGTCCTCCGGACTCAGAATGGCCCGAGGCTTTGCGGGCGGCCTCCGTGTGCCAAAAATAAGCCACTGGCACAGCCGTGCCCAAAAATAAGCCCCCGATGGTTGGGGTGCCAAAACCCCCCAGCGGAAAAATGGCGAAAAAATGGGTGGGCTATAGCCTTGGTGGGGGGCGTGGGCTAAGTTCGTCCGCCGGACTTGGAATAGCCCGAGACTTTGCGGGCGGCCTCTGTGTGCCAAAGATAAGCCACTAGCACAGCCGCGCCCAAAAATTAGCCCCCGAAGGTCGGGGTGCCAAAACCCACCAGCGGAAAAATGACCAAAAAACGGGTGGGCTATAGCCTTGGTGGGGGGCGTGGGCGAAGTTCGTCTGCCGGACTCGGAATGGCCCGAGACTTTGCGGGCAGCCTCCGTGTGCCAAAAATAAGCCACTGGCACAGCCGCGCCTAAAAATTAGCCCCCGAAGGTCGGGATGCCAAAACCCACCAGCGGAAAAATGACCAAAAAACGGGTGGGCTATTGCCTTGGTGGGGGGCGTGGGCGAAGTTCGTCCGCCGGACTCAGAATGGCCCGATACTTTACGTGTGCCAAAAATAGGCCACGGGCATACGCCAAAAATTAGCGCCCGATGGTCAGGGTGCCAAAACCCCAGCGGAAAAATGGCTAAAAACGGTAGGCTATAGCCTTGTGGGGTGTGGCGAAGTTCGTCCTCCGACTCAGAATGGCAAGAGACTTACCGGGCGGCCTCCGTGTGTCAAAAATAGGCACGAGCACAGCCGCGCCAAAAATTAGCGCCCGATGGTCGGGTGCCAAAACCCACCAGCGGAAAAATGGCCAAAAACGGGTGGGCTATTGCCTTGGTGGGGCGTGGGCGAAGTTCGTCCGCGGACTGAATGGCCCGATACTTTACGGCGGCCTCCGTGTGCCAAAAATAGGCCACGGCATACCAAAAATTAGCGCCCGATGGTCGGGTGCCAAAACCCCAGCGGAAAAATGGCCAAAAACGTGTAGGCTATAGCCTTGGTGGGGGTGTGGGCGAAGTTCGTCCTCCAGACTCGAATGGCCAGAGACTTACCGGCGGCCTCCGTGCCAAAATAGGCACGAGCACAGCGCGCCAAAAATTAGCGCCCGATGGTCGGGGTGCCAAAACCCACCAGCGGAAAATGGCCAAAAACGGGTGGGCTATAGCCTTGGTGGGGGCGGGCAAAGTTCGTCCCGGACTCGGAATGGCCCGAGACTTTGTGGGTGGCCTCCGTGTGCCAAAAATAGGCCACGGGCAAAGCCCAAGACAAAAATTAGCGCCCAAAGGTCGGGATGCCAAAACCCCAGCGGAAAAATGGCGAAAAACGGGTGGGCTATAGCCTTGGTGGGGGCGGGCGAAGTTCCTCCGGGAAGGGCCCGAGACTTTGTGGGCGGCTCCGCGTGCAAAAATAGGCCACGGGCAAAGCCGCACAAAAATTAGTGCCCAAGGTCGGGATGCCAAAACCCCCAGCGGAAAAATGGCGAAAAAAATGGGTGGGCTATAGCCTTGGTGGGGCGTGGCGGTTCGTCTCCGGACTCGAATGGCCCGAGTCTTATGGCGGCCTCCGTGTGCCAAAAAAGGCCACGGGCATAGCCGCACCCAAAAATTAGCGTCCAAGGTCGGGATGCCAAAACCCTAGCGGAAAAATGGCGAAAAAACGGGTGGGCTATAGCCTTGGTGGGGGGCATGGGCAAAGTTCGTCCTCCGGACTCAGAATGGCCCGAGGCTTTGCGGGCGGCCTCCGTGTGCCAAAAATAAGCCACTGGCACAGCCACGCCCAAAAATTAGCCCCCGATGGTTGGGGTGCCAAAACCCCCCAGCGGAAAAATGGCGAAAAAACGGGTGGGCTATAGCCTTGGTGGGGGGCGTGGGCGAAGTTCGTCCTCCGGACTCAGAATGGCCCGAGAATTTGCGGACGGCCTCCGTGTGCCAAAAAATGGCCACGTGCATAGCCGCGCCCAAAAATTAGAGCCCGATGGTCGGGGTGCCAAAACCCCCCAGTGGAAAAATGGCCAAAAAACGTGTGGGCTATAGCCTTGTTGGGGGGTGTGGGCGAAGTTCGTCCGCCGGACTCAGAATGGCCCGAGACTTTCCGGGCGGCATCCGTGTGCCAAAAAAAGGATACGGGAGCAGCCACGCCCAAAAATTAGCGCCCGAAGGTCGGGGTGCCAAAACCCCCCGAGCGGAAAAATGGCCAAAAATCAGTTGGGCTATAGCCTTGGTGGGGGGCGTGGGCGAAGTTCGTCCGCGGGACTCAGAATGGTCCGAGACTTTGGGGGTGGCCTCCGTGTGCCAAAAATAGGCCACGGGAACAGCCGCCCCCAAAAATTAGCGCCCGACGGTCCTAGTGCCAAAACCCCCCAGCGGAAAAATGGCCAAAAAACGAGTGGGCTATAGCCTTGTTGGGGGGCGTGGGCGAAGTTCGTCCGCCGGACTCGGAATGGCCCGAGACTTTGCGGGCGGCCTCCGTGTGCCAAAAATAAGCCACTGGTACAGCCGCGCCCAAAAATTAGCCCCCGAAGGTCGGGGTGCCAAAACCCACCAGCGGAAAAATGACCAAAAAACGGGTGGCTATTTCCTTGGTGGGGGGCGTGGGCGAAGTTCGTCTGCCGGATTTGGAATGGCCCGAGACTTTGCGGGCGGCCTCCGTGTGCATAAAATAGGCCACTGGCACAGCCGCGCCCAAAAATTAGCGCCCGAAGGTCGGGGTGCCAAAACCCACCAGCGGAAAAATGGCCAAAAAACGGGTGGGCTATAGCCTTGGTGGGGGGCGTGGGCGAAGTTCGTCCGCCGGACTCGGAATGGCCCGAGACTTTGTGGGTGGCCTCTGTGTGCCAAAAATAGGCCACGGGATAAGCCGCGCATAAAAATTAGCGCCCGAAGGTCGGGATGCCAAAACCCCCCAGCGGAAAAATGGCGAAAAAACGGGTGGGCTATAGCCTTGGTGGGGGGCGTGGGCGAAGTTCGTCCTCCGGACTCAGAATGGCCTGAGACTTTGCGGGCGGCCTTCGTGTGCCAAAAAATGGCCACGGGCATAGCCGCGCCCAAAAATTAGCGCCCGATGGTCGGGATGCCAAAACCCCCCAGCGGAAAAATGGCCAAAAAACGGGTGGGCTATAGCCTTGGTGGGGGGCGTGGGCGAAGTTTGTCGGCCGGACTCGGAATGGCCCGAGACTTTGCGGGTGTCCTCCGTGTGCCAAAACTAGGCCACGGGCAAAGCCGCGCACAAAAATTAGCACCCAAAGGTCGGGATGCCAAAACCCCCCAGCGGAAAAATGGCGAAAAAACGGGTGGGCTATAGCCTTGGTGGGGGGCGTGGGCGAAGTTCGTCCTCCGGACTCAGAATGGCCTGAGACTTTGCGGGCGGCCTTCGTGTGCCAAAAAATGGCCACGGGCATAGCCGCGCCCAAAAATTAGCGCCCGATGGTCGGGATGCCAAAACCCCCCAGCGGAAAAATGGCCAAAAAACGTGTGGGCTATAGCCTTGTTGGGGGGTGTGGGCAAAGTTCGTCCGCCGGACTCGGAATGGCCCGAGACTTTGCGGGCGGCCTCCGTGTGCCAAAAATAGGCCACGGGCACAGCCACACCCAAAAATTAGCGCCCGAAGGTCGGGGTGCCAAAACCCCCCGAGCGGAAATTTGGCCATAAATCAGGTCGGCTATAGCCTTGGTGGGGGGCGTGGGCGAAGTTCGTCCGCTGGACTCGGAATGGTCCGAGACTTATGCGGGTGGCCTCCGTGGTGCCAAAATAGTCCACGGAACAGCCGCCCCAAAAATTAGCCCCCGCAGGTCGGGGTGCCAAAACCCCCCCAGCGGAAAAATGGCCAAAAAACGGGTGGGCTATAGCCTTGGTGGGGGGCGTGGGCGAAGTTCGTCCGCCGGACTCGGAATGGCCCGAGACTTTGCGGGCGGCCTCCGTGTGCCAAAGATAAGCCACTGGCACAACCGCGCCCAAAAATTAGCCCTCGAAGGTCGGGGTGCCAAAACCCACCAGCGGAAAAATGACCAAAAAACGGGTGGGCTATAGCCTTGGTGGGGGGCGTGGGCGAAGTTCGTCCGCCAGACTCGGAATGGCCCGAGAATTTGCGGGCGGCCTCCGTGTGCCAAAAATTAGCCACTGGCATAGCCGCGCCCAAAAATTAGCCCCCGAAGGTCGGGGTGCCAAAACCCACCAGCGGAAAAATGACCAAAAAACGGGTGGGCTATTGCCTTGGTGGGGGGCGTGGGCGAAGTTCGTCCGCCGGACTCAGAATGGCCTGAGAATTTCCGGGCGGCCTCCGTGTGCCAAAAATAGGCCAGGGGCGAAACCGCACCCAAAAATTAGTGACCGAAGGCCGGGGGTGCCAAAACCCCCCAGCGGAAAAATGGCAAAAAACGGGTGGGCTATAGCCTTGGTGGGGGGCATGGGCGAAGTTCGTCCGCCGGACTCAGAATGGCCTGAGAATTTCCGGGCGGCCTCCGTGTGCCAAAAATAGGCCACTGGCACAGCCGCGCCCAAAAATTAGCGCCCGAAGGTCGGGGTGCCAAAACCCACCAGCGGAAAAATGGACAAAAAACGGGTGGGCTATTGCCTTGGTGGGGGGCGTGGGCGAAGTTTGTCCGCCGGACTCGGAATGGCCCGAGACTTTGCGGGCGGCCTCCGTGTGCCAAAAATAGGCCACGGGCAAAGCCGCGCACAAAAATTAGCACCCGAAGGTCGGGATGCCAAAACCCCCCAGCAGAAAAATGGCGAAAAAATGGGTGGGCTATAGCCTTGGTGGGGGGCGTGGGCGAAGTTCGTCCTCCGGACTCAGAATGGCCCGAGACTTACCGGGCGGCCTCCGTGTGCCAAAAAATGGCCACGGGCATAGCCGCGTCCAAAAATAAGCCCCCGATGGTCGGGGTGCCAAAACCCCCCAGCGGAAAAATGGCGAAAAAACGGGTGGGCTATAGCCTTGGTGGGGGGCGTGGGCGAAGTTCGTCCTCCGGACTCGGAATGGCCCGAGACTTTGTGAGCAGCCTCCGTGTGCCAAAAATTGGCCACGGGCAAAGCCGCGCACAAAAATTAGCGCCCGAAGGTCGGGATGCCAAAACCCCCCTGCGGAAAAATGGCGAAAAAACGGGTGGGCTATAGCCTTGGTGGGGGGCGTGGGCGAAGTTCGTCCTCCGGACTCAGAATGGCCCGAGACTTTGCGGGCGGCCTCCGTGTGCCAAAAAAATGGCCACGGGCATAGCCGCGGCCAAAAATTAGCACCCGATGGTCGGGGTGCCAAAACCCCCCAGCGGAAAAATGGCCAAAAAACGTGTGAGCTATAGCCTTGTTGGGGGGTGTGGGCGAAGTTCGTCCGCCGGACTCGGAATGGCCCGAGACTTTGCGGGCGGCCTACGTGTGCCAAAAATAGGCCACGGGCAAAGCCGCGCTAAAAAATTAGCACCCGAAGGTCGGGATGCCAAAACCCCCCAGCAGAAAAATGGCGAAAAAATGGGTGGGCTATAGCCTTGGTGGGGGGCGTGGGCGAAGTTCGTCCTCCGGACTCAGAATGGCCCGAGACTTACCGGGCGGCCTCCGTGTGCCAAAAAATGGCCACGGGCATAGCCGCGTCCAAAAATAAGCCCCCGATGGTCGGGGTGCCAAAACCCCCCAGCGGAAAAATGGCGAAAAAACGGGTGGGCTATAGCCTTGGTGGGGGGCGTGGGCGAAGTTCGTCCTCCGGACTCGGAATGGCCCGAGACTTTGTGAGCAGCCTCCGTGTGCAAAAATTGGCCACGGCAAAGCCGCCGCACAAAAATTAGCGCCCAAGGTCGGGATGCCAAAACCCCTGCGGAAAAATGGCGAAAAAACGGTGGGCTATAGCCTTGGTGGGGGCGTGGCGGGTTCGTCCTAAGGACTCAGAATGGCCCGAGACTTTGCGGGCGGCCTCCGTGTGCCAAAAAAATTGCCACGGGCATAGCCGCGGCCAAAAATTAGCACCCGATGGTCGGGGTGCCAAAACCCCCCAGCGGAAAAATGGCGAAAAAAGGGGTGGGCTATAGCCTTGGTGGGGTGTGGGCGAAGGACACGTAATGGCCAGAGACTTACCGGGCGGCCTCCGTGTGCCAGAAATAGGGCACGAGCACAGCCGCGCCCAAAAATTAGCGCCCGATGGTCGGGGTGCCAAAACCCACCAGCGGAAAAATGGCCAAAAAACGGGTGGGCTATAGCCTTGGTGGGGGGCGTGGGCAAAGTTCGTCCGCCGGACTCGGAATGGCCCGAGACTTTGTGGGTGGCCTCCGTGTGCCAAAAATAGGCCACGGGCAAAGCCGCGCACAAAAATTAGCGCCCGAAGGTCGGGATGCCAAAACCCCCCAGCGGAAAAATGGCGAAAAAACGGGTGGGCTATAGCCTTGGTGGGGGGCGTGGGCGAAGTTCGTCCTCCGGACTCGGAAGGGCCCGAGACTTTGTGGGCGGCCTCCGCGTGCCAAAAATAGGCCACGGGCAAAGCCGCTTACAAAAATTAGTGCCCGAAGGTCGGGATGCCAAAACCCCCCAGCGGAGAAATGGCGAAAAAATGGGTGGGCTATAGCCTTGGTGGGGGGCGTGGGCGAAGTTCGTCCTCCGGACTCAGAATGGCCCGAGTCTTTGCGGGCGGCCTCCGTGTGCCAAAAAAAGGCCACGGGCATAGCCGCGCCCAAAAATTAGCGTCCGAAGGTCGGGATGCCAAAACCCCCAGCGGAAAAATGGCGAAAAAACGGGTGGGCTATAGCCTTGGTGGGGGGCATGGGCAAAGTTCGTCCTCCGGACTCAGAATGGCCCGAGGCTTTGCGGGCGGCCTCCGTGTGCCAAAAATAAGCCACTGGCACAGCCGTGCCCAAAAATTAGCCCCCGATGGTTGGGGTGCCAAAACCCCCCAGCGGAAAAATGGCGAAAAAATGGGTGGGCTATAGCCTTGGTGGGGGGCGTGGGCTAAGTTCGTCCGCCGGACTTGGAATAGCCCGAGACTTTGCGGGCGGCCTCTGTGTGCCAAAGATAAGCCACTAGCACAGCCGCGCCCAAAAATTAGCCCCCGAAGGTCGGGGTGCCAAAACCCACCAGCGGAAAAATGACCAAAAAACGGGTGGGCTATAGCCTTGGTGGGGGGCGTGGGCGAAGTTCGTCTGCCGGACTCGGAATGGCCCGAGACTTTGCGGGCTGCCTCCGTGTGCCAAAAATAAGCCACTGGCACAGCCGCGCCTAAAAATTAGCCCCCGAAGGTCGGGATGCCAAAACCCACCAGCGGAAAAATGACCAAAAAACGGGTGGGCTATTGCCTTGGTGGGGGCGTGGCGAGTTCGTCCGCCGGACTCGTAATGGCCCGATACTTTACGGCGGCCTCCGTGTAAAAATAGGCCACGGCATAGCGCGCCTAAAAATTAGCGCCCGATGGTCGGGTGCCAAAACCCCAGCGGAAAAATGGCCAAAAACGTGTAGGCTATAGCCTTGGTGGGGTGTGGGCGAAGTTCGTCCTCCGACTCGAATGGCCAGAGACTTACCCGGCGGCCTCCGTGTGCCAAAAATAGGGCACGAGCACAGCCGCCTTAAAATTAGCGCCCGATGGTCGGGTGCCAAAACCCACCAGCGGAAAAATGGCCAAAAACGGGTGGGCTATTGCCTTGGTGGGGGCGTGGCGGTTCGTCCGCCGGACTCAGAATGGCCCGATACTTTACGGGCGGCCTCCGTGTGCCAAAAATAGGCCACGGGCATAGCCGCGCCCAAAAATTAGCGCCCGATGGTCGGGGTGCCAAAACCCCCCAGCGGAAAAATGGCCAAAAAACGTGTAGGCTATAGCCTTGGTGGGGGGTGTGGGCGAAGTTCGTCCTCCAGACTCAGAATGGCCAGAGACTTACCGGGCGGCCTCCGTGTGCCAAAAATAGGGCACGAGCACAGCCGCGCCCAAAAATTAGCGCCCGATGGTCGGGGTGCCAAAACCCACCAGCGGAAAAATGGCCAAAAAACGGGTGGGCTATAGCCTTGGTGGGGGGCGTGGGCAAAGTTCGTCCGCCGGACTCGGAATGGCCCGAGACTTTGTGGGTGGCCTCCGTGTGCCAAAAATAGGCCACGGGCAAAGCCGCGCACAAAAATTAGCGCCCAAAGGTCGGGATGCCAAAACCCCCCAGCGGAAAAATGGCGAAAAAACGGGTGGGCTATAGCCTTGGTGGGGGGCGTGGGCGAAGTTCGTCCTCCGGACTCGGAAGGGCCCGAGACTTTGTGGGCGGCCTCCGCGTGCCAAAAATAGGCCACGGGCAAAGCCGCGCACAAAAATTAGTGCCCGAAGGTCGGGATGCCAAAACCCCCCAGCGGAAAAATGGCGAAAAAATGGGTGGGCTATAGCCTTGGTGGGGGGCGTGGGCGAAGTTCGTCCTCCGGACTCAGAATGGCCCGAGTCTTTGCGGGCGGCCTCCGTGTGCCAAAAAAAGGCCACGGGCATAGCCGCACCCAAAAATTAGCGTCCGAAGGTCGGGATGCCAAAACCCCCCAGCGGAAAAATGGCGAAAAAACGGGTGGGCTATAGCCTTGGTGGGGGGCATGGGCAAAGTTCGTCCTCCGGACTCAGAATGGCCCGAGGCTTTGCGGGCGGCCTCCGTGTGCCAAAAATAAGCCACTGGCACAGCCACGCCCAAAAATTAGCCCCCGATGGTTGGGGTGCCAAAACCCCCCAGCGGAAAAATGGCGAAAAAACGGGTGGGCTATAGCCTTGGTGGGGGGCGTGGGCGAAGTTCGTCCTCCGGACTCAGAATGGCCCGAGAATTTGCGGACGGCCTCCGTGTGCCAAAAAATGGCCACGTGCATAGCCGCGCCCAAAAATTAGAGCCCGATGGTCGGGGTGCCAAAACCCCCCAGTGGAAAAATGGCCAAAAAACGTGTGGGCTATAGCCTTGTTGGGGGGTGTGGGCGAAGTTCGTCCGCCGGACTCAGAATGGCCCGAGACTTTCCGGGCGGCATCCGTGTGCCAAAAAAAGGATACGGGAGCAGCCACGCCCAAAAATTAGCGCCCGAAGGTCGGGGTGCCAAAACCCCCCGAGCGGAAAAATGGCCAAAAATCAGTTGGGCTATAGCCTTGGGGCGGGCGAAGTTCGTCCGCAGGACTCGAATGGTCCGAGACTTTGGGGTGGGCCTCCGTGTGCCAAAAATAGGCCACGGGAACAGCCGCCCCCAAAAATTAGCGCCCGACGGTCCTTGTGCCAAAACCCCCCAGCGGAAAAATGGCCAAAAAACGAGTGGGCTATAGCCTTGTTGGGGGGCGTGGGCGAAGTTCGTCCACGGACTCTGAATGGCTCTTGACTTTGCGGTCGTCCTCCGTGTGCCAAAAATAAGCCACTGGTACAGCCGCGCCCAAAAATTAGCCCCCGAAGGTCGGGGTGCCAAAACCCACCAGCGGAAAAATGACCAAAAAACGGGTGGCTATTTCCTTGGTGGGGGGCGTGGGCGAAGTTTGTCTGCCGGATTTGGAATGGCCCGAGACTTTGCGGGCGGCCTCCGTGTGCATAAAATAGGCCACTGGCACAGCCGCGACCAAAAATTAGCGCCCGAAGGTCGGGGTGCCAAAACCCACCAGTGGAAAATGGCCAAAAACGGGTGGGCTATAGCCTTGGTGGGGCGTGGGCGAAGTTCGTCCGCTGACTCGAATGGCCCGAGACTTTGTGGGTTGCGTCTGTGTGCCAAATTTAGGCCACGTGATAAGCCGCGCATAAAAATTAGCGCCCGAAGGTCAGGATGCCAAAACCCCCCAGCGGAAAAATGGCGAAAAAACGGGTGGGCTATAGCCTTGGTGGGGGCGTGGCGAAGTCCTCCGGACTCAGAATGGCCTGAGACTTTGCGGGCGGCCTTTGTGTGCCAAAAAATGGCCACGGGCATAGCCGCACCCAAAAATTAGCGCCCGAAGGTCGGGATGCCAAAACCCCCCAGCGGAAAAATGGCCAAAAAACGGGTGGGCTATAGCCTTGGTGGGGGGCGTGGGCGAAGTTTGTCCGCCGGACTCGGAATGGCCCGAGACTTTGCGGGCGGCCTCCGTGTGCCAAAAATAGGCCACGGGCAAAGCCGCGCACAAAAATTAGCACCCGAAGGTCGGGATGCCAAAACCCCCCAGCGGAAAAATGGCGAAAAAACGGGTGGGCTATAGCCTTGGTGGGGGGCGTGGGCGAAGTTCGTCCTCCGGACTCAGAATGGCCTGAGACTTTGCGGGCGGCCTTCGTGTGCCAAAAAATGGCCACGGACATAGCCGCGCCCAAAAATTAGCGCCCGATGGTCGGGATGCCAAAACCCCCCAGCGGAAAAATGGCCAAAAACGTGTGGCTATAGCCTTGTTGGGGTGTGGGCAAAGTTCGTCCGGACTCGGAATGGCCCGAGACTTTGCGGGGGCCTCCGTGGTGCCAAAATAGGCCACGGCACAGCCACACCCAAAAATTAGCGTTCAAGGTCGGGTGCCAAAACCCCGAGCGGAAAAATGGCCAAAATCAGGTGGGCTATAGCCCGTGGGGCGGTTCGTCCTGGACTCGGAATGGTCCGAGACTTTGCGGGTGGCCTCCGTGTGCCAAAAATAGTCCACGGGAACAGCCGCCCCCAAAAATTAGCGCCCGAAGGTCGTGGTGCCAAAACCCCCCAGCGGAAAAATGGCCAAAAAACGAGTGGGCTATAGCCTTGGTGGGGGGCGTGGGCGAAGTTCGTCCGCCGGACTCGGAATGGCCCGAGACTTTGCGGGCGGCCTCCGTGTGCCAAAGATAAGCCACTGGCACAACCGCGCCCAAAAATTAGCCCTCGAAGGTCGGGGTGCCAAAACCCACCAGCGGAAAAATGACCAAAAAACGGGTGGGCTATAGCCTTGGTGGGGGGCGTGGGCGAAGTTCGTCCGCCAGACTCGGAATGGCCCGAGAATTTGCGGGCGGCCTCCGTGTGCCAAAAATTAGCCACTGGCATAGCCGCGCCCAAAAATTAGCCCCCGAAGGTCGGGGTGCCAAAACCCACCAGCGGAAAAATGACCAAAAAACGGGTGGGCTATTGCCTTGGTGGGGGGCGTGGGCGAAGTTCGTCCGCCGGACTCAGAATGGCCTGAGAATTTCCGGGCGGCCTCCGTGTGCCAAAAATAGGCCAGGGGCGAAACCGCACCCAAAAATTAGTGACCGAAGGCCGGGGGTGCCAAAACCCCCCAGCGGAAAAATGGCCAAAAAACGGGTGGGCTATAGCCTTGGTGGGGGGCATGGGCGAAGTTCGTCCGCCGGACTCAAAATGGCCTGAGAATTTCCGGGCGGCCTCCGTGTGCCAAAAATAGGCCACTGGCACAGCCGCGCACAAAAATTAGCACCCGAAGGTCGGGATGCCAAAACCCCCCAGCAGAAAAATGGCGAAAAAATGGGTGGGCTATAGCCTTGGTGGGGGGCGTGGGCGAAGTTCGTCCTCCGGACTCAGAATGGCCCGAGACTTACCGGGCGGCCTCCGTGTGCCAAAAAATGGCCACGGGCATAGCCGCGTCCAAAAATAAGCCCCCGATGGTCGGGGTGCCAAAACCCCCCAGCGGAAAAATGGCGAAAAAACGGGTGGGCTATAGCCTTGGTGGGGGGCGTGGCGGTTCGCCCTCCGGACTCGGAATGGCCCGAGACTTTGTGAGCAGCCTCCGTGTGCCAAA
Source organism: Citrus mangshanensis (assembly GCA_030449895.1). Taxonomy (NCBI): domain Eukaryota; kingdom Viridiplantae; phylum Streptophyta; class Magnoliopsida; order Sapindales; family Rutaceae; genus Citrus; species Citrus mangshanensis. The sequence goes on along the minus strand of JASUUJ010000322.1, from coordinate 419,909 downwards.
ATTGGCCACGGGCAAAGCCCGCACAAAAATTAGCGCCCAAGGTCGGGATGCCAAAACCCCCTGCGGAAAAATGGCGAAAACGGTGGGCTATAGCCTTGGTGGGGGGCGTGGGCGAAGTTCGTCCTCCGGACTCAGAATGGGCCGAGACTTTGCGGGCGGCCTCCGTTTGCCAAAAAATGGCCACGGGCATAGCCGCACCGAAAAATTAGCACCCGATGGTCGGGGTGCCAAAACCCCCCAGCGGAAAAATGGCCAAAAAACGTGTGAGCTATAGCCTTGTTGGGGGGTGTGGGCGAAGTTCGTCCGCCGGACTCGGAATGGCCCGAGACTTTGCGGGCGGCCTACGTGTGCCAAAAAAAGGCCACGGGCAAAGCCGCGGGCAAAAATAAGCACCCGAAGGTCGGGTTGCCAAAACCCCCCAGCAGAAAAATGGCGAAAAAATGGGTGGGCTATAGCCTTGGTGGGGGGCGTGGGCGAAGTTCGTCCTCCGGACTCAGAATGGCCCGAGACTTACCGGGCGGCCTCCGTGTGCCAAAAAATGGCCACGGGCATAGCCGCGTCCAAAAATAAGCCCCCGATGGTCGGGGTGCCAAAACCCCCCAGCGGAAAAATGGCGAAAAAACGGGTGGGCTATAGCCTTGGTGGGGGGCGTGGGCGAAGTTCGTCCTCCGGACTCGGAATGGCCCGAGACTTTGTGAGCAGCCTCCGTGTGCCAAAAATTGGCCACGGGCAAAGCCGCGCACAAAAATTAGCGCCCGAAGGTCGGGATGCCAAAACCCCCCTGCGGAAAAATGGCGAAAAAACGGGTGGGCTATAGCCTTGGTGGGGGGCGTGGGCGAAGTTCGTCCTCCGGACTCAGAATGGCCCGAGACTTTGCGGGCGGCCTCCGTGTGCCAAAAAAATTGCCACGGGCATAGCCGCGGCCAAAAATTAGCACCCGATGGTCGGGGTGCCAAAACCCCCCAGCGGAAAAATGGCCAAAAAACGTGTGAGCTATAGCCTTGTTGGGGGGTGTGGGCGAAGTTCGTCCGCCGGACTCGGAATGGCCCGAGACTTTGCGGGCGGCCTCCGTGTGCCAAAAATAGGCCACGGGCAAAGCCGCGCACAAAAATTAGCGCCCGAAGGTTGTGATGCCAAAACCCCCCAGCGGAAAAATGGCCAAAAAACGTGTGGGCTATAGCCTTGGTGGAAGGTGTGGGCAAAGTTCCTCCGCAGGACTCGGCATGGCCCGAGACTTTGCGGGCGGCCTCCGTGTGCCAAAAATAGGCCACGGACAAAGCCGCGCACAAAAATTAGCACCCGAAGGTCGGGGTGCCAAAACCCCCCAGCGGAAAAATGGCCAAAAAACGTGTGGGCTATAGCCTTGTTGGGGGGCGTGGGCGAAGTTCGTCCTCCGGACTCAGAATGGCCTGAGACTTTGCGGGCGGCCTTCGTGTGCCAAAAAATGGCCACGGACATAGCCGCGCCCAAAAATTAGCGCCCGATGGTCGGGATGCCAAAACCCCCCAGTGGAAAAATGGCCAAAAAACGTGTGGGCTATAGCCTTGTTGGGGGGTGTGGGCAAAGTTCGTCCGCCGGACTCGGAATGGCCCGAGACTTTGCGGGGGGCCTCCGTGTGCCAAAAATAGGCCACGGGCACAGCCACACCCAAAAATTAGCGCCCGAAGGTCGGGGTGCCAAAACCCCCCGAGCGGAAAAATGGCCAAAAATCAGGTGGGCTATAGCCTTGGTGGGGGGCGTGGGCGAAGTTCGTCCGCGGGACTCGGAATGGTCCGAGACTTTGCGGGTGGCCTCCGTGTGCCAAAAATAGTCCACGGGAACAGCCGCCCCCAAAAATTAGCGCCCGAAGGTCGTGGTGCCAAAACCCCCCAGCGGAAAAATGGCCAAAAAACGAGTGGGCTATAGCCTTGGTGGGGGGCGTGGGCGAAGTTCGTCCGCCGGACTCGGAATGGCCCGAGACTTTGCGGGCGGCCTCCGTGTGCCAAAGATAAGCCACTGGCACAACCGCGCCCAAAAATTAGCCCTCGAAGGTCGGGGTGCCAAAACCCACCAGCGGAAAAATGACCAAAAAACGGGTGGGCTATAGCCTTGGTGGGGGGCGGGCGAAGTTCGTCCGCCAGACTCGGAATGGCCCGAGAATTTGGCGGCCACGTGTGCCAAAAATTAGCCACTGGCATAGCAGCGCCTAAAAATTAGCCCCGAAGGTCGGGTGCCAAAACCCACCAGCGGAAAATGACCAAAAACGGGTGGGCTATTGCCTTGGTGGGGGCGTGGTTCGCCGGACTCAGAATGGCCTGAGAATTTCCGGCGGCCTCCGTGTGCCAAAATAGGCCAGGGGCGAAACCGCACCCAAAAATTAGTGACCGAAGGCCGGGGGTGCCAAAACCCCAGCGGAAAAATGGCAAAAACGGGTGGGCTATAGCCTTGGTGGGGCATGGGCGGTTCGTCCACGGACTCGAATGGCCTGAGAATTTCCGGCGGCCTCCGTGTGCCAAAATAGGCCACTGGCACAGCCGCGCCTAAAAATTAGCGCCCAAGGTCGGGTGCCAAAACCCACCAGCGGAAAAATGGACAAAAACGGGTGGGGTTTTGCCTTGGTGGGGGCGTGGGCGGTTTGTCCGCCGGACTCGAATGGCCCGAGACTTTGCGGGCGGCCTCCGTGCCAAAATAGGCCACGGGCAAAGCCACAAGACAAAAATTAGCACCAAGGTCGGGATGCCAAAACCCCAGCAGAAAAATGGCGAAAAATGGGTGGGCTATAGCCTTGGTGGGGCGTGGCGAAGTTCGTCCGGACTCGAATGGCCCGAGACTTACCGGCGGCCTCCGTGTAAAAATGGCCACGGGCATAGCCGCCCAAAAATAAGCCCGATGGTCGGGGTGCCAAAACCCCAGCGGAAAAAATGGCGAAAAACGGGTGGGCTATAGACTTGGTGGGGGCGTGGCGAAGTTCGTCCTCCGGACTCGAATGGCCCGAGACTTTGTGAGCAGCCTCCGTGTGCCAAAATTGGCCACGGGCAAAGCCGCACAAAAATTAGCGCCCAAGGTCGGGATGCCAAAACCCCGCGGAAAATGGCGAAAACGGGTGGGCTATAGCCTTGGTGGGGGGCGTGGCGAAGTTCGTCCTCCGGACTGAATGGCCCGAGACTTTGCGGGCGGCCCCGTGTGCCAAAAAATTGCCACGGGCAAAGCCGCGGCCAAAAATTAGCGCCCGATGGACGGGTTGCCAAAAGCCCCCGCCGGAAAAATGGCCAAAAACGTGTGAGCTATAGCCTTGTTGGGGTGTGGGCGAGTTCGTCCGCCGGACTGAATGGCCCGAGACTTTGCGGGCGGCCCACGTGTGCTAAAAATAGGCCACGGGCAAAGCCGCTTAAAAATTAGCACCAAGGTCGGGATGCCAAAACCCCAGCAGAAAAATGGCGAAAAATGGGTGGGCTATAGCCTTGGTGGGCGGGCGGTTCGTCCTCCGGACTCAGAATGGCCCGAGACTTACCGGCGGCCTCCGTGTTAAAATGGCCACGGGCATAGCGCCCAAAAATAAGCCCCGATGGTCGGGTGCAAAACCCCAGCGGAAAATGGCGAAAAAATGGGTGGGCTATAGCCTTGGTGGGGGGCGTGGGCGAAGTTCGTCCTCCGGACTCAGAATGGCCCGAGACTTTGTGAGCAGCCTCCGTGTGCCAAAAATTGGCCACGGGCAAAGCCGCGCACAAAAATTAGCGCCCGAAGGTCGGGATGCCAAAACCCCCCTGCGGAAAAATGGCGAAAAAACGGGTGGGCTATAGCCTTGGTGGGGCGTGGCGGTTCCTCCGACTCAGAATGGCCCGAGACTTTTCGGGCGGCCTCCGTGTGCCAAAAAAATGGCCACGGCATAGCTGCCAAAAATTAGCACCCGATGGTCGGGTGCCAAAACCCCCAGCGGAAAAATGGCCAAAAACGTGAGCTATAGCCTTGTTGGGGGTGTGGGCGAGTTCGTCCGCCGGACTCGGAATGGCCCGAGACTTTGCGGGCGGCCTCCGTGTGCCAAAAATAGGCCACGGGCAAAGCCGCGCACAAAAATTAGCGCCCGAAGGTTGTGATGCATAAACCCCCCAGCGGAAAAATGGCCAAAAAACGTGTGGGCTATAGCCTTGGTGGGGGGTGTGGGCAAAGTTCCTCCGCAGGACTCGGCATGGCCCGAGACTTTGCGGGCGGCCTCCGTGTGCCAAAAATAGGCCACGGGCAAAGCCGCGCACAAAAATTAGCACCCGAAGGTCGGGGTGCCAAAACCCCCCAGCGGAAAAATGGCCAAAAAATGTGTGGGCTATAGCCTTGTTGGGGGGTGTAGGCGAAGTTCCTCCGCCGGACTCGGAATGGCCCGAGACTTTGTGGGTGGCCTCCGTGTGCCAAAAATAGGCCACGTGCAAAGCCGCGCAAAAAAATTAGCGCCCGAAAGTCGGGATACCAAAACCCCCCAGCGGAAAAATGGCGAAAAAACGGGTGGGCTATAGCCTTGGTGGGGGGCGTGGGCGAAGTTCGTCCTCCGGACTCGGAATGGCCCGAGACTTTGTGGGTGGCCTCCGTGTGCCAAAAAAAGGCCAACGGCAAAGCCGCGTAAAAATTAGCGCCCGAAAGTCGGGATACCAAAACCCCCCAGCGGAAAAATGGCGAAAAAACGGGTTGGCTATAGCCTTGGTGGGGGGCGTGGGCGAAATTCGTCCTCCGGACTCAGAATGGCCTGAGACTTTGCGTGCGGCCTCCGTGTGTCAAAAAATGGCCACGGACATAGCCGCTCCCAAAAATTAGCGCCCGATGGTCGGGGTGCCAAAACCCCCCAGCGGAAAAATGGCCAAAAAACGTGTGGGCTATAGCCTTGTTGGGGGGTGTGGGCGAAGTTCGCCCGCCGAACTCGGAATGGCCCGAGACTTTGCGGGCGGCCTCCATGTGCCAAAAATAGGCCACAAGCAAAGCCACGCACAAAAATTAGCGCCCGAAGGTCGGGATGCCAAAACCCCCCAGCGGAAAAATGGCGAAAAAACGGGAGGGCTATAGCCTTGGTGGGGGGCGTGGGCGAAGTTCGTCCTCCGGACTCAGAATGGCCCGAGACTTTGCAGGCTGCCTCCGTGTGCCAAAAAAAGGCCACGGGCATAGCCGCACCCAAAAATTAGCGCCCGAAGGTCGGGATGCCAAAACCCCCCAGCGGAAAAATGGCGAAAAAACGGGTGGGCTATAGCCTTGGTGGGGGGCATGGGCGAAGTTCGTCCTCCGGACTCAGAATGGCCCGAGACTTTGCAGGCGGCCTCCGTGTGCCAAAAAATGGCCACGGCATAGCCTTAAAAATTAGCACCCGATGGTCGGGGTGCCAAAACCCCCCAGCGGAAAAATGGCCAAAAAACGTTTGGGCTATAGCCTTGTTGGGGGGTGTGGGCGAAGTTCGTCCGCCGGACTCGGAATGGCCCGAGACTTTGCGGGCGGCCTCCGTGTGCCAAAAATAGGCCACGGGCAAAGCCACGCACAAAAATTAGCGCCCGAAGGTCGGGATGCCAAAACCCCCCAGCGGAAAAATGGCGAAAAAACGGGAGGGCTATAGCCTTGGTGGGGGGCGTGGGCGAAGTTCGTCCTCCGGACACGGAATGGCACGAGACTTTGTGGGCGGCCTCCGTGTGCCAAAAATAGGCCACGGGCAAAGCCGCGCACAAAAATTAGCGCCCGAAGGTCGGGATGCCAAAACCCCCCAGCGGAAAAATGGCGAAAAAACGGGAGGGCTATAGCCTTGGTGGGGGGCGTGGGCGAAGTTCGTCCTCCGGACTCGGAATGGCCCGAGACTTTATGGGCGGCCTCCGTGTGCCAAAAATAGGCCACGGGCAAAGCCGCGGACAAAAATTAGCGCCCGAAGGTCGGGATGCCAAAACCCCCCAGCGGAAAAATGGCGAAAAAACGGGTGGGCTATAGCCTTGGTGGGGGGCGTGGGCGAAGTTCGTCCTCCGGACTCAGAATGGCACGAGACTTACCGGGCGGCCTCCGTGTGCCAAAAAATGGCCACGGGCATAGCCGCGCCCAAAAATTAGCGCCCGATGGTCGGGGTGCCAAAACCCCCCAGCGGAAAAATGGCCAAAAAACGTTTGGGCTATAGCCTTGGTGGGGGGTGTGGGCGAAGTTCGTCCTCCGGACTCAGAATGGCCCGAGACTTACCGGGCGGCCTCCGTGTGCCAAAAATAGGCCACGAGTACAGCCGCGCCCAAAAATTAGCGCCCGATGGTCGGGGTGCCAAAACCCAGCAGCGGAAAAATGGCCAAAAAACGGGTGGGCTATAGCCTTGGTGGGGGGCGTGGACGAAGTTCGTCCGCAGGACTCGGAATGGCCCGAGACTTTGTGGGTGGCCTCCGTGTGCCAAAAATATGCCACGGGCAATGCCGCGCAAAAAAATTAGCGCCCGAAGGTCGGGATACCAAAACCCCCCAGCGGAAAAATGGCGAAAAAACGGGAGGGCTATAGCCTTGGTGGGGGGCGTGGGCGAAGTTCGTCCTCCGGACTCGGAATGGCCCGAGACTTTGTGGGCGGCCTCCGTGTGCCAAAAATAGGCCACGGGCAAAGCCGCGCACAAAAATTAGCACCCGAAGGTCGGGATACCAAAACCCTCCAGCGGAAAAATGGCGAAAAAACGGGTGGGCTATAGCATTGGTGGGGGGCGTGGGCGAAGTTCGTCCTCCGGACTCAGAATGGCCCGAGACTTTGCGGGCGGCCTCCGTGTGCCAAAAATAGGCCACGGGCAAAGCCGCGCACAAAAATTAGCGCCCGAAGGTCGGGATGCCAAAACCCCCCAGCGGAAAAATGGCCAAAAAACGTGTGGGCTATAGCCTTGTTGGGGGGTGTGGGCGAAGTTCGCCCGCCGAACTCGGAATGGCCCGAGACTTTGCGGGCGGCCTCAGTGTGCCAAAAATAGGCCACGGGAACAGCCGCCCCCAAAAATTAGCGCCCGAAGCTCCTGGTGCCAAAACCCCCCAGCGGAAAAATGGCCAAAAAACGAGTGGGCTATAGCCTTGTGGGGGGCGGTGGCGAAGTTCGTCCCGGACTCAGAATGGCCCGAGACTGGCGGCCTTCGTTCGCCTAAAATAGGCCACGGGGACAGACGCGTCCAAAAATTAGCGCCCAAAGGCCGGGTTGCCAAAACCCCCCAGCGGAAAAATGGCCAAAAAACGAGTGGGCTATAGCCTTGGTGTGGGGCGTGGGCGAAGTTCGTCTGCCGGATTTGGAATGGCCCGAGACTTTGCGGGCGGCCTCCGTGTGCCAAAAATAGGCCACGGGGACAGCGCGCCTAAAAATTAGCGCCCAAGGTCGGGGTGCCAAACCCACCAGCAGTAAAATGGCCAAAAAACGGGTGGGCTATAGCCTTGGTGGGGGGCGTGGGCGAAGTTCGTCCGCCGGACTCGGAATGGCCCGAGACTTTGTGGGTGGCCTCCGTGTGCCAAAAATAGGCCACGGGATAATCCGCGCATAAAAATTAGCGCCCGAAGGTCGGGATGCCAAAACCCCCCCGCAGAAAAATGGCGAAAAAACGGGTGGGCTATAGCCTTGGTGGGGGGCGTGGGCGAAGTTCGTCCTCCGGACTCAGAATGGCCTGAGACTTTGCGTGCAGCCTCCGTGTACCAAAAATAGGCCACGGGCACAGCCACGCCAAAAAATTAGCGCCCGAAGGTCGGCGTGCCAAAACCCCCCGAGCGGAAAAATGGCCAAAAATCAGGTGGGCTATAGCCTTGGTGGGGGGTGTGGGCGAAGTTTGTCCGCTGACTCGGAATCGTCCGAGACTTATGCGGGTGGCCTCCGTGCCAAAATAGGCCACGGAACAGCCGACCCAAAAATTAGCGCCCAAGGTCGTGGTGCCAAAACCCCAGCGGGAAAATGGCCAAAAAACGGGTGGGCTATTGCCTTGGTGGGGGGCGTGGGCGAAGTTCGTCCGCCGGACTCAGAATGGCCCGAGACTTTGCGGGCGGCCTCCGTGTGCCAAAAATATGCCACGGGGACAGACGCGCCCAAAAATTAGCGCCCGAAGGCCGGGTTGCAAAAACCCCCCAGCGGAAAAATGGCCAAAAAACGAGTGGGCTATAGCCTTGGTGGGGGGCGTGGGCGAAGTTCGTCCGCCGGACTCGGAATGGCCCGAGACTTTGTGGGTGGCCTCCGTGTGCCAAAAATAGGCCGCGGGATAATCCGCGCATAAAAATTAGCGCCCGAAGGTCGGGATGCCAAAACCCCCCAGCAGAAAAATGGCGAAAAAACGGGTGGGCTATAGCCTTGGTGGGGGGCGTGGGCGAAGTTCGTCATCCGGACTCAGAATGGCCTGAGACTTTGCGTGCGGCCTCCGTGTACCAAAAATAGGCCACGGGCACAGCCACGCCAAAAAATTAGCGCCCGAAGGTCGGCGTGCCAAAACCCCCCGAGCGGAAAAATGGCCAAAAATCAGGTGGGCTATAGCCTTGGTGGGGGGTGTGGGCGAAGTTTGTCCGCGGGACTCGGAATCGTCCGAGACTTTGCGGGTGGCCTCCGTGTGCCAAAAATAGGCCACGGGAACAGCCGACCCCAAAAATTAGCGCCCGAAGGTCGTGGTGCCAAAACCCCCCAGCGGGAAAATGGCCAAAAAACGAGTGGGCTATAGCCTTGGTGGGGGGCGTGGGCGAAGTTCGTCCGCCGGACTCAGAATGGCCCGAGACTTTGCGGGCGGCCTCCGTGTGCCAAAAATATGCCACGGGGACAGACGCGCCCAAAAATTAGCGCCCGAATGCCGGGTTGCAAAAACCCCCCAGCGGAAAAATGGCCAAAAAACGAGTGGGCTATAGCCTTGGTGGGGGGCGTGGGCGAAGTTCGTCCGCCGGACTCGGAATGGCCCGAGACTTTGTGGGTGGCCTCCGTGTGCCAAAAATAGGCCATGGGATAATCCGCGCATAAAAATTAGCGCCCGAAGGTCGGGATGCCAAAACCCCCCCGCAGAAAAATGGCGAAAAAACGGGTGGGCTATAGCCTTGGTGGGGGGCGTGGGCGAAGTTCGTCCTCCGGACTCAGAATGGCCTGAGACTTTTCGTGCGGCCTCCGTGTACCGAAAATAGGCCACGGGCACAGCCACGCCAAAAAATTAGCGCCCAAAGGTCGGCGTGCCAAAACCCCCCGAGCGGAAAAATGGCCAAAAATCAGGTGGGCTATAGCCTTGGTGGGGGGTGTGGGCGAAGTTTGTCCGCGGGACTCGGAATCATCCGAGACTTTGCGGGTGGCCTCCGTGTGCCAAAAATAGGCCACGGGAACAGCCGCCCCCAAAAATTAGCGCCCGAAGGTCGTGGTGCCGAAACCCCCCAGCGGGAAAATGGCCAAAAAACGAGTGGGCTATAGCCTTGGTGGGGGGCGTGGGCGAAGTTCGTCCGCCGGACTCGGAATGGCCCGAGACTTTGCGGGCGGCCTCCGTGTGCCAAAAATATGCCACGGAGACAGACGCGCCCAAAAATTAGCGCCCGAAGGCCGGGTTGCAAAAACCCCCCAGCGGAAAAATGGCCAAAAAACGAGTGGGCTATAGCCTTGGTGGGGGGCGTGGGCGAAGTTCGTCCGCCGGACTCGGAATGGCCCGAGACTTTGCGGGCGTCCTCCGTGTGCCAAAAATAGGCCACTGGCACAGCCGCGCCCAAAAATTAGCGCCCGAAGGTCGGGGTGCCAAAACCCACCAGCGGAAAAATGGCCAAAAAACGGGTGGGCTATAGCCTTGGTGGGGGGCGCGGTTCGTCCGGACTCGGAATGGCCCGAGACTTTGCGGGCGGCCTCCGTGTGCCAAAAATAGGCCACGTGCACAGCCGTGCCCAAAAATTAGCACCCGAAGGTCGGGATGCCAAAACCCCCCAGCGGAAAAATGGCGAAAAAACGGGTGGGCTATAGCCTTGGTGGGGGGCGTGGGCGAAGTTCGTGCTCGGACTCAGAATGGCCTGAGACTTTGCATGCGGCCTCCAGCCAAAAATGGCCACGGTATTGCCAAAAATTAGCGCCCGATGGTCGGGTGCCAAAACCCCAGCGGAAAATGGCCAAAAACGTGTGGGCTATAGCCTTGTTGGGGGTGTGGGCGAAGTTCGTCTCGGACTCGGAATGGCCCGAGACTTTGCGGGCGGCCTCCGTGTGCCAAAAATAGGCCACGGGACAGACGCGCCCAAAATTAGCGCCAAGGCCGGGTTGCAAAACCCCAGCGGAAAAATGGCCAAAAACGAGTGGGCTATAGCCTTGGTGGGGGCGTGGCGAAGTTCGTCCGCTGACTCGAATGGCCCGAGACTTTGCGGGTGGCCTCCGTGTCCCAAAATAGGCCACGGCACAGCCGCGCCAAAATTAGCGCCCGAAGTCGGGTGCCAAGACCCACCAGCGGAAAAATGGCCAAAAAACGGGTGGGCTATAGCCTTGGTGCTGGGCGTAGGCGAAGTTCGTCCGCCGGACTCGGAATGGCACGAGACTTTGTGGGTGGCCTCCGTGTGCCAAAAATAGGCCACGGGCAAAGCCGCGCACAAAAATTAGCGCCCGAAGGTCGGGATGCCAAAACCCCCCAGCGGAAAAATGGCCAAAAAACGTGTGGGCTATAGCCTTGGTGGGGGGTGTGGGCGAAGTTCGTCCGCCGGACTCGGAATGGCCCGAGACTTTGCGGGCGGCCTCCGTGTGCATAAAATAGGCCACGGGCACAGCCGCGCCCAAAAATTAGTGCCCGAAGTTCGGGATGCCAAAACCCCCCAGCGGAAAAATGGCGAAAAAACGGGAGGGCTATAGCCTTGGTGGGGGGCGTGGGCGAAGTTCGTCCTCCGGACTCGGAATGGCCCGAGACTTTGTGGGCGGCCTCCGTGTGCCAAAAATAGGCCATGGGCAAAGCCGCGCACAAAAATTAGCGCCCGAAGGTCGGGATGCCAAAACCCCCCAGCGGAAAAGTGGCGAAAATACGGGTGGGCTATAGCCTTGGTGGGGGGCGTGGGCGAAGTTCGTCCTCCGGACTCAGAATGGCCCGAGACTTTGCGGGCGGCCTCCGTGTGCCAAAAATAGGCCACGGGCAAAGCCGCGCACAAAAATTAGGACCCGAAGGTGGGGATGCCAAAACCCCCCAGCGGAAAAATGGTCAAAAAACGTGTGGGCTATAGCCTTGGTGGGGGGTGTGGGCGAAGTTCGTCCGCCGGACTCGGAATGGCCCGAGACTTTGCGGGCAGCCTCCGTGTGCGAAAAATAGGCCACGGGCACAGCCGCGCCCAAAAATTAGCGCCCGAAGTTCGGGATGCCAAAACCCCCCAGCGGAAAAATGGCGAAAAAACGGGAGGGCTATAGCCTTGGTGGGGGGCGTGGGCGAAGTTCGTCCTCCGGACTCGGAATGCCCGAGACTTTGTGGGCGGCCTCCGTGTGCCAAAACTAGGCCATGGGCAAAGCCGTGCACAAAAATTAGCGCCCGAAGGTCGGGATGCCAAAACCCCCCAGCGGAAAAGTGGCGAAAAAACGGGTGGGCTATAGCCTTGGTGGGGGGCGTGGGCGAAGTTCGTCCTCCGGACTCAGAATGGCCCGAGACTTTGCGGGCGGCCTCCGTGTGCCAAAAATAGGCCACGGGCAAAACCGCGCACTAAAATTAGCGCCCGAAGGTCGGGATGCCAAAACCCCCCAGCGGAAAAATGGCCAAAAAACGTGTGGGCTATAGCCTTGGTTGGGGGTGTGGGCGAAGTTCGTCCGCCGGACTCGGAATGGCCCGAGACTTTGTGGGTGGCCTCCGTGTGCCAAAAATAGGCCACGTGCAAAGCCGCGCACAAAAATTAGCGCCCGAAGGTCGGGGTGCCAAAACCCACCAGCGGAAAAATGGCCAAAAAACGGGTGGGCATAGCCTTGGCGGGGGGCGTAGGGGAAGTTCGTCCGCCGGACTCGGAATGGCCCGAGACTTTGTGGGTGGCCTCCGTGTGCCAAAAATAGGCCACGGGCAAAGCCGCGCACAAAAATTAGCGCCCGAAAGTCGGGATGCCAAAACCCCCCAGCGGAAAAATGGCGAAAAAACGGATGGGCTATAGCCTTGGTGGGGGGCGTGGGCGAAGTTCGTCCTCCGGACTCAGAATGGCCCGAGACTTTGCGGGCGGCCTCCGTGTGCCAAAAATAGGCCACGGGCAAAGCCGCGCACTAAAATTAGCGCCCGAAGGTCGGGATGCCAAAACCCCCCAGCGGAAAAATGGCCAAAAAACGTGTGGGCTATAGCCTTGGTTGGGGGTGTGGGCGAAGTTCGTCCGCCAGACTCGGAATGGCCCGAGACTTTGCGGATGGCCTCCGTGTGCCAAAAATAGGCCACGGGCACAGCCGCGCCCAAAAATTAGCGCCCGAAGGTCGGGGTGCCAAAACCCACCAGCGGAAAAATGGCCAAAAAACGGGTGGGCATAGCTACGGGGGCGAGGCGAAGTTCGTCCTCGGACTCGGAATGGCCCGAGACTTTGTGGGTGGCCTCCGTGGTGCCAAAATAGGCCACGGCAAAGCCGCACAAAAATTAGCGCCCAAAGTCGGATGCCAAAACCCCAGCGGAAAAATGGCCAAAAACGGGTGGGCATAGCCTTGGTGGGGGCGGGCAAATTCCTCCGGACTCAGAATGGCCTGAGACTTTGCGCGCGCCTCCGTGTGTCAAAAATGGCCACGGACATAGCCGCTCCCAAAATTAGCGCCCGATGGTCGGGTGCCAAAACCCCAGCGGAAAATGGCCAAAAACGTGTGGGCTATAGCCTTGTTGGGGGTGGGCGGTTCGCCCGCCGAACTCGGAATGGCCCGAGACTTTGCGGGCGGCCTCAGTGTGCCAAAAATAGGCCACGGGAACAGCCTTCCCCAAAAATTAGCGCCCGAAGCTCCTGGTGCCAAAACCCCCCAGCGGAAAAATGGCCAAAAAACGAGTGGGCTATAGCCTTGGTGGGGGGCGTGGGCGAAGTTCGTCCGCCGGACTCAGAATGGCCCGAGACTTTGCGGGCGGCCTTCGTGCGCCAAAAATAGGCCACGGGGACAGACGCGTCCAAAAATTAGCGCCCAAAGGCCGGGTTGCCAAAACCCCCCAGCGGAAAAATGGCCAAAAAACGAGTGGGCTATAGCCTTGGTGTGGGGCGTGGGCGAAGTTCGTCTGCCGGATTTGGAATGGCCCGAGACTTTGCGGGCGGCCTCCGTGTGCATAAAATAGGCCACTGGCACAGCCGCGCCTAAAAATTAGCGCCCGAAGGTCGGGGTGCCAAAACCCACCAGCAGAAAAATGGCCAAAAAACGGGTGGGCTATAGCCTTGGTGGGGGGCGTGGGCGAAGTTCGTCCGCCGGACTCGGAATGGCCCGAGACTTTGTGGGTGGCCTCCGTGTGCCAAAAATAGGCCACGGGATAATCCGCGCATAAAAATTAGCGCCCGAAGGTCGGGATGCCAAAACCCCCCAGCAGAAAAATGGCGAAACCACGGGTGGGCTATAGCCTTGGTGGGGGGCGTGGGAGAAGTTCGTCATCCGGACTCAGCATGGCCTGAGACGTTGCGTGCGGCCTCCGTGGACCAAAAATAGGCCACGGGCACAGCCACGCCAAAAAATTAGCGCCCGAAGGTCGGCGTGCCAAAACCCCTAAGCGGAAAATGGCTAAAATCAGGTGGGCTATAGCCTTGGTGGGGTGTGGGCGAAGTTTGTCCGCGGACTCGGAATCGTCCGAGACTTTGCGGTGGCCTCCGTGGTGCCAAAAATAGGCCACGGGAACAGCCGACTCCAAAATTAGCGCCCGAAGGTCGTGGTGCCAAAACCCCAGCGGAAAATGGCCAAAAACGAGTGGGCTATAGCCTTGGTGGGGCGTGGTTCGTCCGGACTCGAATGGCCCGAGACTTTGCGGCGGCCTCCGTGTGCCAAAATATGCCACGGGACAGACGCGCCAAAAATTAGCGCCCGAATGCCGGGTTGGAAAACCCCAGCGGAAAATGGCCAAAAACGAGTGGGCTATAGCCTTGGTGGGGGCGGCGAAGTTCGTCCACTGACTAATGGCCCGAGACTTTGTGGGTGGCCTCCGTGTGCCAAAAATAGGCCATGGGATAATGATAAAAATTAGCGCCAAGGTCGGGATGCCAAAACCCCCGCAGAAAAATGGCGAAAACGGGTGGGCTATAGCCTTGGTGGGGGCGTAAGTTCGTCTCCGGACTCAGAATGGCCTGAGACTTTGCGTGCCGCCTCCGTGTACCAAAATAGGCCACGGGCACAGCCACGCCTAAAAATTAGCGCCCGAAGGTGCCAAAACCCCCGAGCGGAAAATGGCCAAAAATCAGGTGGGCTATAGCCTTGGTGGGGGTGTGGGCGAAGTTTGTCCGCTGGACTCGGAATCGCCCGAGACTTTGGTGGCCTCCGTGCCAAAAATAGGCCACGGAACAGCCGCCCAAAAATTAGCGCCCAAGGTCGTGGTGCGAAACCCCAGCGGGAAAATGGCCAAAAACGAGTGGGCTATAGCCTTGGTGGGGGGGCGAAGTTCGTCCGGACTGAATGGCCCGAGACTTTTGCGGGCGGCCTCCGTGTGCCAAAATATGCCACGGAGACAGACGCGCCAAAAATTAGCGCCCGAAGGCCGGGTTGCAAAACCCCAGCGGAAAATGGCCAAAAACGAGTGGGCTATAGCCTTGGTGGGGGCGTGGGCGAAGTTCGTCCACTGACTCGGAATGGCCCGAGACTTTGCGGCGGCCTCCGTGTGCCAAAAATATGCCACGGAGACAGACGCGCCCAAAATTAGCGCCCGAAGGCCGGGTTGCAAAACCCCAGCGGAAAATGGCCAAAAACGAGTGGGCTATAGCCTTGGTGGGGCGGGCGAAACTGGACTCGGAATGGCCCGAGACTTTGGCGGCCTCCGTGTGCCAAAAATAGGCGGGGACAGACGCGCCAAAAATTAAAGGCCGGGTTGCAAAACCCCAGCGGAAAAATGGCTAAAAACGAGTGGGCTATAGCCTTGGTGCGGGGCGTTGGCGAAGTTCGTCCGCCGGACTCGGAATGGCCCGAGACTTTGCGGGCGTCCTCCGTGTGCCAAAAATAGGCCACTGGCACAGCCGCGCCCAAAAATTAGCGCCCGAAGGTCGGGGTGCCAAAACCCACCAGCGGAAAAATGGCCAAAAAACGGGTGGGCTATAGCCTTGGTGGGGGCGTTCGTCCGGACTCGAATGGCCCGAGACTTTACGGGCGGCCTCCGTGGTAAAATAGGCCACGAGCACAGCCGCGCCAAAAATTAGCACACGAAGGTCGGGATGCCAAAACCCCCCAGCGGAAAAATGGCGAAAAAACGGGTGGGCTATAGCCTTGGTGGGGGGCGTGGGCGAAGTTCGTGCTCCGGACTCAGAATGGCCTGAGACTTTGCATGCGGCCTCCGTAGCAAAAATGGCCACGGGTATTGCCGCCAAAATTAGCGCCCGATGGTCGGGTGCCAAAACCCCCAGCGGAAAATGGCCAAAAACGTGGGCTATAGCCTTGTTGGGGGTGTGGGCGAAGTTCGTCCGGGACTCGGAATGGCCCGAGACTTTGCGGGCGGCCTCCGTGTACCAAAAATAGGCCACGGGACAGACGCGCCCAAAAATTAGCGCCCAAGGGGTTGCAAAACCCCCAGCGGAAAAATGGCCAAAAACGAGTGGGCTATAGCCTTGGTGGGGGCGTGGCGAAGTTCGGTCCGCCGGACCCGGAATGGCCGTACACTTTGCGGGCGTCCTCCGTGTGCCAAAAATAGGCCACTGGCACAGCCGCGCCCAAAAATTAGCGCCCGAAGGTCGGGGTGCCAAAACCCACCAGCGGAAAAATGGCCAAAAAACGGGTGGGCTATAGCCTTGGTGGGGGGCGTTGGCGAAGTTCGTCCGCCGCACTCGGAATTGCCCGAGACTTTACGGGCGGCCTCCGTGTGCCAAAAATAGGCCACGAGCACAGCCGCGCCCAAAAATTAGCACCCGAAGGTCGGGATGCCAAAACCCCCCAGCGGAAAAATGGCGAAAAAACGGGTGGGCTATAGCCTTGGTGGGGGGCGTGGGCGAAGTTCGTGCTCCGGACTCAGAATGGCCTGAGACTTTGCATGCGGCCTCCGTGTGCCAAAAATATGCCACGGGGACAGACGCGCCCAAAAATTAGCGCCCGAATGCCGGGTTGCAAAAACCCCCCAGCGGAAAAATGGCCAAAAAACGAGTGGGCTATAGCCTTGGTGGGGGCGGGCGAAGTTCGTCCGGAGTCGGAATGGCCCGAGACTTTGTGGGTGGCCTCCGTGTGCCAAAAATAGGCCATGGGATAATCCGCGCATAAAAATTAGCGCCCGAAGGTCGGGATGCCAAAACCCCCCCGCAGAAAAATGGCGAAAAAACGGGTGGGCTATAGCCTTGGTGGGGGGCGTGGGCGAAGTTCGTCCTCCGGACTCAGAATGGCCTGAGACTTTGCGTGCAGCCTCCGTGTACCAAAAATAGGCCACGGGCACAGCCACGCCAACAAATTAGCTCGAAGGTCGGGCGTAAAACCCCGAGCGGAAAAATGGCCAAAAATCTGGTGGGCTATAGCCTTGGTGGGGGGTGTGGGCGAAGTTTGTCCGCGGGACTCGGAATCGTCCGAGACTTTGCGGGCGTCCACCGTGTTCCAAAAATAGGCCACGGGGACAGACGCGCCCAAAAATTAGCGCCCAAGGTTGCAAAACCCCCAGCGGAAAATGGCCAAAAACGAGTGGGCTATAGCCTTGGTGGGGGCGTGGCGATGTTCGTCCTGACTCTGAATGGCCCGAGACTTTGCGGGTGGCCTCCGTGTGCCAAAATAGGCCACGGCACAGCCGCCCTAAAAATTAGCGCCCGAAAGTCGGGTGCCAAGACCCACCAGCGGAAAAATGGCCAAAAACGGGTGGGCTATAGCCTTGGTGCTGGGCGAGGCGAAGTTCGTCCGCCCGGACTCGGAATGGCACGAGACTTTGTGGGTGGCCTCCGTGGTGCCAAAAATAGGCCACGGGCAAAGCCGCAAGACAAAAATTAGCGCCCAAGGTCGGGATGCCAAAACCCCAGCGGAAAAATGGCGAAAACGGGTGGGCTATAGCCTTGGTGGGGCGTGGCGAAGTTCGTCCGGACTCAGAATGGCCCGAGACTTACCGGCGGCCTCCGTGTGCCAAAAAAAGGCCACGGGCAAAGACGCGCCCAAAAATTAGTGCCCGATGGTCGGGTTGCCAAAACCCCCCAGCGGAAAAATGGCGAAAAAATGGGTGGGCTATAGCCTTGGTGGGGGGCGTGGGCGAAGTTCGTCCTCCGGACTCAGAATGGCCTGAGACTTTGCGGGCGGCCTCCTTGTGACAAAAATTGGCTACGGGCATAACCGCGCCCAAAAATTAGCGCCCGAAGGTCGGCGTGCCAAAACCCCCCGAGCGGAAAAATGGCCAAAAATCAGGTGGGCTATAGCCTTGGTGGGGGGTGTGGGCGAAGTTTGTCCGCGGGACTCGGAATCGTCCGAGACTTTGCGGGCGTCCACCGTGTGCCAAAAATAGGCCACGGGGACAGACGCGCCCAAAAATTAGCGCCCAAGGTTGCAAAACCCCCAGCGGAAAATGGCCAAAAACGAGTGGGCTATAGCCTTGTGGGGCGTGGGCGATGTTGGTCCGCGGGACTCGGAATGGCCCGAGACTTTGCGGGTGGGCTCCGTGTGCCAAAAATAGGCCACGGGCACAGCCGCGCCCAAAAATTAGCGCCCGAAAGTCGGGGTGCCAAGACCCACCAGCGGAAAAATGGCCAAAAAACGGGTGGGCTATAGCCTTGGTGCTGGGCGAAGTTTGTCCGCCGGACTCGAATGGCACGAGACTTTGTGGGTGGCCTCCGTGTGCCAAAATAGGCCACGGCAAAGCCAAGACAAAAATTAGCACCCAAGGTCGGGATGCCAAAACCCCAGCGGAAAAATGGCGAAAAAACGGGTGGGCTATAGCCTTGGTGGGGGGCGTGGGCGAAGTTCGTCCTCCGGACTCAGAATGGCCCGAGACTTACCGGGCGGCCTCCGTGTGCCAAAAAATGGCCACGGGTATAGCCGCGCCCAAAAATTAGTGCCCGATGGTCGGGTTGCCAAAACCCCCCAGCGGAAAAATGGCGAAAAAATGGGTGGGCTATAGCCTTGGTGGGGGGCGTGGGCGAAGTTCGTCCTCCGGACTCAGAATGGCCTGAGACTTTGTGGGCGGCCTCCTTGTGACAAAAATTGGCTACGGGCATAACCGCGCCCAAAAATTAGCGCCCGATGGTCGGGGTGCCAAAACCCCCCAGCGGAAAAATGGCCAAAAAACGTGTGGGCTATAGCCTTGTTGGGGGGTGTGGGCGAATTTCATCCGCCGGACTCGGAATGGCCCGAGACTTTGCGGGTGACCTCCGTGTGCCAAAAATAGGCAACGGGCACAGCCACGCCCAAAATTTACTGCACGAAGGTCGGCGTGCCAAAACCCCCGAGTGGAAAAATGGCCAAAAATCAGGTGGGCTATAGCCTTGGTGGGGGGCGTGGGCGAAGTTCGTCTGCCGGACTCGGAATGGCCCGAGACTTTGCGGGCGGCCTCCGTGTGCAAAAAATAGGCCACGGGAACAGCCGCGCCCAAAAATTAGCGCCCGAAGGTCGGGGTGCCAAAACCCACCAGCGGAAAATTGGCGAAAAAACGGGTGGGCTATAGCCTTGGTGGGGGGCGTGGGCGAAGTTCGTCCGCCGGACTCGGAATGGCCCGAGAATTTGCGGGCGGCCTCCGTGTGCCAAAAATAGGCCACGGGCACAGCCGCGCCCAAAAATTAGCACCCGAAGGTCGGGATGCCAAAACCCCCCAGCGGAAATATGGCGAAAAAACGGGTGGGCTATAGCCTTGGTGGGGGGCGTGGGCGAAGTTCGTCCTCCGGACTCAGAATGGCCCGAGACTTTGCAGGCGGCCTCCGTGTGCCAAAAAATGGCCACGGGCACAGCCGCGCCCAAAAATTAGCGCCCGAAGGTCGGGATGCCAAAACCCCCCAGCGGAAAAATGGCGAAAAAACGGGTGGGCTATAGCCTTGGTGGGGGGCGTGGGCGAAGTTCGTCCTCCGGACTCAGAATGGCCCGAGACTTTGCGGGCGGCCTCCGTGTGCCAAAAAATGGCCACGGGCATAGCCGCGTCCAAAAATTAGCGCCCGAAGGTCGGGATGCCAAAACCCCCCAGCGGAAAAATGGCGAAAAAACGGGTGGGCTATAGCCTTGGTGGGGGGCGTGGGCGAAGTTCGTCCTCCGGACTCGGAATGGCCCGAGACTTTGCGGGCGGCCTCCGTGTGCCAAAAAATGGCCACGGGCATAGCTGCGTCCAAAAATTAGCGCCCGAAGGTCGGGATGCCAAAACCCCCCAGCGGACAAATGGCGAAAAAACGGGTGGGCTATAGCCTTGGTGGGGGGCGTGGGCGAAGTTCGTCCTCCGGACTCAGAATGGCCCGAGACTTTGCGGGCGGCCTCCGTGTGCCAAAAAATGGCCAGGGGCATAGCCGCGCCCAAAAATTAGCGCCCGAAGGTCGGGATGCCAAAACCGCCCAGCGGAAAAATGGCGAAAAAACGGGTGGGCTATAGCCTTGGTGGGGGGCGTGGTTCGTCCTCGGACTCAGAATGGCCCGAGACTTTGGGGCGGCCTCCAGCAAAATGGCCACGGGCATAGCCGCGCCCAAAAATTAGCGCCCGATGGTCGGGGTGCCAAAATCCCCCAGCGGAAAAATGGCCAAAAAACGTGTGGGCTATAGCCTTGGTGGGGGGCGTGGGCGAAGTTCGTCCGCCCGACTCAGAAAGGCCCGAGACTTTGCGGGCGGCCTCTGTGTGCCAAAAATAGGCCACGGGCAAAGCCGCGCACAAAAATTAGCGCCCGAAGGTCGGGATGCCAAAACCCCCCAGCGGAAAAATGTCCAAAAAACGGGTGGGCTATAGCCTTGGTGGGGGGCGTGGGCGAAGTTCGTCCTCCGGACTCGGAAGGGCCCGAGACTTTGTGGGAGGCCTCCGTGTGCCAAAAATAGGCCACGGGCAAAGCCGCGCACAAAAATTAGCGCCCGAAGGTCGGGATGCCAAAACCCCAGCGGAAAAATCGCAAAAACGGGTGGGCTATAGCCTTGGGGGCGTGGCGGTTCGTCCTCCGGACTCAGAATGGCCCGAGACTTTGCGGGCGTCTTCCGTGTGCCAAAAAATGGCCACGGGCATAGCCGCGTCCAAAAATTAGCGCCCGAAGGTCGGGATGCCAAAACCTCCCAGCGGAAAAATGGCGAAAAAACGGGTGGGCTATAGCCTTGGTGGGGGGCGTGGGCGAAGTTCGTCCTCCGGACTCAGAATGGCCCGAGACTTTGCGGGCGGCCTCCGTGTGCCAAAAAATGGCCACGGGCACAGCCGCGCCCAAAAATTAGTGCCCGATGGTCGGGATGCCAAAACCCCCCAGCGGAAAAATGGCGAAAAAACGGGTGGGCTATAGCCTTAGCGGGGGGCGTGGGCAAAGTTTGTCCTCCGGACTCAGAATGGCCCGAGACTTACCGGGCGGCCTCCGTGTGCCAAAAAATGGCCACAGGCATAGCCAAGCCCAAAAATTAGCGCCGATGGTCGGGTGCCAAAACCCCCAGCGGAAATATGGCCAAAAACGTGTGGGCTATAGTGGGGGTGTGGGCGAAGTTCGTCCGCCGGACTCGGAATGGCCCGCGACTTTGCGGGCGGCCTCCGTGTGCCAAAAATAGGCCACGGGCACAGCCGCGCCCAAAAATTAGCGCCCGAAGGTCGGGGTGCCAAAACCCACCACCGGACATATGTCCAAAAAACGGGTGGGCTATAGCCTTGGTGCTGGGCGAGCGAAGTTCGTCCGACAAACCTGGAATGGCCCGAGACTTTGTGGGTGGCCGTGTGCCAAAATTGGCCACGGGCAAAGCCACAGACAAAAATTAGCGCCCGAAAGTCGGGATGCCAAAACCCCCCAGCGGAAAAATGGCGAAAAAACGGGTGGGCTATAGCCTTGGTGGGGGGCGTAGGCGAAGTTCGTCCGCCGGACTCGGAATGGCCCGAGACTTTGTGGGTGGCCTCCGTGTTCCAAAAATAGGCCACGGGCAAAGCCGCGCACAAACATTAGCGCCCAAAAGTCGGGATGCCAAAACCCCCCAGCGGAAAAATGGCCAAAAAACAGATGGGCTATAGCCTTGGTGGGGGGCGGGGGCGAAGCTCGTCCTCCGGACTCAGAATGGCCCGAGACTTTGCGGGCGGCCTCCGTGTGCCAAAAATAGGCCACGGGGACAGACGCGCCCAAAAATTAGCGCCCGAAGGCCGGGTTGCCAAAACCCCCCAGCGGAAAAATTGCCAAAAAACGAGTGGGCTATAGCCTTGGTAGGGGGTGTGGGCGAAGTTCGTCCGCCGGACTCGGAATGGCCCGAGACTTTGCGGGCGGCCTCCGTGTGCCAAAAATAGGCCACGGGCACAGCCACGCCCAAAAATTAGCGCCCAAGGTCGGTGCAAAACCCACCAGCGGAAAATGGCCAAAAACGGGTGGGCTATAGCCTTGGTGGGGCGAAGTTCGTCCGGACTCGGAATGGCCCAGACTTTGTGGGTGGCCTCCGTGGTGCTAAAATAGGCCACGGGCATAACCGCGCCTAAAAATTAGCTCCCGATGGTCGGGTTCCAAAACCCCCAGCGGAAAATGGCTTAAAAACGGGTGGGCTATAGCCTTGGTGGGGGCGTGGCGAAGTTCGTCCTCCGGACTCAGAATGGCCCGAGACTTACCGGGAGGCCTCCGTGTGCCAAAAAATTGCCACGGGCATAGCCGCGCCCAAAAATTAGCGCCCGATGGTCGGGTTGCCAAAACCCCCCAGCGGAAAAATGGCGAAAAAACGGGTGGGCTATAGCCTTGGTGGGGGGCGTGGGCGAAGTTCGTCCTCCGGACTAAGAATGGCCCGAGAATTTGCGGGCGGCCTCCGTGTGCCAAAAAATGGCCACGGGCATAACCGCGCCCAAAAATTAGCGCCCGATGGTCGGGGTGCCAAAAGCCCCCAGCGGAACAATGGCCAAAAAACGTGTGGGCTATAGACTTGTTGGGGGGTGTGGGCGAAGTTCGTCCGCCGGACTCGGAATGGCCCGAGACATTGCGGGCAGCCTCCGTGTGTAAGAAATAGGCCACGGGCACAGCCGCGCCCAAAAATTAGCGCCCGAAGGTCGGGGTGCCAAAACCCACCAGCGGAAAAATTGCCAAAAAATGGGTGGGCTATAGCCTTGGTGGGGGGCGTGGGCGAAGTTCGTCCGCCGGACTCGGAATGGCCCGAGACTTTGTGGGTAGCCTCCGTGTGCCAAAAATAGGCCACGGATAAGCCGCAAGATAAAGATTAGCCCAAGGTCGGGATGCCAAAACCCCCCAGCGGAAAAATGACGAAAAAACGGGTGGGCTATAGCCTTGGTGGGGAGCGTGGGCGAAGTTCGTCCACCGGACTCAGAATGGCCTGAGACTTTGCGGGCGGCCTCCGTGTGCCAAAAAATGGCCACGGGCATAGCCGCGCCCAAAAATTATCGCCCGATGGTCGGGGTGCCAAAACCCCCCAGAGGAAAAATGGCCAAAAAACGTGTGGGCTATAGCCTTGGTGGGGGGTGTGGGCGAAGTTCGTCCTCCGGAATCAGAATGGCCCGAGACTTACCGGGCAGCCTCCGTGTGCCAAAAATAGGCCACGAGCACAGCCGCGCCCAAAAATTAGCACCCGATGGTCGGGGTGCCAAAACCCCCCAGCGGAAAAATGGCGAAAAAACGGGTGGGCTAAAGGCTTGGTGGGAGGCGTGGTTGAAGTTCGTCCGCCGGACTCGGAATGGCCCCAGACTTTGCGGGCGGCCTCCGTGTGCCAAAAATAGGCCACGGGCAGAGCCGCGCCCAAAAATTAGCGCCCGGAAGTCGGGGTGCCAAAACCCCCCAGCGGAAAAATGGCCAAAAAACGTGTGGGCTATAGCCTTGGTGGGGGGCGTGGGCGAAGTTCGTCTGCCGGATTGGGAATGGCCCGAGACTTTGCGGGCGACCTCCGTGTGCAAAAAATAGGCCACTGGCACAGCCGCGCCCAAAAATTAGCGCCCGAAGGTCGGGGTGCCAAAACCCACCAGCGGAAAAATGGCCAAAAAATGGGTGGGCTATAGCCTTGGTGGGGGGCGTGGGCGAAGTTCGTCCGCCGGACTCGGAATGGCCCGAGACTTTGTGGGTAGCCTCCGTGTGCCAAAAATAGGCCACGGGATAAGCCGCGCATAAAGATTAGCGCCCGAAGGTCGGGATGCCAAAACCCCCCAGCGGAAAAATGACGAAAAAACGGGTGGGCTATAGCCTTGGTGGGGAGCGTGGGCGAAGTTCGTCCACCGGACTCAGAATGGCCGGAGACTTTGCGGGCGGCCTCCAGTTAAAAATGGCCACGGCCATAGCCGCGCCCAAAAATTATCGCCCGATGGTCGGGGTGCCAAAACCCCCCAGAGGAAAAATGGCCAAAAAACGTGTGGGCTATAGCCTTGGTGGGGGGTGTGGGCGAAGTTCGTCCTCCGGAATCAGAATGGCCCGAGACTTACCGGGCAGCCTCCGTGTGCCAAAAATAGGCCACGAGCACAGCCGCGCCCAAAAATTAGCACCCGATGGTCGGGGTGCCAAAACCCCCCAGCGGAAAAATGGCGAAAAAACGGGTGGGCTAAAGGCTTGGTGGGAGGCGTGGTTGAAGTTCGTCCGCCGGACTCGGAATGGCCCCAGACTTTGCGGGCGGCCTCCGTGTGCCAAAAATAGGACACGGGCAGAGCCGCGCCCAAAAATTAGCGCCCGGAAGTCGGGGTACCAAAACCCCCCAGCGGAAAAATGGCCAAAAAACGGGTGGGCTATAGCCTTGGTGGGGGGCGTGGGCGAAGTTCGGCCGCCAGACTCGGAATGGCCCGAGACTTATGGTGGCCTCCGTGCAAACATTGGCCACAGGCATAACCGCGCCCAAAAATTAGCCCCCGATGGTCGGGGTGCCAAAACCCCCCAGCGGAAAAATGGCCAAAAAACGGGTGGGCTATAGCCTTGGTGGGGGGCGTGGGCGAAGTTCGTCCGCCGGACTCGGAATGGCCCGAGACTTTGCGGGTGGGCTCCGTGTGACAAAAATTGGCCACGGGCATAACCGTGCCCAAAAATTAGCCCCCGATGGTCGGGGTGCCAAAACCCCCCAGCGGAAAAATTGCCAAAAAACGTGTGGGCTATAGCCTTGGTGGGGGGCATGGGCGAAATTCGTCCTCCGGACTCAGAATGGCCTGAGACTTACCGGGCAGCCTCCGTGTGCCAAAAAATGGCCACGGGCATAGCCGCGCCCAAAAATTAGCGCCCGATGGTCGGGGTGCCAAAACCCCCCAGCGGAAAAATCGCCAAAAAACGGGTGGACTATAGCCTTGATGGGGGGTGTGGGCGAAGTTCGTCCGCCGGACTCGGAATGGCCCGAGACTTTGAGGGAGGCCTCCGTGTGCCAAAAATAGGCCACGGGCAAAGCAGTAAACAAAAATTAGCGCCCGATGGTCGGGATGCCAAAACCCCCCAGCGGAAAAATGGCGAAAAAACGGGTGGGCTATAGCCTTGGTGGGGGGCATGGGCGAAGTTCGTCCGCCGGACTTGGAATGGCCCGAGACTTTGCGGGCGGCCTCCATGAGCCAAAAATAGGCCACGGGCACAGCCGCGCCCAAAAATTAGCGCCCGATGGTCGGGTGCCAAAACCCCAGCGGAAAATGCCAAAAACGTGTGGGCTATAGCCTTGGTGGGTGGCTTGGGCGAAGTTCGTCCGCCGGACTCGGAATGGCCCCAGACTTTGCGGGCGGCCTCCGTGTGCCAAAAATAGGCCACGAATAGAGCCGCGCCCAAAAATTAGCGCCCGGAAGTCGGGGTGCCAAAACCCCCCAGCGGAAAAATGGCCAAAAAACGGGTGGGCTATAGCCTTGGTGGGGGCGTGGCGGTTCGTCCGGACTCGGAATGGCAAGAGACTTTGCGGGTGGCCTCCGTGTGCCAAAAATTGGCCACGGGCATAACCGTACCCAAAAATTAGCCACCGATGGTCGGGGTGCCAAAACCCCCCAGCGGAAATATGGCAAAAAAACGGGTGGGCTATAGCCTTGGTGGGGGGCGTGGGCGAAGTTCGTCCGCCGGACTCGGAATGGCCCCAGACTTTGCGGGCGGCCTCCGTGTTCCAAAAATAGGCCACGGACAGAGCCGCGCCCAAAAATTAGCGCCCGGAAGTCGGGGTGCCAAAACCCCCCAGCGGAAAATAGCTAAAACGGGGGGGCTATAGCCGTGGTGGGGGGCGTGGGCGAAGTTCGTCCGCCGGACTCGGAATGGCCCGAGACTTTGTGGGTGGCCTCCGTGTGCCAAAAATAGGCCACGGGCACAGCCGCGCCGAAAAATTAGATTCCGATGGTCGGGGTGCCAAATCCCACCAGCGGAAAAATGGCCAAAAACGGGTGGGCTATAGCCTTGGTGGGGGCGGTTCGTCTCCGGACTTAATGGCCTGAGACTTTGCGTGCGGCCTCCGTGTGCCAAAAAATGGCCACGGGCATAGCCGCACCGAAAAATTAGCACCCGATGGTCGGGGTGCCAAAACCCCCCAGCGGAAAAATGGCCAAAAAACGTGTGGGCTATAGCCTTGGTGGGGGGTGTGGGCGAAGTTCGTCCTCCGGACGCAGAATGGCCCGAGACTTTGCGGGCGGCCTCCGTGTGTCAAAAATAGGGCACTGGCAGAGCCGCGCACAAAAATTAGCCCCCGATGGTCGGGGTGCCAAAACCCCCCAGCGGAAAAATTGCCAAAAAACGTATGGGCTATAGCCTTGGTGGGGGGCGTGGGCGAAATTCGTCCTCCGGACTCAGAATGGCCCGAGACTTACCGGGCGGCCTCCGTGTGCCAAAAAATGGCCACGGGCATAGCCGCGCTCAAAAATTAGCGACCGATGGTCGGGGTGCCAAAACCCCCCGCCGGAAAAATACCCAAAAAGCGGGTGGGCTATAGCCTTGTGGGAGGCGTGGCGGTTCGTCCGCTGACTCGGAATGGCCCCAGACTTTGCGGGCGGCCTCCGTGTTCCAAAAATAGGCCACGGACAGAGCCGCGCCCAAAAATTAGCGCCCGGAAGTCGGGGTGCCAAAACCCCCCAGCGGAAAATAGCCAAAAAACGGGTGGGCTATAGCCTTGGTGGGGGGTGTGGGCGAAGTTCGTCCGCCGGACTCGGAATGGCCCGAGACTTTGTGGGTGGCCTCCGTGTGCCAAAAATAGGCCACGGGCACAGCCGCGCCGAAAAATTAGATTCCGATGGTCGGGGTGCCAAATCCCACCAGCGGAAAAATGGCCAAAAAACGGGTGGGCTATAGCCTTGGTGGGGGGCGTGGGCGAAGTTCGTCCTCCGGACTCAGAATGGCCTCAGACTTTGCGTGCGGCCTCCGTGTACCAAAAAATGGCCACGGGCATAGCCGCGCCCAAAAATTAGGGCCCGAAGGTCGGGGTGCCAAAACCCCCCAGCGGAAAAATGGCCAAAAAACGTGTGGGCTATAGCCTTGGTGGGGGGTGTGGGCGAAGTTCGTCCTCCGGACGCAGAATGGCCCGAGACTTTGCGGGCGGCCTCCGTGTGTCAAAAATAGGGCACTGGCAGAGCCGCGCACAAAAATTAGCGCCCGAAGGTCGGGATGCCAAAACCCCCCAGCGGAAAAATGGCGAAAAAACGGGTGGGCTATAGCCTTGGTGGGGCGTGGCTTAAGTTCGTCCTCCGGACTCAGAATGGCCCGAGACTTACCGGGCGGCCTCCGTGTGCCAAAAAATGGCCACGGGCATAGCCGCGCCCAAAAATTAGCGCCCGATGGTCGGGTTGCCAAAACCCCCCAGCGGAAAAATGGCGAAAAAACGGGTGGGCTATAGCGGGGGTGGGGGGCGCGGGCTCAGTTCGTCCGCCGGACTCAGAACGGCCCGAGACTTTGCGGGCGGCCTCCGTGTGACAAAAATTGGCCACGGGCATAACACAAAAATTAGCGCCCGAAGCTCGGGTTGCCAAAACCCCCCAGCGGAAAAATGGCCAAAAAACGTGTGGGCTATAGCCTTGGTGGGGGATGTGGGCGAAGTTCATCCGCCGGACTCGGAATGACCCGAGACTTTGCTGGCGGCCTCCGTGCGCCAAAAAATAGCCACGGATAAGCCATGATAAAAATTAGTGCCCGAAGGTCGGATGCCAAAACCCCAGCGGAAAAATGGCCAAAAAACGGGTGGGCTATAGCCTTGGTGGGGGCGGGCGAAGTTCGCCCTCCGACTCAGAATGGCCTGAGACTTTGCGGCGCCTCCGTGGTGCCAAAATTGGCCACGGGCATAACCGCCAAAAATTAGCGCCCGATGATCGGGTGCCAAAACCCCAGCGAAAATGGCCAAAAACGGTGGGCTATAGCCTTGGTGGGGGATGTGGGCGAAGTTCATCCGCCGGACTCGGAATGACCCGAGATTGCTGGCCTCCGTGCGCTAAAAATAGGCCACGGATAAGCCGCAGATAAAAATTAGTGCCCGAAGGTCGGGATGCCAAAACCCCAGCGAAAATGGCCTAAAAACGGTGGCTATAGCCTTGGTGGGGGGCGTGGCGAAGTTCGTCCGGACTCGTAATGGCCTGAGACTTTATGCGCCCGCACAAAAAATGGCCACGGCATAGCCGCACAAGATCAAAAATTAGCACCCGATGGTCGGGGTGCCAAAACCCCCAGCGGAAAATGGCCAAAACGTGTGGGCTATAGCCTTGGTGGGGGATGTGGGCGAAGTTCACCCGCCGGACTCTAATGGCCCGAGACTTTGCGCGGCCTCCGTGCGCCAAAAATAGGCCACTGGATAAGCCGCAGATAAAAATTAGTGCCCGAAGGTCGGGATGCCAAAACCCCAGCGGAAAAATGGCTTAAAAACGGGTGGGCTATAGCCTTGGTGGGGGCGGGCGAGTTCGTCCTCCGGACGCAGAATGGCCCGAGACTTTGCGCGGCCTCCGTGGTGTCAAAAATAGGCACCTGGCAGAGCCGCGCACAAAAATTAGCGCCCGAAGGTCGGGGTGCCAAAAACCCCCAGCGGAAAAAATGGTGAAAACGGGTGGGCTATAGCCTTGGTGCGGGGCGGGCGTATGTTCGTCCTCCGACCTTAATGGCCCGAGACTTACTGGCGGCCTCCGTGTGCCAAAAATGGCCACGGCATTGCCGCGCCTAAAATTAGCGCCCGATGGTCGGGTTGCCAAAACCCCCCAGCGGAAAATGGCAAAACGGGTGTGGCTATAGCCTTGGTGGGGCGTGGCGAAGTTCGTCCTCCGGACTCAGAACGGCCCGAGACTTTGCAGGCGGCCTCCGTGTGCCAAAAATGGCCACGGCATAGCCGCAAAAATTAGCGCCCGATTGTCGGGTGCCAAAACCCCAGCGGAAAAATGGCCAAAAACGAGTGGGCTATAGCCTTGGGGGGCGTGGCGAAGTTCACCCTGCCGGACTAAGAATGGCCCGAGACTTTGCGGGCAGCCTCCGTGCGCCAAAAGAAGGCCACGGGGACAGACGTCCAAAATTATTGCCCGAAGGCCAAGCCAAACCCCCAGCGGAAAATGGCCAAAAACGAGTGGGCTATAGCCTTGGTGGGGGCGTGGCGAAGTTCGTCTGGATTTGGAATGGCCCGAGACTTTGCAGGCGGCCTCCGTAGTGCATAAAATAGGTCACTGGCACAGCCGCGCCTAAAAATTAGCGCTACCAAGGTCGGGGTGCCAAAACCCCCCACTGGAAAAATGGCCTAAAAACGGGTGGGCTATAGCCTTGGTGGGGCATGGGCGGTTCTGTCCGCCGGATTCGGAATGGCCCGAGACTTTGCGGGCGGCCTCCGTGTGCCAAAAATAGGCCCTGGCAGAGCCACGCCCCAAAATTAGCGCCCGATGGTCGGGGTGCCAAAACCCACCAGCGGAAAAAGGGCCAAAAAACGTGTGGGCTATAGGCTTGGTGGGGCGGCGAAGTTCGTCCGGACTCGGAATGGCCCGAGACTTTGCGGGCGGCCTGTGTGTAAAATTGGCCACGGGCATAACGCGCCAAAAATTAGCCCCGATGGTCGGGTGCCAAAACCCCAGCGGAAAAATGGCCAAAACGTGGTGGGCTATAGCCTTGGTGGGGGCGTGGAGAAGGTCGTCCTTGACTAAGAATGGCCCGAGACTTTCCGGTTGGCCTCCGTGTGCCAAAAATAGGCCAGGGGCAAAACCGCGCCCAAAAATTAGTGACCGAAGGCCGGGGGTGCCAAAACCCCCCAGTGGAAAAATTGCCAAAAAACGGGTGGGCTATAGCCTTGGTGGGGGGAGTAGGCGAAGTTCGTCCGCCGGACTCGGAATGGCCCGAGACTTTGTGGGTGGCCTCCGTGTGCCAAAAATAGGCCACGGGCAAAGCGCGCACAAAATTAGCGCCCAAAGTCAGGATGCCAAAACCCCAGTGGAAAAATGGCGAAAAAACGGGTGGGCTATAGCCTTGGTGGGGGGCGTGGGCGAAGTTCGTCCTCCGGACTCAGAATGGCCCGAGACTTTGCGGGCGGCCTCCGTGTACCAAAAAATTGGCCACGGCATAGCCGCGCCCAAAAATTAGCGCCCGAAGGTCGGGATGCCAAAACCCCCCAACGGAAAAATGGCGAAAAATCGGGTGGGCGATAGCCTTGGTGGGGGCGAAAGTTCGTCTGACCTTAATGGCCCGAGACTTTGCGGGCGGCCTCCGTGGTGCCAAAATTGCCACGGCACAGCCGCGCCAAATATTAGTCCAAGGTCGGGTGCCAAAACCCCAACGGAAAATGGCGAAAAACGGGTGGGCTATAGCCTTGTAAAGTGGGGCGCGGCGAAGTTCGTCCGCCGGACTCGGAATGGCCCGAGACTTTGCGCTCGACCTGCCGTGGTGCCAAAAATAGGCCACGGCACAGCCACGCCCAAAAATTAGCGCCCAAGGTCGGCGTGCCAAAACCCCGAGCGGAAAATGGCCAAAATCAGGTGGGCTATAGCCGGGGTGTGGGGCGAAGTTCGTCCGCGGACTCGGAATGGTCCGAGACTTTGCGGGTGGCCTGTGTGCCAAAATAGGCCACGGGAACAGCCGCCCCAAAACTTAGCGCCCGAAGGTCAGGTGCCAAAACCCCAGCGGAAAAATGGCCAAAAACGTGTGGGCTATAGCCTTGTGTGGGCGAACTCGTCCGGACTCGGAATGGCCCGAGACTTTGCGGTCGGCCTCCGTGTGCCAAAAATATGCCACGGGGACAGACGCGCCCAAAAATTAGTGCCCGAAGGCCGGGTTGCAAAAACCCCCCAGCGGAAAAATGGCCAAAAAACGAGTGGGCTATAGCCTTGGTGGGGGCGTGGCGGTTCGTCCGCACTAAGAATGGCCCGAGACTTTGCGGGCGCTCCGTGTGCCAAAAATAGGCCACGGGACAGACGCGCCTAAAAATTAGTGCCCGATGGTTTTGCTAAAACCCCCAAATGAAAAATGGCCAAAAACGAGTGGGCGAAGTTCGTCCGCTGAACTTCGGAATGGCCCGAGACTTTGCGGGCGGCCTCCGTGGTGCCAATAATAGGCCACTGGCACAGCCGCGCCCTAAAATTAGCTCCCTCTAAGTTGGGTGCCAAAACCCCGAAAGCTGGAAAATGGCCAAAACAGTAGGCATAGCCTTGGTGGGGCGTGGCGGTCTGTCCCGGACTCGTAATGGTCTGAGACATTGCGTGCGGCCTCCGTGTGTAAAATGGCCACGGGCATAGCCATTACTAAAAAATCACCGCCCGATGGTCGGGTGCCAAAACCCCAAATGGAAAAAATGGCCAAAAACGTGTGGGCTATAGCCTTGTTGGGGGTGTGGGCGGTTCGTCTCCCGGACTGGAATGGCCCGAGACTTTGCGGGCGGCCTCCGTGTGCCAAAAATAGGCCACTGGCACAGCCACTTAAAATTAGCGCCCGAAGGTGCCAAAACCCACCAGCGGAAAATGGCCAAAAATCAGTGGCTATAGCCTTGGGTGGGCGTGGCGAAGTTCGTCCCAGGACTCGGAATGGCCCGAGACTTTGTGGGTGGCCTCAGTGTGCAAAAATAGGCCATGGCAAAGTCAAGCACAAAAATTAGTGCCCAAGGTCGGACTGCCAAAACCCCCAGCGAAAATGGCGAAAAACGGTGGGCTATAGCCTTGGTGGGGGGCGTCGGCGAAGATCGTCCTCCAGACTCGCAATGGCCCGAGGCTTAGTGGGCGGCCTCCGTGTGCCAAAAATAGGCCACGGGCAAAGCCAAGACAAAACTAGCGCCCAAAGGTCGGGATGCCAAAACCCCAGCGAGAAATGGCGAAAAACGGGTGGGCTATAGCCTTGGTGGGGCGTGGGGCGAAGTTCGCCTCCGGACTCGAATGGCCCGAGACTGCGGGCGCCTCCGTGGTGCAAAAATAGGCCACGGCATAGCCAAGCACCTGAAAATTAGCACCAAGGTCGGGATGCCAAAACCCCCAGCGGAAAAATGGCTAAAAACGGGTGGGCTATAGCCTTGGTGGGGGCGTGGCGGTTCGCCCTCCGGACTCAGAATGGCCCGAGACTTTGCGGGCGGCCTCCGTGTGCAAAAATGGCCACGGGATAGCCGCGCCCAAAAATTTGCGCCCGATGGTCGGGGTGCCAAAACCCCCCAGCGGAAAAATGGCCAAAAAACGTGTGGGCTATAGCCTTGTTGGGGGGTGTGGGCGAAGTTCGTCCGCCGGACTCGGAATGGCCCGAGACTTTGCGGGCGGCCTCCGTGTGCCAAAAATAGGGCACGGGCACAGCCGCGCCCAAAAATTAGCGCCCAAAGGTCGGGGTGCCAAAACCCCCCGAGCGGAAAGATGGCCAAAAAACGAGCGGGCTATAGCCTTGGCGGGGGGCGCGGGCGAAGTTCGTCCGCGGGACTAAGACTGGCCCGAGACTTTGCGGGCGGCCTCCGTGTGCCAAAAATAGGCCACTGGCACAGCCGCGCCCAAAAATTAGCGCCCGAAGGTCGGGGTGCCAATACCCCCCAGCGGAAAAATGGCCAAAAAACGAGTGGGCTATAGCCTTGGTGGGGGCGTGGGCGAAGTTCGTCTGCCGCTGACTCGGAATGGCCCGAGACTTTGCGGGCGGCCTCCATGGTGCCAATAATAGGCCACTGCACAGCCGCGCCTAAAATTAGCGCCCTGTCGGGTGCCAAAACCCCGAGCGGAAAATGGCCAAAAACAGGTGGGCTATAGCCTGGTGGGGGCGTGGGCGGTTCGTCCCACTGGACTCAAATGGTCTGAGACATTGCGTGCGGCCTCCGTGTGCTAAAATGGCCACGGGCATAGTCGCATTCCCAAAATTACCGCCCGATGGTCGGTGCCGAAACCCCCAGCGGAAAAATGGCCTAAAAACGTGTGGGCTATAGCCTTGTTGGGGTGTGGGCGAAGTTCGCCTGGGACTTAATGGCCCGAGATTTGTGGGCGGCCTCCGTGTGCCTTAAAAATAGGCCACCGGCACAGCCGTCGCCCAAAAATTAGCCCGAAGGTCGGGGTGCCAAAACCCACCAGCGGAAAAATGGCAAAAACGGGTGGGCTATAGCCTTGTGGGCGTGGCGAAGTTCGTCCGCCGGACGCGGACGGCCCGAGACTGTGCGGGCGGCCTCCGTGTGGGCAAAAGGCCACGGGCACAGCCCGCCAAAAATTAGCGCCCAAGGCCGGGTCGCCAAAACCCCGGTGGAAAGATGGCCGAAAACGAGCGGGTATAGCCTTGGGGGCGCGGCGAAGTTCGCTTGCCGGACTAAGACTGCCCGAGACTTTGCGGGCGGCTCCGTGTGCCAAAATAGGCCACTGGCACAGCCCTGCCAAAATTAGCGCTCAAGGTCGGGTGCCAATACCCCAGCGGAAAATGGCCAAAAACGAGTGGGCTATAGCCTTGGTGGGCGGGCGGTTCGTCTGCCAGACTCGGAATGGCCCGAGACTTTGCGGGCGGCCTCCGTGTGCCAATAATAGGCCACTGGCACAGCCGTGCCCTAAAATTAGCGCCCGAAGTTCGGGGTGCAAAAACCCCCCAGCGGAAAAATAGCCAAAAAACGGGTGGTCTATAGGCTTGGTGGGGGGCGCGGTTCGTCGCGCTGGACCTGGAGAATGGTCCGAGACTTTGCGGTGGCCTCCGTGTGCCAAAAATAGGCCACGGAACAGCGCCCAAAAATTAGCGCCCGAAGGTCCTGGTGCCAAAACCCCAGCGGAAAAATGGCCAAAACGAGTGGGCTATAGCCTTGGTGAGGGCTTGGCGATGTCTCGCCGGACTCGGAATGCCCCGAGACCTTGCGGCGCCTCCGTGTGCCAAAATAAGCCACTGGCAGAGCCGCGCCTAAAATTAGCCCCGAAGGTCGGGATGCCCAAACCCACCAGCGGAAAAAATGGCTAACAAACGGGTGGGCTATAGCCTGGTGGGGGGGCGGTTCGTCCGCCGACTCGAATGGCCCGAGACTTTGCGGGCGGCTCCGTGGTACCAGGCCACGGGCACAGCCGCGCCCAAAAATAATCGCCCGAAGGTCGGGGTGACAAAACCCACCAGCGGAAAAATGGCCAAAAAACGGGTGGGCTATAGCCTTGGTGGGGAGCGTAGGCGAAGTTCGTCCGCCGGACTCGGAATGGCCCGAGACTTTGCTGGCGGCCTCCGTGTGCCAAAAATAGGCCACGGACACAGCCGCGCCCAAAAATTAGCGCCCGGAAGTTGGGGTACCAAAACCCCCCAGCGGAAAAATGGCCAAAAAACGGGTGGGCTATAGCCTTGGTGGGGGGCGTGGGCGAAGTTCGTCGGCCGGACTCGGAATGGCCCGAGACTTTGCGGGTGGCCTCCGTGTGCAAAAAATTGGCCACGGGCATAACAGCGCCCAAAAATTAGCGCCCGATGGTCGGGGTGCCAAAACCCCCCAGCGGAAAAATTGCCAAAAAACGTGTGGGCTATAGCCTTGGAGGGGGGCGTGGGCGAAGGTCGTCCGCCGGACTAAGAATGGCCCGAGACTTTCCGGGCGGCCTCCGTGTGCCAAAAATAGGCCAGGGGCAAAACCGCGCCCAAAAATTAGCGACCGAAGGCCGGGGGTGCCAAAACCCCCCAGCGGAAAAATGGCCAAACAACGGGTTGGCTATAGCCTTGGTGGGGGGCGTGGGCGAAGTTCGTCTGCCTGACTCGGAATGGCCCGAGACCTTGCGGGCGGCCTCCGTGTGCCAAAAATAAGCCACTGGCAGAGCCGCGCCCAAAAATTAGCCCCCGAAGGTCGGGGTGCCCAAACCCACCATCGGAAAAATGGCCAAAAAACGGGTGGGCTATAGCCTTGGTGGGGGGCGTGGGCGAAGTTCGTCCGCCGGACTCGGAATGGCCCGAGACTTTGTGGGTGGCCTCCGTGTGCCAAAAATTGGCCACGGGCAAAGCGCGCCAAGATAAAAATTAGCAATCAAGGTCGGGCTGCCAAAACCCCCCAGCGGAAAAATGGCGAAAAAACGGGTGGGCTATAGCCGTGGTGGGGGGCGTGGGCGAAGTTCGTCCTCCAGACTCAGAATGGCCCGTGACTTTGCGGGCGGACTCCGTGTGCCAAAACATGGCCACGGGCATAGCCACGCCCAAAAATTAGCGCCCGATGGTCGGGGTGCCAAAACCTGGAAAATGGCCAAAAACGAGTGGCCTATAGCCTTGTGGGGCGTGGCGAGTTCGTCTGCCGGACTCGAATGGCCCGAGAATTTGCGCCTCCGTGGTGCCAAAAAAGGCCACTGGCACAGCCGCCCAAAAATTAGCGCCCGAAGGTCGGGGTGCCAAAACCCACCAGCGGAAAATGGCTAACATACGGGTGGGCTATAGCCTTGGTGGGGGCGTGGGCGGTTCGTCCGCCGGACTCGAATGGCCCGAGACTTTGGCGGCCTCCGTGGTGCCAAAAATGGCCACGGGCATAGCGCGCCTAAAAATTAGCGCCCGAAGGTCGGGGTGCCAAACCCACCAGCGGAAAATGGCCAAAAACGGGTGGGCTATAGCCTTGTGGGGGCGTAAGCGGTTCTTCCGAGGGACTCGGAATGGTCCGAGACTTTGCGGGTGGCGTCCGTGTGAAAATAGGCCACGGAACAGCCGCCCAAAATTAGCACCAAGGTCGTGGTGCCAAAACCCCAGCGGAAAAATGGCCCAAAAACGGTGGGCTATAGCCTTGGTGGGGGCGGTGCGGTTCTTCCGAGGGAGCCTCGGAATGGTCCGAGACTTTGCGGGTGGCCTCCGTGGTGCCAAAATAGGCCACGGGCACAGCGCCTAAAAATTAGCGCCCGAAGGTCGGGTGCCAAACCCACCATTGGAAAAATGGCCCAAAATCGGGTGGGCTATAGCCTTGGTGGGGGGAGTAGGCGACGTTCGTCAGCCAGACACGGAAAGGCCCGAGACTTTGTGGGTGGCCTCCATGTGCCAAAAAAAAGGCACACGGAAATGCCGCTTAAAAATTAGCACCCGAAGGTCGGGATGCAAAAACCCCCCAGCGGAAAAATGGCCAAAAAACGTGTGGGCTATAGCCTTGTTGGGGGGCCGTGGGCGAAGTTCGTCCGCCGGACTCGGAATGGCCCGAGACTTTGCGGGCGGCCTCCGTGTGCCAAAAATAGACCACTGGCACAGCCGCGCCCAAAAAATTAGCGCCCGAAGGTCGGGGTGCCAAAACACACCAGCGGAAAAATGGCCAAAAAACGGGTGGGCTATAGCCTTGGTGGGGGGCGTGGGCAAAGTTCTCTCGGACTCGAATGGCCCGAGACTTTGCGGGCGGCCTCCGTGTGCCAAAAATAAGCCACGGGCATAGCCGCGCCCAAAAATTAGCGCCCGAAGGTCGGGGTGTCAAAACCCACCAGCGGAAAAATGGCCAAAAAACGGGTGGGCTATAGCCTTGGTGGGGGGCATAGGCGAAGTTGGTCTGCCAGACTCGGAATGGCCCGAGACTTTGCGGGCGCCCTCCGTGTGCCAAAAATAAGCCACTGGCAAAGCCGCGCCCAAAAATTAGCGCCCGAATGTCGGGGTGCCAAAACCCACCAGCGGAAAAATGGCCAAAAAACAGGTGGGCTATAGCCTTGGTGGGGGGCGTGGGCGAAGTTCGTCCGCGGGACTCGGAATGGTCCGAGACTTTGAGGGTGGCCTCCGTGAGCCAAAAATAGGCCACGGGCATAGCCGCACCCAAAAGTTAGCACCCGATGGTCGGGGTGCCAAAACCCCCCAGCGGAAAAATGGCCAAAAAACTTGTGGGCTATAGCCTTGGTGGGGGGCGTGGGCGAAGTTCGTCCGCCGGACTAGGAATGGCACGAGACTTTATGGCGGCCTCCGTGGTGCCAAAAATAGGACACGGAACAGCTGCGCCTAAAAATTAGCACCGTCGGGTGCCAAAACCCACCAGCGGAAAATGGCCAAAAACGGGTGGGCTATAGCCTTGGTGGGGCGTAAGGGCGGATTCTGCCGGACTCGGAATGGCCCGAGACTTATGGGTGGCCTCCGTGTGCCAAAAATAGGCCACGGCACAGCCTAAAATTAGCGCCCAAGGTCGGGGTGCCAAAACCCACCATTGGAAAAATGGCCAAAAATCGGGTGGGCTATAGCCTTGGTGGGGGGCGTAGGCGAAGTTCGTCCGCCAGACTCGGAATGGCCCGAGACTTTGTGGGTGGCCTCCATGTGCCAAAAAAAGGCCACGGGAAATGCCGCGCCCAAAAATTAGCACCCGAAGGTCGGGATGCAAAAACCCCCCAGCGGAAAAATGGCCAAAAAACGTGTGGGCTATAGCCTTGTTGGGGGGTGTGGGCGAAGTTCGTCCGCCGGACTCGGAATGGCCCGAGACTTTGCGGGCGGCCTCCGTGTGCCAAAAATAGGCCACGGGAACAGCCGCCCCCAAAAATTAGAACCCGAAGGTCGGGGTGCCAAAACCCCCCGAGCGGAAAAATGGCCAAAAATCCGTTGGGCTATAGAATTGGTGGGGGGCGTGGGCGAAGTTCGTCCGCGGGACTCGGAATGGTCCGAGACTTTGCTGGTGGCCTCCGTGTGCCAAAAATAGGCCACGGGAACAGCCACCCCCAAAAATTAGCACCCGAAGGTCGTGGTGCCAAAACCCCCCAGCGGAAAAATGGCCAAAAAACGTGTGGGCTATAGCCTTGTTGGGGGGTGTGGGCGAAGTTCGTCCGCCGGACTCGGAATGGCCCGAGACTTTGCGGGCGGCCTCCGTGTGCCAAAAATAGGCCACGGGCACAGCCGCCCCCAAAAATTAGCGCTCAAGGTCGGGTGCCAAAACCCCGAGCGGAAAATGGCCAAAAACCGTTGGGCTATAGAATTGGTGGGGGCGGCGAAGTTCGTCCGCTGACTGAATGGTCCGAGACTTTATGGAGGCCTCCGTGTGCCAAAAATAGGCCACGGAACAGTCGCCCAAAAATTAGCACCAAGGTCGTGGTGCCAAAACCCCAGCGGGAAAAATGGCCCAAAAACGAGTGGGCTATAGCCTTTGGGGGCGTGCGGTTCGTCCGTCGGACTCGGAATGGCCCGAGACTTTGCGGGCGGCCTCCGTGTGCCAAAAATAGGCCACGGGAACAGCCGCCCCCAAAAATTAGCACCCGAAGGTCGGGGTGCCAAAACCCCCCAGCGGAAAAATGGCCAAAAAACGGGTGGGCTATAGCCTTGGTGGGGGCCGTGGGCGAAGTTCGTCCGCCGGACTCGGAATGGCCCGAGACTTTGCGGGCGGCCTCCGTGTGCCAAAAATAGGCCACGGGCACAGCCGCGCCCAAAAATTAGCGCCCGAAGGTCGGGGTGCCAAAACACACCAGCGGAAAAATGGCCAAAAAACGGGTGGGCTATAGCCTTGGTGGGGGGCGTGGGCAAAGTTCGTCCGCCGGACTCGGAATGGCCCGAGACTTTGCGGGCGGCCTCCGTGTGCCAAAAATAAGCCACGGGCATAGCCGCGCCCAAAAATTAGCGCCCGAAGGTCGGGGTACCAAAACCCACCCGCGGAAAAATGGCCAAAAAACGGGTGGGCTATAGCCTTGGTGGGGGGCGTGGGCGAAGTTCGTCCGCGGGACTCGGAATTGTCCGAGACTTTGCGGGTGGCCTCCGTGTGCCAAAAATAGGCCACGGGAACAGCCGCCCCCAAAAATTAGAACCCGAAGGTCGTGGTGCCAAAATCCCCCAGCGGAAAAATGGCCCAAAAACGAGTGGGCTATAGCCTTTGCGGGCGGCCTCCGTTTGCCAAAAATAGGCCACTGGCACAGCCGCGCCCAAAAATTAGCGCCCGAAGGTCGGGGTGCCAAAACCCACCAGCGGAAAAATGGCCCAAAAACGGGTGGGCTATAGCCTTGGTGGGGGGCGTGGGCGAAGTTCGTCCGCCGGACTCGGAATGGCCCGAGACTATGCGGGCGGCCTCCGTGTGCCAAAAATAGGCCACTGGCACAGCCGCTACCGAAAATTAGCACCCAAGGTCGGGTGCAAAAACCCACCTGCGGAAAAATGGCCAAAACGGGTGGGCTATAGCCTTGGTGGGGGCATAGGCGGTTGGTCTGCCGGACTCGAATGGCCCGAGACTTTGCGGGCGGCCTCCGGTGCCAAATAAGCCACTGGCACAGCCGCGCCCAAAAAATTAGCGCCCAATGTCAGTGCCAAAACCCACCAGCGGAAAAATGGCCAAAAACAGGTGGGCTATAGCCTTGGTGGGGGCGTGGGTTGAAGTTCGTCCTGGGACTCGGAATGGTCCGAGACTTTGAGGGTGGCCACCGTGAGCTGTAATAGGCCACGGGCTTAGCCGCCTAAAAATTAGAACCCGATGGTCGGGGTGCCAAAACCCCAAGCGGAAAAATGGCCAAAAACTTGTGGGCTATAGCCTTGGTGGGGCGGGGCGGTTCGTCTGACTCGGAATGGCCCGAGACTTTGCGGGCGGCCTCCGTGTGCCAAAATAGGCCACGGGCACAGCGCGCCAAAAGTTAGCGCCCGGAAGTCGGGGTGCCAAAACCCCAGCGGAAAATGGCCAAAAACAGGTGGGCTATAGCCTGGTGGGGCGTGGCGAAGTTCGTCCTCGGACTCAGAATGGCCCGAGACTTTGCGGGCGGCCTCCGTGTGCAAAAATAGGGGGACAGACGCGCCCAAAAATTAGCGCCCGAAGGCCGGATTGCCAAAACCCCAGCGGAAAAATGGCCAAAAATCGAGCGGCTATAGCATTGGTGGGGGCGGGTTCGTCTGCCGGCTAAGAATGGCCCGAGACTTTGCGGGCGGCCTCCGTGTGCCAAAAATAGGCCACTAGCACAGCCGCGCCCAAAAATTAGCGCCCGAAGGTCGGGGTGCCAAAATCCACCAGCGGAAAAATGGCCAAAAAACGGGTGGGCTATAGCCTTGGTGGGGGGCGTGGGCGAAGTTCGTCCGCCGGACTTGGAATGGCCCGAGACTTTGTGGGTGGCCTCCGTGTGCCAAAAATAGGCCACGGGAAAAGACGCGCACAAAAATTAGCGCCCGAAGGTCGGGATGCCAAAACCCCCCAGCGGAAAAATGGCCAAAAAACTTGTGGGCTATAGCCTTGGTGGGGGGCGTGGGCGAAGTTCGTCCGCGGCACTCGGAATGGTCCGAGACTTTGAGGGTGGCCACCGTGAGCCAAAAATTGGCCACGGTCATAACCACGCCCAAAAATTAGCGCCCGATGGTCGGGGTGCCAAAACCCCCCAGCGGAAAAATTGCCAAGAAACGTGTGGGCTATAGCCTTGGTGGGGGGCGTTGGCGAAGTTCGTCCGCCGGACTCAGAATGGCCCGAGACTTACCGGGCAGCCTACGTGTGCCGAAAATAGGCCAGGGACAAAACCGCGCCCAAAAATTAGCGACCGAAGGCCGGGGGTGCCAAAACCCCCCAGCGGAAAAATGGCCAAAAAACGGGTGGGCTATAGCCTTGGTGGGGGGCGTGGGCGAAGTTCATCCGCCGGACTCAGAATGGCCCGAGACTTTACGGGCGGCCTCCGTGTGCCAAAAATAGGCCACGGGGACAGACGCGCCCAAAAATTAGCGACCGAAGGCCGGGCTACCAAAACCCCCCAGCGGAAAAATGGCCAAAAAACGGGTGGGCTATAGCCTTGGTGGGGGGCGTGGGCGAAGTCCGTCCGCTGGACTCAGAATGGCCCGAGACTTTGCGGGCGGCCTCCGTGTGCCAAAAATAGGCCACGGACACCGCCGCGCCCAAAAATTAGCGACCGAAGGTCGGGGTGCCAAAACCCCCCGAGTGGAAAAATGGCCAAAAAACAGGTGGGCTATAGCCTTGGTGGGGGGCGTGGGCGAAGTTCGTCCGCGGGACTCGGAATGGTACGCGACTTTGCGGGTGGACTCCGTTTGCCAAAAATAGGCCACGGGCACAGCCGTGCCCAAAAATTAGCGCCCGAAGGTCGGGATGCCAAAACCCCCCAGCGGAAAAATTGCGAAAAAACGAGTGGGCTATAGCCTTGGTGGGGGGCGTGGGCGAAGTTCGTCTGCCGGACTAAGAATGGCCCGAGACTTTGCGGGTGGCATCCGTGTGCCAAAAATAGGCCACTGGCACAGCCGCGCCCAAAAATTAGCGCCCGAAGGTCGGGATGCCAAAACCCCCAGCGGAAAAATGGCCAAAAAACAGATGGGCTATAGCCTTGGTGGGGGGCGTGGGCGAAGTTCGTCCTCCGGACTCAGAATGGCCCGAGACTTTGCGGGCGGCCTCCGTGTGCCAAAAATAGGCCACGGGGACAGACGCGCCCAAAAATTAGCGACCGAAGGCCGGGTTGCCAAAACCACCCAGCGGAAAAATGGCCAAAAAACAAGTGGGCTTTAGCCTTGGTGGGGGGCGTGGGCGAAGTTCGTCTGCCGGACGAAGAATACCCCGAGACTTTGCGGGTAGCCTCCGTGTGTCAAAAATAGGCCACTGGCACAGCCGCGCCCAAAAATTAGAGCCCGAAGGTCGGGGTGCCAAAACCCACCAGCGGAAAAATGGCCAAAAAACGGGTGGGCTATAGCCTTGGGGGCGTAGGCGAAGTTCGTGGACTGAATGGCCCGAGACTTTGCGGGTGGCCTCCGTGTGCCAAAAATAGGCCACGGGAACAGCCACCCCCAAAAATTAGCGCCCGAAGGTCGTGGTACCAAAACCTCCCAGCGGAAAAATGGCCAAAAAACGAGTGGTCTATAGCCTTGGTGGGGGGCGTGGGCGAAGTTCGTCTGCCGGACTCGGAATGGCCTGAGCAACTGGCGGCCCTGGTGTGCAAAATAGGCCACTGGCACAGCCGCGCCAAATTAGCACCGAAGGTCGGGGTACCACAACCCACCAGCGGAAAAATGGCGAAAAAACGGGTGGGCTATAGCCTTGGCGGGGGGCGTGGGCGAAGTTCGTCGGCCGGACTCGGAATGGCCCGAGACTTTGCGGGCGGCTTCCGTATGCCAAAAATAGGCCACGGGCACAGCCGCGCCCGAAGGTCGGGGTGCCAAAACCCACCAGCGGAAAAATGGACAAAAAACGGGTGGGCTATAGCCTTGGTGGGGCGAGGCGGATTCGTCCGGACTGGGGCCCGAGACTTTGTGGGTGGCCGTGTGCCAAAATAGGCCACTGGCACAGCCGCGCCCTAAAAATTAGCGCCCGAAGGTCGGGTGCCAAAACCCCAGCGGAAAAATGGCCAAAAACGGGTGGGCTATAGCCTTGGTGGGGGGCGTAGGCGAAGTTCGTCCGCCGGACTCGGAATGGCCCGAGACTTTGTGGGTGGCCTCCGTGTGCCAAAAATAGGCCACGGGCAAAGCTGCGCACAAAAATTAGCGCCCGAAGGTCTGGATACCAAAACTCCCCAACGGAAAAATGGCGAAAAAACGGGTGGGCTATAGCCTTGGTGGGGGGCGTGGGCGAAGTTCGTCCTCCGGACTCAGAATGGCCCGAGACTTACCGGGCGGCCTCCGTGTGCCAAAAAATGGCCACGGGCATAGCCGCGCCCAAAAATTAGTGCCCGAAGGTCGGGGTGCCAAAACCCACCAGCGGAAAAATGGCCAAAAAACGGGTGGGCTATAGCCTTGGTGGGAGGCGTAGGCGAAGTTCGTCCGTCGGACTCGGAATGGCCCGAGACTTTGTGGGTGGCCTCCGTGTGCCAAAAATAGGCCACGGACAAAGCCGCGCACAAAAATTAGCGCCCGAAGGTCGGGGTGCCAAAACCCCCCAGCGGAAAAATGGCGAAAAAACGGGTGGGCTGTAGCCTTGGTGGGGGGCGTGGGCGAAGTTCGTCCTCCGGACTCAGAATGGCCTGAGACTTTGTGGGTGGCCTCCGTGTGCCAAAAATAGGCCACGGGCAAAGCCGCGCAAAAAATTAGCGCCCGAAGGTCGGGATGCCAAAACCCCCCAACGGAAAAATGGCGAAAAAACGGGTGGGATATAGCCTTGGTGGGGGGCGTGGGCGAAGTTCGTCCTCCGGACTCAGAATGGCCCGAGACATACCGGGCGGCCTCCGTGTGCCCAAAAAAAGGCCACGGGCATAGCCGCGTCCAAAAATTAGCGCCCGATGGTCGGGTGCCAAAACCCCCCAGCGGAAAAATGGCCAAAAAACGTGTGGGCTAGCCTTGTGGGGTGTGGGCAGTTCGTCCTCCGGCCTCCGAAGGGCCCGAGACATACCGGGCGGCCTCCGGTGTCCACACATACGCCACGCGCACAGCCGCGGCCAAAAATTAGCCCCCGATGGTCGGGCTGCCAAAACCCCCCAGCGGAAAAATGGCCAAAAAACGGGTGGGCTATAGCCTTGGTGGGGCGGGCGAAGTTCGTCCCGACTCGGAATGGCAAACACTTTGTGGGCGGCCTCCGTGTGCCAAAAATAGGCCACGGGCAAAGCCGCGCATAAAAATTAGCGCCCGAAGGTGGGGATGCCAAAATCCCCCAGCGGAAAAATGGTGAAAAAACGGGTGGGCTATAGCCTTGGTGGGGGGCGTGGGCGAAGTTCGTCCTCCGGACTCAGAATGGCCCGAGACTTTGTGGGCGGCCTCCGTGTGCCAAAAAATGGCCACGGGCATAGCCGCGCTCAAAAATTAGCGCCCGAAGGTCGGGATGCCAAAACCCCCCCGCGGAAAAATGGCGAAAAAACGGGTGGGCTATAGCCTTGGTGGGGGGCGTGAGCGAAGTTCGTCCTCTGGACTCGGAATGGCCCGAGACTTTGTGGGCGGCCTCCATGTGCCAAAAATAGGCCACGGGCAAAGCCGCGCACAAAAATTAGCGCCCGAAGGTCGGGATGCCAAACCCCCAGCGGAAAAATGGCGAAAACGGGTGGGCTATAGCCTTGGTGGGGCGTGGGCGGTTCGCCCTCCGGACTCAGAATGGCCCGAGACTTTGCGGCGACCTCCGTGTGCAAAAATGGCCACGAGCATAGCCGTCAAAAATTAGCGCCCAAGGTCGGGATGCCAAAACCCCAGCGAGAAAATGGCTAAAAACGGGTGGGCTATAGCCTTGGTGGGGGCGTGGCGCGTTCGTCCTCCCGGACTCATAATGGCCCGAGACTTTGCGGGCGGCCTCGTGTGCAAAAATGGCCACGGGCATAGCCGCCAAAAATTAGCGCCCGATGGTCGGGTGCCAAAACCCCAGCGGAAAAATGGCCAAAAACGTGTGGTCTATAGCCTTGTTGGGGGTGTGGCGGTTCGTCCGCTGGACTCGGAATGTCACGAGACTTTGCGGTCGGACTCTGTGTGCAAAAATTAGGCCACGGGCAAAGCAGTGCACATAAATTAGCGCATGAGTGTCTGGATGCCAAAACCCCCCAGCGGAAAATTGGCGAAAAAACGGGTGCGCTATAGCCTTGGTGGTGGGCGTGGGCGAAGTTCGTCCTCCGGACTCAGAATGGCCCGAGACTTACCGGGCGGCCTCCGTGTGCAAAAAGGCCACGGGCATAGCGCCTTAAAAATTAGCGCCCGATGGTCGGGTGCCAAAACCCCCTGCGGAAAAATGGCTAAAAACCGTGGGCTATAGCCTTGGTGGGGGCATGGCGAAGTTCGTCCATGCTGAGGACTCGGAATGGTACGCGATTTGCGGGTGGACTCCGTTTGCAAAAATAAACCACGGCACAGCCGCGTCTAAAATTAGCGCCCGATGGTCGGGGTGCCAAAACCCCCCTGCGGAAAAATGGCCAAAAAACGAGTGGGCTATAGCCTTGGTGGGGGGCGTAGGCGAAGTTCGTCCGCTGGACTCGGAATGGCCCGAGACTTTGTGGGTGGCCTCCGTGTGCCAAAAATAGGACACGGGCACAGCCGCGCCCAAAAATTAGCGCCCGAAGGTCGGGGTGCCAAAACCCCCCAGCGGAAAAATGGCCAAAAAACGGGTGGGCTATAGCCTTGGTGGGGGGTGTAGGCGAAGTTCGTCCGCCGGACTCGGAATGGCCCGAGACTTTGTGGGTGGCCTCCGTGTGCCAAAAAAAGGCCAACGGCAAAGCCGCGCAAAAAATTAGCGCCAGAAGGTCGGGATACCAAAACCCCCCAACGGAAAAATGGCGAAAAAACGGGTGGGCTATAGCCTTGGTGGGGGGCGTGGGCGAAGTTCGTCCTCCGGACTCAGAATGGCCCGAGACTTACCGGGCAGCCTCCGTGTGTGTTAAAAATGGCCACGGGCATAGCGCCTAAAAATTAGCGCCCGATGGTCGGGGTGCCAAACCCCAGCGGAAAAAAAACGTGTGGGCTATAGCCTTGGTGGGGGTGTGGCGAAGTTCGTCCTCCGGACTCAGAATGGCCCGAGACTTACCGGGCGGCCTCCGTGTGCCAAAAATAGGCCACGAGCACAGCCGCACCCAAAAATTAGCGCCCGATGGTCGGGGTGCCAAAACCCACCAGCGGAAAAAT
This sequence comes from Citrus mangshanensis, assembly GCA_030449895.1. Lineage (NCBI taxonomy): Eukaryota > Viridiplantae > Streptophyta > Magnoliopsida > Sapindales > Rutaceae > Citrus > Citrus mangshanensis. Next base: position 375,190 of record JASUUJ010000322.1, on the reverse strand, counting down.
GGCCAAAAAACGGGTGGGCTATAGCCTTGGTGGGGGGCGTGGGCGAAGTTCGTCCTCCGGACTCGGAATGGCCCGACACTTTGTGGGCGGCCTCCGTGTGCCAAAAATAGGCCACGGGCAAAGCCGCGCACAAAAATTAGCGCCCGAAGGTCGGGATGCCAAAACCCCCCAGCGGAAAAATGGCGAAAAAACGGGTGGGCTATAGCCTTGGTGGGGGGCGTGGGCGAAGTTCGTCCTCCGGACTCAGAATGGCCCGAGACTTTGCGGGCGGCCTCCGTGTGCCAAAAATAGGCCACTGGCACAGCCGCGCCCAAAAATTAGCGCCCGACGGTCGGGGTGCCAAAACCCCCCAGCGGAAAAATGGCCAAAAAACGGGTGGGCTATAGCATTGGTGGGGGGCATGGGCGAAGTTCGTCCGCCGGACTCGGAATGGCCCGAGACTTTGCGGGTGGCCTCCGTGTGCCAAAAATTGGCCACGGTCATAACCGCGCCCAAAAATTAGCGCCCGATGGTCGGGGTGCCAAAACCCCCCAGCGGAAAAATGGCCAAAAAACGTGTGGGCTATAGCCTTGGTGGGGGGTGTGGGCGAAGTTCGTCCTCCGGACTCAGAATGGCCCGAGACTTACCGGGCGGCCTCCGTGTGCCAAAAATAGGCCACGAGCACAGCCGCTCCCAAGTAGTAGCGCCCGATGGTCGGGGTGCCAAAACCCCCCAGCGGAAAAATGGCCAAAAAACGGGTGGGCTATAGCCTTGGTGGGGGGCGTGGGCGAAGTTCGTCCTCCGGACTCGGAATGGCCCGACACTTTGTGGGCGGCCTCCGTGTGCCAAAAATAGGACACGCGCAATGCCGCGACAAAAATTAGCTCGACGGTCGGGATGCCAAAACCCCAGCGGAAAAATGGCGAAAATGGGTGGGCTATAGCCTTGGTGGGGGCGTTCCTCCGGACTCAGAATGGCCGAGACTTTGCGGGCGGCCTCCGTGTAAAAAAATGGCCCACAGCATAGCCGCGCCCAAAAATTAGCGCCCGAAGGTTGGGATGCCAAAACCCCCCAGCGGAAAAATGGCGAAAAAACGGGTGGGCTATAGCCTTGGTGGGGGGCGTGGGCGAAGTTCGTCCTCCGGACTCAGAATTGCCCGAGACTTTGCGGGTGGCCTCCGTGTGCCAAAAAATGGCCGCGGGCATAGCCGCGCCCAAAAATTAGCGTCCGATGGTCGGGTTGCCAAAACCCAGTGGAAAAAATGGCCAAAAACGTGTAGGCTATAGCCTTGTTGGGGGTGTAGGCGGTTCGTCCGCCGGACTCGGAATGGCCCGAGACTTTGCGGGCGGCCTCCGTGTGCCAAAATAGGCCACGGGCAAAGCCACAAAAATTAGCACCCAAGGTCGGATGCCAAAACCCCCAGCGGAAAATGGCGAAAAACGGTGGGCTATAGCCTTGGGGCGTGGCGAAGTTCCTCCGGACTCGGAATGGCCCGAGACTTTGCAGAGGCGGCCTCCGTGTGCAAAAAATAGGCCACGGGCAAAGGACAAAAATTAGCACCCGAAGGTCGGGATGCCAAAACCCCCAGCGGACAAATGGCCAAAAACGCGGTGGGCTATAGCCTTGTCAGTGTCAAAGTTCATCCGCCGGACTCGGAATGGCCCGAGACTTTGCGGGCGGCCTCCGTGTGTCAAATAGGCCACGGGCACAGCCACGCCTAAAATTAGCGCCCGAAGGTCGGGGTGCCAAAACCCCCCAGCGGAAAAATGGCCAAAAAACGGGTGGGCTATAGCATTGGTGGGGGGCATGGGCGAAGTTCGTCCGCCGGGCTCGGAATGGCCCGAGACTTTGCGGGCGGCCTCCGTGTGCCAAAAATAGGCTAGGGGCAAAACCGCGCACAAAAATTAGCGACCGAAGGCCGGGGGTGCCAAAACCCCCCAGCGGAAAAATGGCCAAAAAACGGGTGGGCTATAGCCTTGGTGGGGGGCGTGGGCGAAGTTCGTCCGCCGGACTCAGAATGGCCAGAGACTTTACGGGCGGCCTTCGTGTGCCAAAAATAGGCCACGGGGACAGACGGGCCCAAAAATTAGCGCCCGAAGGCCGGGCTACCAAAACCCCCCAGCGGAAAAATGGCCAAAAAACGGGTGGGCTATAGCCTTGGTGGGGGGCATGGGCGGTTCGTCCGCGGACTCGAATGGCCCGAGACTGCGGGCGGCTCCGTGTGCCAAAATACGGCACAGCCACGCCAAAAATTTGCGACCAAGGTCGGGTGCCAAAACCCCTTGAGCGGAAAAATGGCCAAAAACGGGTGGGCTATAGCCTGGTGGGGGGCGGGCGAAGTTCGTCCGGACTCAGAATGGCCAGAGACTTTACGGGCGGCCATCGTGCCAAAATAGGCCACGGGACAGACGGGCTTAAAATTAGCGCCAAGGCCGGGCTACCAAAACCCCCAGCTGAAAAATGGCCAAAAACGGTGGGCTATAGCCTTGGTGGGGCATGGGCGGTTCGTCCGGACTCAGAATGGCCCGAGACTTTGCGGGCGGCCTCCGTGGTGCCAAAAATAGCCACGGGCACAGCCACGCCTGCGATCGAAGGTCGGGTGCCAAAACCCCCCGAGCGGAAAAATGGCCAAAAAAAAGGTGGGCTATAGCCTTGGTGGGGGGCGTGGGCGATGTTCGTCCGCGGGACTCGGAATGGTACGCGACTTTACGGGTGGACTCCGTTTGCCAAAAATAGGCCACGGGCAGAGCCGCACCCAAAAATTAGCGCCCGAAGGTCGTGATGCCAAAACCCCCCAGCGGAAAAATGGCCAAAAAACAGATGGGCAATAGCCTTGGTGGGGGGTGTGGGCGAAGTTCATCCGCCGGACTCGGAATGGCCCGAGAGTTTCTGGGCGGCCTCCGTGTGCAAAAAATAGGCCACGGGGACAGGCGCGACCAAAAATTAGCGCCCGAAGGCTGGGTTGCCAAAATCCCCCAGCGAAAAAATGGCCAAAAAACGAGTGGGCTATAGCCTTGGTGGGGCGTGGCGTTCGTCTACGGACTCGAATGGCCCGAGACTGGCGGCCTCCGTGTGCCAATAGAAGGCCATTGGCACAGCCGCCCAAAAATTAGCGCCAAGGTCGATGCCAAAACCCCCAGCTGAAAAATGGCCAAAAACAGATGGGCTATAGCCTTGGTGGGGCGGGCGAAGTTCGTCCTCCGACTTAATGGCCCGAGACTGGCGGCCTCCGTGTGCCAAAAAATGGCCACGGGCATAGCCGCGCTAAAAAATTAGCGCCCGATGGTCGGGGTGCCAAAACCCCCCAGCGGAAAAATGGCCAAAAAATGTGTGGGCTATAGCCTTGTTGGGGAGTGTCGGCAAAGTTCGTCCGCTGGACTCGGAATGGCCCGAGACTTTGCGGGTGGCCTCCGTGTGTCAAAAATAGGCCACGGGCACAGCCACGCCCAAAAATTAGCGCCCGAAGGTAGGGTACCAAAACCCCAGCGGAAAAATGGCAAAAAACGGTGGGCTATAGCCTTGGTGGGGGTGTGGCGGTTCTCCGGACTCAGAATGGCCCGAGACTTTGCGGGCGGCCTCCGTGTGCCAAAAAGTGGCCACGGGCATAGCCACGCTAAAAAATTAGCACCCGATGGTCGGGGTGCCAAAACCCCCCAGCGGAAAAATGGCCAAAAAACGTGTGGGCTATAGCCTTGGTGGGGGGTGTGGGCGATGTTCGTCCGCCGGACTCGGAATGGCCCGAGACTTTGCTGGCGGCCTCCGTGTGCCAAAAATAGGCCACGGGCACAGCCGCGCCCAAAAATTAGCGCCTGAACTGGTGCCAAACCCCTAGCGGAAAAATGGCTAAAAACGGTGGGCTATAGCGCTGTGGGGCGTGGCGAAGTTCGTCCGCCGGACTCAGAATGGTCCGAGACTTTGTGGGCGGCCTCCGTGTGCCAAAACTAGGCCACGGGGACAGACGCGCCCAAAAATTAGCGCCCGAAGGCTGGGTTGCCAAAACCCCCCAGCGGAAAAATGGCCAAAAAACGAGTGGGCTATCGCCTAGGTGGGGGGCGTGGGCGAAGTTTGTCTGCCGGACTCGGAATGGCCCGAGACTTTGCATGCGGCCTCCGTGTGCAAATAATAGGCCACTGGCACAGCCGCACCCTAAAATTAGCGCCCGAAGGTCGGTGTGCCAAAACCCCCCAGCGGAAAAATGGCCAAAAAACGTGTGGGCTATAGCCTTGGTGGGGGTGTGGCGGGTTCGTCCGCCGGACTCGGAATGGCCCGAGACTTTGTGGGTGGCCTCGTGTAAAAATAGCCCCACGGGCAAAGCCGCGCACAAAAATTAGCGCCCGAAGGTCGGGATGCCAAAACCCCCCAGCGGAAAAATGGCGAAAAACGGGTGGGCTATAGCCTTGGTGCGGGGCGTGGGCGAAGTTCGTCCTCCGTAAACAGAATGGCCCGAGACTTACCGGGCGGCCTCCGTGTGCCAAAAAATTGGCCACGGGCATAGCCGCGCCCAAAAAATTAGCGCCCGCTGGTCGGGTTGCCAAAACCCCCCAGCGGAAAAATGGCGAAAAAACGGGTGGGCTATAGCCTTGGTGGGGGGCGTGGGCGAAGTTCGTCCTCCGGACTTAGAATGGCCCGAGACTTTGCGGGCGGCCTCCGTGTGCCAAAAAATGGCCACGGGCATAACCGCGCCCAAAAATTAGCGCCCGATGGTCGGGGTGCCAAAACCCCCCAGCGGAAAAATGGCCAAAAAACGGGGTGGCTATAGCCTTGGTGGGGGGCGTGAAATTGGCCTCCGGACTCAGAATGGCCCGAGAATTTGGACGGCCTCCAGTGTAAAAATGGCCACGGGCATAGCCGCATTAAAAATTAGAGACCGATGGTAGGGGTGCCAAAACCCCAGCGGAAAATGGCCAAAAACGTGTGGGCTATAGCCTTGTTGGGGGGTGTGGGCGAAGTTCGTCCGCCGGACTCGGAATGGCCTGAGACTTTGCGGGCGGTCTCCGTGTGCCAAAATAAGGACATGGGAACAGCCACGCATAAAAATTAGCGCCCGAACGCTGGGTTGCCAAAACCCCCCAGCGGAAAAATGGCCAAAAAACGAGTGGGCTATAGCCTTGGTGGGGAGCGTGGGCGATGTTCGTCTGCCGGACTCGGAATGGCCCGAGACTTTGCGGGCAGCCTCCGTGTGCCAAAAATAAGCTACTGGCACAGCCGCGCCCAAAAATTAGCCCCCGAAGGTCGGGGTGCCAAAACCCACCAGCGGAAAAATGGCCAAAAAACGGGTGGGCTATAGCGTTGGTGCGGGCGTATTAAGTTCCTCCGGACTCAGAATGGCCCGAGAATTTGCGGACGGCCTCCGTGTGCCAAAAAATGGCCACGGGCATAGCCGCACCCAAAAATTAGAGCCCGATGGTCGGGGTGCCAAAACCCCCCAGCGGAAAAATGGCCAAAAAACGTGTGGGCTATAGCCTTGTTGGGGGGTGTGGGCGAAGTTCGTCCGCCGGACTCGGAATGGCCTGAGACTTTGTGGGCGGCCTCCGTGTGCCAAAATAAGGACACGGGAACAGCCACGCATAAAAATTAGCGCCCGAAGGCTGGGTTGCCAAAACCCCCCAGCGGAAAAATGGCCAAAAAACGAGTGGGCTATAGCCTTGGTGGGGAGCGTGGGCGATGTTCGTCTGCCGGACTTGGAATGGCCCGAGACTTTGCGGGCGGCCTCCGTGTGCCAAAAATAAGCTACTGACACAGCCGCGCCCAAAAATTAGCCCCCGAAGGTCGGGGTGCCAAAACCCACCAGCGGAAAAATGGCCAAAAAAATGGGTGGGCTATAGCCTTGGTGGGGGGCGTGGGCGAAGTTCGTCCGCTGGACTCGGAATGGCCCGAGACTTTGCTGGCAGCCTCCGTGTGCCAAAAATAGGCCACGGGCACAGCCGCTCCCAAAAATTAGCGCCCGAAGGTCGGGGTGCCAAAACCCACCAGCGGAAAAATGGCCAAAAAACGGGTGGGCTATTGCCTTGGTGGGGGGCGTGGGCGAAGTTCGTCCGCCGGACTCGGAATGGCCCGAGACTTTGTGAGTGGCCTCCGTGTGCCAAAAATAGGCCATGGGCAAAGCCGCGGACAAAAATTAGCGCCCGAAGGTCGGGATGCCAAAACCCCCCAGCGGAAAAATGGCGAAAAAACGGGTGGGCTATAGCCTTGGGGCGGGCGAAAGTTGCCCTCCGTAATGGCGAGACTTACCGGCGCCTCCGTGTGTGAAAAATTAGCACGGGCATAGCCGCGCCAAAATTAGCCCGATGGTCGGGTTGCAAACCCCCAGCGGAAAATGGCGAAAAGCAGTGGGCTATAGCCTTGTGGGGGGCGGGATAATTTCCGCGCTGGACTAATGGCCCGAGACTGCGGGTGGCCTCTGTGTGCAAAATAGGCCACGGGCAAAGCAGCAAGACAAAAGTAGCGCCCGAAGGTCGGGATGCCAAAACCCCAGCGGAAAAATGGCGAAAACGGGTGGGCTATAGCCTTGGTGGGGCGTGGGCGAAGTTCGTCCCTCCGGACTCGAATGGCCCGAGACTTTGTGGGTGGCCTCCGTGTGCAAAAATAGGCCACGGGCAAACCCGCACACAAAAATTAGCGCCCGAAGGTCGGGATGCCAAAACCCCCAGCGGAAAAATGGCGAAACGGGTGGGCTATAGCCTTGGTGGGCGTGGGCGGTTCGTCCTCGGACTCGGGGAATGGCCCGAGAATTACCGGCGGCCTCCGTCTGCCAAAAATGGCCCACGGGCATAGTCGCCTAAAAGTAGCTCCGATGGTCGGGTTGCCAAAGCTCCCAGCGGAAAAATGGCATCGGTGGGCTATAGCCTTGGTGGGCGTGGGCGAAGTTTGTCCTCCCGGACTTAGGAATGGCCAGACTTTGCGGACCTCCGTGTGCCAAATACAGGCATTACGCGCCTAAAAATTAGCGCCCGATGGTCGGGTGCCAAAACCCCAGCGGAAAAAAAATGGCGAAAAACGGGTGGGCTATAGCCTTGGTGGGGCGTGGGCGAAGTTCGTCCTCCGAGAATGGCCCGAGAATTTGCGGACAGCCTCCGTGTGCCAAAAAAATGGCCCACAGGCATAGCTTAGCCGCCAAAAATTAGATCCCGATGGTCAGGGAGGGTGCAAAAACCCCAGCGGAAAAATGGCCAAAAACGTGTGGGCTATAGCCTTGTTGGGGGTGTGGCGGTTCGTCCGCGGACTTTCGGAATGGCCTGAGACTTTGCGAGGCGGCCTCCGTGTGCCAAAAAAGGACACGGAACAGCCACGCATAAAAAGTAGCGCCGAAGGCTGGGTTGCCAAACCCCCAGCGGAAAAATGGCCAAAAGCGAGTGGGCTATAGCTTGCGTGGGGGCGTGGGCGAAGTTCGTCCGCCGGACTCGGAATGGCCCGAGACTTTGCGGGCGGCCTCCGTGTGCCAAAAACAAGCTACTGGCACAGCTGCGCCCAAAAATTAGCGCCCGAAGGTCGGGGTGCCAAAACCCACCAGCGGAAAAATTGTCAAAAAACGGGTGGGCATTTGCCTTGGTGGGGCGTGGCGGGGTGTTCCTCGGACTCCGGAGTATTGCCCGAGACTTTGTGAGTGGCGTCCGTGTGCCAAAAATAGGCCATGGGCAAAGCCGCGGACAAAAATTAGCGCCCGAAGGTCGGGATGCCAAAACCCACCAGCGGAAAAATGGCCAAAAAACGGGTGGGCTATAGCCTTGGTGGGGGGCGTGGGCGAAGTTCGTCCGCCGGTCTCGGAATGGCCCGAGAATTTGTGGGTGGCCTCCGTGTGTGCCAAAAAATAGGCCCGAGGCACAGCGCGCAAATTAGCACCCGAAGGTGGGTACCAAAACCCACCAGCGGAAAAATGGCCAAAACGGGTGGGCTATAGCCTTGAGTGGGCGTGGCGAGATTCGCCCTCCGGACTCAGAATGGCCCGAGACTTTGCGGACGGCCTCCGTGGGCCAAAAAATGGCCACGGGCATAGTCGCGCCTAAAAATTAGAGCCCGATGGTAGGGGTGCCAAAACCCCCCAGCGGAAAAATGGCCAAAAAACGTGTGGGCTATAGCCATGGTGGGGGGTGTGGGCGAAGTTCGTCCGGCGGAATCGGAATGGCCCGAGACTTTGCTGGCGGCATCCGTGTCCCAAAAATAGGCCACGGGCAAAGCCGCGCACAAAAATTAGCGCCCGAAGGTCGGGATGCCAAAACCCCCCAGCAGAAAAATGGCCAAAAAACGGGTGGGCTATAGCCTTGGTGGGGGGCGTGGGCGAAGTTCATCCTCCGGACTCAGAATGGCCCGAGAATTTGCGGACAGCCTCCGTGTGCCAAAAAATGGCCACGGGCATAGCGCAAAAATTGAAGCCGATGGTCGGGTGCCGGCTCCCCAGCGGAAAATGGCGAAAAAAGGGTGGGCTATAGCCTTGGTGGGGGCGTGGCGAAGTTCGTCCGGACTAAGAATGGCCCGAGACTTTGCGGGCGGGCTCCGTGTGCCAAATAGGCCACTACTTTGCTTAGCGCCCAAAAATTAAGCGCCAAGAGTCGGGGTGCCAAACCCACCAGCGGAAAAATGGCCAAAAACGGGTGGGCTATAGCCTTGGTGGGGCGTGGGCGGATTCGTCCGCCGGACTGGAATGGCCCGAGACTTTGTGGTTGGCCTCCGTGTGCCAAAAATAGGCCACGGCAAAGCCAAGCACAAAATTAACGCCCGAAGGTGGGATGCCAAAACCCCAGCGGAAAAATGGCGAAAAACGGGTGGGCTATAGCCTTGGTGGGCGTGGGGCGGGTTCGTCCTCCGGACTCAGAATGGCCCGAACTGCGGCGCCTCCGTGTGCAAAAAATGGCCACGGGCATAGTCGCGTAAAAATTAGAGCCCGATGGTCGGGTGCCAAACCCCAAAGCGGAAAAATGGCCAAAAAACGTGTGGGCTATAGCCAAGGTGGGGTGTGGGCGAAGTTCGTCAGCGGACTGGAATGGCCGAGACTTTGCGGGCGGCCTCCGGGTCCCAAAATGAAGCCACGGGCAAAGCGCGCACAAAAATTAGCGCCCGATGGTCGGGATGCCAAAACCCCAGCGGAAAATGGCAAAACGGGTGGGCTATAGCCTTGGTGGGGAGTGTGGGGCGAGTTCGTCCCTCCGGACTCAGAATGGCCCGAGACTTTTTGGGTGGCATCCGTGTCCCAAAAATAGCCACGAGCAAAGCGCACAAAAATTAGCGCCCGAAGGTCGGGATGCCAAAGCCTTAGCGGAAAAATGGCGGCGGGTGGGCTATAGCCTTGGTGGGGCGTGGGCGAAGTTCGTCCTCCCGGACTCAGAATGGCCGAGACTGCGGGCGGCCTCCGTGTGCCAAAAATAGGCCACAGGCAAAAGCCACGCACAAAAGTGCCTTGAAACTGGTCGGGATGCCAAACCCCAAGCGGAAAAATGGCGAAAAGCAGGTAGGCTATAGCCTTGGTAGGGCGTGGGCGGATTCGTCCGCCGGACTCGGAATGGCCCGAGACTGCGGGCGGCCTCGTGCAAAAATAGGCCACGGGACAGACGCGCCAAAAATTAGCGCCCCAAGGCGGGTTGCCAAAACCGCCAGCGGAAAAATGGCCAAAAGCGAGTGGGCTATAGCCTTGGTGGGGGCATGGGGCGGTTCGTCTACGGACTAAGAATGGCCGAGACTGCGGCGGTCTCCGTGTGCCAAAATAGGCCACTGGCACAGCCGCGCCCAAAGTAGCGCCCGAAGGTCGGGGTGCCAAAACCCACCAGCGGAAAAATGGCCAAGCAGGTGGGCTATAGCCTTGGTGGGGCGTGGCGGGTCCGCCCGGACTCGGAATGGCCGAGACTTTGTGGTGGCCTCCGTGTGCAAAATAGGCCACGGGCAAAGCCGCGCACAAAAATTAATGCCGAAAGGTCGGGATGCCAAAACCCCCAGCGGAAAAATGGCTTAAAAACGGGTGGGCTATAGCCTTGGTGGGGGCGTGAAAAGGTCCGTCCCGGACTTGGAATGGCCCAAGACTTTGTGGGTGGCCTGTGTGCAAAAATAGGCCACGGGCAAGCCGCGCCAAAATTAACGCCGAAGGTCGGGATGCCAAAACCCCCAGCGGAAAAATGGCGAAAAAGCGGGTGGGCTATAGCCTTGGTAAGGGCGTGGCGAGTTCGTCCGCCGGACTCGGAATGGCCCGAGACTTTGCGGGCGGCCTCCGTGTGCCAAAAATAGGCCACGGGGACAGACGCGCCCAAAAATTAGTGCCCCAAGGCCGGGTTGCCAAAACCCCCAGCGGAAAAATGGCCAAAAAACGAGTGGGCTATAGCCTTGGTGGGGGGCATGGGCGAAGTTCGTCTGCCGGACTAAGAATGGCCCGAGACTTTGCGGGCGGTCTCCGTGTGCCAAAAATAGGCCACTGGCACAGCCGCGCCCAAAAATTAGCGCCCGAAGGTCGGGGTGCCAAAACCCACCAGCGGAAAAATGGCCAAAAAACGGGTGGGCTATAGCCTTGGTGGGGGGCGTGGGCGAAGTTCGTCCGCCGGACTCGGAATGGCCCGAGACTTTGTGGGTGGCCTCCGTGTGCCAAAAATAGGCCACGGGCAAAGCTGCGCACAAAAATTAGCGCCCGAAGGTCGGGATGCCAAAACCCCCCAGCGGAAAAATGGCGAAAAAGCGGGTGGGCTATAGCCTTGGTGGGGGGCGTGGGGGAAGTTCGTCCTCCGGACTCCGAATGGCCCGAGACTTTACGGGCGGCCTCCGTGTGCCAAAAATAGGCCACGGGCAAAGCCGCGCACAAAAATTAACGCCCGAAGGTCGGGATGCCAAAACCCCCCAGCGGAAAAATGGCGAAAAAACGGGTGGGCTATAGCCTTGGTAGGCGTGGGCGAAGTTCGTCTGCGGACTCTGAATGGCCCGAGACTTTGTGGGTGGCCTCCGTGTGGCAAAAATAGGCCACGGGCAAAGCCGCACAAAATTAGTGGCGCCCGAGTCGGGATGCCAAAACCCCAGCGGAAAAATAGCGAAAAAGCGGGTGGTCTATAGCCTGGTGGGGCGTGGCGAGGTCGTCCTCCGGACTCAGAATGGCCCGAGACTTGCGGGCGGCCTCCGTGTGCGAAAAATGGCCACGGCCATGGCAAAAATTAGCGCCCGATGGTCGGGGTGCCAAAAACCTCCAGCGGAAAAATGGCCAAAAAACGTGTGGGCTATAGCCTTGGTGGGGGGTGTCGGCGAAGTTCGTCCGCTGGACTCAGAATGGCCCGAGACTTTTCTGGCGGCCTCCGTGTACCAAAAATAGGCCACGGGCACAGCCGGGGCCAAAAATTAGCGCCCGGAAGTCGGGGTGCCAAAACCCCCCAGCGGAAAAATGGCCAAAAAACGTGTGGGCTATAGCCTTGGTGGGGGGTGTCGGCGAAGTTCGTCCGCCGGACTCGGAATGGCCCGAGACTTTGCTGGCGGCCTCCGTGTGCCAAAAATAGGCCACGGGCACAGCCGCGCCCAAAAATTAGCACCGGAAGTCGGGTGCCAAAACCCCAGCGGGAAAAATGGCCAAAAACGGGTGGGCTATAGCCTTGGTGGGGCGTGGCGAGATTCGTCCACGGACTTCAGGAATGGCCCGAGACTTTGTGGGTGGCCTCCGTGTGCAAAAAATAGGCCACGGGCACAGCCGCACCCAAAAATTAGCGCCTGGAAGTCGGGGTGCCAAAACCCCCCAGCGGAAAAATGGCCAAAAAACGGGTGGGCTATAGCCTGGGGGGGGGGGGTGGGCGGGTCGTCCTCCCGGACTCAGAATGGCCCGAGACTTTCGCGGGCGGCCTCCGTGTGCCAAATGGCCACCCCAGCAAAAATTAGCGCCCGATGGTCGGGGTACCAAAACCCCAGGAAAAATGGCCAAAAAAGCGTGTGGGCTATAGCGGTGGGGGTCGGCGGTTCGTCCACGGACTGGAATGGCCGAGACTTTGCTGGCTGACCTCCGTGTGCCAAAAAATAGGCCACGGCACAGCCGCTGACAAAAATTAGCGCCCGGAAGTCGGGTGCCAAAACCCCCAGCGGAAAAATGGCCAAAAGCGGGTGGAGCTATAGCCTTTGTGGCGTAGAGGCGAGAGGGTTCGTCCACGGACTCGGAATGGACCGAGACTTTGTGGGGTGGCCTCCGTGTGCCAAAAATAGGCCCGCGGGCAAGGCCAGCGCACAAAAATTGGCGCCCGAAGGTCTGGATGCCAAAAACCCCAGCGGAAAAATGGAAACGGGTGGAGCTATGGCCTTGAGTAGGGCGTGGGCGAGATTCGTCCGGACTCGGAATGGCCCGGAGACTTTTGCGGGCGGCCTCCGTGTGCCAAAAATAGGCCAGACGGGACAGGCGTGCACCCAAAAATTAAGCGCCCAAAGGCAGGATTGCAAAACCCCCAGCGGAAAAATGGCCAAAAAGAGTGGAGCTATAGCCTTGGTGGGGGGCATGGGCGAAGATTCGTCTGCCCGGACTAAGAATGTGGCCCGAGACTGCGGGCGGCCTCAGGGAAAGTGTGCAAAAATAGGCCGCTGGCAGCAGCGCGTAAAAATTACGCCGAAAGGTCGGGGGTGCCAAAACCCACCAGCGGAAAAATGGCCAAAAGCGGGTGAGCTATAGCTTTGGAGGCGTGGGCGAGTTCGTCGCGGACTCGGAATGGCTCCGAGACTTTGTGGGTGGCCTCCGTGTGCCAAAAATAGGATACATGGGCAAAGCCGCGCACAAAAGTAGCGCCGAAGGTCGGGATGCCAAAACCCCAGCGGAAAAATGGCGAAAAAACGGGTGGGCTATAGCCTTGGTGGGGGGCGTGGGCGAAGTTCGTCCTCCGGACTCAGTATGGCCCGAGACTTTGCGGGTGGCCTCCGTGTGCCAAAAAATGGCCACGGGCCTAGCTGCGCCCAAAAATTAGCGCCCGATGGTCGGGGTGCCAAAACCCCCCAGCGGAAAAATGGCCAAAAAACGTGTGGGCTATAGCCTTGGTGGGGAGTGTAGGGCGAGTTCATCCGCCGGTTCGTAAGCCTGAAGACTTTGCTGGCGGCCTCCGTGTAAAAAAAATAGGCCCGCAGGCACAGGCGCCCAAAAATTAGCGCCTGGAAGTCGGGGTGCCAAAACCCCCCAGCGGAAAAATGGGAAAAAAGCAGGCTGGCTATAGAGTGGGAAGTAGGCGAGATTCGATCCGCCCCGGACTCGGAATGGCCGAGACTTTGCTGGCGGCCTCCGTGTGTGCCCAAAATAGGCCGCGGGCACAGCCGTGGCTTAGTAATAAAAAGTAAGCGCCGGAAGTCGGGGTGCCAAAACCAGCGGAAAAATGGCCACCGCAGGTGAGCTATAGCCTTTGTGGGCGTGGGGCGGATTCGTCCACCCGGACTCGGAATGGACCGAGACTTTGTGGGTGGCCTCCGTGTGCAAAAGCCAAAGGCCCTGCAGGCAAGGCGCGCAAAAACTAAGCGCCCGAAAGGTGAGGTGCAAAAATACCAGCGGAAAAATGGCCAAAAAAGCGGGTGGGCTATAGCCTTGGTGAAAGCGTAAGGCGGATTAAGTCCGCGGACTCCGGAATGGCCGAGACTTTGTGGGTAGCCTCCGTGTGCCAAAAATTGGCCACAGGCAAAGCGAGGCACAAGTAGCACCGAGGTCGGGATGCCAAAAACCACCCAGCGGAAAAATGGCACTTAGCGGGTGGGGCCTTTGTGAGGGCGTGGGCGAGATTAAAGTCCACCGGACTCGGAATGGACCCGAACTTTGTGGGTGGCCTCCGTGTGCAAAAAATAGGCCACGAGGCAACGCCAAAAACAGCGCCAGAAAGTCGGGTGCAAAAACCAGCGGAAAAATGGCCAAGCGAGGTGGGCTATAGCCTTGGTGGGGGGCGTGGCGAGGAATTAAATCTCAGACTGGGAATGGCCCGTGACTGCGGCGAGACTCCGTGTAAGCAAAAACATAGCCCCGCCCCATAGCCCCACGGGCGCCTTGCGCCCAAAGTCGCGCCCGATGATAGTGGGAGTGCCAAAACCCCAAGCGGAAAAATGGCCAAGCAGTGGCCTATAGCCTTGGTGGGCGTGAGGCGAGATTCGTCTGCCGGACTCGGGGCTGGCCCGAGGAGTGCAGGCGGCCTCCGTGTGCAAATAGGCCACTGGCACCAGCCGCGCCTTAAAAAGTAGCGCCGAAGGTCGGGTGCCAAAACTGGCCCACCAGCGGAAAAATGGCCAAAATCTGGGCTATAGCCTTGGTGGGGCGTGGGGCGAGATTCGTCCGCCGGTTGGACTCAGAATAGCCCGAAGACTTTGTGGGCGGCCTCCGTGTGCCAAAAATAAGCCCAGGCATAGCGCGCCAAAAGTGCACCGAAGGTCGGGGGTGCCAAAACCCTGTGGAAAAATGGCCAAAACGGGTGGGCTGCTTGTGGGCGTGGCGAAGTTCTTCCGAGGGACTCGGAATGGTCAGAACTGCGGGTGGCGTCCGTGTGCAAAAATAGGCCCGAACAGCCGCCCCAAAAATACACCCAGTCGTGGTGCCCAAAACCCCAGCGGAAAAATGGCCCAGCTAGAGTGGGCTATAGCCTTAGTGGGCGTGGCGAGATTCGTCTGCTGGACTCAGAATGGCCCGAGACTTTCTGGGCGGCCTCTGGAGGTGCCAAAAATAGGCCACAGGAACAGCCGCCCCCAAAGTGCTTTATGAGTCGTGGTGCCAAAATTTCATGGAAAAATGGCCAAAAGCGGTAGGCTATAGCCTTGGTGGGGCGTGGGCGAGTCGTCTGCACGGACTCGGAATGGCCGAACTTTACAAGGCGGCCTCCGTGTGCAAAAATAGGCCACTGGCACAGCGCCCAAGCGCCGAAGGTCGGTGTGCCAAAACCCACCAGCGGAAAAATGGCCAAGCGGGTGGGCTATAGCTTGGTGGGCGTGGGCGGGATTCGTCCGCCCCGGACTCGGAATGGCCGAGACTGCGGGCGGCCTCCGTGTGCCACCAAAAATAGGCCCGCAGGCACAGGCTGTATTTACCAAAAATTAGCGCCCGAAGGTCGGGAGTGCCAAAACCCACCAGCTCCCTGTGGAATAATGGCCAAAAACGGGTGGGCTATAGCCTTGAGTGGGGCATGGCGAAGTTGGTCTGCGGACTCGGAATGGCCCGAGACGGTTTGTGCAGGCGCCCTCCGTGTGCCAAAAATAAAGCCACTAGCAAAGCGCCCAAAAATTAGCGCCCGAATGTCGGGGTGGCAAAACCAGCAAATAGGAAAAATGGCCAAAAACAGGTGGGCTATAGCCTTGGTAGGCGTGGCGAAGTTGATCGTCCAGCGGGACTCGGAATGGTCGAGACTTTGAGGGTGGCCTCCGTGGGCCAAAAAAATAGGCCACCACGGGCACATAGCCGCAAAGTTAACCCGATGGTCAGGGTGCCAAAACCCCAGCGGAAAAATGGCCAAAAAACTTGTGGGCTATAGCCTTGGTGCAAGGGCGTGGGCGAGATTCGTCCGCCGTACTCGGAATGGCCCGAGACTGCGGGGCGGCCTCCGTGTGCCAAAAATAGGACACGGGAACAGCTGCGCCCAAAATTAGCACCGAGGTCGGGGTGCCAAAACCCACCAGCGGAAAAATGGCCAAGCGGGTGGGCTATAGCCTTGGTGGGCGTGGGCCGAGATTCGTCTGCCCGGACTCGGAATGGCCCGGGAGACTGCAAGGTGGCCTCCGTGTGCCAAAAATAGGCCCGCAGGCACAGCTGCTTGGCAAAAATTAGCGCCGAAGGTCGGAGGTGCCAAACCCACCATTGGAAAAATGGCCATCGAATTGGAGCTATAGCCTTGGTGGGGGCGTAAAGCGAGTTCCCGTCCGCCAGATTGGAATGGCCCGAACTTTGTGGGTGGCCTCCATGTGCCAAAAGGCCACGAAATGCACGCGCCCAAAAATTAGCACCGAAGAGTCGGGATACAAAAACCCTGACGGAAAAAATGGCCAAAAGCGTGTGGGCTATAGCCTTGTTGGGGGTGTGGCGAGATCGTCCGCGGACTCTAAGAATAGCCGAGACTTTGCGGGCGGCCTCCGTGTGCCAAAAATAGGCCACGGGAACAGCCGCCCCCAAAAATTAGAACCCGAAGGTCGGGGTGCCAAAACCCCCCGAGCGGAAAAATGGCCAAAAATCCGTTGGGCTATAGAATTGGTGGGGGGCGTGGGCGAAGTTCGTCCGCGGGACTCGGAATGGTCCGAGACTTTGCTGGTGGCCTCCGTGTGCCAAAATGAGCCCACAGGAACAGCCACCCAAAAATTAGCACCGAAGTCGTGGTGCCAAAACCCCAGCGGAAAAATGGCAAGCGTGTGGGCTATAGCCTTGTTGGGGGGGTGTGGGGCGAAAGACCAAATCCGCGGACACCAGAATGGCGAGACTTTGCGGGCGGCCTCCGTGTGCCAAAAATAGGCACGGAACAGCCGCCCCCTAAAAAAGTGGGAACCCGAAGTCGGGGGTGCTCAAAACCCCAGGCGGAAAAATGGCCAAAAATCCTTTGGGCTATAGAATTGGTGGGGGGCGTGGGCGAAGTTCGTCCGCGGGACTCGGAATGGTCCGAGACTTTGCTGGTGGCCTCCGTGTGCCAAAAATAGGCCACGGGAACAGCCACCCCCTAAAATTAACACCGAAGGTCGTGGTGCCAAAACCCTAAGCGGAAAAATGGCCACGTGTGGGCTATAGCCTTGTTGGGGGTGTGTGGCGAGATTCGTCCGCGGACTCGGAATAGCCCGAGACTGCGGGGCGGCCTCCGTGTGCCAAAAAAATAGACCCACAGGCACAGCCACGCCTTAAAAATTAGCGCCCGAAGTCGAGTGCCAAAACCCCAGCGGAAAAATGGCCAAAAATCCGTTGGGCTATAGAGGTGAGTGGGGCGTGGCGAGTTCGTCCGGCAGGACTCGGGAATAGTCGAGACTGCGGGTGGCCTCCGTGTGCAAAAAAATAGGCCACGGGAACAGCCGCCCCCAAAAAAATTAGCACCCGAAGGTTGTGGTGCCAAAACCCCCAGCGGAAAAATGGCCCAAGCGAGTGGGCTATAGCAGCAGTGGGGCGTGGGCGAGATTCGTCTGCCGGACTCGGAATGGCCGAGACTGCGAAGGCGGCCTCTGGGTGCCAAAAATAGGCCACGGGAACAGCCGCCCCCAAAAATTAGCACCCGAAGGTCGTGGTGCCAAACACTAGCGGAAAAATGGCCATGGGTGGGCTATAGCCTTAGTGGGGCGTGGGACCACAAGGATCGTCCGCGGACTCGAATGGCCGAGACTGCGGGGCGGCCTCCGTGTGCAAAAATAAGCCACGGGCATAGCGCGCCCAAAATTAGCGCCCGAAGGTCGAGGTACCAAAACTCACCAGCGGAAAAATGGCCAAAAGCGAGGTGGGCTATAGCCTTGGTGTAGGCGTGGGCGAGTTCGTCCAGCGGGACTCCGGGTGTCGGAGACTCAGGGTGGCCTCCGTGTGCAAAAATGATAGGAACAGCCGCCCCCAAAATTAGAACCCGAAGGTCGTGGTGCCAAAAATCCCCAGTGGAAAAATGGCCCAAAAAAGCGAGTAGGCTATAGCCTTGGTAGGCGTGGGCGAGGATTCGTCTGCGGACTCGGAATGGCCCGAGACTTTGCGGGGCGGCCTCGGGTGCCAAAAATGAGCCACGGAGACAGCCGCCCCCAAAAATTAGCACCGAGTCGTGGTGCCAAAACACCCAGCGGAAAAATGGCCAAAGCAGTGGGCTATAGCCTTGGTAGAGGGCGTGGCGAGTCGTCTGCGGACTCGGAATGGCCGAACTTTTTGCGAAGGCGGCCTCCGTTTGCCAAAAATAGGCCACTGGCACAGCTTAAAAAGAGTAGCGCCGAAGTCGGGGTGCCACCCAAAACCCACCGGCTGTGGAAAAATGGCCCAAAACGGGTGGGCTATAGCCTTGCTGGTAGGGCGTGGCGAGAAGTTCGTCCGCCGGACTCGGAGAATGGCCCGAACTATGCGGGCGGCCTCCGTGTGCCAAAAATAGGCCACAGAGCACAACCTGTAGCGCCCAAAAATTAGCACCCGAAGGTCGGAGTGCCAAACCTGCGGAAAAATGGCCACTTGAATTGGGCTATAGCCTTGGTGGGGGCATGGCGAAGTTGGTCTGCGGACTCGGAATGGCCGAGACTGCGAGGGCGGCCTCCGTGTGCCAAAATAAGCCAACTGCTTTGTGCCCAAAAATTAGCGCCCAAATGTCGAGTGCCTTAAACCCACCAGCGGAAAAATGGCCAAAAGCGAACAGGTGGGCTATAGCCTTGGTGGGGCGTGGTTGAAGTTCGTCCGCGGGACTCGGAATGGTCGAGACTTTGAGGAGGTGGCCACCGTGAGCCAAAAATAGGCCACAGGCATAGCAGCTTAAAAATTAGCACCGTGGTCGGGTGCCAAACCCACCAGCGGAAAAATGGCCACAAAAACTTGTGGGCTATAGCCTTGGTGAGGCGTGGGCGGGCCGTCCCGCGGGACTCGGAATAGTCGAGACTTTGCGGAGTGGCCTCCGTGTGCCAAATAGGCCACGGGAACAGCCGCTAAGCAAAAATTAGCACCGAAGGTCGTGGTGCCAAAACCCCAGCGGAAAAATGGCCAGCATGGTGGGCTATAGCCTTGGTGGGCGTGGGGCGAAGTTCGTCCGCCCCGTACTCGGGAAAAAGGCCCTAGAGACTTTAGGTGGCCTCCGTGTGCCAAAAAAATAGGCCACGAGGCAAAGCCGCTTACAAAAATTAGCGCCGAAAGTCGGGATGCCAAAACCCCAAGCGGAAAAATGGCGAAAAAAGCAGATTGGGCTAGAGCCTTGGAAGGTAGGGCCGTGGCCGAGATTCGTCCCTCCGGACTCGAGAATGGCCCGGAGCTGCGGGTGGCCTCCGTGTGCCAAAAAAATGGCTACGGGCATAGCCGCGCAAAAAGTGGCGCCGATGGTCGAAGTGCCAGCCCCAGCGGAAAAATGGCCAACGTGTGGGCTATAGCCTTGTTGGGAGTGTGGCGAAGTTCGTCCGCGGACTTGGAATGGCCCGAGACTTGCGGGACCTCTCTGTGCCACCAAAAAAATAGGCCCACGGGCAAGCCGCGCACAAAGTTAGTACCCGAAGGTCGGGATGCCAAAACCCCAGCGGAAAAATGGCGAAAAAAGCAGGTGGGCTATAGCCTTAGTGAGGCGTGGCGAAGTTCGTCCTCAGACTCAGAATGGCCCGAGACTTACGAGGCGGCCTCCGTGTGCCAAAAATGGCCACGAGGCATAGCAGCGCCAAAGTAGCGCCCGATGGTCGGGTGCCAAAACCCCAGCGGAAAAATGGCGCGTGTAGGCTATAACCTTGGTGGGGGTGTGGGCGAAGTTCATCCGCCAGACTCGGAATAGCCGAGACTTTGCTGGCGGCCTCCGTGCGCCAAAAATGGGCCACGGGCACAGCTGCTTTGGCCCAAAAATTAGCGCCGGAAGTCGGGGTGCCAAAACCCCCTGCGGAAAAATGGCCATGAGTGGGCTATAGCCTTGGTGGGGCGTGGGCGAGATTCCTCCACGGACTCGGGAATGGCCGGCTGCGGGTGGCCTCCGTGTGCCATTGGCAGCAGTCATAACGCGCCCAAAAATTGTGCGCCCGATGAGTAGGGTGCCAAAACCCCAGCGGAAAGTAATTGCCACTTTTAAAACATGTGGGCTATAGCCTTGGTGGGCGTGGGGCGAAGGTCGTCGCCGGACTAAGAAATGGCCCGAGACTTTCCCGAGGCGGCCTCCGTGTGCCAAAACAAGGCCACGAGCAAATCCGCGCCCAAAAATTAGCGACCGAAGGCCGGGGGTGCCAAAACCCCCCAGCGGAAAAAAATGGCCAGCGGGTGGGCTATAGCCTTGGTGGAGCGTGGGCGAGATTCGTCCCGGACTCGAAATGGCCTGAGACTTTGCGGGGCGGTCTCCGTGTGCCAAAAATAGGACACGGGGACAAGCAGCCTTAAAATGCGCAAAGGCTGGGTTGCCAAACCCCCCAGCAATAGCAAAAGCAGGTGAGTGGGCTATAGCAACCTTGGGTAGAAGCGGCGTGGGCGGAATGCGTCTGCGGACTCGGAATAGCCCGGAGCTTTGCGGGCGGCCTCCGTTTGCCAATAATAGGCCACTGGCACAGCCGCGCCCTAAAATTAGTTCAGTCGGGGTGCCAAAACCCCCCAGCGGAAAAATGGCCAACTTGAGCTATAGCCTTGTGAGTGGGGAGCGTGGCGAGATTCGTCCCGCCCGGACTCGGAATGGCGAACTTTGTGGGTGGCCTCCGTGTGCCAAAAATAGGCTTAGGCAAAAGCGAACAAAAGTAGCGCCAGTCGGGATGCAACAGCGGAAAAATGGCGAAAAAAGCGGGTGGGCTATAGCCTTGGTGAGGGCGTGGGCGAGATTCGTCCTCGGACTCGGAATGGCCGAGACTTGCCGCGCGGCCTCCGTGTGCCAAATAGCCACGCAGGCATGGCCAAAATTAGCGCCCGATGGTCGGGTTGCCAAAACGGAAATCGCGAAAAAAAGCGGGTGAGGCTATAGCCTTGGTGGGCGTGGGTGAGTTCGTCCTCCGGACTCGGGAGAATGGCCCGAGACTTTGCGGGCGTGACCTCCAGTAGCCACCCAAATGGCCACGGGCATAACGCGCCCAAAAATTAGCGCCCGATGGCGGAACAAACCCTGAGCGGAAAAATGGCCGCGTGTGAAGCTATAGCCTTGTTGGGGGTGTGGGGCGAAGTTAGTCCACGGACTCAGAATGTAGCCCGAGACTTTGCGGGCGGCCTCCGTGTGTAAAAATGGCCCAGGCACAGCCACGCCCAAAATTAGCGCCCAAAGGTCGGGTGCCAAAACCCCAGCGGAAAAATGGACAAAAGCGTGTGAGCTATAGCCTTGGTGGGAGGTGTGGGCGAAGTTTATCCGCCCCGGACTGGAATGGCACGAGGCTTCTGCGGGGCGGCCTCCGTGTGCCAAAAATAGGCCACTGGCACAGCCTTAAATTAGCGCCCGAGGTCGGTGCCAAAACCCACCATCGGAAAAATGGCCAAGGCGCAGGTGGGCTATAGCCTTGGTGAGGTGTGGGGCGAGTGCAATCGTCCTCACGGACTCAGAATGCCCAGACTTTGCGGGCGCCTCCGTGTGCCAAAAAATGGCGCAGGCATAGCAGCGCCAAAAGTGGCGCCCGATGGTCAGGTGCCAAAACCCCCAAGCGGAAAAATGGCCAAAACGTGTAGGCTATAGCCTTGGTGGGCGTGGGCGGCGAGATTCGTCAGCTGGACTCGGGAATGGCCGAGACTTTTGAGCTGACCTCGTGTGCCAAAAGCCAAACCACGGCCATGCTTGCGCCAAAAATTAGCCGAAGGTCAGGGTGCAAAAACCCACTAGCGGAAAAATGGCCAAGCGGGTGGGCTATAGCCTTGGTAGAGGGCGTGGGCGGATAGTCCGCCGGACTCGGAATGGCCGAGACTTTGCAGGTGGCCTCCGTGTGCCAAAAATAGGCCACGAGGCTGACGCGCCCAAAAATTAGTGCCGAAGGTCAGGGTGCAAAACCCCAGCGGAAAAATGGCCAAAGCGTGTGGGCTCTTAGCCTTGGTGGGGGGCGTGGGCGAAGTTCGTCAGCTGGACTCGGGAATGGCCGAGACTTTCGGGCAGCCTCCGTGTGCAAAAATAGCCGGCCATAGCGGCCTTAAAATTAGCGCCAGAGGTCAGGGTGCAAAAACCCACTAAGCGGAAAAATGGCCAAAAGCGGGTGAGCTATAGCCTTGGTGGGCGTGGGGCGAGTTCGTCCGCGGACTTCAGAATGGCCCGAGACTTTGCAGGTGGCCTCCATGTGCCAAAAAATAGGCCACAGGCACAGCCGCGCCAAAAATTAGCGCCAGGTCGGGGTGCCAAAACCCCCCAGCGGAAAAATGGCCAAAAAACGTGTGGGCTATAGCCTTGGTGGGGGACGTGGGCGAAGTTCGTCCGCTGGACTCGGAATGGCCCGAGACTTTGCAGGTGGCCTCTGTGTACCAAAAATAGGCCACGGGGACAACGCCCCCAAAAATTAGCCCCCGAAGGGCGGGGTGGCAAAACCCCCCAGCGGAAAAATGGCCAAAGCGGGTGGGCTATAGCCTTGGTAGAGGCGTGGGCGAACCGTCCGCGGACTCGGAATGGCCGAGACTGCGGGCGGCCTCTGTGTACCAAAAATAGGCCAGGCACAGCCGCGCAAAATTAGCGCCCGATGGTCGGGGGTGCCAGCTCCCCCAGCGGAAAAATGTTGCCACTTGATGTGGCTATATCCTTGGTGGGGCGTGGGCGAGGTTCGTCCGCTGGACTGGAATGGCCCCGAGACTGCGGGGCGGCCTCCGTGTGCCAACCAGAAGCCCGCGGCCACTTAGTAGCCAAAATTGGCGCCCGAAGGTCAGGGTGCAAAAACCTAAGCGGAAAAATGGCCGCGGGTGGGCTATAGCCTTGAGTAGGCGTGGCGGGAGTCGTCCGCCCCGGACTCGGAATCGAGACTTCTGCGGGGCGGCCTCCGTGTACAAAAATAGGCCACGGGCACAGCCGTGTCAAAATTGTTAAGCGCCCGATGGTGGGTGCCAAAACCCACTAGCAGAAAAATGGCCAAAAGCGGGTGGGCTATAGCCTTGGCATGGTAGAGTAAGGGCGAAGTTCGATCCGCCCGGACTTCCGGAATAGTCCGAGACTTTCACCCGGGATACCTCCGTGTCCCAAATGAGCCCGCAGGCACAGCCGCAGCAAAAATTAGCCCCGAAGGTCGGGTTGCCAAAACCCCCCAGCGGAAAAATGGCCAAAAAATGGGTGGGCTATAGCCTTGGTGGGGGGAATGGGCGAAGTTCATCCGCCGGACTCGGAATGGCTCGAAGGCCGGGGTGCCAAAACCCACCAGCAGAAAAATGGCCAAAAAATGGGTGGGCTATAGCCTTAGCTGGGGCATGGCGGGTAAATCCGCCCGGACTCGGAATGGCCCGATACTTTGTGGGTGGCCTCCGTGTGCAAAAAATAGCCCACGGGCACAGCCGCGCCCAAAAATTAGCGCCGGAAGGTCGGGGTGCCAAAACCCACCAGCGGAAAAATGGCCAAAAAACGGGTGGGCTATAGCCTTGGTGGGGGGCGTGGGCGAAGTTCGTCCGCGGACTCGGGCTTGAGTCAGAAAATTTGGGTGGACTACATGTACATGCAGAAAAAATAGGCCACAGGCACAAACGCGCCCAAAAATTAAAAAAGCGCCCGTAGGTCGGGCTGCCAGGCTCTCCCCAGCGGAAAAGCTATGGCCAAACGGGTGGGCTATAGCCTTGGTGCAGGGCGTGGGGCGGGTCGTCCGCGGACTCGGAATGGCGAGACTGCGGGTGGCTTCATGTGTGCCAAAAATAGGCCACAGGCACAGCCACGCACAAAAATTAGCACCCAAAGGTCGGGGGTGCAAAAACCCCAGCGGAAAAAGGCCAAAAAATCGGTAGGCTATAGCCTTTAGTGGAAGGCGCTTGGGCGAGATTAAATCCCGGACTCGGAATAGCGAAATTTTGCGGGTGGCCTCCGTGTATTGCAAAAATAAGCCGCGAGGACAGGCAACGCGCCAACCAGCGCCCGAAGGCCAGTAGGTGCCAAAAACCGCCCCCTGAGAAAAATGGCCAAAAGCGGGTGGGCTATGGCCTTGGTGGGGCGTGGCGAGATTCGTCCGCCCGGACTGGAATAGCCCGAGACTTTGCGAGGCGGCCTCCGTGTGCCAAAAATAGGCCTGCAGGTACAGCAGCGCCAAAAAATTAGCGCCTGAAGGTTGGGGTTCCGAAACCCCTAGCGGAAAAATGGCCATGAGCGGGTGGGCTATAGCCTTGGTGGGGCGTGGGCGAGTTCGTCCGCCCGGACTCGGGAATAGTCGAGACTTGGGGCCTTCCGTGTGCAAAATAGGACACGGGGCCATTACCTAAAAATTATTGCCGAAGGTCGGGTTGCCAAAACCCAGCGGAAAAATGGCCAAAAGCAGTGGGCTATAGCCTTGGTGGGGGCGTGGTAGGCTTCGTCCGCCCGGACTCGGAATGGAGAATTTGCGGGCGGCCTCCGTGTGCCAAAAATAGGCCCGCGGGCACAGCCGCACCAAATAATTAGCGCCAGAAGGTCGAGTGCCAAAACCCCAGCGGAAAAATGGCCAAAATGGGTGAAGGCTATAACCTTGGCGGGCGTGGGCGAGGACCGTCGCGGTTTCGGAATAGCCCTAGACTTTGTGGGTGGCCTCCGTGTGCCAAAAATAGGCCACGGGCACAGTTGCACCCAAAAATTAGCACCCGAAGGTCGGGTTGCCATTTGCAGCGGAAAAATGGCATAAAAGCAGGCTATAGCCTTGAGTGGTGGCGTGAGGCGAGAGTTCGACCGGACTCGGAATGCACGAGACTGCGGGATGCCTCCGTGTGCCAAAAAATAGGACATGGGCACAGCGCACCCAATTATTGCCGAAGGTCGAGTGCCAAAACCCCAGCGGAAAATTGGCCAAAAAGCGTGTGTAGGCTATAGCTTGAGAGTGGAAGTGTGGCGAGATTCGTCCGCCCGGACTCGGAATAGCCGAGACTTTGCGGGCAGTCTCCGTGTGCCAAAAATGAAGCCCCACGGCCACAGCCGCAGCCCAAAAATTAGCACCCGAAGTCGGGCTGCCAAAATCCACCAGCGGAAAAATGGCCAAAAAATGGGTGGGCTACCTGCTTGGTAGGCGTGGGCGAGTTAGATCCGCCCGGACTCGGAATGGCCCGAGACTGCGGGCGGCCTCTGTGTACCAAAAATAGGCCCGCAGGCACGCCCAAAAATTAGCGCCCGATGGTCAGGGTGCCAAAACCCCAGCGGAAAAATGGCCAACGTGTAGGCTATATCCTTCTGGGGCGTGGGGCGGGTCGTCCGCTGGACTCGGAATAGCCCCGAGACACTTTGCGGGGCGGCCTCCGTGTGCCAACAATAGGCCTGACCATAGCAGCCATGCTTGGCTTAAAAATTAGCGCCGAAGGTCAGTGTGCAAAAACCCACTAAGCGGAAAAATATGGCCAAAAGCGGGTAGGCTATAGCCTTGGTGAGGGCGTGGCGAGATTTCGTCCGCCGGACTCGGAATAGCCCGAGACTTTGCGGGGCGGCCTCCGTGTACAAAAATAGGCCACAGGCACAGCCGTGTCAAAAATTAGCGCCCGATGGTGGGGTGCCAAAACCCACTAGCAGAAAAATGGCCAAAAGCGGGTGGGCTATAGCCTTGGTGGGGCGTAAGGCGAAGTTCGTCCAGCGGGACTCGGAATGATCCGAGACTTTGCGGGTGGCCTCCGTGTACCAAAAATAGGCCCACGGGAACAGCGCAAAATTAGCGCCCGAAGGTCGTGGTGCCAAAACCCCAGGCGGAAAAATGGCCAAGCGAGTGGGCTATAGCCTTGAGTGGCGTGGCGAGATTCGTCCGCGGACTCGGAAATAGCCGAGACTTTGCAGGGTGGCCTCCTTGTGCAAAAATAGGCCACGGAACAGCCGCCCAAAAATTAGCGCCGAAGGTCGTGGTGCCAAACAGCGGAAAAATGGCCAAAAGCAGTGGGCTATAGCCTTGGTGGGGGCGTGGGCGGGTCGTCTGCCGGACTCGGAATGGCCCGGGGACTGCGGGCGGCCTCCGTGTGTGCCAAAAATAGGCCACGGGCACAGCCGCGCCCAAAAAATAGCGCAGAAGGTGGGGGTGCCAAAACCCACCATCGGAAAAATAATAAAAGCGGGTGGGCTATAGCCTTGGTAGGCGTGGCGGATCGATCCGCCCGGACTCGGAATGGCCCGAGACTGCGGGTGGCCTCCGTGTGCCAAAAACAGGCCACGGGAACAGCCGCCCCCAAAAAGCGCCCGAAGGTTGGGGTGCAAAACCCGCCAGCGGATATAGCCAAAAAAGCGGGTGGGCTATAGCCTTGAGTGGGCGTGGGGCGAGATTCGTCGCCCGGACTCGGAATAGCCGAGACTTTGCAGGTGGCCTCCGTGTGCCAAAAATAGGCCCGGGCAAAGCAGCGTACAAAAATTAGCACCCGAAGGTCGGGATTAAAACCCCAGCGGAAAAATGGCGAAAAACCGGGTGGGCTATAGCCTTGGTGAGGGCGTGGCGGCTTCGTCCTCGAACTCGGAATATGGCCGAGACTGCGGGTAGCCTCCATGTGCCAAATAGCGCGGACATAGCCCGCGCCCAAAAATTAGCGCCCGATGGTCAGGGTGCCAGCTTACCCCAGCGGAAAAATGGCCAAAAGCGTGTGGGCTATATAGCCTTGGTGAGGGCGTGGGCGAATTCGTCCGCGGACTCGGAATAGCCCGAGACTGCGGGGCGGCCTCTGTGTACCAAAAATGAGCCACCGGCCACAGCCGCGCCCAAAAAGTGGCGCCCGATGGTCAGGTGCCAAAACCCCAGCGGAAAAATGGCCAAAAAACATGTGGCTATATCCTTGGTAGGGCGTGGCGAAGTTCGTCGCTGGACTCGGGAATGGCCCGAGACTGCGGGGCGGCCTCCGTGTGCCAACAACTAGGCCACGGCCATAAGCGCCTTAAAAATTAGCGCCCGAAGGTCAGTGTGCAAAAACCCACTAGCGGAAAAATGGCCCAAAAAGCGGGTGGGCTATAGCCTTGGTGAGCGTGGGCGAGATCCCGCCGGACTCGGAATAGCCCGAGACTGCGGGCGGCCTCCGTATACAAAAAATAGGCCTGAGCACAGCCGTGTCCAAATTAGCGCCGATGGTGGTGCCAAAACCCACTAGCAGAAAAATGGCCAAAGCGGGTGGGCTATGCGCCTTGGTACCCAGGCGTGGGGCGAAGTTGATTGATCGTCGCGGGACTCGGAATGATCCGAGACTTTGCGGGTGGCCTCCGTGTGCCAAAAATAGGCCACACGGGAACAGCCGCCCAAAATTAGCGCCGAAGGTCGTGGTGCCAAAACCCCAAAAGCGGAAAAATGGCCAAGCGAGTGGGCTATAGCCTTAGTGGGGGCGTGGGCGAGAGTAGTCAGCGGGACTCGAATGATCCGAGACTTTGCGGGTGGCCTCCGCCATGTGCCAAAAAAGCCATGGGGAACAGCCGCCCCCAAAAATTAGCGCCGAAAGGTCGTGGTGCCAAAAGCTCCCAGCGGAAAAATGGCCGCAGTGGAAGGCTATAGCCTTGGTGGTAGGCGTGGGGGCGAGTTCGTCCGCCGGACTCGGAATGGCCGAGACTGCGGGTGGCCTCCTTGTGCCAAAAATAGGCCACGGGAACAGCCGCCCCAAAAATTAGCGCCGAAGGTCGTGGTGCCAAAACCCCAGCGGAAAAATGGCCAAAAGCGAGTGGGCTATAGCCTTGGTAGGGCGTGGCGAGATTCGTCTGCGGACTCGGAATGGCGAGACTTTGCAGGCGGCCTCCGTGTGTGCCAAAAATAGGCCACTGGCACAGCCGCGCCCAAAAATTAGCGCCGAAGGTGGGGTGCCAAAACCCACCATCGGAAAAATATTAAAAGCAACGGGTGGGCTATAGCCTTGGTGGGGCGTGAGGCGAAGTTCGTCCGCCCGGACTCGAGAATGGCGAGACTTTCGCGGAGTAGCCTCCGTGTGCCAAAAAACAGGCCCGCAGGAACAGCCGCCCCCAAAAATAGCGCCCGAAGGTTGGGGTGCAAAACCCGCCAGCGAAAGCTATGGCGAAAAGCGGGTGAGCTATAGCCTTGGTAGAGGCGTGGCGGGTTCGTCGCCCCGGACTCGGAATGGCGAGACTTTGCAGGTGGCCTCCGTGTGCCAAAAAATAGGCCACAGAGCAAAACGCGTCTAAAAATTAGCACCGAGGTCAGGATTTAAACCCCAGCGGAAAAATGGCGAAAAACCGGGTGGGCTATAGCCTTGGTGGGGGCGTGGGCGAAGCTCGTCCTCCGAACTCGGAATGGCCGGAGACGATGCGGGTGGCCTCCATGTGACAAAAAATGGCCCAGACATGGCAGCCCAAAGTGGCGCCCGATGGTCGGGGTGCCAAAACCCCCCAGCGGAAAAATGGCCAAAAAACGTGTGGGCTATATAGCCTTGGTGGGGGGTGTGGGCGAAGTTCGTCCGCCGGACTCGGAATGGCCCGAGACTTTGCGGGCGGCCTCCGTGTGGCAAAAGTAGGCCACGGCCACAGCCGCGCCCAAAAATTAGCGCCCGAAGATCGGGGTGCCAAAACCCACCAGCGGAAAAATGGGCAAAAGCGTGTGGGCTATAGCCTTGGTGGGCGTGGCGAGATTCGTCAGCTGGACTCGGAATGGCCCGAGACTTTTCGAAGGCGGCCTCCGTGTGCCAAAATAGGCCCACGGCCATAGCGCGCCCAAAATTAGCGCCCGAAGGTCAGGGTGCAAAAACCCACTAGCGGAAAAATGGCCAAAAGCGGGTGGGCTATAGCCTTGGTGGGGCGTGGCGAGATTCGTCCGCGGTTCGGAATGGCCGAGACTTTGCAGGTGGCCTCCGTGTGCAAAAATAGGCCCACAGCGCTGCGCCTTAAAAATTAGTGCCGAAGGTCGGGTGCCAAAACCCCAGCGGAAAAATGGCCAAAAGCGATGTGGGCTATAGCCTTGAGTGGGGCGTGGCGAGGTCGTCAGCTGGACTCGGAATGGCGAGACTTTTCGGGCGGCCTCCGTGTGCCAAAAATAGGCCACCGGCCATAAAACTTAGCGCCGAAGAGTCAGGGTGCAAAAACCCACTAGCGGAAAAATGGCCAAAAAAGCGGGTGGGCTATAGCCTTGGTAGGCGTGGGCGAGAGTTCGTCCGCCGGACTCGGAATAGCCGAACTTTGCAGGTGGCCTCAATGTGCCAAAAATAGGCCACAGGCACAGCCGCGCCCAAAAATTAGCGCCGAAGGTCAGGGTGCCAAAACCCCAGCGAGAAAAATGGCCAAAACGTGTGAGCTATAGCCTTGGTGGGGGCGTGGGCGAGACCGTCCGCTGGACTCGGAATGGCCCGAGACTTTGCAGGTGGCCTCTGTGTACCAAAAATAGGCCACGGGGACAACGCCCCCAAAAATTAGCACCCGAAGGCCGGGGTGCCAAAACCCCCCAGCAGAAAAATGGCCAAAAAACGGGTGGGCTATAGCCTTGGTGGGGGCGTGGGCGGAGATTAAATCCGCGGACTCGGAATGGCCCGAGACTGCGGGCGGCCTGCTGTGCTTACCAAAAATAGGCCACGAGGCACAGCCGCGCCCCAAAATTAGCGCCCGATGGTGAGTGCCAAAACCCACCAGCGGAAAAATGGCCAAAATGGGTGGGCTATAGCCTTGTGGGGCGTGGGCGAGATTCGTCCGCCCGGACTCGGAATAGCCCGAGACTTTGTGGGTGGCCTCCGTGTGCCAAAAATAGGCCACGGGATAAGCCAGCGCATAAAAATTGGCGCCAGTCGGGATGCCAAAACCCCAGCGGAAAAATGGCGAAAAGCGGGTGGGCTATAGCCTTGGTGGGGAGCCCAGGCGAGATTCGTCCTCCCGGACTCGAGAATGGCCTGAGACTGCGGCGAGGCGCCGTGTGCCAAAAATGGCCCACGGGCATAGCAGCAAAAATTGAGTGCCCGATGGTCAGGGATACCAAAACCCCAGCGGAAAAATGGCCAAAAGCGTGTGGAGGCTATAGCCTTGTTGGGGTGTGGAGGCAAAAATTCGATCCGCCCGGACTCGGAATGGCCGAGACTTTGCGGGCGCCTCCGTGTGCCAAAGATAGGCCACTGGCACAGCCGCGCCCAAAAAAGTCGCGCCCGAAAGGTCGAGTGCCAAAACCCACCAGCGGAAAAATGGCCAAAAAATAGGTGGGCTATAGCCTTGTGGCAGGCGTGGCGAGATTCGAATCCGCGAGACTCGGAATAGCCCGAGACTTTGTGGGTGGCCTCCGTGTGCCAAAAATAGGCCCACAAGGATAAGCCGCGCAGAAAAATTAGCGCCGAAGGTCGGGATGCCAAAACCCCAGCGGAAAAATGGCGAAAAAAGCGGGTGGGCTATAGCCTTGGTGGGGGAGGCGAAGAGATTCGTCCTCCGGACTCAGAATGGCCTGAGACTTTGCGGGCGACCTTCGTGTGAAATGGCCAAATGGCATAGCACGCAAAATTGGCGCCCGATGGTCAGGATGCCAAAACCCCCCAGCGGAAAAATGGCCAAAAAACGTGTGGGCTATAGCCTTGTTGGGGGTGTAGGCAAGATCCGCGCCCGGACTTCGGGAATGGCCGAGACTTTGCAGGCGGCCTCCGTGTGCCAAAAATAGGCCACGGGCACAGCCACCAAAAATTAGCGCCGAAGGTTGGGGTGCCAAAACCCCGCGGAAAAATGGCCAAAAGCAGGTGGGCTATAGCCTTGGTGGGCGTGGCGAGATTTGTCCGCGGACTCGGAATGGCCCGAGACTGCGGGCGGCCTCCGTGTGCCCAAAAACCCACAGGCATAGCAGCCAAATTAGCGCCGAAGGTGGGATGCCAAAAACCCCAGCGGAAAAATGGCGCAGGTGGGCTATAGCCTTGGTGGGGGCATGGCGAGATTCGTCCTCCGGACTCAGAATGGCCGAGGCTGCGGGCGGCCTCCTTGTGCCAAAAATAAGCCACTGGCACAGCGCGCCCAAAAATTAGCCCCGATGGTTGGGGTGCCAAAACCCCAGCGGAAAAATGGGCGGGTGGGCTATAGCCTTGGTAGAGGGCATGGGCGGATTCGTCCTCCGGACTCGGAATGGCCCGAGACTTTGCGGACGGCCTCCGTGTGCCAAAAAATGGCCACGGGCATAGCCGCGGCCAAAAATTAGAGCCCGATGGTCGGGGTGCCAAAACACCCCAGTGGAAAAATGGCAAAAAAACGTGTGGGCTATAGCCTTGTTGGGGGTGTGTGGCGAGATTCGTCCGCGGACTCGGAATGGCCGAGACTTTCAGAGGCGGCCTCCGTGTGCCAAAAAAAGGATACGGGAACAGCCACGCCCAAAAATTAGCACCCGAAGGTCGGGGTGCTAAAACCCCCCGAGCGGAAAAATGGCCAAAAATCAGGTGGGCTATAGCCTCGTGGCGTGGCGAGAGTTCGTCAGCGGGACTCGAGAATGGTCGAGACTTTGGGGAGTGGCCTCCGTGTGCCAAAAATAGGCCCACGGGAACAGGCGCCCCCAAAAGTAGCGCCAGCAGTCCCTAGTGCCAGCCCCAGCGGAAAAATGGCCTAAAGCAGTGAGCTATAGCCTTGGTAGGGCGTGGGCGTGTTCGTCTGCGGACTCGGAATGGCCGAGACTTTGCGGGCGGCCTCCGTGTGCCAAAAATAAGCCACTGGCACAGCCGCGCCAAAAATTAGCCCGAAGGTGGTGCCAAAACCCACCAGCGGAAAAATGACCAAAAGCGGGTGGGCTATAGCCTTGGTAGGGCGTGGGCGAGAGACAAATCCGCCACTTCGGAATGAATAGCCCGAGACTGCGGGCGGCCTCCGTGTGCCAAAGATAAGCCACTGGAGCAGCGGCGCCCAAAAGTAGCGAAGGTCGGGTGCCAAAACCCACCAGCGGAAAAATGACCAAAAAAGCGGGTGGGCTATAGCCTTGAGTGGGCGTGGGGCGAGTTCGTCCGCGGACTCGGAATAGCCCTAGACTTTGTGGGTGGCCTCCGTGTGCCAAAAATAGGCCTGGCACAGCGCATTAAAAATTAGCTTGAAGGTCGGGGTGCCAAAACCCACCAGCGGAAAAATGACCAAAAAACGGGTGGCTATTTCCTTGGTGGGGGGCGTGGGCGAAGTTCGTCCGCCGAACTCAGAATGGCGAGACTTTCCAGGCGGCCTCCGTGCCAAAAATAGGCCAGGCGAAACCGCAAAAATTAGTGACCGAAGGCGGGGTGCCAAAACCCCCAGCGAAAAATGGCCAGCGGGTGGGCTATAGCCTTGAGTGGGGGCATGGGCGAGATTCGTCCGCCCGGACTCAGAATGGCCCGATACTTTACGGGTGGCCTCCATGTGCCAAAAATAGGCCACGAGGACAGGCGTGTCAAAAATTAGCGCGAAGGCGGGTTGCCAAAACCCCAAGCGGAAAAATGGCCAAAAAGCGAGTGGGCTATAGCCTTGGTGGGCGTGGCGAGTTCGTCTGCCGGTTGGAATGGCCCGAGACTTTGCAGGCGGCCTCCGTGTGTGCATAAAATAGGCCACTGGCACAGCCCAAATTAGCGCCCGAAGGTCGGGGTGCCAAAACCCACCAGCGGAAAAATGGCCAAAAGCGGGTGGGCTATAGCCTTATGGGGCGTGGGGCGAGTTCGTCGCCGGACTCGGAATAGCCCGAGACTTTGTGGGTAGCCTCCGTGTGCCAAAAATAGGCCTGAGATAAGCCGCGCATAAAAATTAAGCGCCGAAAGTCGGGATGCCAAAACCCCAGCGGAAAAATGGCGAAAAAAGCGGGTGGGCTATAGCCTTGGTGGGGAGCTTAGGCGAGGTCCTCCCGGACTCAGAATGGCCTGAGACTGCAGGCCCCGTGTGCCAAAAAATGGCCACGGGCATAGCGCCCAAAAAGTGGTGCCCGATGGTCGGGATGCCAAAACCCCAGCGGAAAAATGGCCAAAAGCGTGTGGGCTATAGCCTTGTTGGGGGTGTAGGCAAAGTTAATCCGCGGACTCGGAATGGCCGAGACTGCGGGCGGCCTCCGTGTGCCAAAAGATAGGCCACTGGCACAGCCGCGCCCAAAAATTAGCGCCCGAAGGTCAGGGTGCCAAAACCCACCAAGCGGAAAAATGGCCAAAAGCGGGTGGGCTATAGCCTTGGGGGCGTGGGCGAGATTCGTCCGCCGGACTCGGAATGGCCCGAGACTTTGTGGGTGGCCTCCGTGTGCCAAAAATAGGCCCACAGGATAAGCAGCAGAAAAATTAGCGCCGAAGGTCGGGATGCCAAAACCCCAGCGGAAAAATGGCGAAAAAACGGGTGGGCTATAGCCTTGGTGGGGAGCTTAGGCGAGTCGTCCTCCGGACTCAGAATGGCCTGAGACTGCGGGCGGCCTTCGTGTGCCAAAAAAATGGCCACGGGCATAGCGCGCAAAAATTAGCGCCCGATGGTGGGATACCAAAACCCCCCAGCGGAAAAATGGCCGCGTGTAGGCTATAGCCTTGTTGGGGAAGTGTGGGCAAGATTAAATCCGCGGACTCGGAATGGCCCGAGACTGCGGGCGGCCTCCGTGTGCCAAAAATAGGCCCAGGCACAGCCACACCAAAAATTAGCGCCCGAAGGTTGGGGTGCCAAAACCCCAGCGGAAAAATGGCCAAAAGCGGGTGGGCTATAGCCTTGAGTGGGCGTGGGCGAGATTTGTCCGCGGACTCGGAATAGCCGAGACTGCGGGCAGCCTCCGTGTGCCAAAAATAGGCCACGGGCAAAGCGCACTGAAATTAGCACCCGAAGGTCGGGATACCAAAACAGCGGAAAAATGGCGAAAAAAAAGCGGGTGGGCTATAGCCTTGGTAGGCGTGGCGAGATCGTCCTCCGGACTCAGAATAGCCTGAGACTTTGCAGGCGGCCTTCGTGTGCCAAAAATGGCCACAGGCTTGCGCCAAAAAAGTGGCGCGCCCGATGGTCGGGATGCAAAACCCCAAGCGGAAAAATGGCCAAAAAAGCGTGTGTGGGCTATAGCCTTGTTGGGGTGTGGGCAAAGATTAGTTCGCGGACTGGAATGGCCGAGACTGCAGGCGGCCTCCGTGTGCAAAAATAGGCCAGGGCACAGCCACACCAAAAATTAGCGCCGAAGGTCGGGGTGCCAAAACCCCGAGCGGAAAAATGGCCAAAAATCAAGGTGGGCTATAGCCTTGGTGGGGGCGTGGGCGAAGTTCGTCAGCGGGACTGGAATGGTCAGGAGACTGCGGGTGTCCTCCGTGTGCCAAAAAATAGGCCATAGGAACAGCCCCCCAAAAATTAGCGCCGAGTCGTGGTGCCAAAACCCCAGCGGAAAAATGGCCAAAAGCAGTGGGCTATAGCCTTGGTAGGCGTGGCGAGTAAATCCGCCCGGACTCGGAATGGCCCGAGACTGCGGGCGGCCTCCATGCCAAAGATAAGCCACTGGCACAGCCGCGCCCAAAGTGGCCCCGAAGGTCGGGGTGCCAAAACCCACCTGTGGAAAAATGACCAAGGTGGAGGCTATTGCCTTGGTAGGGCGTGGGCGAGATTGTCCGCGGACTCAGAATGGCCTGCGACTTTCAGGCGGCCTCCGTGTAAAAATAGGCCAGGCGAAACCGCACCCAAAAATTTGTGGCCGAAGGCGGTGCCAAAACCCCAGCGGAAAAATGGCCAAAAAAGCGGGTGGGCTATAGCCTTGGTGAGGGGAGCTTAGGCGTTCGTCGCGAACTCAGAATGGTCGAGACTTTGCGGGTGGCCTCGTGTGCCAAAAATAGGACCACGAACACAGCCCGCCCAAATTAGCGCCCGATGGTGAGTGCCAAAAGCCCACCAGCGGAAAAATGAGCCACGGGTGGGCTATAGCCTTGGTGGGCGTGGGCGAGATTCGTCCGCAGGACTCGGAGAATGGCCGAGACTTTGTGGGTGGCCTCCGTGTGCCAAAAATATACCACGGGCAATGCAGCGCACTAATATTAGCGCCCGAAGGTCGGGATACCAAAACCCCAAGCGGAAAAATGGCGAAAAAGCAGGGAGGCTATAGCCTTGGTGGGGGCGTGGGCGAGTTCGTCCTCGGACTCGGAATAGCCGAGACTTTGTGGCGGCCTCCGTGTGCCAAAAATAGGCCATGGGCAAAAGCCGCGCTAAAAAAGCGCCGAAGTGGGATACAAAACCCCAGCGGAAAAATGGCGAAAAAAGCGGGTGGGCTATAGCATTGTTGGGCGTGGCGAGATTCGTCCTCCGGACTCAGAATAGCCCGAGACTTTGCGGGGCGGCCTCCGTGTACCAAAAAAAAGGCCATGGGCAAAACCGCGCAAAATTAGCGCCCGAAGGTCGGGATGCCAAAACCCCAGCGGAAAAATGGCCGCGTGTGGGCTATAGCCTTGGTGGGGGGTGTGGGCGGATTCGATCCGCGGACTCGAAATGGCGCGAGACTTTGTGGCGGCCTCCGTGTACCAAAAATAGGCCCAGGCTTGACCCAAAAATTGGCGCCGAAGGTCAGTGCCAAAACCCCAAGCGGAAAAATGGCGAAAAGCAGGTGGGCTATAGCCTTGGTGGGGCGTGGCGAGATTCGTCCTCCGGACTCAGAATGGCACGAGACTTGCAGGCGGCCTCGTGTGCCAAAAATGGCCACGGGCATGGCAGCGCAAAAAATTAGCGCCCGATGGTGGGGTGCCAAAACCCCAGCGGAAAAATGGCCAAAAGCGTGTGGGCTATAGCCTTGGTGGGGGTGTGGCGAGATTCGTCCTCCGGACTCAGAATGGCCGAGACTTACCAAGGCGGCCTCCGTGTGCCAAAAATAGGCCACGGACAAAGCGCGCACAAAAATTAGCGCCCGAAGGTGGGATGCCAAAACCCCAACGGAAAAATGGCCAAAAGCGTGTGGGCTATAGCCTTGAGTGGGGGTGTGGCGAAATCCGCCCGGACTCGGAATGGCCCGAGACTTTGTGGGTGGCCTCCGTGTGCCAAAAATAGGCCACGGGCAAAGCCGCGCACAAAAATTAGCGCCCGAAAGTCGGGATGCCAAAACCCCCCAGCGGAAAAATGGCGAAAAAACGGGTGGGCTATAGCCTTCGTGGGGGGCATAGGCGAAGTTCGTCCTCCGGACTCAGAATGGCCCGAGACTTTGCGGCCGGCCTCCGTGTGCCAAAAAATGGCCACGGGCATAGCCGCACCGAAAAATTAGCACCCGATGGTCGGGAAGCCAAAACCCCCCAGCGGAAAAATGCCAAAAAACTTGTGGGCTATAGCCTTGTTGGGGGGTGTGGGCGAAGTTCGTCCGCCGGACTCGGAATGGCCCGAGACTTTGCGGGCGGCCCCCGTATGCCAAAAATAGGCCACGGGCAAAGCCGCGCACAAAAATTTGCGCCCGAAGGTCGGGATGCCAAAACCCCCCAGCGGAAAAATGGCGAAAAAACGGGTGGGCTATAGCCTTGGTGGGGGGCGTGGGCGAAGTTCGTCCTCCGGACTCAGAATGGCACGAGACTTACCGCGCGGCCTCCGTGTGCCAAAAAATGGCCACGGGCATAGCCGCGCCCAAAAATTCGCCCCCGATGGTCGGGGTGCCAAAACCCCCCAGCGGAAAAATGGCCAAAAAACGTGTAGGCTATAGCCTTGGTGGGGGGTGTGGGCGAATTAGATCCGCGGATTCGGAATGGCCGAGACTTTGTGGGTGGCCTCCGTGTGCCAAAAATAGGCCACGGGCAAAGCCGCGCACAAAAATTAGCGCCCGAAAGTCGGGATGCCAAAACCCCCCAGCGGAAAAATGGCGAAAAAACGGGTGGGCTATAGCCTTGGTGGGGGGCATGGGCGAAGTTCGTCCTCCGGACTCAGAATGGCCCGAGACTTTGCGGCCGGCCTCCGTGTGCCAAAAAATGGCCACGGGCATAGCCGCACCGAAAAATTAGCACCCGATGGTCGGGGAGCCAAAACCCCCCAGCGGAAAAATGCCAAAAAACTTGTGGGCTATAGCCTTGTTGGGGGGTGTGGGCGAAGTTCGTCCGCCTGACTCGGAATGGCCCGAGACTTTGCGGGCGGCCCCCGTATGCCAAAAATAGGCCACGGGCAAAGCCGCGCACAAAAATTTGCGCCCGAAGGTCGGGATGCCAAAACCCCCCAGCGGAAAAATGGCGAAAAAACGGGTGGGCTATAGCCTTGGTGGGGGGCGTGGGCGAAGTTCGTCCTCCGGACTCAGAATGGCACGAGACTTACCGCGCGGCCTACGTGTGCCAAAAGCCGCAGGCAGCGCCAAAAATTAGCGCCCGATGGTCGGGGTGCCCAAAACGGAAAAATGGCAAAAGCGTGGCTATAGCCTTGGTGGGGCGTGGGCGAGTTCGTCCTCGGACTCAGAATGGCCCGAGACTGCGGCCCGGCCTCCGTGTGCCAAAAATGGCCCAGGCATGGCCGTACCAAAAATTAGCACCCGATGGTGGTGCCAAAACCCCAGCGGAAAAATGGCCCGAGACTGCGGGCAGCCTTAAATGCGCCAAAAATGAGGCCCGCGAGGACAGGCGCGTCAAAATTAGCGCCCAAAGGCCGGGTTGCCAAAACCCCCAGCGGAAAAATGGCCAAAAGCAGTGGAGCTATAGCCTTGGTGTGGGGCGTGGGGCGAGATTCGTCTGCCGGATTTGGAATAGCCCGAGACTTTCAGGCGGCCTCCGTGTGCATAAAATAGGCCACTTGCTTTGCCTTGCGCCCAAAAATAAGCCCCCGAAGGTCGGGGTGCCAAAACCCACCAGCAGAAAAATGGCCAAAAAACGGGTGGGCTATAGCCTTGGTGGGGCGTGGCGAGATTCGTCCGCGGACTCGGAATAGCCGAGACTTTGTGGGTGGCCTCCGTGTGCCAAAAATAGGCCACAGGATAATCCAGCGCATAAAAATTAGCGCCGAAGGTCGGGATGCCAAACCCCAGCAGAAAAATGGCGAAAAAGCGGGTGGGCTATAGCCTTGAGTGGGCGTGGGCGAGATTCGTCCTCCCGGACTCAGAATGGCCTGAGACTTTGCGTGCGGCCTCCGTGTACCAAATAGGCCTGAGGCACAGCCACGCCCAAAAGTAGCGCCCGAAGGTCGGCGTGCCAAAACCCCGAGCGGAAAAATGGCCAAATCAGGTGGGCTATAGCCTTGGTGGGGGTGTGGGCGAGAGTTTGTCCGCGGGACTCGGAATGGTCGAGACTGCGGAGTGGCCTCCGTGTGCCAAAAATAGGCCACGGGAAAAGCCACCCCAAAAAGTGGCGCCAGTCGTGGTGCCAAAACCCCAGCGGGAAAATGGCCAAAAGCTTGAGTGGGCTATAGCCTTGGTGGCGGCGTGGCGAGATTCGTCCGCCCGGACTCGGAATGGCCGAGACTTTGCGGGCGGCCTCCGTGTGACAAAAATATGCCATGGGAAAACGCCCAAAAATTAGCGCCGAAAGGCGGGTTGCCAAACCCCAAGCGGAAAAATGGCCAAAAGCGAGTGGGCTATAGCCTTGGTGGGGCGTGGGCGAGTTAAATCCGCGGACTCGGAATGGCCGAGACTTTCACGGGCGTCCTCCGTGTGCCAAAAATAGGCCACTGGCACAGCGCGCACAAAATTAGCGCCCGAAGGTCGGGGTGCCAAAACCCACCAGCGGAAAAATGGCCAAGGGTGAGCTATAGCCTTGGTGGGGCGTGGGGCGGATTCGTCCGCGGACTCGGAATGGCCGAGACTTTGCGGGCGGCCTCCGTGTGCCAAAAAAGCCGCCACGAGGACAGCGCGCCAAAAATTAGCTCGAAGGCGGGTTGCATAAACCCCAGCGGAAAAATGGCCAAGCAGTGGGCTATAGCCTTGGTAGGCGTGGGTGAAAGTTCGTCCGCGGACTGGAATGGCCGAGACTGCGGGCGGCCTCCGTGTACCAAAAATAGAGCCACGGACACAGCGCGCAAATTAGCGCCGAAAGTCAGGTGCCAAAACCCACCAGCGGAAAAATGGCCAAAAGCGGGTGGGCTATAGCCTTAGTGCTGGCGTAGGCGAAGTTCGTCCGCGGACTCGGAATGTACGAGACTTTGTGGGTGGCCTCCGTGTGCCAAAAATAGGCCCTGGCCAAAGCGCACAAAAATTAGTACCGAAGGTCAAGATGCCAAAACCCCAAGCGGAAAAATGGCGAAAAAGCAGGGAGGCTATAGCCTTGAGTGAGGCGTGGGCGAAGTTCGTCCTCCGGACTCAGAATGGCCCGAGACTTACCGGGCGGCCTCCGTGTGCCAAAAAATGG
Organism: Citrus mangshanensis; assembly: GCA_030449895.1. Classification (NCBI taxonomy): domain Eukaryota; kingdom Viridiplantae; phylum Streptophyta; class Magnoliopsida; order Sapindales; family Rutaceae; genus Citrus; species Citrus mangshanensis. The sequence continues at coordinate 336,504 of JASUUJ010000322.1, read as the reverse complement.
CCACGGGCATAGCCGCAACCAAAAATTAGTGCCCGATGGTCGGGTTGCCAAAACCCCCCAGCGGAAAAATGGTGAAAAAACGGGTGGGCTATAGCCTTGGTGGGGGGCGTGGGCGAAGTTCGTCCTCCGGACTCAGAATGGCCTGAGACTTTGCGGGCGGCCTCCTTGTGCCAAAAATTGGCCACGGGCATAACCGCGCCCAAAAATTAGCGCCCGATGGTCGGGGTGCCAAAACCCCCCAGCGGAAAAATGGCCAAAAAACGTGTGGGCTATAGCCTTGTTGGGGGGTGTGGGCGAAGTTCATCCGCCGGACTCGGAATGGCCCGAGACTTTGCGGGCGACCTCCGTGTGCCAAAAATAGGCAACGGGCACAGCCACGCCCAAAAATTAGCGCGCGAAGGTCGGCGTGCCAAAACCCCCGAGTGGAAAAATGGCCAAAAATCAGGTGGGCTATAGCCTTGGTGGGGGGTGTGGGCGAAGTTCGTCCGCGGGACTCGGAATGGTCCGAGACTTTGCGGGTGGCCTCCGTGTGCCAAAAATAGTCCACGGGAACAGCCGCCCCCAAAATTTAGCGCCCGAAGGTCGTGGTGCCAAAACCCTCCAGTGGAAAAATGGCCAAAAAACGAGTGGGCTATAGCCTTGGTGGGGCGTGGCGAGATTCGTCTGCGGACTCGGAATGGCCGAGACTTTGCGGGCGGCCTCCGTGTGCCACAAATAGGCCACTGGCACAGCTGCGCCCAAAAATTAGCGCCCGAAGGTCGGGGTGCCAATGCCCACCAGCGGAAAATTGGCCAAAAGCGGGTGGAAGCTATAGCCTTGGTGGGCGTGGCGAGATTCGTCCTCCGGACTCTGAATGGCCTGAGACTTTGCAGGCGGCCTCCGTGTACCAAAAATAGGCCACAGGCACAGCCGCGCCCAAAAATTAGCGCCCGAAGGTCGGGGTGCCAAAACCCACCAGCGGAAAAATGGCCAGCAGGTGGAGCTATAGCCTTGGTAGGGCGTGGCGAGATTCGTCGCCGGACTCAGAATAGCCCGAGACTGCGGGCGGCCTCCTGTGCCAAAAATAGGCCACAGGCACAGCGCCCAAAAATTAGTGCCAGAAAGGCGGGTTGCCAAAACCCCGGTGGATAGATGGCGAAAAGCAGGCGGGCTATAGCCTTGGCGAAGCGCGGCGAGTCGTTTGCCGGACTAAGACTGGCCCGAGACTTTGCGGGCGGCCTCCGTGTGCCAAAAATAGGCCACGGGCATAACCGCGCCCAAAAATTAGCGCCCGATGGTCGGGGTGCCAAAACCCCCCAGCGGAAAAATGGCCAAAAAACGGGTGGGCTATAGGCTTGGAGGGGGGCGTGGGCGAAGTTCGTCCGCCGGACTCGGAATGGCCCGAGACTTTGCGGGCGGCCTCCGTGTGCCAAAAATATGCCACGGGCACAGCCGCGCCCAAAAATAAGCGCCCGAAGGTCGGGGTGCCAAAACCCACCAGCGGAAGAATGGCCAAAAAACGGGTGGGCTATAGCCTTGGTGGGGAGCGTCGGCGAAGTTCGTCCGCCGGACTCGGAATGGCCCGAGACTTTGCTGGCGGCCTCCGTGTGCCAAAAATAGGCCACGGACACAGCCGCCCCCAAAAATTTGCGCCCGGAAGTCGGGGTGCCAAAACCCCCCAGCGGAAAAATGGCCAAAAAATGGGTGGGCTATAGCCTTGGTGGGGGGCGTGGGCGAAGTTCGTCGGCCGGACTCGGAATGGGCCGAGACTTTGCGGGTGGCCTCCGTGTGCCAAAAATTGTAGCCCGCAGGCATAAGCAAAATTAGCGCCGATGGTCGGGTGCCAAAAAGCGGAAAAATTGCCAAAACGTGTGGGCTATAGCCTTGGTGGGGCGTGGCGAGATTCGTCCGCGGACTCAGAATGGCCCGAGACTTTCAGGCGACCTCCGTGTGCCAAAAATGAGCTTAGGCACAGCCTTAAAAATTAGCGCGCGAAGGTCGGCGTGCCAAAACCCCCGAGTGGAAAAATGGCCAAAAATCAGGTGGGCTATAGCCTTGGTGGGGGGTGTGGGCGAAGTTCGTCCGCGGGACTCGGAATGGTTCGAGACTTTGCGGGTGGCCTCCGTGTGCCAAAAATAGTCCACGGGAACAGCCGCCCCCAAAATTTAGCGCCCGAAGGTCGTGGTGCCAAAACCCTCCAGTGGAAAAATGGCCAAAAAACGAGTGGGCTATAGCCTTGGTGGGGGGCGTGGGCGAAGTTCGTCTGCCGGACTCGGAATGGCCCGAGACTTTGCGGGCGGCCTCCGTGTGCCACAAATAGGCCACTGGCACAGCTGCGCCCAAAAATTAGCGCCCGAAGGTCGGGGTGCCAATGCCCACCAGCGGAAAATTGGCCAAAAAACGGGTGGGCTATAGCCTTGGTGGGGGGCGTGGGCGAAGTTCGTCCTCCGGACTCAGAATGGCCTGAGACTTTGCAGGCGGCCTCCGTGTACCAAAAATAGGCCACGGGCACAGCCGCGCCCAAAAATTAGCGCCCGAAGGTCGGGGTGCCAAAACCCACCAGCGGAAAAATGGCCAAAAAACGGTTGGGCTGTAGCCTTGGTGAGGCGTGGGCGAGATTCGTCCGCCCGGACTCAGAATAGCCCGAGAGTTTGCGGGGGGCCTCCTGTGCCAAAAATAGGCCACGGGCACAGCCGCGCCCAAAAATTAGTGCCCGAAGGCCGGGTTGCCAAAACCCCCCGGTGGATAGATGGCAGCAGGCGGGCTATAGCCTTGGCGGGCGCGGCGAGATCGTTGCCGGACTAAGACTGGCCGAGACTTTGCGGGCGGCCTCCGTGTGCCAAAAATAGGCCACAGGCATAACCAAAAAAGCGCCCGATGGTCGGTGCCAAAACCCCCAAGCGGAAAAATGGCCAAAATGGTGGGCTATAGGCTTGGAGGCGTGGGCGAGTTCGTCCGCCGGACTCGGAATGGCCGAGACTGCGGGCGGCCTACGTGTTCCAATAATATGCCACCGGCATATCCGCGCCCAAAAATTAGCGCCCGAAGGTCGGGGTGCCAAAACCCACGAGCGGAAGAATGGCCAAAAAACGGGTGGGCTATAGCCTTGGTGGGGAGCGTCGGCGAAGTTCGTCCTCCGGACTCGGAATAGCCGAGACTTTGCTGGCGGCCTCCGTGTGCCAAAAATAGGCCACGGACACAGCCCCCAAAAATTCGCCGGAAGTCGGGGTGCCAAAACCCCAGCGGAAAAATGGCCAAAAATGGGTGGGCTATAGCCTTGGTAGGCGTGGCGAGATTCGTCGGCCGGACTCGGAATGGCCCGAGACTGCGGGTGGCCTCCGTGTGCCAAAAATTAGCCCGCAGGCATAAGCGCAAAAATTAGCGCCCGATGGTCGGGGTGCCAAAACCCCCCAGCGGAAAAATTGCCAAAAAACGTGTGGGCTATAGCCTTGGTGGGGGGCGTGGGCGAAGTTCGTCCGCCGGACTCAGAATGGCCCGAGACTTTCCGGGCGACCTCCGTGTGCCAAAAATAGGCCACGGGAACAGCCGCCCCCAAAAATTAGCGCCCGAAGGTCGAGGCCAAAACCCCGGCGGAAAAATGGCCAAAAAACGTGTGGGCTATAGCCTTGGTGGGGGGCGTGGGCGAAGTTCGTCCGCGAGACTCGGAATGGTCCGAGACTTTGCGGGTTGCTTCCGTGTGCCAAAAATAGGCCACGGGAACAGCCGCCCCCAAAAATTAGCGCCCGAAGGTCGTGGTACCAAAACCCCCCAGCGGAAAAATGGCCAAAAAACGTGTGGGCTATAGCCTTGTTGGGGGGTGTGGGCGAAGTTCATCCGCCGGACTCGGAATGGCCCGAGATTTTGCGGGCGACCTCCGTGTGCCAAAAATAGCAGCAGGCACAGCCACCAAAAATTAGCGAAGGTCGGCGATGCCAACACCCCCGAGTGGAAAAATGGCCAAAAATCAGGTGGGCTATAGCCTTGGTGGGGGGTGTGGGCGAAGTTCGTCCGCGGGACTCGGAATGGTCCGAGACTTTGCGGGTGGACTCCGTGTGCCAAAAATAGTCCACGGGAACAGCCGCCCCCAAATTTTAGCGCCCGAAGGTCGTGGTGCCAAAACCCCCCAGTGGAAAAATGGCCAAAAAACGAGTGGGCTATAGCCTTGGTGGGGGGCGTGGGCGAAGTTCGTCTGCCGGACTCGGAATGGCCCGAGACTTTGCGGGCGGCCTCCGTGTGCCACAAATAGGCCACTGGCACAGCCGCGCCCAAAAATTAGCGCCCGAAGGTCGGGGTGCCAAAACCCACCAGCGGAAAATTGGCCAAAAAACGGGTGGGCTATAGCCTTGGTGGGGGGCGTGGGCGAAGTTCGTCCTCCGGACTCAGAATGGCCTGAGACTTTGCGGGCGGCCTCCGTGTGCCAAAAATAGGCCACGGGCACAGCCGCGCCCAAAAATTAGCGCCCGAAGGTCGGGGTGCCAAAACCCACCATGGAAAATTGGCCATGGGTGGGCTATAGCCTTGGTGGGGCGTGGCGAGTTCGTCCTCCGGACTCAGAATGGCCTGAGACTTTGCGGCGGCCTCCGTGTGCCAAAAATAGGCCACAGGCACAGCCTTAAAAATTAGCGCCGAAGGTCGGGGTTCCAAAACCCCCCAGCGGAAAAATGGCCAAAAAGCGGGTGGGCTATAGCCTTGGTGGGGCGTGGCGAGATTCGTCCGCCGGACTCAGAATGGCCCGAGACTGCGGGGCGGCCTCCGTGTGCTAAAAAAATAGGCAGGCACAGCGCCTTAAAATTAGTGCCCGAAGGCGGGTTGCCAAAACCCCGGTGGAAAGATGGCAGCAGCGGGCTATAGCCTTGGCGGGCGCGGGCGAGATTCGTTGCGGACTAAGACTGGCCGAGACTTTGCGGGCGGCCTCCGTGTGCCAAAAATAGGCCCACGAGGACAGCGCGCCAAAAATTAGCGCCCCAAGGCCGGGTTGCCAAAACCCCAGCGGAAAAATGGCCAAAAGCAGTGGGCTATATCCTTGGTAGGGGCATGGGGCGAGATTCGTCTGCGGACTAGAATGGCCCAGACTGCGGGCGGCCTCCGTGTGCCAAAAATAGGCCACTGGCACAGCGCGCCCAAAAATTAACGCCCGAAGGTCGGGGTGCAAAACCCACCAGCGGAAAAATTGGCCAAAAGCGGGTGGGCTATAGCCTTCGTGGGCGTGGCGAGATTCGTCCTCCGGACTCAGAATGGCCTGAGACTTTGCGGGCGGCCTCCGTGTGCCAAAAATAGGCCCGCAGGCACAGCGCCAAAAATTAGCGCCCGAAGTCAGGGTGCCAAAACCCACCAGCGGAAAATTGGCCAAAAGCGGGTGGGCTATAGCCTTGAGTGGGCGTGGCGAGATTCGTCCTCGGACTCAGAATGGCCCGAGACTGCGGGCGGCCTCCGTGTGCCAAAAATAGGCCACAGGCAAAGCCACGCACAAAAATTAGCGGCCGAAGGTCGGGATGCCAAAACCCCAGCGGAAAAATGGCCAAAAGCGTGTGGGCTATAGCCTTGGTAGGGGTGTGGCGATTAAATCCGCGGACTCGGAATGGCCGAGACTTTGCGGCGGCCTCCGTGTGCCAAAAATGGCCACGGGCATAGCAAAAATTAGCGCCCGATGGTGGGGTGCCAAAACCCCAGCGGAAAAATGGTGAAAAAAGCAGGAGGGCTATAGCCTTGGTGGGGGCGTGGCGAGATTCGTCCTCCGGACTCGGAATGGCACGAGACTTACAGGCGGCCTCCGTGCGCCAAAAATAGCCACGGGCATAGCCGCGCCCTAAAAATTAGCGCCCGATGGTCAGGGTGCCAAAACCCCAAGCGGAAAAATGGCGAAAAAGCGGGTGGGCTATAGCCTTGGTGGGCGTGGGCGAAGTCGTCCTCGGAATCAGAATGCACGAGACTTACAGGCGGCCGCCGTGTGCCAAAAAATGGCCCAGGCATAGCGAGCCCAAAAATTAGCGTCCGATGGTGGTGCCAAAACCCCAGCGGAAAAATGGTGAAAAAAGCGGGTGGGCTATAGCCTTGGTGGGCGTGGGCGAGATTCGTCCTCGGACTCAGAATATACGAGACTTACAGGCGGCCTCCGTGTGCCAAAAATGGCCACGGGCATAGCGCCCGATGGTCGGGGTGCCAAAACCCCCCAGCGGAAAAATGGTGAAAAAACGGGTGGGCTATAGCCTTGGTGGGGGGCGTGGGCGAAGTTCGTCCTCCGGACTCAGAATGGCCCGAGACTTTGCGGGCGGCCTCCGTGTGCCAAAAATAGGACACGGGCAAAGCCACGCACAAAAATTAGCGGCCGAAGGTCGGGATGCCAAAACCCCCCAGCGGAAAAATGGAGAAAAAACGTGTGGGCTATAGCGTTGGTGGGGGTGTGGCGAGAATCCGCGGACTCGGAATGGCCGAGACTTTGCGGCGGCCTCCGTGTGTAAAAATGGCCCGCAGGCATAGCAGCGCAAAAATTAGCGCCCGATGGTGGTGCCAAAACCCCAGCGGAAAAATGGTGAAAAAGCGGGAGGGCTATAGCCTTGGTGGGGCGTGGCGAAGTTCGTCCTCCCGGACTCAGAATGCAGACTTACAGGCGGCCTCCGTGCGCCAAAAAATGGCCACAGGCATAGCCGCGCCAAAATTAGCGCCCGATGGTGGGGTGCCAAAACCCCAGCGGAAAATGGCGAAAAAGCGGGTGGGCTATAGCCTTGGTGGGGCGTGGGCGAGAGTTCGTCCTCGGAATCAGAATGTACGAGACTTACCAGGCGGCCGCCGTGTGCCAAAATATGGCCTGGCATAGCGCGCCCAAAAATTAAGCGCCCGATGGTCGGGGTGCCAAAACCCCAGCGGAAAAATGGTGAAAGCGGGTGAGCTATAGCCTTGGTAGGGCGTGGGCGAGATTCGTCCTCGGACTCGAGAATGGCACGAGACTGCGGGGCGGCCTCCGTGTGCCAAAAATAGCCACGCAGGCATAGCGCGCCCAAAAATTAGTGCCGAAGGTCGGGGTGCAAAAACCCCCAAGCGGAAAAATGGCGAAAAATCGGGTGGGCTATAGCCTTGGTGGGCGTGGGGCGAGATTCGTCCTCGACTCAGAATGGCCCGAGACTTTGCGGGTGGCCTCCGTGAGCCAAAAATAGGCCCACGAACAGCCGCCCCCAAAAATTAGAACCCGAAGGTCGTGGTGCCAAAACCCCAGCGGAAAAATGGCCCAAAGCAGAGTGGGCTATAGCCTTGAGTAAGGGCGTGGCGAGATTCGTCCGCCCGGACTCGGGAATAGCCGAGACTTTGCTGGCGGCCTCCGTGTGCCAAAAATAGGCCACAGGCACTTGTGAGCCGCGGTCAAAAAGTAGCGCCAGTCGGGGTGCCAAAACCCCAGCGGAAAAATGGCCAAAAGCGGGTGGGCTATAGCCTTGGTGGGGCGTGGCGAGTCGTCCACGGACTCGGAATGGACCGAGACTTTGTGGGTGGCCTCCGTGTGCCAAAAATAGGCCGCAGGCAAAGCCGCGCACAAAAATTGGCGCCGAAGGTCGGGATGCCAAAACCCCAGCGGAAAAATAGCGAAAAAAGCGGGTGGGCTATAGCCTTGGTGGGCGTGGCGAGATTCGTCCGCCGGACTGCGGGGCGGCCTCCGTGTGCCAAAAATGGCCACAGGCATAGCGCGCCAAAAATTGAGTGCCGAAGGTCGGGATGCCAAAACCCCCCAGCGGAAAAATGGCGAAAAAATGGGTGGGCTATAGCCTTGGTGGGGGGCGTGGGCGAAGTTCGTCCTCCTGACTCAGAATGGCCCGAGACTTTGCGGGTGGCCTCCGTGAGCCAAAAATAGGCCACGGGAACAGCCGCCCCCAAAAATTAGAACCCGAAGGTCGTGGTGCCAAAACCCCCCAGCGGAAAAATGGCCCAAAAACGAGTGGGCTATAGCCTTGGTGGGGCGTGGCGAGACAAATCCGCGGACTCGGAATGGCCGAGACTTTGCTGGCGGCCTCCGTGTGCCAAAAATAGGCCCACAGGCCCATGATCAAAAATTAGCGCCGGAAGTGGTGCCAAAACCCCAGCGGAAAAATGGCCAAAAGCGGGTGGGCTATAGCCTTGGTAGGCGTGGCGAGATTCGTCCACGGACTCGGAATGGACCGAGACTTTGTAGGTGGCCTCCGTGTGCCAAAAATAGGCCACGCAGGCAAAGCGCACAAAAAAAGCGCCGAAGGTCGGGATGCCAAAACCCCAGCGGAAAAATAGCGAAAAGCGGGTGGGCTATAGCCTTGGTGGGGCGTGGCGAGAAAATCCGCGGACTCGGAATGGCCCGAGACTTTGCGGGCGGCCTCCGTGTCCCAAAAATAGGCCACGAGGACAGACGCGCCCAAAATTAGCGCCCAAAGGCAGGTTGCCAAACCCCAGCGGAAAAATGGCCAAAAGCAGTGGGCTATAGCCTTGGTGGGGGCATGGCGAGATTCGTCTGCGGACTAAGAATGGCCCGAGACTGCGGGCGGCCTCCGTGTGCCAAAAATAGGCGAGGCACAGCCGCGCCCAAAATTAGCGCCGAAGGTCGGGGTGCCAAAACCCACCAGCGGAAAAATGGCCAAAAATGGGTGGGCTATAGCCTTGGTGGGCGTGGGCGAGATGCGTCCGCCGGACTCGGGAATAGCCGAGACTTTGTGGGTGGCCTCCGTGTGCCAAAAATAGGATACGGGCAAAGCCGCGCACAAAAATTAGCGCCCGAAGGTCGGGATGCCAAAACCACCCAGCGGAAAAATGGGGAAAAAACGGGCTGGCTATAGCCTTGGTGGGGAAGTGGCGAGATTCGTCCCGCGGACTCGGAATGGCCGAGACTGCAGGCGGCCTCCGTGTGCCAAAAATAGGCCACGGACACAGCCGCGCCCAAAAATTAGCGCCCGGAAGTCGGGGTGCCAAAACACCCCAGCGGAAAAATCGCCAAAAAACGGGTGGGCTATAGCCTTGGTGGGGGGCGTGGGCGAAGTTCATCCACCGGACTCGGAATGGCCCGAGACTTTGTGGGTGGCCTCCGTGTGCCAAAAATAGGCCACCGCCAAAGCCGCGCACAAAAATTAGTGCCCGAAGGTCGGGATGCAAAAACCCCCCAGCGGAAAAATGGGGAAAAAACGGGTGGACTATAGCCTTGGTGGGGGGCGTGGGCGAAGTTCGTCCGCCGGACTCGGAATGGCCCGAGACTTTGCGGGCGGCCTCCGTGTGCCAAAAATAGGCCACGGGCACAGCCGCGCCCAAAAAATAGCGCCCGAAGGTCGGGGTGCAAAAACCCACCAGCGGAAAAATGGCCAAAAAACGGGTGGGCTATAGCCTTGGTGGGGGGCGTAGGCGAAGTTCGTCCGCGGACTCGGAATGGCCGAGACTTTGTGGGTGGCCTCCGTGTGCCAAAAAAATTAGCCACAGGCAAAACAAGCGCTTACAAAAATTAGCGCCGAAGGTCGGGATGCAAAAACCCCCCAGCGGAAAAATGGCGAAAAAACGGGTGGGCTATAGCCGTGGTGGGGGGCGTGGGCGAAGTTCGTCCTCCAGACTCCGAATGGCCCGTGACTTTGCGGGCGGACTCCGTGTGCCAAAACAGCCACAGGCATATGCCTTAAAAAGTAGCGCCCGATGGTCGGGGTGCAAAACCCCAGCGGAAAAATGGCCAAAAGCGAGTGGCCTATAGCCTTGAGTGGGCGTGGCGGATTCGTCCACGGACTCGGAATGGACCGAGACTTTGTGGGTGGCCTCCGTGTGCCAAAAATAGGCCACAGGCAAGCCGCGCACAAAAATTAGCGCCGAAGGTCGGGATGCCAAAACCCCAAGCGGAAAAATAGCGAAAAAAGCGGGTGGGCTATAGCCTTGGTAGGGCGTGGGCGAGACCGTCCGCGGACTCGGAATGGCCGAGACTGCGGGCGGCCTCCGTGTCCCAAAAATAGGCCACGAGGACAGACGCGCCCAAAAATTAGCGCCCAAAGGCAGGTTGCCAAAACCCCAGCGGAAAAATGGCCAAAAGCAGTGGGCTATAGCCTTGGTAGGGCATGGGCGAGATCGTCTGCCGGACTAAGAATGGCCCGAGACTTTGCGGGCGGCCTCCGTGTGCCAAAAATAGGCCGCGGGCACAGCCGCGCCCAAAAATTAGCGCCCGAAGGTCGGGGTGCCAAAACCCACCAGCGGAAAAATGGCCAAAAAATGGGTGGGCTATAGCCTTGGTGGGGGGCGTGGGCGAAGTTCGTCCGCCGGACTCGGAATGGCCCGAGACTTTGTGGGTGGCCTCCGTGTGCCAAAAATAGGATACGGGCAAAGCCGCGCACAAAAATTAGCGCCCGAAGGTCGGGATGCCAAAACCACCCAGCGGAAAAATGGGGAAAAAACGGGCTGGCTATAGCCTTGGTGGGGGGAGTGGGCGAAGTTCGTCCGCCGGACTCGGAATGGCCCGAGACTTTGCGGGCGGCCTCCGTGTGCCAAAAATAGGCCACGGGCACAGCCGAGGCCAAAAAATAGCGCCCGGAAGTCGGGGTGCCAAAACACCCCAGCGGAAAAATCGCCAAAAAACGGGTGGGCTATAGCCTTGGTGGGGGGCGTGGGCGAAGTTCATCCACCGGACTCGGAATGGCCCGAGACTTTGTGGGTGGCCTCCGTGTGCCAAAAATAGGCCACCGCCAAAGCCGCGCACAAAAATTAGTGCCCGAAGGTCGGGATGCAAAAACCCCCCAGCGGAAAAATGGGGAAAAAACGGGTGGACTATAGCCTTGGTGGGGGGCGTGGGCGAAGTTCGTCCGCCGGACTCGGAATGGCCCGAGACTTTGCGGGCGGCCTCCGTGTGCCAAAAATAGGCCACGGGCACAGCCGCGCCCAAAAACTAGCGCCCGAAGGTCGGGGTGCAAAAACCCACCAGCGGAAAAATGGCCAAAAAACGGGTGGGCTATAGCCTTGGTGGGGGGCGTAGGCGAAGTTCGTCCGCCGGACTCGGAATGGCCCGAGACTTTGTGGGTGGCCTCCGTGTGCCAAAAATTGGCCACGGGCAAAACAGCGCACAAAAATTAGCGCCCGAAGGTCGGGATGCCAAAACCACCCAGCGGAAAAATGGCGAAAAAACGGGTGGGCTATAGCCGTGGTGGGGGGCGTGGGCGAAGTTCGTCCTCCAGACTCAGAATGGCCCGTGACTTTGCGGGTGGACTCCGTGTGCCAAAACATGGCCACGGGCATAGCCACGCCCAAAAATTAGCGCCCGATGGTCGGGGTGCCAAAACCCCCCGGCGGAAAAATGGCCAAAAAACGAGTGGCCTATAGCCTTGGTGGGGGCGTGGGCGAAGTTCGTTTGCCGGACTCGGAATGGCCCGAGAATTTGCGGGCGGCCTCCGTGTGCCAAAAATAGGCCACTGGCACAGCCGCGCCCAAAAATTAGCGCCCGAAGGTCGGGGTGCCAAAACCCACCAGCGGAAAAATGGCCAAAATACGGGTGGGCTATAGCCTTGGTGGGGGGCGTGGGCGAAGTTCGTCCGCCGGACTCGGAATGGCCCGAGACTTTGCGGGCGGCCTCCGTGTGCCAAAAATAGGCCACTGGCACAGCCGCGCCCAAAAATTAGCACCCGAAGGTCGGGGTGCCAAAACCCACCAGCGGAAAAATGGCAAAAAAACGGGTGGGCTATAGCCTTGGTGGGGGGCATAGGCGAAGTTGGTCTGCCGGACTCGGAATGGCCCGAGACTTTGCGGGCGCTCTCTGTGTGCCAAAAATAAGCCAGCACCAAAAATTAGCGCCCGAATGTCGGGGTGCCAAAACCCACCAGCGGAAAAATGGCCAAAAAACAGGTGGGCTATAGCCTTGGTGGGGGGCGTGGGCGAAGTTCGTCCGCGGGACTCGGAATGGTCCGAGACTTTGAGGGTGGCCTCCGTGAGCCAAAAATAGGCCACGGGCATAGCCGCACCCAAAATTTAGCACCCGATGGTCGGGGTGCCAAAACCCCCCAGCGGAAAAATGGCCAAAAAACTTGTGGGCTATAGCCTTGGTGGGGGCCGTGGGCGAAGTTCGTCCGCCGTACTCGGAATGGCCCGAGACTTTGCGGGCGGCCTCCGTGTACCAAAAATAGGACACGGGAACAGCGGCGCCCAAAAATTAGCACCCGAAGGTCGGGGTTCCAAAACCCACCAGCGGAAAAATGGCCAAAAAACGGGTGGGCTATAGCCTTGGTGGGGGCGTGGGCGAAGTTCGTCTGCCGGACTCGGAATGGCCCGAGACTTTGCGGGTGGCCTCCGTGTGCCAAAAATAGGCCACGGGCACAGCCGCGCCCAAAAATTAGCGCCCGAAGGTCGGGGTGCCAAAACCCCCCGAGCGGAAAAATGGCCAAAAATCAGTTGGGCTATAGAATTGGTGGGGGGCGTGGGCGAAGTTCGTCCGCGGGACTCGGAATGGTCCGAGACTTTGCGGGTGGCCTCCGTGTGCCAAAAATAGGCCACGGGAACAGCCGCCCCCAAAAATTAGCACCCGAAGGTCGTGGTGCCAAAACCCCCCAGCGGAAAAATGGCCAAAAAACGAGTGGGCTATAGCCGTGGGCGTGGGCGAGATCGTCCGCGGACTCAGAATGGCCCGAGACTTGCGGGCAGCCTCGTGTGCGAAAATACGCCAGGGACAAAACCGCGCCCAAAAATTAGCGACCGAAGGCCGGGGGTGCCAAAACCCCCCAGCGGAAAAATGGCCAAAAAACGGGTGGGCTATAGCCTTGGTGGGGCGTGGGGCGAGATTCGTCGGACTCAGAATGGCCCGAGACTTTGCGGGCGGCCTCCGTGTGCCAAAAATAGGCCACAGGCACAAAAATAAGCGCCCGGAAGTCGGGGTGCCAAAACCCCCCAGCGGAAAAATGGCCAAAAAACGGGTGGGCTATAGCATTGGTGGGGGGCGTGGGCGAAGTTCGTCTGCCGGCTAAGAATGGCCCGAGACTTTGCGGGCGGCCTCCGTGTGCCAAAAATAGGCCACTGGCACAGCCGCGCCCAAAAATTAGCGCCCGAAGGTCGGGGTGCCAAAACCCCCCAGCGGAAAAATGGCGAAAAAACGGGTGGTCTATAGCCTTGGTGGGGGGCGTGGCGAGATTCGTCCGCGGACTCGGAATAGCCGAGACTTTGCGGGTGGCCTCCGTGTGCCAAAAATTACAGTCATAACCTTAAAAATTAGCGCCCGATGGTCGGGGTGCCAAAACCCCCTAGCGGAAAAATTGCCAAGAAACGTGTGGGCTATAGCCTTGGTGGGGGGCGTTGGCGAAGTTCGTCCGCCGGACTCAGAATGGCCCGAGACTTACCGGGCAGCCTACGTGTGCCGAAAATAGGCCAGGGACAAAACCGCGCCCAAAAATTAGCGACCGAAGGCCGGGGGTGCCAAAACCCCCCAGCGGAAAAATGGCCAAAAAACGGGTGGGCTATAGCCTTGGTGGGGGGCGTGGGCGAAGTTCGTCCGCCGGACTCAGAATGGCCCGAGACTTTGCGGGCGGCCTCCGTGTGCCAAAAATAGGCCACGGGCACAACCGCGCCCAAAAATTAGCGCCCGGAAGTCGGGGTGCCAAAACCCCCCAGCAGATAAATGGCCAAAAAACGGGTGGGCTATAGCCTTGGTGGGGGGCGTGGGCGAAGTTCGTCCGCCGGACTCAGAATGGCCCGAGACTTTGCGGGCGGCCTCCGTGTGCCAAAAATAGGCCACGGGGACAGACGCGCCCAAAAATTAGCGACCGAAGGTCGGGGTGCCAAAACCCCCCGAGCGGAAAAATGGCCAAAAAACAGGTGGGCTATAGCCTGGGTGGGGCGTGGCGAGTTCGTCCGCGGGACTCTGAATGGTACGCAACTTTGCGGGTGGACTCCGTTTGCCAAAAATAGGCCACGGGCACAGCCGCGCCCAAAAATTAGCGCCCGAAGGTCGGGATGCCAAAACCCCCCAGCGGAAAAATTGCGAAAAAACGAGTGGGCTATAGCCTTGGTGGGGGGCGTGGGCGAAGTTCGTCTGCCGGACTAAAAATGGCCCGAGACTTTGCGGGCGGCCTCCGTGTGCCAAAAATAGGCCACTGGCTCAGCCACGCCCAAAAATTAGCGCCCGAAGGTCGGGGTGCCAAAACCCCCCGAGCGGAAAAATGGCCAAAAATCAGGTGGGCTATAGCCTTGGTGGGGGGCGTGGGCGAAGTTCGTCCGCGGGACTCGGAATGGTCCGAGACTTTGCGGGTGGCCTCCGTGTGCCAAAAATAGGCCACGGGAACAGCCACCCCCAAAAATTAGCGCCCGAAGGTCGTGGTACCAAAACCCCCCAGCGGAAAAATGGCCAAAAAACGAGTGGGCTATAGCCTTGGTGGGGGGCGTGGGCGAAGTTCGTTTGCCGGACTCGGAATGGCCTGAGCCTTTGCGGGCGGCCTCCGTGTGCCAAAAATAGGCCACTGGCACAGCCGCGCCCAAAAATTAGCACCCGAAGGTCGGGGTACCAAAACCCACCAGCGGAAAAATGGCCAAAAAACGGGTGGGCTATAGCCTTGGCGGGGGGCGTGGGCGAAGTTCGTCCGCCGGACTCGGAATGGACCGAGACTTTGCGGGCGGCCTCCGTGTGCCAAAAATAGGCCACGGGCACAGCCGTGCCCAAAAATTAGCGCCCGAAGGTCGGGGTGCCAAAACCCACCAGCGGAAAAATGGCCAAAAAACGGGTGGGCTATAGCCTTGGTGGGGGATGTAGGCGAAGTTCGTCCGCCGGACTCGGAATGGCCCGAGACTTTGTGGGTGGCCTCCGTGTGCCAAAATAGGGCCACGGGCAAAGCCGCGCAAAAAATTAGCGCCCGAAGGTCGGGATGCCAAAACCCCCCAACGGAAAAATGGCGAAAAAACTGGTGGGCTATAGCCTTGGTGGGGCGTGGCGAGATTCGTCCTCCGGACTCCGAATGGCCCGAGACATTGCGGGCGGCCTCCGTGTGCCCAAAAATAGGCCACGGGCATAGCCGCGTCCAAAAATTAGCGCCCGATGGTCGGGTGCAAAACCCCAGCGGAAAAATGGCCAAAACGTGTGGGCTATAGCCTTGGTGGGGAGTGTGGGCGAGTTCGTCCTCCGGACTCAGAATGGCCCGAGACATGCAGGCGGCCTCCGTGTGCCAAAAATAGGCCCACGAGCACAGCGCCCAAAAATTAGCCCCCGACGGGCGGGGTGCCAAAACCCCCCAACGGAAAAATGGCGAAAAAACGGGTGGGCTATAGCCTTGGTGGGGGGCGTGGGCGAAGTTCGTCCTCCGGACTCAGAATGGCCCGAGACTTTGCGGGCGGCCTCCGTGTGCCAAAAAATGGCCACGGGCATAGCATAAAAATTAGCGCCCGAAGGTCGGGATGCCAAAACCCCCCCGCGGAAAAATGGCGAAAAAACGGGTGGGCTATAGCCTTGGTGGGGGGCGTGGGCGAAGTTCGTCCTCTGGACTCGGAATGGCCCGAGACTTTGTGGGCGGCCTCCATGTGCCAAAAATAGGCCACGGGCAAAGCCGCGCACAAAAATTAGCGCCCGAAGGTCGGGATGCCAAACCCCCCAGCGGAAAAATGGCGAAAAAACGGGTGGGCTATAGCCTTGGTGGGGGGCGTGGGCGAAGTTCGTCCTCCGGACTCAGAATGGCCCGAGACTTTGCGGGCGACCTCCGTGTGCCAAAAAATGGCCACGAGCATAGCCGAGCCCAAAAATTAGCGCCCGATGGTCGGGGTGCCAAAACCCCCCTGCGGAAAAATGCCCAAAAACCGTGTGGGCTATAGCCTTGGTGGGGGGCATGGGCGAAGTTCGTCCACGGGACTCGGAATGGTACGCGAATTTGCGGGTGGACTCCGTTTGCCAAAAATAGGCCACGGGCACAGCCGTGCCCAAAAATTAGCGCCCGAAGGACGGGATACCAAAACCCCCCAGCGGAAAAATGGCCAAAAAACGAGTGGGCTATAGCCTTGGTGGGGGGCGTAGGCGAAGTTCGTCCGCTGGACTCGGAATGGCCCGAGACTTTGTGGGTGGCCTCCGTGTGCCAAAAATAGGCCACGGGCACAGCCGCGCCAAAAAATTAGCGCCCGAAGGTCGGGGTGCCAAAACCCACCAGCGGAAAAATGGCCAAAAAACGGGTGGGCTATAGCCTTGGTGGGGGGTGTAGGCGAAGTTCGTCCGCCGGACTCGGAATGGCCCGAGACTTTGTGGGTGGCCTCCGTGTGCCAAAAAAAGGCCAACGGCAAAGCCGCGCAAAAAATTAGCACCAGAAGGTCGGGATGCCAAAACCCCCCAACGGAAAAATGGCGAAAAAACGGGTGCGCTATAGCCTTGGTGGGGGGCGTGGGCGAAGTTCGTACTCCGGACTCAGAATGGCCCGAGACTTACCGGGCGGCCTCCGTGTGCCAAAAATAGGCCACGAGCACAGCCGCGCCCAAAAATTAGCGCCCGATGGTCGGGGTGCCAAAACCCACCAGCGGAAAAATGGCCAAAAAACGGGTGGGCTATAGCCTTGGTGGGGGGCGTGGGCGAAGTTCGTCCTCCGGACTCGGAATGGCCCGACACTTTGTGGGCGGCCTCCGTGTGCCAAAAATAGGCCACGGGCAAAGCCGCGCACAAAAATTAGCGCCCGACGGTCGGGATGCCAAAACCCCCCAGCGGAAAAATGGCGAAAAAACGGGTGGGCTATAGCCTTGGTGGGGGGCGTGGGCGAAGTTCGTCCTCCGGACTCAGAATGGCCCGAGATTTTGCGGGCGGCCTCCGTGTGCCAAAAAATGGCCACGGGCATAGCCGCGCCCAAAAATTAGCGCCCGAAGGTCGGGATGCCAAAACCCCCCAGCGGAAAAATGGCGAAAAAACGGGTGGGCTATAGCCTTGGTGGGGGGCGTGGGCGAAGTTCGTCCTCCGGACTCAGAATGGCCCGAGACTTTGCGGGCGGCCTCCGTGTGCCAAAAAATGGCCACGGGCATAGCCGCGCCCAAAAATTAGCGTCCGATGGTCGGGGTGCCAAAACCCCCCAGCGGAAAAATGGCCAAAAAACGTGTGGGCTATAGCCTTGGTGGGGGGTGTGGGCGAAGTTCGTCCTCCGGACTCAGAATGGCCCGAGACTTACCGGGCGGCCTCCGTGTGCCAAAAATAGGCCACGAACACAGCCGCGCCCAAAAATTAGCGCCCGATGGTCGGGGTGCCAAAACCCACCAGCGGAAAAATGGCCAAAAAACGGGTGGGCTATAGCCTTGGTGGGGGGCGTGGGCGAAGTTCGTCCTCCGGACTCGGAATGGCCCGACACTTTGTGGGCGGCCTCCGTGTGCCAAAAATAGGCCACGGGCAAAGCCGCGCACAAAAATTAGCGCCCGACGGTCGGGATGCCAAAACCCCCCAGCGGAAAAATGGCGAAAAAACGGGTGGGCAATAGCCTTGGTGGGCGTGGCGAGTTCGTCCTCCGGACTCAGAATTGCCCGAGACTTTGCGGGCGGCCTCCGTGTGCCAAAAAATGGCCGCGGGCATAGCCGCGCCCAAAAATTAGCGTCCGATGGTCGGGGTGCCAAAACCCCCCAGCGGAAAAATGGCCAAAAAACGTGTGGGCTATAGCCTTGTTGGGGGGTGTGGGCGAAGTTCGTCCGCCGGACTCGGAATGGCCTGAGACTTTGCGGGCGGCCTCCGTGTGCCAAAAATAGGCCACGGACAAAGCCGCGCACAAAAATTAGCACCCGAAGGTCGGGATGCCAAAACCCCCCAGCGGAAAAATGGCGAAAAAACGGGTGGGCTATAGCCTTGGTGGGCGTGGCGAGTTCGTCCGCCGGACTCGGAATGGCCCGAGACTTTGCGGGCGGCCTCCGTGTGCCAAAAATAGGCCACGGGCAAAGCCGCACACAAAAATTAGCGCCCGAAGGTCGGGATGCCAAAACCCCCCAGCGGACAAATGGCCAAAAAACGTGTGGGCTATAGCCTTGTTGGGGGGTGTCGGCAAAGTTCGTCCGCCGGACTCGGAATGGCCCGAGACTTTGCGGGCGGCCTCCGTGTGTCAAAAATAGGCCACGGGCACAGCCACGCCCAAAAATTAGCGCCCGAAGGTCGGGGTGCCAAAACCCCCAGCGGAAAAATGGCCAAAAAACGGGTGGGCTATAGCCTTGGTGGGGGGCATTGGCGAAGTTCGTCCGCCGGACTCGGAATGGCCCGAGACTTTGCGGGTGGCCTCCGTGTGCCAAAAATTACAGTCATAAAAAATTAGCGCCCGATGGTCGGGGTGCCAAAACCCCCCAGCGGAAAAATTGCCAAAAAACGTGTGGGCTATAGCCTTGGTGGGGGGCGTGGGCGAAGTTCGTCCGCCGGACTCAGAATGGCCTGAGACTTTCCGGGCGGCCTCCGTGTGCCAAAAATAGGCTAGGGGCAAAACCGCGCACAAAAATTAGCGACCGAAGGCCGGGGGTGCCAAAACCCCCCAGCGGAAAAATGGCCAAAAAACGGGTGGGCTATAGCCTTGGTGGGGGGCGTGGGCGAAGTTCGTCCGCCGGACTCAGAATGGCCCGAGACTTTACGGGCGGCCTTCGTGTACCAAAAATAGGCCACGGGGACAGACGGGCCCAAAAATTAGCGCCCGAAGGCCGGGCCACCAAAACCCCCCAGCGGAAAAATGGCCAAAAAACGGGTGGGCTATAGCCTTGGTGGGGGGCATGGGCGAAGTTCGTCCGCCGGACTCAGAATGGCCCGAGACTTTGCGGGCGGCCTCCGTGTGCCAAAAATAGGCCACGAACACAGCCGCGCCCAAAAATTAGCGCCCGATGGTCGGGGTGCCAAAACCCACCAGCGGAAAAATGGCCAAAAAACGGGTGGGCTATAGCCTTGGTGGGGGGCGTGGGCGAAGTTCGTCCTCCGGACTCGGAATGGCCCGACACTTTGTGGGCGGCCTCCGTGTGCCAAAAATAGGCCACGGGCAAAGCCGCGCACAAAAATTAGCGCCAGCGGTCAGGATGCCAAAACCCCAGCGGAAAAATGGCGAAAACGGGTGGGCAATAGCCTTGGTGGGCGTGGCGAAGTTCGTCCTCCGGACTCAGAATGGCCCGAGACTGCGGGCGGCCTCCGTGTGCCAAAAATGGCCACGGGCATAGCCGCGCCAAAAATTAGCGCCGAAGGTCAGGATGCCAAAACCCCAGCGGAAAAATGGCGAAAAAAGCGGGTGGGCTATAGCCTTGGTGGGGCGTGGGCGAAGTTCGTCCTCCCGGACTCGAGAATGGCCCGAGACTTTGCGGGCGGCCTCCGTGTGCCAAAAATGGCAGCGGGCATAGCGCGCAAAAATTAGCGTCCGATGGTCGGGTGCCAAAACCGCCCAGCGGAAAAATGGCCAAAAAGCGTGTGGGCTATAGCCTTGTTGGGGGTGTGGCGAGTTCGTCCGCGGACTCGGAATGGCCCGAGACTTTGCGGGCGGCCTCCGTGTGCCAAAAATAGGCCACGGGCAATGCACAAAATTAGCACCCGAGGTCAGGATGCCAAAACCCCAGCGGAAAAATGGCGAAAAAAGCGGGTGGGCTATAGCCTTGGTAGGGCGTGGGCGAGTTCGTCCTCTGGACTCGGAATGGCCCGAGACTTTGCGAGGCGGCCTCCGTGTGCCAAAAATAGGCCAGCGCACAAAAATTAGCGCCCGGCAGTCGGGATACCAAAACCCCCCAGCGGAAAAATGGCGAAAAAACGGGTGGGCTATAGCCTTGGTGGGGGGCGTGGGCGAAGTTCGTCCTCCGGACTCAGAATGGCCCGAGACTTTGCGGGCGGCCTCCGTGTGCCAAAAAATGGCCACGGGCATAGCCGCGCCCAAAAATTAGCGCCCGAAGGTCGGGATGCCAAAACCCCCCAGCGGAAAAATGGCGAAAAAACGGGTGGGCTATAGCCTTGGTGGGGGGCGTGGGCGAAGTTCGTCCTCCGGACTCAGAATGGCCCGAGACTTTGCGGGCGGCCTCCGTGTGCCAAAAAATTGCCGCGGGCATAGCCGCGCCCAAAAATTAGCGTCCGATGGTCGGGGTGCCAAAACCGCCCAGCGGAAAAATGGCCAAAAAACGTGTGGGCTATAGCCTTGTTGGGGGGTGTCGGCAAAGTTCGTCCGCCGGACTCGGAATGGCCCGAGACTTTGCGGGCGGCCTCCGTGTGTCAAAAATAGGCCACGGGCACAGCCACGCCCAAAAATTAGCGCCCGAAGGTCGGGGTGCCAAAACCCCCAGCGGAAAAATGGCCAAAAAACGGGTGGGCTATAGCCTTGGTGGGGGGCATGGGCGAAGTTCGTCCGCCGGACTCGGAATGGCCCGAGACTTTGCGGGTGGCCTCCGTGTGCCAAAAATTGGCCACGGTCATAACCGCGCCCAAAAATTAGCGCCCGATGGTCGGGGTGCCAAAACCCCCCAGCGGAAAAATTGCCAAAAAACGTGTGGGCTATAGCCTTGGTGGGGGGCGTGGGCGAAGTTCGTCCGCCGGACTCAGAATGGCCTGAGACTTTCCGGGCGGCCTCCGTGTGCCAAAAATAGGCTAGGGGCAAAACCGCGCACAAAAATTAGCGACCGAAGGCCGGGGGTGCCAAAACCCCCCAGCGGAAAAATGGCCAAAAAACGGGTGGGCTATAGCCTTGGTGGGGGGCGTGGGCGAAGTTCGTCCGCCGGACTCAGAATGGCCCGAGACTTTACGGGCGGCCTTCGTGTACCAAAAATAGGCCACGGGGACAGACGGGCCCAAAAATTAGCGCCCGAAGGCCGGGCCACCAAAACCCCCCAGCGGAAAAATGGCCAAAAAACGGGTGGGCTATAGCCTTGGTGGGGGGCATGGGCGAAGTTCGTCCGCCGGACTCAGAATGGCCCGAGACTTTGCGGGCGGCCTCCGTGTGCCAAAAATAGGCCACGGGCACAGCCACGCCCAAAAATTTGCGACCGAAGGTTGGGGTGCCAAAACCCCCCGAGCGGAAAAATGGCCAAAAAAAAGGTGGGCTATAGCCTTGGTGGGGGGCGTGGGCGAAGTTCGTCCGCGGGACTCGGAATTGTACGCGACTTTACGGGTGGACTCCGTTTGCCAAAAATAGGCCAAGGGCAGAGCCGCGCCCAAAAATTAGCGCCCGAAGGTCGTGATGCCAAAACCCCCCAGCGGAAAAATGGCCAAAAAACAGATGGGCTATAGCCTTGGTGGGGGGCGTGGAAGAAGTTCGTCCTCCGGACTCGGAATTGTACGCGACTTTGCGGGTGGACTCCGTTTGCCAAAAATAGGCCAAGGGCAGAGCCGCGCCCAAAAATTAGCGCCCGAAGGTCGTGATGCCAAAACCCCCCAGCGGAAAAATGGCCAAAAAACAGATGGGCTATAGCCTTGGTGGGGGGCGTGGAAGAAGTTCGTCCTCCGGACTCAGAATGGCCCGAGACTTTGCGGGCGGCCTCCGTGAGCCAAAAAATGGCCACGGGCATAGCCGCGCTCAAAAATTAGCGCCCGATGGTCGGGGTGCCAAAACCCCCCAGCGGAAAAATGGCCAAAAAACGGGTGGGCTATAGCCTTGTTGGGGGGTGTCGGCAAAGTTCGTCCGCCGGACTCGGAATGGCCCGAGACTTTGCGGGTGGCCTCCGTGTGTCAAAAATAGGCCACGGCCACAGCCACGCCCAAAAATTAGCGCCCGAAGGTCGGGGTACCAAAACCCCCCAGCGGAAAAATGGCCAAAAAACGTGTGGGCTATAGCCTTGGTGGGGGGTGTGGGCGAAGTTCATCCGCCGGGCTCGGAATGGCCCGAGACTTTCTGGGCGGCCTCCGTGTGCCAAAATTAGGCCACTGGGACAGGCGCGCCCAAACATTAGCGCCCGAAGGCTGGGTTGCAAAATCCCCCAGCGAAAAAATGGCCAAAAAACGAGTGGGCTATAGCCTTGGTGGGGGGCGTGGGCGAAGTTCGTCTGCCGGACTCGGAATGGCCCGAGACTTTGCGGGCGGCCTCCGTGTGCCAATAATAGGCCACTGGCATAGCCGCGCCCAAAAATTAGCGCCCGAAGGTCGTGATGCCAAAACCCCCCAGCGGAAAAATGGCCAAAAAACAGATGGGCTATAGCCTTGGTGGGGGGCGTGGGCGAAGTTCGTCCTCCGGACTCAGAATGGCCCGAGACTTTGCGGGCGGCCTCCGTGTGCCAAAAATGGACCCGGGCATAGCCGCGCTAAAAAATTAGCGCCCGATGGTCGGGGTGCCAAAACCCCCCAGCGGAAAAATGGCCAAAAAACGGGTGGGCTATAGCCTTGGTGGGGGGCGTGGGCGAAGTTCGTCCTCCGGACTCAGATTTGCCCGAGACTTTGCGGGCGGCCTCCGTGTGCCAAAAAATGGCCACGGGCATAACCGCGCGCAAAAATTAGAGCCCGATGGTCGGGGTGCCAAAACCCCCCAGCGGAAAAATGGCCAAAAAACGTGTGGGCTATAGCCTTGTTGGGGGGTGTCGGCAAAGTTCGTCCGCCAGACTCGGAATGGCCCGAGACTTTGCGGGTGGCCTCCGTTTGTCAAAAATAGGCCACGGGCACAGCCACGCCCAAAAATTAGCGCCCGAAGGTCGGGGTACCAAAACCCCTCAGCGGAAAAATGGCCAAAAAACGTGTGGGCTATAGCCTTGGTGGGGGGTGTGGGCGAAGTTCATCCGCCGGACTGGGAATGGCCCGAGAGTTTCTGGGCGGCCTCCGTGTGCCAAAAATAGGCCACGGGGACAGGCGCGCCCAAAAATTAGCGCCCGAAGGCTGGGTTGCCAAAATCCCCCAGCGAAAAAATGGCCAAAAAACGAGTGGGCTATAGCCTTGGTGGGGGGCGTGGGCGAAGTTCGTCTGCCGGACTCGGAATGGCCCGAGACTTTGCGGGCGGCCTCCGTGTGCCAATAATAGGCCACTGGCACAGCCGCGCCCAAAAATTAGCGCCCGAAGGTCGTGATGCCAAAACCCCCCAGCGGAAAAATGGCCAAAAAACAGATGGGCTATAGCCTTGGTGGGGGGCGTGGGCGAAGTTCGTCCTCCGGACTCAGAATGGCCCGAGACTTTGCGGGCGGCCTCCGTGTGCCAAAAAATGGCCACGGGCATAGCCGCGCTAAAAAATTAGCGCCCGATGGTAGGGGTGCCAAAACCCCCCAGCGGAAAAATGGCCAAAAAACGGGTGGGCTATAGCCTTGGTGGGGGGCGTGGGCGAAGTTCGTCCTCCGGACTCAGAATGGCCCGAGACTTTGCGGGCGGCCTCCGTGTGCCAAAAAATGGCCACGGGCATAACCGCGCCCAAAAATTAGAGACCGATGGTCGGGGTGCCAAAACCCCCGAGCGGAAAAATGGCCAAAAAACGTGTGGGCTATAGCCTTGTTGGGGGGTGCGGGCGAAGTTCGTCCTCCGGACTCAGAATGGCGCGAGACTTTGCGGGCGGCCTCCGTGTGCCAAAAAGTGGCCACGGGCATAGCCGCGCTCAAAAATTAGCACCCGATGGTCGGGGTGCCAAAACCCCCCAGCGGAAAAATGGCCAAAAAACGTGTGGGCTATAGCCTTGGTGGGGGGTGTGGGCGAAGTTCGTCCGCCGGACTCGGAATGGCCCAAGACTTTGCGGGTGCCCTCCGTGTGTCAAAAATAGGCCACGGGCACAGCCACGCCCAAAAATTAGTGCCCGAAGGTCGGGGTACCAAAACCCCCCAGCGGAAAAATGGCCAAAAAACGTGTGGGCTATAGCCTTGGTGGGGGGTGTGGGCGAAGTTCGTCCTCCGGACTCAGAATGGCGCGAGACTTTGCGGGCGGCCTCCGTGTGCCAAAAAGTGGCCACGGGCATAGCCGCGCTCAAAAATTAGCACCCGATGGTCGGGGTGCCAAAACCCCCCAGCGGAAAAATGGCCAAAAAACGTGTGGGCTATAGCCTTGGTGGGGGGTGTGGGCGAAGTTCGTCCGCCGGACTCGGAATGGCCCGAGACTTTGTGGGTGGCCTCCGTGTGCCAAAAATAGGCCACGGGGACAGCCGCGCACAAGAATTAGCGCCCGAAGGTCGGGATGCCAAAACCCCCCAGCGGAAAAATGGCGAAAAAACGGGTGGGCTATAGCCTTGGTGGCGGGCGTGGGCGAAGTTCGTCCTCCGTACTCAGAATGGCCCGAGACTTACCGGGCGGCCTCCGCGTGCCAAAAAATGGCCACGGGCATAGCCGCGCCCAAAAATTAGCGCCCGGAGGTCGGGTTGCCAAAACCCCCCAGCGGAAAAATGGCGAAAAAACGGGTGGGCTATAGCCTTGGTGGGGGGCGTGGGCGAAGTTCGTCCTCCGGACTTAGAATGGCCCGAGACTTTGCGGGCGGCCTCCGTGTGCCAAAAAATGGCCACGGGCATAACCGCGCCCAAAAATTAGCGCCCGATGGTCGGGGTGCCAAAACCCCCCAGCGGAAAAATGGCGAAAAAACGGGTGGGCTATAGCCTTGGTGGGGGGCGTGGGCGAAGTTCGTCCTCCGGACTCAGAATGGCCCGAGAATTTGCGGACGGCCTCCGTGTGCCAAAAAATGGCCACGGGCATAGCCGCACCCAAAAATTAGAGCCCGATGGTCGGGGTGCCAAAACCCCCCAGCGGAAAAATGACCAAAAAACGTGTGGGCTATAGCCCTGTTGGGGGGTGTGGGCGAAGTTCGTCCGCCGGACTCGGAATGGCCTGAGACTTTGCGGGCGGCCTCCGTGTGCCAAAATAAGGACACGGGAACAGCCACGCATAAAAATTAGCGCCCGAAGGCTGGGTTGCCAAAACCCCCCAGCGGAAAAATGGCCAAAAAACGAGTGGGCTATAGCCTTGGTGGGGAGCGTGGGCGATGTTCGTCTGCCGGACTCGGAATGGCCCGAGCCTTTGCGGGCAGCCTCCGTGTGCCAAAAATAAGCTACTGGCACAGCCGCGCCCAAAAATTAGCCCCCGAAGGTCGGGGTGCCAAAACCCACCAGCGGAAAAATGGCCAAAAAACGGGTGGGCTATAGCCTTGGTGGGGGGCGTGGGCGAAGTTCGTCCGCTGGACTCGGAATGGCCCGAGACTTTGTGGGTGGCCTCCGTGTGCCAAAAATAGGGCACGGGCAAAGCCGCGCACAAAAATTAGCGCCCGAAGGTCGGGATGCCAAAACCCCCCAGCGGAAAAATGGCGAAAAAACGGGTGGGCTATAGCCTTGGTGGGGGGCGTGGGCGAAGTTCGTCCTCCGGACTCAGAATGGCCCGAGACTTTGTGGGTGGCCTCCGTGTGCCAAAAATAGGCCACGGGCAAAGCCGCACACAAAAATTAGCGCCCGAAGGTCGGGATGCCAAAACCCCCCAGCGGAAAAATGGCAAAAGGTGGGCTATAGCCTTGGTGGGGGGCGTGGGCGAAGTTCGTCCTCCGGACTCAGAATGGCCCGAGACTTACCGGGCGGCCTCCGTGTGCCAAAAAATGGCCACGGGCATAGCTGCGCCCAAAAATTAGCCTCCGATGGTCGGGTTGCCAAAACCCCCCAGCGGAAAAATGGCGAAAAAACGGGTGGGCTATAGCCTTGGTGGGGGGCGTGGGCGAAGTTTGTCCTCCGGACTTAGAATGGCCCGAGACTTTGCGGACGGCCTCCGTGTGCCAAAAAATGGCCACGGGCATAACCGCGCCCAAAAATTAGCGCCCGATGGTCGGGGTGCCAAAACCCCCCAGCGGAAAAATGGCGAAAAAACGGGTGGGCTATAGCCTTGGTGGGGGGCGTGGGCGAAGTTCGTCCTCCGGACTCAGAATGGCCCGAGAATTTGCGGACGGCCTCCGTGTGCCAAAAAATGGCCACGGGCATAGCCGCGCCCAAAAATTAGAGCCCGATGGTCGGTGTACCAAAACCCCCCAGCGGAAAAATGGCCAAAAAACGTGTGGGCTATAGCCTTGTTGGGGGGTGTGGGCGAAGTTCGTCCGCCGGACTCGGAATGGCCTGAGACTTTGCGGGCGGCCTCCGTGTGCCAAAAAAAGGACACGGGAACAGCCACGCATAAAAATTAGCGCCCGAAGGCTGGGTTGCCAAAACCCCCCAGCGGAAAAATGGCCAAAAAACGAGTGGGCTATAGCCTTGGTGGGGGGCGTGGGCGAAGTTCGTCTGCCGGACTCGGAATGGCCCGAGACTTTGCGGGCGGCCTCCGTATGCATAAAATAGGGCACTGGCACAGCCGCGCCCAAAAATTAGCGCACGAAGGTCGGGGTGCCAAAACCCCCCGAGCGGAAAAATGGCCAAAAATCAGGTGGTCTATAGCCTTGGTGGAGGGCGTGGGCGAAGTTCGTCCGCGGGACTCGGAATGGTCCGAGACTTTGCGGGCGGCCTCCGTGTGCCAAAAATAGGCCACGGGCACAGCCGCACCCAAAAATCAGCGCCCGAAGGTCGGGGTACCAAAACCCACCAGCGGAAAAATGGCCAAAAAACGGGTGGGCTATAGCCTTGGTGGGGGGCGTAGGCGAAGTTCGTCCGCGGGACTCAGAATGGTCCGAGACTTTGCAGGTGGCCTCCGTGTGCCAAAAATAGGCCACGGGCACAGCCGCACCCAAAAATCAGCCCCCGAAGGTCGGGGTGCCAAAACCCACCAGCGGAAAAATGGCCAAAAAACGGGTGGGCTATAGCCTTGGTGGGGGCGTGGCGAGTTCGTCCGCGGACTCGGAATAGCCTGAGACTTTGCGGGCGGCCTCCGTGTGCCAAAAATAGGCACAGCCGCACCCAAAAATTAGCGCCAGTTAGGTACCAAAACCCACCAGCGGAAAAATGGCCAAAAAGCGGGTGGGCTATAGCCTTGGTGGGGGCGTAGGCGAGATTCGTCCGCGGACTCGGAATGGCCCGAGACTTTGTGGGTGGCCTCCGTGTGCCAAAAATAGGCCACAGGCACAGACGCGCCCAAAAATAAGCACACGAATGTCGGGGTGCCAAACCCCATTAGCGGAAAAATGGACCAAAAAAGGTTGGGCTATAGCCGTGTTGGGGGGCGTGGGCGATTTTCTTCATCCGTACTCAGACTGGCCCGAGAATTTGCGGAAGGCCTCCGTGTGCCAAAAAATGGCCACGGGCATAGCCGCGCCCAAAAATTAGAGCCCGATGGTCGCGGTGCCAAAACCCCCCAGCGGAAAAATGGCCAAAAAACGTGTGGGCTACAGCCTTGTTGGGGGGTGTGGGCGAAGTTCGTCCGCCGGACTCGGAATGGCCCGAGACTTTGCGGGCGGCCTCCGTTGTGCCAAAAAAAGACACGGGAACAGCCACGCCCAAAAATTAGCGCCCGAAGGTCGGGGTGCCAAAACCCTCCGAGCGGAAAAATGGCCATAAATCAGGTGGGCTATAGCCTTGGTGGGGGGCGTGGGCGAAGTTCGTCCGCGGGACTCAGAATGGTCCAAGACTTTGCGGGTGGCCTCCGTTTGCCAAAAATAGGCCACGGGAACAGCCGCCCCCAAAAATTAGCGCCCGAAGGTCCTGGTGCCAAAACCCCCCAGCGGAAAAATGGCCAAAAAACGAGTGGGCTATAGCCTTGGTGGGGGGCGTGGGCGATGTTCGTCTGCCGGACTCGGAATGGCCCGAGACTTTGCGGGCGGCCTCCGTGTGCCAAAAATAAGCCACTGGCACAGCCGCGCCACAAAATTAGCCCCCGAAGGTCGGGGTGCCAAAACCCACCAGCGGAAAAATGGCCAAAAAACGGGTGGGCTATAGCCTTGGTGGGGGGCGTGGGCGAAGTTCGTCCGCCGGACTCGGAATGGCCTGAGACTTTGCGGGCGGCCTCCGTGTGCCAAAAATAGGCCACGGGCACAGCCGCGCCCAAAAATTAGCGCCCGAAGGTCGGGGTACCAAAACCCACCAGCGGAAAAATGGCAAAAAACGGGTGGGCTATAGCCTTGGTGGGGGGCGTGGGCGAAGTTCATCCTCCGGACTCAGAATGGCCCGAGAATTTGCGGACAGCCTCCGTGTGCCAAAAAATGGCCACGGGCATAGCCGCGCCCAAAAATTAGAGCCCGATGGTCGGGGTACCAAAACCCCCCAGCGGAAAAATGGCCAAAAAACGTGTGGGCTATAGCCTTGGTGGGGGGCGTGGGTGAAGTTAGTCCTCCGGACTCAGAATGGCCTGAGACTTTGCGGGCGGCCTCCGTGTGCCAAAAAATTGCCACGGGCATAGCCGCGCCCAAAAATTAGCGCCCGAAGGTCGGGGTGCCAAAACCCCCCGAGCGGAAAAATGGCCAAAAACCAGGTGGGCTATAGCCTTGGTGGGGGGCGTGGGCGAAGTTAGTCCGCGGGACTCAGAATGGTCCGAGACTTTGCGGGATGCCTCCGTGTGCCAAAAATAGGCCACGGGAACAGCCGCACCCAAAAATTAGCGCCCGAAGGTCCTGGTGCCAAAACCCCCCAGCGAAAAATGGCCAAAAAACGAGTGGGCTATAGCCTTGGTGGGGGGCGTGGGCGATGTTCGTCTGCCGGACTCGGAATGGCCCGAGACTTTGCGGGCGGCCTCCGTGTGCCAAAAATAAGCCACTGGCGCAGCCGCGCCCAAAAATTAGCCCCCGAAGGTCGGGGTGCCAAAACCCATTAGCGGAAAAATGGCCAAAAAACGGGTGGGCTATAGCCTTGGTGGGGGGCGTGGGCGAAGTTCGTCCTCCGGACTCAGAATGGCCCGAGAATTTGCGGACGGCCTCCGTGTGCCAAAAATGGCCAGGCATAGCCAAAAATTAGAGCCCGATGGTCGCGGTGCCAAAACCCCAGCGGAAAAATGGCCAAAAAGCGTGGGCTACAGCCTTGTTGGGGGTGTGGCGGTTAAATCCGCGGACTCGGAATGGCCCGAGACTTTGCGGGCGGCCTCCGTTGTGCCAAAAAAAGACACGGGAACAGCCACGCCCAAAAATTAGCGCCCGAAGGTCGGGGTGCGAAAACCCCCCGAGCGGAAAAATGGCCATAAATCAGGTGGGCTATAGCCTTGGTGGGGGGCGTGGGCGAAGTTCGTCCGCGGGACTCGGAATGGTCCAACACTTTCCGGCTGGCCTCCTTTTGCCAAAAATAGGCCACGGTAAAAGCCGCCCCAAAAAATTAGCGCCCGACGGTCCTGGTGGCAAACCCCCCCAGCGGAAAAATGGCCAAAAAACGAGTGGGCTATAGCCTTGGTGGGGGGCGTGGGCGATGTTCGTCTGCCGGACTCGGAATGGCCCGAGACTTTGCGGGCGGCCTCTGTGTGCCAAAAATAAGCCACTGGCACAGCCGCGCCACAAAATTAGCCCCCGAAGGTCGGGGTGCCAAAACCCACCAGCGGAAAAATGGCCAAAAGCGGGTGGGCTATAGCCTTGGTGGGGCGTGGCGGTTCGTCCGCGGACTCGGAATGGCCTGAGACTTTGCGGGCGGCCTCCGTGTGCCAAAAAATAGGCCACAGGCACAGCCGCGCCAAAAATTAGCGCCGAAGGTCGGGTACCAAAACCCACCAGCGGAAAAATGGCAAAAAGCGGTGGGCTATAGCCTTGGTGGGGCGTGTGCGAGTTCATCCTCCGGACTCAGAATGGCCGAGAATTTGCGGACAGCCTCCGTGTGCCAAAAATTGCCAAGGGCATAGCGCCCAAAAATTAGAGCCCGATGGTCGGGTACCAAAACCCCAGCGGAAAAATGGCCAAAAACGTGTGGGCTATAGCCTTGGTGGGGGGCGTGGGCGAAGTTCGTCCTCTGGACTCAGAATGCCCTGAGACTTTGCGGGCGGCCTCCGTGTGCCAAAAAATGGCCACGGGCATAGCCGCGCCCAAAAATTAGCGCCCGAAGGTCGGGGTGCCAAAACCCCCCGAGCGGAAAAATGGCCAAAAATCAGGTGGGCTATAGCCTTGGTGGGGGGCGTGGGCGAAGTTAGTCCGCGGGACTCAGAATGGTCCGAGACTTTGCGGGTTGCCTCCGTGTGCCAAAAATAGGCCACGGGAACAGCCGCCCCCAAAAATTAGCGCCCGAAGGTCCTGGTGCCAAAACCCCCCAGCGAAAAATGGCCAAAAAACGAGTGGGCTATAGCCTTGGTGGGGGGCGTGGGCGATGTTCGCCTGCCGGACTCGGAATGGCCCGAGACTTTGCGGGCGGCCTCCGTGTGCCAAAAATAAGCCACTGGCGCAGCCGCGCCCAAAAATTAGCCCCCGAAGGTCGGGGTGCCAAAACCCACCAGCGGAAAAATGGCCAAAAAACGGGTGGGCTATAGCCCTGGTGGGGGGTGTGGGCGAAGTTCGTCCGCCGGACTCGGAATGGCCCGAGACTTTGCGGGCGGCCTCCGTTTGCCAAAAATAGGCCACGGGCACAGCCGCGCCCAAAAATTAGCGCCCGAAGGTCGGGGTGCCAAAACCCACCAGCGGAAAGATGGCCAAAAAACGGGTGGGCTATAGCCTTTGTGGGGGGCGTAGGCGAAGTTCGTCTGCCGGACTCGGAATGGCCCGAGACTTTGCGGGTGGCCTCCGTGTGCCAAAAATAGGCCACGGGCAAAGCCGCGCCCAAAAATTAGGGCCCGAAGGTCGGGGTGCCAAAACCCACCAGCGGAAAAATGGCCAAAAAACGGGTGGGCTATAGCCTTGGTGGGGGGCGTGGGCGAAGTTCATCCTCCGGACTCAGAATGGCCCGAGAATTTGCGGACAGCCTCCGTGTGCCAAAAAATGGCCACGGGCATAGCCGCGCCCAAAAATTAGAGCCCGATGGTCGGGGTGCCAAAACCCCCCAGCGGAAAAATGGCCAAAAAACGTGTGGGCTATAGCCTTGGTGGGGGGCGTGGGCGAAGTTCGTCCTCCGGACTCAGAATGGCCTGAGACTTTGCGGGCGGCCTCCGTGTGCCAAAAAATGGCCACGGGCATAGCCGCGCCCAAAAATTAGCGCCCGATGGTCGGGTTGCCAAAACCCCAGCGGAAAAAGCGGCCAAAACATGTGTGAGCTATAGCCTTGGTGGGGCGTGGCGAGATTCGTCCGCCGGACTCGGAATGGCCCGAGACTTTGCGGGCGGCCTCCGTGTGCAAAAATAGGCAGGCACAGCGCGCCAAAAATTAGCACCCAAAGGTCGGGGTGCCAAAACCCACCAGCGGAAAAATGGCCAAAAAACGGGTGGGCTATAGCCTTGGTGGGGGGCGTGGGCGAAGTTCGTCCGCCGGACTCGGAATGGCTCGAGACTTTGTGGGTGGCCTCCGTGTGCCAAAAATAGGCCACGGGTACAGCCGCACCCACAAATTAGCGCTCAAAGGTCGGGGTGCAAAAACCCCCTCGCGGAAAAATGGCCAAAATACGGGTGGGCTATAGCCTTGGTGGGGGGCGTGGGCGAAGTTCTTCCTCCGGACTCAGAATGGCCCGAGAATTTGCGGGCGGCCTCAGTGAGCCAAAAATTGTCACGGGCAGAGCCTCACCCAAAAATTAGCGCCCGAAGGTCGGGGTGCCAAAACCCCCCAGCGGAAAAATGGCCAAAAAATGTGTGAGCTATAGCCTTGGTGGGGGGCGTGGGCGAAGTTCGTCCGCCGGACTCGGAATGGCCCGAGACTTTGCGGGCGGCCTCCGTGTGCCAAAAATAGGCCATGGGCACAGCCGCGCCGAAAAATTAGCAACCCAAGGTCGGGGTGCCAAAACCCACCAGCGGAAAAATGGCCAAAAAACGGGTGGGCTATAGCCTTGCTGGGGGGCGTGGGCGAAGTTCGTCCGCCGGACTCGGAATGGCTCGAGACGTTGTAGGTAGCCTCCGTGTGCCAAAAATAGGCCACGGGCAAAGCCGCGCCCAAAAATTAGCGCCCGGAAGTCGGGGTGCCAAAACCCCCCAGCGGAAAAATGGCCAAAAAACGGGTGGGCTATAGCCTTGGTGGGGGACGTGGGCGAAGTTCGTCCGCCGGACTCGGAATGGCCCGAGACTTTGCGGGTGGCCTCCGTGTTCCAAAGATTGGCCACGGTCATAACTGCGCCCAAAAATTAACGCCCGATGGTCGGGGTGCCAAAACCCCCCAGCGGAAAAATTGCCAGAAAACGTGTGGGCCATAGCCTTGGTGGGGGGCGTGGGCGAAGTTCGTCCGCCGGACTCGGAATGGCCCGAGACTTTGCGGGCGGCCTCCGTGTGCCAAAAATAGGCCACGGGCACAGCCGCGCCCAAAAATTAGCGCCCGAAGGTCGGGGTGCCAAAACCCACCAGCGGAAAAATGGCCAAAAAACGGGTGGGCTATTGCCTTGGTGGGGGGCGTGGGCGAAGTTCGTCCTCCGGACTCAGAATGGTCCGAGACTTTGCGGGCGGCCTCCGTGTGCCAATATTAGGCCACTGGCACAGCCGCGCCCAAAAATTAGCGCCCGAAGGTCGTGATGCCAAAACCCCCCAGCGGAAAAATGGCCAAAAAATAGATGGGCTATAGCCTTGGTGGGGGGCGTGGGCGAAGTTCGTCCTCCGGACTCAGAATGGCCCGAGACTTTACGGGCGGCCTCCGTGTATAAAAAATAGGCCACGGGGACAGACGCGCCCAAAAATTAGCGCCCGAAGGCCGGGTTGCAAAAACCCCTCAGCGGAAAAATGGCCAAAAAACGAGTGGGCTATAGCCTTGGTGGGGGGCGTGGGCGAAGTTCGTCCGCCGGACTCAGAATGGCCCGAGACTTTCCGGGCGGCCTCCGTGTGCCAAAAATAGGCCAGGGGAAAAACCGCACCCAAAAATTAGTGACCGAAGGCCGGGGGTGCCAAAACCCCCCAGCGGAAAAATGGCCAAAAAACGGGTGGGCTATAGCCTTGGTGGGGGGCATGGGCGAAGTTCGTCCGCCGGACTCAGAATGGCCCGACACTTTACGGGCGGCCTCCGTGTGCCAAAAATAGGCCACGGGGACAGACGCGCCCAAAAATTAGCGCCCGAAGGCCGGGCTACCAAAACCCCCCAGCGGAAAAATGGCCAAAAAACGGGTGGGCTATAGCCTTGGTGGGGGGCGTGGGCGAAGTTCGTCCGCCGGACTCAGAATGGCCCGAGACTTTGCGGACGGCCTCCGTGTGCCAAAAATAGGCCACGGGGACAGACGCGTCCAAAAATTAGCGCCCGAAGGCCGGGTTGCCAAAACCCCCCAGCGGAAAAATGGCCAAAAAACAAGTGGGCTATAGCCTTGGTGGGGGGCGTGGGCGAAGTTCGTCTGCCGGATTTGGAATGGCCCGAGACTTTGCGGGCGGCCTCCGTGTGCATAAAATAGGCCACTGGCACAACCGCGCCCAAAAATTAGCGCCCGAAGGTCGGGGTGCCAAAACCCACCAGCGGAAAAATGGCCAAAAAACGGGTGGGCTATAGCCTTGGTGGGGGGCATGGGCGAAGTT
Source organism: Citrus mangshanensis (assembly GCA_030449895.1). NCBI lineage: Eukaryota > Viridiplantae > Streptophyta > Magnoliopsida > Sapindales > Rutaceae > Citrus > Citrus mangshanensis. Next base: position 303,342 of record JASUUJ010000322.1, on the reverse strand, counting down.
CGTCCGCCGGACTCGGAATGGCCCGAGACTTTGCGGGCGGCCTCCGGTTGCCAAAAATAGGTCACGGGCAAAGCCGCGCCCAAAAATTAGTGCCCGATGGTCGGGGTGCCAAAACCCCCCAGCGGAAAAATGGCCAAAAAACGTGTGGGCTATAGCCTTGTTGGGGGGTGTGGGCGAAGTTCGTCCGCGGGACTCGGAATGGTCCGAGACTTTGCGGGTGGTCTCCGTGTGCCAAAAATATGCCACGGGAACAGCCGCCCCCAAAAATTAGCGCCCGAAGGTCGTGGTGCCAAAACCCCCCAGCGGAAAAATGGCCAAAAAACGAGTGGGCTATACCCTTGGTGGGGGGCGTGGGCGAAGTTCGTCTGCCGGACTCGGTATGGCCCGAGACTTTGCGGGCGGCCTCCGTTTGCCAAAAATAGGCCACTGGCACAGCCGCGCCCAAAAATTAGCGCCCGAAGGTCGGGGTGCCAAAACCCACCAGCGGAAAAATGGCCAAAAAACGGGTGGGCTATAGCCTTGGTGGGGGGCATGGGCGAAGTTCGTCCGCCGGACTCGGAATGGCCCGAGACTTTGCGGGCGGCCTCCGTGTGCCAAAAATAGGCCACGGGCACAGCCGCGCCCAAAAATTAGCGCCCGAAGGTCGGGGTGCCAATACCCACCAGCGGAAAAATGGCCAAAAAACGGGTGGGCTATTGCCTTGGTGGGGGGCGTGGGCGAAGTTCGTCCTCCGGACTCAGAATGGTCCGAGACTTTGCGGGCGGCCTCCGTGTGCCAATAATAGGCCACCGGCACAGCCGCGCCCAAAAATTAGCGCCCGAAGGTCGTGATGCCAAAACCCCCCAGTGGAAAAATGGCCAAAAAATAGATGGGCTATAGCCTTGGTGGGGGGCGTGGGCGAAGTTCGTCCTCCGGACTCAGAATGGCCCGAGACTTTACGGGCGGCCTCCGTGTGTAAAAAATAGGCCACGGGGACAGACGCGCCCAAAAATTAGCGCCCGAAGGCCGGGTTGCAAAATCCCCTCAGCGGAAAAATTGCCAAAAAACGAGTGGGCTATAGCCTTGGTGGGGGGCGTGGGCGAAGTTCGTCCGCCGGACTCAGAATGGCCCGAGACTTTCCGGGCGGCCTCCGTGTGCCAAAAATAGGCCAGGGGAAAAACCGCACCCAAAAATTAGTGACCGAAGGCCGGAGGTGCCAAAACCCCCCAGCGGAAAAATGGCCAAAAAACGGGTGGGCTATAGCCTTGGTGGGGGGCATGGGCGAAGTTCGTCCGCCGGACTCAGAATGGCCCGACACTTTACGGGCGGCCTCCGTGTGCCAAAAATAGGCCACGGGGATAGACGCACCCAAAAATTAGCGCCCGAAGGCCGGGCTACCAAAACCCCCCAGCGGAAAAATGGCCAAAAAACGGGTGGGCTATAGCCTTGGTGGGGGGCGTGGGCGAAGTTCGTCCGCCGGACTCAGAATGGCCCGAGACTTTGCGGACGGCCTCCGTGTGCCAAAAATAGGCCACGGGGACAGACGCGTCCAAAAATTAGCGCCAAGGCGGGTTGCCAAAACCCCAGCGTAAAAATGGCCAAAAAACTAGTTGGCTATATCCTTGGTGGGGGTAGTGTGCTAAGTTCGTCTGCCGGATTTGGAATGGCCCGAGACTTTGCGGGCGGCCTCCGTGTGCATAAAATAGGCCACTGGCACAACCGCGCCCAAAAATTAGCGCCCGAAGGTCGGGGTGCCAAAACCCACCAGCGGAAAAATGGCCAAAAAACGGGTGGGCTATAGCCTTGGTGGGGGGCATGGGCGAAGTTCGTCCGCCGGACTCGGAATGGCCCGAGACTTTGCGGGCGGCCTCCGGTTGCCAAAAATAGGTCACGGGCAAAGCCGCGCCCAAAAATTAGTGCCCGATGGTCGGTGTGCCAAAACCCCCCAGCGGAAAAATGGCCAAAAAACGTGTGGGCTATAGCCTTGTTGGGGGGTGTGGGCGAAGTTCGTCCGCGGGACTCGGAATGATCCGAGACTTTGCGGGTGGTCTCCGTGTGCCAAAAATATGCCACGGGAACAGCCGCCCCCAAAAATTAGCGCCCGAAGGTCGTGGTGCCAAAACCCCCCAGCGGAAAAATGGCCAAAAAACGAGTGGGCTATACCCTTGGTGGGGGGCGTGGGCGAAGTTCGTCTGCCGGACTCGGTATGGCCCGAGACTTTGCGGGCGGCCTCCGTTTGCCAAAAATAGGCCACTGGCACAGCCGCGCCCAAAAATTAGCGCCCGAAGGTCGGGGTGCCAAAACCCACCTGCGGAAAAATGGCCAAAAAACGGGTGGGCTATAGCCTTGGTGGGGGGCATGGGCGAAGTTCGTCCGCCGGACTCGGAATGGCCCGAGACTTTGCGGGCGGCCTCCGGTTGCCAAAAATAGGTCACGGGCAAAGCCGCGCACAAAAATTAGCACCCGAAGGTCGGGATGCCAAAACCCCCCAGCGGAAAAATGGCGAAAAAACGGGTGGGCTATAGCCTTGGTGGGGGGCGTGGGCGAAGTTCGTCCTCCGGACTCAGAATGGCCCGAGACTTACTGGGCGGCCTCCGTGTGCCAAAAAATGGCCACGGGCATAGCCGCGCCCAAAAATTAGCGCCCGATGGTCGGGGTGCCAAAACCCCCCAGCGGAAAAATGGCCAAAAAACGTGTGGGCTATAGCCTTGGTGGGGGGTGTGGGCGAAGTTCGTCCTCCGGACTCAGAATGGCCAGAGACTTTGCGGGCGGCCTCCGTGTGCCAAAAAAAGGCCACGGGCATAGCCGCGCCCAAAAATTAGCGCCCGAAGGTCGGGATGCCAAAAACCCCCAGCGGAAAAATGGCCAAAAAACGGGTGGGCTATAGCCTTGGTGGGGGGTGTGGGCGAAGTTCATCCTCCGGACTCAGAATGGCCCGAGACTTTGCGGGCGGCCTCCGTGTGCCAAAAAATGGCCACGGCATATGCCTTAAAATTAGCGCCCGATGGTCGGGGTGCCAAAACCCCCCAGCGGAAAAATGGCCAAAAAACGTGTGGGCTATAGCCTTGGTGGGGGGTGTGGGCGAAGTTCATCCTCCGGACTCAGAATGGCCCGAGACTTACCGGGCGGCCTCCGTGTGCCAAAAAATGGCCACGGGCACAGCCGCGCCCAAAAATTAGCGCCCGATGGTCGGGGTGCCAAAACCCACCAGCGGAAAAATGGCCAAAAAACGGGTGGGCTATAGCCTTGTTGGTGGGCGTGGGCGAAGTTCGTCCGCAGGACTCGGAAAGGCCCGAGACTTTGTGGGTGGCCTCCGTGTGCCAAAAATAGGCCACGGGTAAAGCCGCGCACAAAAATTAGCGCCCGAAGGTCGGGATGCCAAAACCCCCCAGCGGAAAAATGGCGAAAAAACGGGTGGGCTATAGCCTTGGTGGGGGGCGTGGGCGAAGTTCGTCCTCCGGACTCAGAATGGCCCGAGACTTACTGGGTAGCCTCCGTGTGCCAAAAAATGGCCACGGGCATAGCCGCGCCCAAAAATTAGCGCCCGATGGTCGGGTTGCCAAAACCCCCCAGCGGAAAAATGGCGAAAAAAAGGGTGGGTTATAGCCTTGGTGGGGGGCATGGGCGAAGTTCGTCCTCCGGACTCAAAATGGCCCGAGACTTTGCGGGCGGCCTCCGTGTGCCAAAAATTGGCCACGGGCATAACCGCGCCCAAAAATTAGCGCCCGATGGTCGGGGTGCCAAAACCCACCGGCGGAAAAATGGCCAAAAAACGGGTGGGCTATAGCCTTGGTGGGGGGTGTGGCGAATCCGCCGGACTCTTAATGGCCCGAGACTTTGCGGGCGGCCTCCGTGTGTCAAAAATAGGCCACGGGCACAGCCACGCCCAAAAATTAGCACCCGAAGGTCGGGGTGCCAAAACCCCCCAGCGGAAAAATGGCCAAAAAACGTGTGGGCTATAGCCTTGGTGGGGGGCGTCGGCGAAGTTTGTCCTCTGGACTCAGAATGGCCCGAGACTTTGCGGACGGCCTCCGTGTGCCAAAAATAGGCCACGGGGACAGACGCGTCCAAAAATTAGCGCCCGAAGGCCGGGTTGCCAAAACCCCCCAGCGGAAAAATGGCCAAAAAACAAGTGGGCTATAGCCTTGGTGGGGGGCGTGGGCGAAGTTCGTCTGCCGGATTTGGAATGGCCCGAGACTTTGCGGGCGGCCTCCGTGTCCCAAAAAAAGGCCACGGGCATAGCCGCGCCCAAAAATTAGCGCCCGAAGGTCGGGATGCCAAAACCCCCCAGCTGAAAAATGGCCAAAAAACGGGTGGGCTATAGCCTTGGTGGGGGGCGTGGGCGAAGTTCGTCCTCCGGACTCAGAGTGGCCCGAGACTTACCGGGCGGCCTCCGTGTGCCAAAAAATGGCCACGGGCATAGCCGCGCCCAAAAATTAGCGCCCGATGGTCGGGTTGCCAAAACCCCCCAGCGGAAAAATGGCGAAAAAAAGGGTGGGCTATAGCCTTGGTGGGGGGCATGGGCGAAGTTCGTCCTCCGGACTCAAAATGGCCCGAGACTTTGCGGGCGGCCTCCGTGTGCCAAAAAATGGCCACGGGCATAACCGCGCCCAAAAATTAGCGCCCGATGGTCGGGGTGCCAAAACCCCCCAGCGGAAAAATGGCCAAAAAACGTGTGGGCTATAGCCTTGTTGGGGGGTGTGGGCGAAGTTCGTCCGCCGGACTCGGAATGGCCCGAGACTTTGCGGGCGGCCTCCGTGTGTCAAAAATAGGCCACGGGCACAGCCACGCCCAAAAATTAGCGCCCGAAGGTCGGGGTGCCAAAACCCCCCAGCGGAAAAATGGCCAAAAAACGTGTGGGCTATAGCCTTGGTGGGGGGCGTCGGCGAAGTTCGTCCTCTGGACTCAGAATGGCCCGAGACTTTGCGGACGGCCTCCGTGTGCCAAAAATAGGCCACGGGGACAGACGCGTCCAAAAATTAGCGCCCGAAGGCCGGGTTGCCAAAACCCCCCAGCGGAAAAATGGCACAAAAACAAGTAGGCTATAGCCTTGGTGGGGGGCATGGCCGAAGTTCGTCCGCCGGACTCGGAATGGCCCGAGACTTTGCGGGCGGCCTCCGGTTCCCAAAAATAGGTCACGGGCAAAGCCGCGCACAAAAATTAGCACCCAAAGGTCGGGATGCCAAAACCCCCCAGCGGAAAAATGGCGAAAAAACGGGTGGGCTATAGCCTTGGTGGGGGGCGTGGACGAAGTTCGTCCTCCGGACTCAGAATGGCCCGAGACTTACTGGGTAGCCTCCGTGTGCCAAAAAATGGCCACGGGCATAGCCGCGCCCAAAAATTAGCGCCCGAAGGCCGGGTTGCCAAAACCTTCCAGCGGAAAAATGGCCAAAAAACAAGTGGGCTATAGCCTTGGTGGGGGGCGTGGGCGAAGTTCGTCTGCCGGATTTGGAATGGCCCGAGACTTTGCGGGCGGCCTCCGTGTCCCAAAAAAAGGCCACGGGCATAGCCGCGCCCAAAAATTAGCGCCCGAAGGTCGGGATGCCAAAACCCCCCAGCGGAAAAATGGCCAAAAAACGTGTGGGCTATAGCCTTGGTGGGGGGCGTGGGCGAAGTTCGTCCTCCGGACTCGGAATGGCCCGAGACTTTGCGGGCGGCCTCCGTGTGCCCAAAAAGGGCCACGGGCATAGCCACGCCCAAAAATTAGCGCCCGATGGTCGGGGTGCCAAAACGCCCCAGCGGAAAAATGGCGAAAAAACGGGTGGGCTATAGCCTTGGTGGGGGGCGTTGGCGAAGTTCGTCCTCCGGACTCAGAATGGCACGAGACTCACCGGGCGGCCTCCGTGTGCCAATAAATGGCCACGGGCATAGCCGCGCCCAAAAATTAGCGCCCGATGGTCGGGGTGCCAAAACCCCCCAGCGGAAAATTGGCTAAAAAACGTGTGGGCTATAGCCTTGGTGGGGGGTGTGGGCGAAGTTCATCCTCCGGACTCAGAATGGCCCGAGACTTACCGGACGGCCTCCGTGTGCCAAAAATAGGCCACGGGCATAACCGCGCCCAAAAATTAGCGCCCGATGGTCGGGGTGCCAAAACCCACCGGCGGAAAAATGGCCAAAAAACGGGTGGGCTATAGCCTTGGTGGGGGGCGTGGGAGAAGTTCGTCCGCAGGACTCGGAATGGCCCGAGACTTTGTGGGTGGCCTCCGTGTGCCAAAAATATGCCACGGGCAAAGCCGCGCACAAAAATTAGCGCCCGAAGGTCGGGATGCCAAAACCCCCCAGCGGAAAAATGGCGAAAAAACGGGTAGGCTATAGCCTTGGTGGGGGGCGTGGGCGAAGTTCGTCCTCCGGACTCGGAATGGCCCGAGACTTTGTGGGCGGCCTCCGTGTGCCAAAAATAGGCCACGGGTAAAGCCGCGCACAAAAATTAGCGCCCGAAGGTCGGGATACCAAAACCCCCCAGCGGAAAAATGGCGAAAAAACGGGTAGGCTATAGCCTTGGTGGGGGGCGTGGGCGAAGTTCGTCCTCCGGACTCGGAATGGCCCGAGACTTTGTGGGCGGCCTCCGTGTGCCAAAAATAGGCCACGGGTAAAGCCGCGCACAAAAATTAGCGTCCGAAGGTCGGGATGCCAAAACCCCCCAGCGGAAAAATGGCGAAAAAACGGGTGGGCTATAGCCTTGGTGGGGGGCGTGGGCGAAGTTCGTCCTCCGGACTCAGAATGTCCCGCGACTTTGCGGGCGGCCTCCGTGTGCCAAAAATAGGCCACGGGCAAAGCCGCGCAGAAAAATTATCGCCCGAAGGTCGGGATGCCAATACCCCCCAGCGGAAAAATGGCCAAAAAACGTGTGGGCTATAGCCTTGGTGGGGGGTGTGGACGAAGTTCGTCCGCCGGACTCGGAATGGCCCGAGACTTTGCGGGCGACCTCCGTGTGCCAAAAATAGGCCACGGTCACAGCCGCGCCCAAAAATTAGCGCCCAAAGGTCGTGGTGCCAAAACCCACCACGGAAAAATGGCCAAAAAACGGGTGGGCTATAGCTTTGGTGGGGGGCATAGGCGAAGTTCGTCCGCCGGACTCGGAATGGCCCGAGACTTTGTGGGTGGCCTCCGTGTGCCAAAAATAGGCCACGGGCAAAGCCGCGCACAAAAATTATCGCCCGAAAGTCGGGTTGCCAAAACCCCCCAGCGGAAAAATGGCCAAAAAACGTGTGGGCTATAGCCTTGTTGGGAGGCGTGGGCGAAGTTCGTCCGCCGCACTCGGAATGGCCCGAGACTTTGCGGGCGGCCTCCGTGTGCCAAACCTAGCCCACGGCCAAAGCCGCGCACAAAAATTATCGCCCGAAAGTCGGGTTGCCAAAACCCCCCAGCGGAAAAATGGCCAAAAAACGTGTGGGATATAGCCTTGTTGGGAGGCGTGGGCGAAGTTCGTCCGCCGCACTCGGAATGGCCCGAGACTTTGCGGGCGGCCTCCGTGTGCCAAAAAATGGCTACGGGCATAGCCGCGCTCAAAAATTAGCGCCCGATGGTCGGGGTGCCAAAACCCCCCAGCGGAAAAATGGCCAAAAAACGTGTGGGCTATAGCCTTGGTAGGGGGTGTGGGCGAAGTTCGTCCGCCGACTAGGAATGGCCCGAGACTTTGGCGGCCTCCGTGTGCCAAAAATGGCCACGGGCATAGCCTTCAAAAATTAGCGCCCGAAGGTCGGGTGCCAAACCCACCAGCGGAAAAATAGCCAAAAACGGGTGGGCTATAGCCTTGGTGGAGCGTGGCGGTTCGTCAACGGACTCGGAATGGCCCGAGACTTTGTGGGTGGCCTCCGTGTGCCAAAAATAGGCCACGGGCAAAGACACGAAAAAAAATTAGTGCCCGAAGGTCGGGATGCCAAAACCCCCCAGCGGAAAAATGGCGAAAAAACAGGTGGGCTATAGCCTTGGTGGGGGGCGTGGGCGAAGTTCGTCTTCCGAACTCAAAATGGCCCGAGCCTTTAGGGGCGGCCTCCGTGTGCCAAAAATTGGCCACGGGCATAACCACGCCCAAAAATTAGCGCCCGATGGTCGGGGTGCCAAAACCCCCCAGCGGAAAAATGGTCAAAAAACGTGTGGGCTATAGACTTGTTGGGGGGTGTGGGCGAAGTTCGTCCGCCGGACTCGGAATGGCCCGAGACTTTGTGGGTGGCCTCCGTGTGCCAAAAATAGGCCACGGGCAAAGCCGCGCACAAAAATTATCGCCCGAAAGTCGGGTTGCCAAAACCCCCCAGCGGAAAAATGGCCAAAAAACGGGTGGGCTATAGCCTTGGTGGGGGGCATGGGCGAAGTTCGTCCTCCTGACTCGGAATGGCCCGAGACTTTGCGGGCGGCCTCCATGTGCCAAAAATAGGCCACGGGCACAGCCGCGCCCAAAAATTAGCGCCCGATGGTCGGGGTGCCAAAACCCCCCAGCGGAAAAATTGCCAAAAAACGTGTGGGCTATAGCCTTGTTGGGAGGCGTGGGCGAAGTTCGTCCGCCGCACTCGGAATGGCCCGAGACTTTGCGGGCGGCCTCCGTGTGCCAAAAAATGGCCACGGGCATAGCCGCGCTAAAAAATTAGCGCCCGATGGTCGGGGTGCCAAAACCCCCCAGCGGAAAAATGGCCAAAAAACGTGTGGGCTATAGCCTTGGTGGGGGGTGTGGGCGAAGTTCGTCCGCCGACTAGGAATGGCCCGAGACTTTGCGGGCGGCCTCCGTGTGCCAAAAAATGGCCACGGGCATAGCCACGCCCAAAAATTAGCGCCCGAAGGTCGGGGTGCCAAAACCCACCAGCGGAAAAATAGCCAAAAAACGGGTGGGCTATAGCCTTGGTGGGGAGCGTGGGCGAAGTTCGTCCGCCGGACTCGGAATGGCCCGAGACTTTGTGGGTGGCCTCCGTGTGCCAAAAATAGGCCACGGGCAAAGACACGAAAAAAAATTAGTGCCCGAAGGTCGGGATGCCAAAACCCCCCAGCGGAAAAATGGCGAAAAAACAGGTGGGCTATAGCCTTGGTGGGGGGCGTGGGCGAAGTTCGTCTTCCGAACTCAAAATGGCCCGAGCCTTTGCGGGCGGCCTCCGTGTGCCAAAAATTGGCCACGGGCATAACCTTAAAAATTAGCGCCCGATGGTCGGGGTGCCAAAACCCCCCAGCGGAAAAATGGCCAAAAAACGTGTGGGCTATAGACTTGTTGGGGGGTGTGGGCGAAGTTCGTCCGCCGGACTCGGAATGGCCTGAGACTTTGCGGGCGGCCTCCGTGTGTCAAAAATAGGCCACGGGCACAGCCACGCCCAAAAATTAGCGCCCGAAGGTCGGGGTGCCAAAACCCCCCAGCGGAAAAATGGCGAAAAAACAGGTGGGCTATAGCCTTGGTGGGGGGCGTGGGCGAAGTTCGTCTTCCGAACTCAAAATGGCCCGAGCCTTTGCGGGCGGCCTCCGTGTGCCAAAAATTGGCCACGGGCATAACCGCGCCCAAAAATTAGCGCCCGATGGTCGGGGTGCCAAAACCCCCCAGCGGAAAAATGGCCAAAAAACGTGTGGGCTATAGACTTGTTGGGGGGTGTGGGCGAAGTTCGTCCGCCGGACTCGGAATGGCCTGAGATTTTGCGGGCGGCCTCCGTGTGTCAAAAATAGGCCACGGGCACAGCCACGCGCAAAAATTAGCGCCCGAAGGTCGGGGTGCCAAAACCCCCCAGCGGAAAAATGGCCAAAAAACGTGTGGGCTATAGCCTTGGTGGGGGGTGTGGGCGAAGTTCATCCGCCGGACTCGGAATGGCCCGAGACTTTGCGGGCGGCCTCCGTGTGCCAATAATAGGCCACTGGCACAGCTGCGCCCTAAAATTAGCGCCCGAAGGTCGGGGTGCCAAAACCCCCCAGCGGAAAAATGGCCAAAAAACGAGTGGGCTATAGCCTTGGTGGGGGTTGTGGGCGAAGTTCGTCCTCCGGACTCAGAATGGCCCGAGACTTTACGGGCAGCCTCCGTGTGCCAAAAATAGGCCACGGGGACAGACGCACACAAAAATTAGCGCCCGAAGGCCTGGCTACCAAAACCCCCCAGCGGAAAAATGGCCAAAAAACGGGTGGGCTATAGCCTTGGTGGGGGGCGTGGGCGAAGTTTGTCCGCCGGACTCAGAATGGCCCGAGACTTTGCGGGCGGCCTCCGTGTGCCAAAAATAGGCCACGGCACAGCGCCCAAAAATTAGCGCCCGAAGGCCGGGTTGCAAAAACCCCCCAGCGGAAAAATGGCCAAAAAACGAGTGGGCTATAGCCTTGGTGGGGGCGTCGGCGAGATTAAATCTGCCGGACTAAGAATGGCCCGAGACTTTGCGGGCGGCCTCCATGTGCCAAAAATAGGCCAGCACAGCCGCGCCTAAAATTAGCGCCCGAAGGGGGTGCCAAAACCCCCCAGCGGAAAAATGGCCAAAAAACGTGTGGGCTATAGCCTTGGTGGGGGGTGTGGGCGAAGTTCGTCCTCCGGACTCAGAATGGCCCGAGACTTTATGGGCGGCCGCCGTGTGCCAAAAATAGGCCACGGGGACAGACGCACCCAAAAATTAGCCCCCGAAGGCCTGGCTACCAAAACCCCCCAGCGGAAAAATGGCCAAAAAACGGGTGGGCTATAGCCTTGGTGGGGGGCGTGGGCGAAGTTTGTCCGCCGGACTCAGAATGGCCCGAGACTTTGCGGGCGGCCTCAGTGTGCCAAAAATAGGCCACTGGCACAGCCGCGCCCAAAAATTAGCGCCCGAAGGTCGGGGTGCCAAAACCCACCAGCGGAAAAATGGCCAAAAAACGGGTGGGCTATAGCCTTGGTGGGGAGCGTGGGCGAAGTTCGTCCGCCGGACTCGGAATGGCCCGAGACTTTGTGGGTGGCCTCCGTGTGCCAAAAATAGGCCACGGGCAAAGACACGCACAAAAATTAGCGCCCGAAGGTCGGGATGCCAAAACCCCCCAGCGGAAAAATGGCGAAAAAACGGGTGGGCTATAGCCTTGGTGGGGGGCGTGGGCGAAGTTCGTCCTCCGGACTCAGAATGGCCCGAGACTTACCGGGCGGCCTCCGTGTGCCAAAAAATGGCCACGGGCATAGCCGCGCCTAAAAATTAGCGCCCGATGGTCGGGTTAGCAAAACCCCCCAGCGGAAAAATGGCGAAAAAAAGGGTGGGCTATAGCCTTGGTGGGGGGCGTGGGCGAAGTTCGTCCTCCGGACTCAAAATGGCCCGAGACTTTGCGGGCGGCCTCCATGTGCCAAAAATTGGCCACGGGCATAACCGCGCCCAAAAATTAGCGCCCGATGGTCGGGGTGCCAAAACCCCCCAGCGGAAAAATGGCCAAAAAACGTGTGGGCTATAGCCTTGGTGGGGGTTGTGGGCGAAGTTTGTCCTCCGGACTCAGAATGGCCCGAGACTTTATGGGCAGCCTCCGTGTGCCAAAAATAGGCCACGGCGACAGACGCACACAAAAATTAGCGCCCGAAGGCCTGGCTACCAAAACCCCCCAGCGGAAAAATGGCCAAAAAACGGGTGGGCTATAGCCTTGGTGGGGGGCGTGGGCGAAGTTTGTTCGCCGGACTCAGAATGGCCCGAGACTTTGCGGGCGGCCTCCGTGTGCCAAAAATAGGCCACGGGCACAGACGCGCCCAAAAATTAGCGCCCGAAGGCCGGGTTGCAAAAACCCCCCAGCGGAAAAATGGCCAAAAAACGAGTGGGCTATAGCCTTGGTGGGGGGCGTCGGCGAAGTTCGTCTGCCGGACTAAGAATGGCCCGAGACTTTGCGGGCGGCCTCCATGTGCCAAAAATAGGCCACTGGCACAGCCGCGCCCAAAAATTAGCGCCCGAAGGTCGGGGTGCCAAAACCCACCAGCGGAAAAATGGCCAAAAAACGGGTGGGCTATAGCCTTGGTGGGGGGCGTGGGCGAAGTTTGTCCGCCGGACTCAGAATGGCCCGAGACTTTGCGGGCGGCCTCCGTGTGCCAAAAATAGGCCACGGGCACAGACGCGCCCAAAAATTAGCGCCCGAAGGCCGGGTTGCAAAAACCCCCCAGCGGAAAAATGGCCAAAAAACGAGTGGGCTATAGCCTTGGTGGGGGGCGTCGGCGAAGTTCGTCTGCCGGACTAAGAATGGCCCGAGACTTTGCGGGCGGCCTCCATGTGCCAAAAATAGGCCACTGGCACAGCCGCGCCCTAAAATTAGCGCCCGAAGGTCGGGGTGCCAAAACCCCCCAGCGGAAAAATGGCCAAAAAACGTGTGGGCTATAGCCTTGGTGGGGGGTGTGGGCGAAGTTCGTCCTCCGGACTCAGAATGGCCCGAGACTTTATGGGCGGCCGCCGTGTGCCAAAAATAGGCCACGGGGACAGACGCACCCAAAAATTAGCCCCCGAAGGCCTGGCTACCAAAACCCCCCAGCGGAAAAATGGCCAAAAAACGGGTGGGCTATAGCCTTGGTGGGGGGCGTGGGCGAAGTTTGTCCGCCGGACTCAGAATAGCCCGAGACTTTGCGGGGGGCCTCAGTGTGCCAAAAATAGGCCACTGGCACAGCCACGCCCAAAAATTAGCGCCCGAAGGTCGGGGTGCCAAAACCCACCAGCGGAAAAATGGCCAAAAAACGGGTGGGCTATAGCCTTGGTGGGGAGCGAGGGCGAACTTCGTACTCCGCACACGGAAAGGCCCGAGACTTTGTGGGTGGCCTCCGTGTGCCAAAAATAGGCCACGGGCAAAGACACGCACAAAAATTAGCGCCCGAAGGTCGGGACGCCAAAACCCCCCAGCGGAAAAATGGCGAAAAAACGGGTGGGCTATAGCCTTGGTGGGGGGCGTGGGCGAAGTTCGTCCTCCGGACTCAGAATGGCCCGAGACTTACCGGGCGGCCTCCGTGTGCCAAAAAATGGCCACGGGCATAGCCGCGCCTAAAAATTAGCTCCCGATGGTCGGGTTAGCAAAACCCCCCAGCGGAAAAATGGCGAAAAAAAGGGTGGGCTATAGCCTTGGTGGGGGGCGTGGGCGAAGTTCGTCCTCCGGACTCAAAATGGCCCTAGACTTTGCGGGCGGCCTCCATGTGCCAAAAATTGGCCACGGGCATAACCGCGCCCAAAAATTAGCGCCCGATGGTCGGGGTGCAAAAACCCCCCAGCGGAAAAATGGCCAAAAAACGTGTGGGCTATAGCCTTGTTGGGGGGTGTGGGCGAAGTTCGTCCGCCGGACTCGGAATGGCACGAGACTTTGCGGGCGGCCTCCGTGTGTCAAAAATAGGACACGGGCACAGCCAGGCCCAAAAATTAGCGCCCGAAGGTCGGGGTGCCAAAACCCCCCAGCGGAAAAATGGCCAAAAAACGTGTTGGCTATAGCCTTGGTGGGGGGTGTGGGCGAAGTTCATCCGCCGGACTCGGAATGGCCCGAGACTTTGCTGGCGGCATCCGTGCGCCAAAAATAGGCCACGGGATAAGCCGTGCATAAAAATTAGCGCCCGAAGGTCAGGATGCCAAAACCCCCCAGCGGAAAAATGGCCAAAAAACTTGTGGGCTATAGCCTTGGTGGGGGGTGTGGGCGAAGTTCATCCGCCGGACTCGGAATGGCCCGAGACTTTGGTGGCGGCCTCCGTGCGCCAAAAATAGGCCACGAGCACAGCCGCGCCCAAAAATTAGAGCCCGATGGTCGGGGTGCCGAAACCCCCCAGCGGAAAAATGGCCAAAAAACGTGTGGGCTATAGCCTTGTTGGGGGGTGTGGGCGAAGTTCGTCCGCCGGACTCGGAATAGCCCGAGACTTTGCGGGCGGCCTCCGTGTGCCAAAAAAAGGACACGGGAACAGCCACGCCCAAAAATTAGCGCCCGAAGGTCGGGGTGCCCAAACCCCCCGAGCGGAAAAATGGCCAAAAATCAGGTGGGCTATAGCCTTGGTGGGGGGCGTGGGTGAAGTTCGTCCGCGGGACTCAGAATGGTCTGAGACATTGCGGGTGGCCTCCGTGTGCCAAAAATAGGCCACGGGAACAGTCGCCCCCGAAAATTAGCGCCCGAAGGTCGTGGTGCCAAAACGTCCCAGCGGAAAAATGGCCAAAAAACGAGTGGGCTATAGCCTTGGTGGGGGGCGTGGGCGAAGTTCGTCCGCCGGACTCAGAATGGCCCGAGACTTTGCGGGCGGCCTCCGTGTGCCAAAAATAGGACACGGCGACAGACGCGCCCGAAGGCCGGGTTGCAAAAACCCCCCAGCGGAAAAATGGCCAAAAAACGAGTGGGCTATAGCCTTGGTGGGGGGCGTGGGCGAAGTTCGTCTGCCGGACTAAGAATGGCCCGAGACTTTGCGGGCGGCCTCCATGTGCCAAAAATAGGCCACTGGCACAGCCGCGCCCAAAAATTAGCGCCCGAAGGTCGGGGTGCCAAAACCCACCAGCGGAAAAATGGCCAAAAAACGGGTGGGCTATAGCCTTGGTGGGGAGCGTGGGCGAAGTTCGTCTGCCGGACTCGGAATGGCCCGAGACTTTGTGGGTGGCCTCCGTGTGCCAAAAATAGGCCACGGGCAAAGCCACGCACAAAAATTAGCGCCTGAAGGTCGGGATGCCAAAACCCCCCAGCGGAAAAATGGCGAAAAAACGGGTGGGCTATAGCCTTGGTGGGGGTCGTGGGCGAAGTTCGTCCTCCGGACTCAGAATGGCCCGAGACTTACCGGGCGGCCTCCGTGTGCCAAAAATAGGCCACGAGCACAGCCGCGCCCAAAAATTAGCACCCGATGGTCGGGGTACCAAAACCCACCAGCGGAAAAATGGCCAAAAAACGGGTGGGCTATAGCCTTGGTGGGGGGCGTGGGCAAAGTTCGTCCGCCGGACTCGGAATGGCCCGAGACTTTGTGGGTGGCCTCCGTGTGCCAAAAATAGGCCACGGGCAAAGCCGCGAACAAAAATTAGCCCCCGAAGGTCGGGATGCCAAAACCCCCCAGCGGAAAAATGGCGAAAAAACGGGTGGGCTATAGCCTTGGTGGGGGGCGTGGGCGAAGTTCGTCCTCCGGACTCGGAATGGCCCGAGACTTTGTGGGCGGCCTCCGTTTGCCAAAAAATGGCCACGGGCATAGCCGCGCCCAAAAATTAGCGGCCGATGGTCGGGTTGCCAAAACCCCCCAGCGGAAAAATGGCGAAAAAACGGGTGGGCTATAGCCTTGGTGGGGGGCGTGGGCGAAGTTCGTCCTCCGGACTTAGAATGGCCCGAGACTTACCAGGCGGCCTCCGTGTGCCAAAAATTGGCCACGGGCATAACCGCGCCCAAAAATTAGCGCCCGATGGTCGGGGTGCCAAAACCCCCCAGCGGAAAAATGGCGAAAAAACGGGTGGGCTATAGCCTTGGTGGGGGGCGTGGGCGAAGTTTGTCCTCCGGACTCAGAATGGCCCGAGACTTTGCGGGCGGCCTCCGTGTGCCAAAAATTGGCCACGGGCATAACCGCGCCCAAAAATTAGCGCCCGATGGTCGGGGTGCCAAAACCCCCCAGCGGAAAAATGGACAAAAAACGTGTGGGCTATAGCCTTGTTGGGGGGTGTGGGCGAAGTTCATCCGCCGGACTCGGAATGGCCCGAGACTTTGCGGGCGGCCTCCGTGTGTCAAAAATAGGCCACGGGCACAGCCACGCCCAAAAATTAGCGCCCGAAGGTCGGGGTGCCAAAACCCCCCAGCGGAAAAATGGCCAAAAAACGTGTGGGCTATAGCCTTGGTGGGGGGTGTGGGCGAAGTTCATCCGCCGGACTCGGAATGGCCCGAGACTTTGCGGGCGGCCTACGTGCGCCAAAAATAGGCCACGAGCACAGCCGCGCCCAAAAATTAGAGCCCGATGGTCGGGGTGCCAAAACCCCCCAGCGGAAAAATGGCCAAAAAACGTGTGGGCTATAGCCTTGATGGGGGGTGTGCGCGAAGTTCGTCCGCCGGACTCGGAATGGCACGAGACTTTGCGGGCGGCCTCCGTGTGCCAAAAAAAGGACACGGGAACAGCCACGCCCAAAAATTAGCGCCCGAATGTCCTGGTGCCAAAACGCCCCAGCGGAAAAATGGCCAAAAAACGAGTGGGCTATAGCCTTGGTGGGGGGCGTGGGCGAAGTTCGTCCGCCGGTCTCAGAATCGCCCGAGACTTTGCGGGCGGCCTCCGTGTGCCAAAAATAGGACACGGGGACAGACGCGCCCAAAAATTCTCGCCCGAAGGCCGGGTTGCAAAAACCCCCCAGCGGAAAAATCGCCAAAAAACGAGTGGGCTATAGCCTTGGTGGGGGGCATGGGCGAAGTTCGTCCGCCGGATCAGAATGGCCCGAGACTTTGCGGGCGGCCTCCGTGTGCCAAAAATAGGACACGGGGACAGACGCGCCCAAAAATTAGCGCCCGAAGGCCGGGTTACAAAAACCCCCCAGCGGAAAAATGGCCAAAAAACGAGTGGGCTAAAGCCTTGGTGGGGGGCGTGGGCGAAGTTCGTCCGCCGGACTCGGAATGGCCCGAGACTTTGTGGGTGGCCTCTGTGTGCCAAAAATAGGCCACGGGATAAGTCGCGCATAAAAATTAGCGCCCGAAGGTCGGGATGCCAAAACCCCCCAGCGGAAAAATGGCGAAAAAACGGGTGGGCTATAGCCTTGGTGGGGGGCGTGGGCGAAGTTCGTCCTCCGGACTCAGAATGGCCTGAGACTTTGCGGGTGGCCTCCGTGTGCCAAAAAATCACCACGGGCATAGCCGCGCCCAAAAATTAGCGCCCGAAGGTCGGGGTGCCAAAACCCACCAGCGGAAAAATGGTCAAAAAACGGGTGGGCTATAGCCTTGGTTGGGGGCGTAGGCGAAGTTCATCCGCCGGACTTGGAATGGCCCGAGACTTTGTGGGTGGCCATGGGCAAAGTCTCGCACAAAAATTAGCGCCCGAAGGTCGGGATGCCAAAACCCCCCAGCGGAAAAATGGCGAAAAAACGGGTGGGCTATAGCCTTGGTGGGGGGCGTGGGCGAAGTTCGTCCTCCGGACTCAGAATGGCCTGAGACTTTGTGGGTGGCCTCCGTGTGCCAAAAAATCACCACGGGCATAACCGCGCCCAAAAATTAGCGCCCGAAGGTCGGGGTGCCAAAACCCACCAGCGGAAAAATGGTCAAAAAACGGGTGGGCTATAGCCTTGGTTGGGGGCGTAGGCGAAGTTCATCCGCCGGACTCGGAATGGCCCGAGACTTTGTGGGTGGCCACGGGCAAAGTCTCGCACAAAAATTAGCGCCCGAAGGTCGGGATGCCAAAACCCCCCAGCGGAAAAATGGCGAAAAAACGGGTGGGCTATAGCCTTGGTGGGGGGCGTGGGCGAAGTTCGTCCTCCGGACTGAGAATGGCCTGAGACTTTGCGGGCGGCCTCCGTGTGCCAAAAAATCACCACGGGCATAGCCGCGCCCAAAAATTAGCGCCCGAAGGTCGGGGTGCCAAAACCCACCAGCGGAAAAATGGCCAAAAAACGGGTGGGCTATAGCCTTGGTTGGGGGCGTAGGCGAAGTTCATCCGCCGGACTCGGAATGGCCCGAGACTTTGTGGGTGGCCACGGGCAAAGCCTCGCACAAAAATTAGCGCCCGAAGGTCGGGATGCCAAAACCCCCCAGCGGAAAAATGGCGAAAAAACGGGTGGGCTATAGCCTTGGTGGGGGGCGTGGGCGAAGTTCGTCCTCCGGACTCAGAATGGCCTGTGACTTTGCGGGCGGCCTCCGTGTGCCAAAAAATGGCCACGGGCATAGCCGCGCCCGAAGGTCGGGGTGCCAAAACCCACCAGCGGAAAAATGGCCAAAAAACGGGTGGGCTATAGCCTTGGTTGGGGGCGTAGGCGAAGTTCATCCGCCGGACTCGGAATGGCCCGAGACTTTGTGGGTGGCCACGGGCAAAGCCGCGCACAAAAATTAGCGCCCGAAGGTCGGGATGCCAAAACCCCCCAACGGAAAAATGGCGAAAAAACGGGTGGGCTATAGCCTTGGTGGGGGGCGTGGGCGAAGTTTGTCCTCCGGACTCAGAATGGCCCGAGACTTTGCGGGCGGCCTCCGTGTGCCAAAAATTGGCCACGGGCATAACCGCGCCCAAAACTTAGAGCCCGATGGTCGGGGTGCCAAAACCCCCCAGCGGAAAAATGGACAAAAAACGTGTGGGCTATAGCCTTGGTGGGGGGTGTGGGCGAAGTTCATCCGCCGGACTCGGAATGGCCCGAGACTTTGCGGGTGGCCTACGTGCGCCAAAAATAGGCAACGAGCACAGCCGCGCCCAAAAATTAGAGCCCGATGGTCGGGGTGCCAAAACCCCCCAGCGGAAAAATGGCCAAAAAACGTGTGGGCGATAGCCTTGATGAAGTGTGCGCGAATCCGCCGGACTCGGAATGGCACGAGACTTTGCGGGCGGCCTCCGTGTGCCAAAAAAAGGACACGGGAACAGCCACGCCCAAAAATTAGCGCCCGAATGTCCTGGTGCCAAAACGCCCCAGCGGAAAAATGGCCAAAAAACGAGTGGGCTATAGCCTTGGTGGGGGCGTGGCGAGTTCGTCCGCCGGGCTCAGAATCGCCCGAGACTTTGCGGGCGGCCTCCGTGGCCCAAAAAAAGGACACGGGACCCGCCCCGCCCAAAAATTCGCGCCCGAAGGCCCGGGTGCAAAAACCCCCCAGCGGAAAAATCGCCAAAAAACGAGTGGGCTATAGCCTTGGTGGGGGGCATGGGCGAAGTTCGTCCGCCGGATCAGAATGGCCCGAGACTTTGCAGGCGGCCTCCGTGTGCCAAAAATAGGACACGGGGACAGACACGCCCAAAAATTAGCGCCCGAAGGCCGGGTTGCCAAAACCCCCCAGCGGAAAAATGGCCAAGCAGGTGGGCTAAAGCCTTGGTAAGGGCGTGGCGGATTCGTCCGCCGGACTCGGAATGGCCCGAGACTTTGTGGGTGGCCTCTGTGTGCCAAAAATAGGCCACGTGATAAGTCGCGCATAAAAATTAGCGCCCGAAGGTCGGGATGCCAAAACCCCCCAGCGGAAAAATGGCGAAAAAACGGGTGGGCTATAGCCTTGGTGGGGGGCGTGGGCGAAGTTCGTCCTCCGGACTCAGAATGGCCTGAGACTTTGCGGGTGGCCTCTGTTTGCCAAAAATAGGCCACGGGATAAGCCGCGCATAAAAATTAGCGCCCGAAGGTCGGGATGCCAAAACCCCCCAGCGGAAAAATGGCGAAAAAACGGGTGGGCTATAGCCTTGGTGGGGGGCGTGGGCGAAGTTCGTCCTCCGGACTCAGAATGGCCTGTGACTTTGCGGGCGGCCTCCGTGTGCCAAAAAATGGCCACGGGCATGGCAGCCGTCGGGTGCCAAAACCCACCAGCGGAAAAATGGCCAAAAGGGTGGGCTATAGCCTTGGTTGAGGCGTTAGCGGTTCATCCGCGGACTCGGAATGGCGAGACTTTGTGGGTGGCGGGCAAAGCCACGCACAAAAATTAGCGCCCAAGGTCGGGATGCCAAAACCCCAGCGGAAAAATGGCGAAAAAGCGGGTGGGCTATAGCCTTGGTGGGGGCGTGGCGAGTTCCTCCCGGACTGGGAATGGCCTGAGACTGCGGGCAGCCTCGTGTGCCAAAAATCACCGCAGGCATAGCGCGCCCAAAAAGTCGCCGAAGGTCAGGTGCAAAACCCTGTGGAAAAATGGCACAAAACGGGTGGGCTATAGCCTTGGTTGGGGGCGTAGGCGAAGTTCATCCGCCGGACTCGGAATGGCCCGAGACTTTGTGGGTGGCCACGGGCAAAGCCGCGCACAAAAATTAGCGCCCGAAGGTCGGGATGCCAGAACCCCCCAGCGGAAAAATGGCGAAAAAACGGGTGGGCTATAGCCTTGGTGGGGGGCGTGGGCGAAGTTCGTCCTCCGGACTCAGAATGGCCTGAGACTTTACGGGCGGCCTCCGTGTCCCAAAAAATGGCCACGGGCATAGCCGCGTCCAAAAATTAGCGCCCGAAGGTCGGGGTGCCAAAACCCCCCAGCGGAAAAATGGCCAAAAAACGTGTGGGCTATAGCCTTGGTGGGGGGTGTGGGCGAAGTTCGTCCTCTGGACTCAGAATGGCCCGAGACTTACCGGGCGGCCTCCGTGTGCCAAAAATAGGCAATGAGCACAGCCGCGCCCAAAAATTAGCGCCCGATGGTCGGGGTGCCAAAACCCACGAGCGGAAAAATGGCCAAAAAACGGGTGGGCTATAGCCTTGGTGGGGGGCGTGGGCGAAGTTCGTCCGCCGGACTCGGAATGGCCCGAGACTTTGTGGGTGGCCTCCGTGTGCCAAAAATAGGCCACGGGCAAAGCCGCGCACAAAAATTAGCGCCCGAAGGTCGGGATGCCAAAACCCCCCAGCGGAAAAATGGCGAAAAAACGGGTGGGCTATAGCCTTGGTGAGGGGCGTGGGCGAAGTTCGTCCTCCGGACTCAGAATGGCCCGAGACTTTGTGGGCGGCCTCCGTGTGCCAAAAAATGGCTACGGGCATAGCCGCGCACAAATATGAGCGCCCGAAGGTCGGGATGCAAAAACCCCCCAGCGGAAAAATGGCGAAAAAACGGGTGGGCTATAGCCTTGGTGGGGGGCGTGGGCGAAGTTCGTCCTCCGGACTCAGAATGGCCGGAGACTTTGCGGGCGGCCTCCGTGTGCCAAAAAATGGCTACGGGCATAGCCGCGCCCAAAAATTAGCGCCCGATGGTCGGGGTGCCAAAACCCCCCAGCGGAAAAATGGCCAAAAAACGTGTGGGCTATAGCCTTGTTGGGGGGTGTGGGCGAAGTTCGTCCGCCGGACTTGGAATGGCCCGAGACTTTGCGGGCGGCCTCTGTGTGCCAAAAATAGGCCACGGGCAAAGCCGCGCACAAAAATTAGCACCCGAAGGTCGGGATGCCAAAACCCCCCAGCGGAAAAATGGCGAAAAAACGGGTGGGCTATAGCCTTAGTGGGGGGCGTGGGCGAAGTTCGTCCTCCAGACTCAGAATGGCCCGAGACTTACCGGGCGGCCTCCGTGTGCCAAAAAATGGCCACGGGCATAGCCGCGCCCAAAAATTAGCGCCCGATGGTCGGGGTGCCAAAACCCCCCAGCGAAAAAATGGCCAAAAAACGTGTGGGCTATAGCCTTGTTGGGGGGTGTGGGCGAAGTTCGTCCGCCGGACTCGGAATGGCCCGAGACTTTGTGGGTGGCCTCTGTGTGCCAAAAATAGGCCACGGGATAAGCCGCGCATAAAAATTAGCGCCCGAAGGTCGGGATGCCAAAACCCCCCAGCGGAAAAATGGCGAAAAAACGGGTGGGCTATAGCCTTGGTGGGGGGCGTGGGCGAAGTTCGTCCTCCGGACTCAGAATGGCCCGAGACTTACCGGGCGGCCTCCGTGTGCCAAAAAATGGCCACGGGCATAGCCGCGCCCAAAAATTAGCGCCCGATGGTCGGGTTGCCAAAACCCCCCAGTGGAAAAATGGCCAAAAAACGTGTGGGCTATAGCCTTGGTGGGGGGTGTGGGCGAAGTTCGTCCGCCGGACTCGGAATGGCCCGACACTTTGCGGGCGGCCTCCGTGTGCCAAAAATAGGCCACAGGCACAGCCGCGCCCAAAAATTAGCCCCCGAAGGTCGGGGTGCCAAAACCCACCAGCGGAAAAATGGCCAAAAAACGGGTGGGCTATAGCCTTGGTGGGGGGCGTAGGCGAAGCTCGTCCGCCGGACTCGGAATGGCCCAAGACTTTGTGGGTGGCCTCCGTGTGCCAAAAATTGGCAACGGACAAAGCCGCGCACAAAAATTAGTGCCCAAAACTCGGGATGCCAAAACCCACCAGCGGAAAAATGGCCAAAAAACGGGTGGGCTATAGCCTTGGTGGGGGGCGTGGGCGAAGTTCGTCCGCCGGACTCGGAATGGCCCGAGAATTTGTGGGTGGCCTCCGTGTGCCAAAAATAGGCCACGGGCAAAGCCGCGCACAAAAATTAGCGCCCGAAGGTCGGGTTGCCAAAACCCCCCAGCGGAAAAATTGCCAAAAAACGTGTGGGCTATAGCCTTGGTGGGGGGCGTGGGCGAAGGTCGTCCGCCGGACTAAGAATGGCCCGAGACTTTCCGGGCGGCCTCCGTGTGCCAAAAATAGGCCAGGAGCAAATCCGCGCCCAAAAATTAGCGACCGAAGGCCGGGGGTGCCAAAACCCCCCTGCGGAAAAATGGCCAAAAAACGGGTGGGCTATAGCCTTGGTGGAGGGCGTGGGCGAAGTTCGTCCTCCGGACTCAGAATGGCCCGAGACTTACCGGGCGGCCTCCATGTGCCAAAAAATGGCCACGGGCATAGCCGCGCCCAAAAATTAGCGCCCGATGGTCGGGGTGCCAAAACCCCCCAGCGAAAAAATGGCCAAAAAACGTGTGGGCTATAGCCTTGTTGGGGGGTGTGGGCGAAGTTCGTCCGCCGGACTCGGAATGGCCCGAGACTTTGTGGGTGCCCTCTGTGTGCCAAAAATAGGCCATGGGATAAGCCGCGCATAAAAATTAGCGCCCGAAGGTCGGGATGCCAAAACCCCCCAGCGGAAAAATGGCGAAAAAACGGGTGGGCTATAGCCTTGGAGGCGTGGCGAGATTCGTCCTCCGGACTCTGAATGGCCCGAGACTTACAGGGCGGCCTCCGTGTGCCAAAAAATGGCCACGGGCATAGCCGCGCCCAAAAATTAGCGCCCGATGGTCGGGTTGCCAAAACCCCCCAGTGGAAAAATGGCCAAAAAACGTGTGGGCTATAGCCTTGGTGGGGGGTGTGGGCGAAGTTCGTCCGCCGGACTCGGAATGGCCTGAGACTTTGCGGGCGGCCTCCGTGTGCCAAAAATTGGCCACAGGCACAGCGCCCAAAAATTAGCGCCCGATGGTCGGGTTGCCAAAACCCCCCAGGGGAAAAATGGCCAAAAAACGGGTGGGCTATAGCCTTGGTGGGGGGCGTAGGCGAAGCTCGTCCGCCGGACTCGGAATGGCCCAAGACTTTGTGGGTGGCCTCCGTGTGCCAAAAATTGGCAACGGACAAAGCCGCGCACAAAAATTAGTGCCCAAAACTCGGGATGCCAAAACCCACCAGCGGAAAAATGGCCAAAAAACGGGTGGGCTATAGCCTTGGTGGGGGGCGTGGGCGAAGTTCGTCCGCCGGACTCGGAATGGCCCGAGAATTTGTGGGTGGCCTCCGTGTGCCAAAAATAGGCCACGGGCAAAGCCGCGCACAAAAATTAGCGCCCGAAGGTCGGGTTGCCAAAACCCCCCAGCGGAAAAATTGCCAAAAAACGTGTGGGCTATAGCCTTGGTGGGGGGCGTGGGCGAAGGTCGTCCGCCGGACTAAGAATGGCCCGAGACTTTCCGGGCGGCCTCCGTGTGCCAAAAATAGGCCAGGAGCAAATCCGCGCCCAAAAATTAGCGACCGAAGGCCGGGGGTGCCAAAACCCCCCTGCGGAAAAATGGCCAAAAAACGGGTGGGCTATAGCCTTGGTGGAGGGCGTGGGCGAAGTTCGTCCTCCGGACTCAGAATGGCCCGAGACTTACCGGGCGGCCTCCGTGTGCCAAAAAATGGCCACGGGCATAGCCGCGCCCAAAAATTAGCGCCCGATGGTCGGGGTGCCAAAATCCCCCAGCGGAAAAATGGCGAAAAAACGTGTGGGCTATAGCCTTGTTGGGGGGTGTGGGCGAAGTTCGTCTGACGGACTCGGAATGGCCCGAGACTTTGCGGGCGGCCTCGGTGTGTCAAAAATAGGTCACGGGCACAGCCACGCCCAAAAATTAGCGCCCGAAGGTCGGGGTGCCAAAACCCCCCAGCGGAAAAATGGCCAAAAAACGTGTGGGCTATAACCTTGGTGGGGGGTGTGGGCGAAGTTCATCCGCCAGACTCGGAATGGCCCGAGACTTTGTTGCCGGCCTCCGTGCGCCAAAAATAGGCCACGGGCAAAGCTGCGCCCAAAAATTAGCGCCCGGAAGTCGGGGTGCCAAAACCCCCCTGCGGAAAAATGGCCAAAAAACGAGTGGGCTATAGCCTTGGTGGGGGGCGTGGGCGAAGTTCCTCCGCCGGACTCGGAATGGCCCGAGACTTTGCGGGTGGCCTCCGTGTGCCAAAGATTGGCCACAGTCTTAACCGCGCCCAAAAATTAGCGCCCGATGGTCGGGGTGCCAAAACCCCCCAGCGGAAAAATTGCCAAAAAACGTGTGGGCTATACCCTTGGTGGGCGGCGTGGGCGAAGTTCGTCCGCCGGACTCAGAATGGTCCGAGACTTTCCGGGCGGCCTCCGTGTACCAAAAATTGGCTAGGGGCAAAACCGCGCACAAAAATTAGCGACCGAAGGCCGGGGGTGCCAAAACCCCCCAGCGGAAAAATGGCCAAAAAACGGGTGGGCTATAGCCTTGGTGGGGGGCGTGGGCGAAGTTCGTCCGCCGGAGTCAGAATGGCCCGAGACTTTACGGGCGGCCTCCGTGTGCCAAAAATAGGCCACGGGGACAGACGCGCCCAAAAATTAGCGCCCGAAGGCCGGGCTACCAAAACCCCCCAGCGGAAAAATGGCCAAAAAACGGGTGGGCTATAGCCTTGGTGGGGGGCGTGGGCGAAGTTCGTCCGCCGGACTCAGAATGGCCCGAGACTTTGCGGGCGGCCTCTGTGTGCCAAAAATAGGCCACGGGCACAGCCGCGACAAAAAATTAGCGGCCGAAGGTCGGGGTGCCAAAACCCCCGAGCGGAAAAATGGCCAAAAAAAAGGTGGGCTATAGCCTTGGTGGGGGGCGTGGGCGAAGTTCGTCCGCGGGACTCGGAATGGTACGCGACTTTGCGGGTGGACTCCGTTTGGCAAAAATAGGCCACGGGCACAGCCGCGCCCAAAAATTTGCGCCCGAAGGTCGTGATGCCAAAACCCCCCAGCGGAAAAATGGCCAAAAAACATATGGGCGATAGCCTTGGTGGGGGGCGTGGGCGAAGTTCGTCCTCCGGACTCAAAATGGCCCGAGACTTTGCGGGCGGCCTCTGTGTGCCAAAAAATGGCCACGGGCATAGCCGCGCTAAAAAATTAGCGCCCGATGGTCGGGGTGCAAAAACCCCCCAGCGGAAAAATGGCCAAAAAACGTGTGGGCTATAGCCTTGGTGGGGGGTGTGGGCGAAGTTCGTCCGCCGGACTCGGAATGGCCCGAGACTTTGCTGGCGGCCTCCGTGTGCCAAAAATAGGCCACGGGCACAGCCGCGCCCAAAAATTAGCGCCCGGAAGTCGGGGTACCAAAACCCCCAGCGGAAAAATGGCCAAAAAACGGGTGGGCTATAGCCTTGGTGGGGGGCGTGTGCGAAGTTCGTCCGCCGGACTCGGAATCGCCCGAGACTTTGCGGGTGGCCTCCGTGTGCCAGAAATTAGCCACGGGCATAACCGCGCCCAAAAATTAGCGCCCGATGGTCGGGGTGCCAAAACCCCCCAGCGGAAAAATTGCCAAAAAACGTGTGGGCTATAGCCTTGGTGGGGGGCGTGGGCGAAGGTCGTCCGCCGGACTAAGAATGGCCCGAGACTTTCCGGGCGGCCTCCGTGTGCCAAAAATAGGCCAGGAGCAAATCCGCGCCCAAAAATTAGCGACCGAAGGCCGGGGGTGCCAAAACCCCCCAGCGGAAAAATGGCCAAAAAACGGGTGGGCTATAGCCTTGGTGGAGGGCGTGGGCGAAGTTCGTCCGCCGGACTCAGAATGGCCCGAGACTTTGCGGGCGGCCTCCGTGTGCCAAAAATAGGACACGGGGACAGACGCGCCCAAAAATTAGCGCCCAAAGGCTGGGTTGCCAAAACCCCCCAGCGGAAAATGGCCAAAAAACGAGTGGGCTATAGCCTTGGTGGGGGGCGTGGGCGAAGTTCGTCTGCCGGAATCGGAATGGCCCGAGACTTTGCGGGCGGCCTCTGTTTGCCAATAATAGGCCTCTGGCACAGCCGCGCCCTAAAATTAGTTCCCGAAGGTCGGGGTGCCAAAACCCACCAGCGGAAAAATGGCCAAAAAACGGGTTGGCTATAGCCTTGGTGGGGAGCGTGGGCGAAGTTCGTCCGCCGGACTCGGAATGGCCCGAGACTTTGTGGGTGGCCTCCGTGTGCCAAAAATAGGCCACGGGCAAAGCCGAACACAAAAATTAGCGCCCGAAGGTCGGGATGCCAAAACCACCCAGCGGAAAAATGGCGAAAAAACGGGTGGGCTATAGCCTTGGTGGGGGGCGTGGGCGAAGTTCGTCCTCCGGACTCAGAATGGCCCGAGACTTGCCGGGCGGCCTCCGTGTGCCAAAAAATGGCCACGGGCATAGCCGCGCCCAAAAATTAGCGCCCGATGGTCGGGTTGCCAAAACCCCCCAGCGGAAAAATGGCGAAAAAAAGGGTGGGCTATAGCCTTGGGGGCGTGGCGAGTTCGTCCTCCGGACTCAGAATGGCCCGAGACTTTGCGGGCGGCCTCCGTGTGCCAAAAAATATCCACGGGCAAATCCGCGCGCAAAAATTAGAGCCCGATGGACGGGTTACCAAAACCCCCCCCCGCAAAAATGGCCAAAAAGGGGTTGGGCTATACCATTGGTGGGGCGTGCGAGTTCGTCGGACTCGAATGGCCCGAGACTGCGGCCTCCGTGTGCCAAAAATAGGCCACGGGGACAGACACGCCCAAAAATTAGTGGCCGAAGGCTGGGTTGCGAAAACCCCCCAGCGGAAAAATGGCCAAAAAATGAGTGGGCTATAGGCTTGGTGGGGGGCGTGGGCGAAGTTCAGCTGCCGGACTCGGAATGGCCCGAGACTTTCCGGGCGGCCTCCGTGTGCCAATAATAGGCCACTGGCACAGCCGCGCCCAAAAATTAGCGCCCGAAGCTCGTGATGCCAAAACCCCCCAGCGGAAAAATGGCCAAAAAATAGATGGGCTATAGCCTTGGTGGGGGGCGTGGGCGAAGTTCGTCCTCCGGACTCAGAATGGCCCGAGACTTTGCGGGCGGCCTCCGTGTGCCAAAAAATGGCCACGGGCATATCCGCGCTCAAAAATTAGCGCCCGATGGTCGGGGTACCAAAACCCCCAGCGGAAAAATGGCCAAAAAACGGGTGGGCTATAGCCTTGGTGGGGGGCGTGTGCGAAGTTCGTCCGCCGGACTCAGAATGGCCCGAGACTTTGCGGGCGGCCTCCGTGTGCCAAAAATAGGCCACGGGGACAGACACGCCCAAAAATTAGTGGCCGAAGGCTGGGTTGCGAAAACCCCCCAGCGGAAAAATGGCCAAAAAATGAGTGGGCTATAGGCTTGGTGGGGGGCGTGGGCGAAGTTCAGCTGCCGGACTCGGAATGGCCCGAGACTTTCCGGGCGGCCTCCGTGTGCCAATAATAGGCCACTGGCACAGCCGCGCCCAAAAATTAGCGCCCGAAGGTCATGATGCCAAAACCCCCCAGCGGAAAAATGGCCAAAAAACAGATGGGCTATAGCCTTGGTGGGGGGCGTGGGCGAAGTTCGTCCTCCGGACTCAGAATGGCCCGAGACTTTGCGGGCGGCCTCCGTGTGCCAAAAAATGGCCACGGGCATAGCCGCGCTCAAAAATTAGCGCCCGCTGGTCGGGGTGCCAAAACCCCCCAGCGGAAAAATGGCCAAAAAACGTGTGGGCTATAGCCTTGGTGGGGGGTGTGGGCGAAGTTCGTCCGCCGGACTCGGAATGGCCCGAGACTTTGCTGGCGGCCTCCGTGTGCCAAAAATAGGCCACGGGCACAGCTGCGCCCAAAAATTAGCGCCCAGAAGTCGGGGTGCCAAAACCCCCCAGCGGAAAAATGGCCAAAAAATGGGTGGGCTATAGCCTTGGTGGGGGGCGTGGGCGAAGTTCGTCCGCCGGACTCGGAATCGCCCGAGACTTTGCGGGTGGCCTCCGTGTGCCAAAAATTAGCCACGGGCATAACCGCGCCCAAAAATTAGCGCCCGATGGTCGGGGTGCCAAAACCCCCCAGCGGAAAAATTGCCAAAAAACGTGTGGGCTATAGCCTTGGTGGGGCGTGGCGAAGGTCGTCCGCCGGACTAAGAATGGCCCGAGACTTTCCGGGCGGCCTCCGTGTGCCAAAAATAGGCCAGGAGCAAATCCGCGCCCAAAAATTAGCGACCGAAGGCCGGGGGTGCCAAAACCCCCCAGCGGAAAAATGGCCAAAAAACGGGTGGCCTATAGCCTTGGTTTTTGGGCGTGGGCGAAGTTCGTCCGCCGGACTCAGAATGGCCCGAGACTTTGCGGGCGGCCTCCGTGTGCCAAAAATAGGACACGGGGACAGACGCGCCCAAAAATTAGCGCCCAAAGGCTGGGTTGCCAAAACCCCCCAGCGGAAAATGGCCAAAAAACGAGTGGGCTATAGCCTTGGTGGGGGGCGTGGGCGAAGTTCGTCTGCCGGAATCGGAATGGCCCGAGACTTTGCGGGCGGCCTCCGTTTGCCAATAATAGGCCACTGGCACAGCCGCGCCCTAAAATTAGTTCCCGAAGGTCGGGGTGCCAAAACCCACCAGCGGAAAAATGGCCAAAAAACGGGTTGGCTATAGCCTTGGTGGGGAGCGTGGGCGAAGTTCGTCCGCCGGACTCGGAATGGCCCGAGACTTTGTGGGTGGCCTCCGTGTGCCAAAAATAGGCCACGGGCAAAGCCGAACACAAAAATTAGCGCCCGAAGGTCGGGATGCCAAAACCACCCAGCGGAAAAATGGCGAAAAAACGGGTGGGCTATAGCCTTGGTGGGGGGCGTGGGCGAAGTTCGTCCTCCGGACTCAGAATGGCCCGAGACTTGCCGGGCGGCCTCCGTGTGCCAAAAAATGGCCACGGGCATAGCCGCGCCCAAAAATTAGCGCCCGATGGTCGGGTTGCCAAAACCCCCCAGCGGAAAAATGGCGAAAAAACGGGTGGGCTATAGCCTTGGTGGGGGGCGTGGGCGAAGTTCGTCCTCCAGACTCAGAATGGCCCGAGACTTTGCGGGCGGCCTCCGTGTACTAAAAAATGGCAACGGGCATAACCGCGCCCAAAAATTAGCGCCCGATGGTCGGGGTGCCAAAACCCCCAGCGGAAAAATGGCCAAAAAACGTGTGGGCTATAGCCTTGTTGGGGGGTGTGGGCGAAGTTCGTCCACCGGACTCGGAATGGCCCGAGACTTTGCGGGCGGCCTCCGTGTGTAAAAAATAGGACACGGGCACAGCCACTCCCAAAAATTAGCGCCCAAAGGTCGGGGTGCCAAAACCCCCCAGCGGAAAAATGGACAAAAAACGTGTGGGCTATAGCCTTGGTGGGGGGTGTGGGCGAAGTTCATCCGCCGGACTCGGAATGGCCCGAGACTTTGCGGGCGGCCTCCGTGTGTAAAAAATAGGCCACGGGCACAGCCGCGCCCAAAAATTAGCGCCCGATGGTCGGGGTGCCAAAACCCCCCAGCGGAAAAATGGCCAAAAAACGTGTGGGCTATAGCCTTGTTGGGGGGTGTGGGCGAAGTTCGTCCGCCGGACTCGGAATGGCCCGAGACTTTGTGGGTGGCCTCCGTGTGCCAAAAATAGGCCACGGGAACAGCCGCCCCCAAAAATTAGTGCCCGAAGGTCGTGGTGCCAAAACCCCCCAGCGGAAAAATGGCCAAAAAACGAGTGGGCTATAGCCTTGGTGGGGGGCGTGGGCGAAGTTCGTCTGCCGGACTCGGAATGGCCCGAGACTTTGCGGGCGGCCTCCGTGTGCCAAAAATAGGCCACTGGCACAGCCGCGCCCAAAAATTAGCGCCCGAAGGTCGGGGTGCCAAAACCCACCATCGGAAAAATGGCCAAAAAACGGGTGGGCTATAGCCTTGGTGGGGGGCGTGGGCGAAGTTCGTCCTCTGGACTCAGAATGCCCTGAGACTTTGCGGGCGGCCTCCGTGTGCCAAAAAATGGCCACGGGCATAGCCGCGCCCAAAAATTAGCGCCCGATGGTCGGGGTGCCAAAACCCCCCAGCGGAAAAATGGCCAAAAAACGTGTGGGCTATAGCCTTGTTGGGGGGTGTGGGCGAAGTTCGTCCGCCGGACTCGGAATGGCCCGAGACTTTGCGGGTGGCCTCCGTGTGCCAAAAATAGGACACGGGAACAGTCGCCCCCAATAATTAGTGCCCGAAGGTCGTGGTGCCAAAACCCCCCAGCGGAAAAATGGCCAAAAAACGGGTGGGCTATAGCCTTGGTGGGGGGCGTGGGCGAAGTTCGTCCGCCGGACTCGGAATGGCCCGAGACTTTGCGGGCGGCCTCCGTGTGCCAAAAATAGGCCACTGGCACAAAAATTAGCGCCCGAAGGTCGGGGTGCCAAAACCCACCATCGGAAAAATGGCCAAAAAACGGGTGGGCTATAGCCTTGGTGGGGGGCGTGGGCGAAGTTCGTCCGCCGGACTCGGAATGGCCCGAGACTTTGCGGGCGGCCTCCGTGTGCCAAAAATAGGCCACTGGCACAGCCGCGCCCAAAAATTAGCGCCCGAAGGTCGGGGTGCCAAAACCCACCATCGGAAAAATGGCCAAAAAACGGGTGGGCTATAGCCTTGGTGGGGGGCGTGGGCGAAGTTCGTCCTCCGGACTCAGAATGACCTGAGACTTTGCGGGCGGCCTCCGTGTGCCAAAAAATGGCCACGGGCATAGCCGCGCCCAAAAATTAGCGCCCGATGGTCGGGGTGCCAAAACCCCCCAGCGGAAAAATGGCCAAAAAACGTGTGGGCTATAGTCTTGTTGGGGGGTGTGGGCGAAGTTCGTCCGCCGGACTCGGAATGGCCCGAGACTTTACGGGCGGCCTACGTCTGCCAAAAATAGGCCACGGGCACAGCCTTAAAAATTAGCAAAGGTCGGGTGCCAAAACCCCGAGCGGAAAAATGGCAAAAATCGTGGGCTATAGCCTTGGGGGCGTGGCCGGGACTCGGAATGATCCGAGACTTTGCGGGGGGCATCAGTGTGACAAAAATAGGCCTCGGTAACAGCCGCCCAAAAATTAGCGCCCGAAGGTCGTGGTGCCAAAACCCCCA
The DNA here is from genome assembly GCA_030449895.1 of Citrus mangshanensis. Classification (NCBI taxonomy): domain Eukaryota; kingdom Viridiplantae; phylum Streptophyta; class Magnoliopsida; order Sapindales; family Rutaceae; genus Citrus; species Citrus mangshanensis. The sequence continues at coordinate 272,440 of JASUUJ010000322.1, read as the reverse complement.
GCGGAAAAATGGCCAAAAAACGAGTGGGCTATAGCCTTCGTGGGAGGCGTGGGCGAAGTTCGTCTGCCGGACTCGGAATGGCACGAGACTTTGCGGGCAGCCTCCGTGTGCTAAAAATAGGCCACTGGCACAGCCGCGCCCAAAAATTAGCGCCCGAAGGTCGGGGTGCCAAAACCCACCATCGGAAAAATGGCCAAAAAACGGGTGGGCTATAGCCTTTGTGGGGGGCGTGGGCGAAGTTCGTCCTCTGGACTCAGAATGCCCTGAGACTTTGCGGGCGGCCTCCGTGTGCCAAAAAATTGCCACGGGCATAGCCGCGCCCAAAAATTAGCGCCCGATGGTCGGGGTGCCAAAGCCCCCCAGCGGAAAAATGGACAAAAAACGTGTGGGCTATAGCCTTGTTGGGGGGTGTGGGCGAAGTTCGTCCGCCGGACTCGGAATGGCCCGAGACTTTGCGGGTGGCCTCCGTGTGCCAAAAATAGGCCACGGGAACAGCCGCCCCCAAAAATTAGCGCCCGAAGGTCGTGGTGCCAAAACCCCCAGCGGAAAAATGGCCAAAAAACGAGTGGGCTATAGCCTTCGTGGGAGGCGTGGGCGAAGTTCGTCTGCCGGACTCGGAATGGCACGAGACTTTGCGGGCAGCCTCCGTGTGCTAAAAATAGGCCACTGGCACAGCCGCGCCCAAAAATTAGCGCCCGAAGGTCGGGGTGCCAAAACCCACCATCGGAAAAATGGCCAAAAAACGGGTGGGCTATAGCCTTTGTGGGGGGCGTGGGCGAAGTTCGTCCTCTGGACTCAGAATGCCCTGAGACTTTGCGGGCGGCCTCCGTGTGCCAAAAAATTGCCACGGGCATAGCCGCGCCCAAAAATTAGCGCCCGATGGTCGGGGTGCCAAAGCCCCCCAGCGGAAAAATGGACAAAAAACGTGTGGGCTATAGCCTTGTTGGGGGGTGTGGGCGAAGTTCGTCCGCCGGACTCGGAATGGCCCGAGACTTTGCGGGCGGCCTCCGTGTGACAAAAATAGGCCACGGGCACAGCCACGCCCAAAAATTAGCGCCCGAAGGTCGGGGTGCCAAAACCCCCCGAGCGGAAAAATGGCCAAAAATCAGGTGGGCTATAGCCTTGGTGGGGGGCGTGGGCGAAGTTCGTCCGCGGGACTCGGAATGATCCGAGACTTTGCGGGTGGCCTCCGTGTGCCAAAAATAGGCCACGGGAACAGCCGCCCCCAAAAATTAGCGCCCGAAGGTCGTGGTGCCAAAACCCCCCAGCGGAAAAATGGCGAAAAACGAGTGGGCTATAGCCTTGGTGGGGGGCGTGGGCGAAGTTCGTCCTCCGGACTCAGAATGACCTGAGACTTTGCGGGCGGCCTCCGTGTGCCAAAAAATGGCCACGGGCATAGCCGCGCCCAAAAATTAGCGCCCGATGGTCGGGGTGCCAAAACCCCCCAGCGGAAAAATGGCCAAAAAACGTGTGGGCTATAGCCTTGTTGGGGGGTGTGGGCGAAGTTAGTCCGCCGGACTCGGAATGGCCCGAGACTTTGCGGGCGGCCTCCGTGTGCCAAAAATAGGCCACAGGCACAGCCACACCCAAACATTAGCGCCCGAAGGTCGGGGTGCCAAAACCCCCCGAGCGGAAAAAATGCCAAAAATCAGGTGGGCTATAGCCTTGGTGGGGGGCGTGGCCGAAGTTCGTCCGCGGGACTCGGAATGATCCGAGACTTTACGGGTGGCCTCCGTGTGCCAAAAATAGGCCACGGGAACAGCCGCCACCAAAAATTAGCGCTCGAAGGTCGTGGTGCCAAAACCCCCCAGCGGAAAAATGGCCAAAAAACGAGTGGGCTATAGCCTTGGTGGGGGGCGTGGGCGAAGTTCGTCCTCCGGACTCAGAATGTCCCGAGACTTTGCTGGCGGCCTCCGTGTGCCAAAAAAATGCCACGGGCATAGCCGCGCCCAAAAATTAGCGCCCGAAGGTCCGGATGCCAAAACCCCCCAGCAGAAAAATGGCGAAAAAACGGGTGGGCTATAGCCTTGGTGGGGGGCATGGGCAAAGTTTGTCCTCCGGACTCAGAATGGCCCGAGACTTTGCGGGCGGCCTCCGTGTGCCAAAAATAGGCCACTGGCACAGCCGCGCCCAAAAATTAGCGCCCGATGGTCGGGGTGCCAAAACCCACCATCGGAAAAATGGCCAAAAAACGGGTGGGCTATAGCCTTGGTGGGGGGCGTGGGCGAAGTTCGTCCTCCGGACTCATAATGACCTGAGACTTTGCGGGCGGCCTCCGTGTGCCAAAAAATGGCCACGGGCATAGCTGCGCCTAAAAATTAGCGCCCGAAGGTCGGGATGCCAAAACCCCCCAGCAGAAAAATGGCGAAAAAACGGGTGGGCTATAGCCTTGGTGGGGGGCATGGGCAAAGTTTGTCCTCCGGACTCAGAATGGCCCGAGACTTTGCGGGCGGCCTCCGTGTGCCAAAAATAGGCCACTGGCACAGCCGCGCCCAAAAATTAGCGCCCGATGGTCGGGGTGCCAAAACCCACCATCGGAAAAATGGCCAAAAAACGGGTGGGCTATAGCCTTGGTGGGGGGCGTGGGCGAAGTTCGTCCTCCGGACTCAGAATGACCTGAGACTTTGCGGGCGGCCTCCGTGTGCCAAAAAATGGCCACGGGCATAGCTGCGCCAAAAAATTAGCGCCCGATGGTCGGGGTGCCAAAACCCCCCAGCGGAAAAATTGCCAAAAAACGTGTGGGCTATAGCCTTGGTGGGGGGCGTGGGCGAAGGTCGTCCGCCGGACTAAGAATGGCCCGAGACTTTCCGGTCGGCCTCCGTGTGCCAAAAATAGGCCAGGGGCAAAACCGCGCCCAAAAATTAGTGACCGAAGGCCGGGGTGCCAAAACCCACCATCGGAAAAATCGCCAAAAAACGGGTGGGCTATAGCCTTGGTGGGGGGCGTGGGCGAAGTTCGTCCGCCGGACTCGGAATGGCCTGGGACTTTGCGGGTGGCCTCCGTGTTCCAAAAATTGGCCACGGGCATAGCCGCGCCCAAAAATTAGCGCCCGAAGTTCGGGATGCCAAAACCCCCCAGCAGAAAAATGGCGAAAAAACGGGTGGGCTATAGCCTTGGTGGGGGGCATGGGCGAAGTTCGTCCTCCGGACTCAGAATGGCCCGAGACTTTGCGGGCGGCCTCCGTGTGCCAAAAATAGGCCACTGGCACAGCCGCGCCCAAAAATTAGCGCCCGAAGGTCGGGGTGCCAAAACCCACCATCGGAAAAATGGCCAAAAAACGGGTGGGCTATAGCCTTGGTGGGGGGCGTGGGCGAAGGTCGTCCGCCGGACTCAGAATGGCCCGAGACTTTGCGGGCGGCCTCCGTGTGCCAAAAATAGGCCACGGGGACAGACGCGTGAAAAAATTAGCGCCCGAAGGCTGGGTTGCCAAAACCCCCCAGCGGAAAAATGGCCAAAAAATGAGTGGGCTATAGCCTTGGTGGGGGGCGTGGGCGAAGTTCGTCTGCCGGACTAAGAATGGCCCGAGACTTTGCGGGCGGCCTCCGTGTGCCAAAAATAGGCCACTGGCAGAGCCGCGCCCAAAAATTAGCCCCCGAAGGCTGGGTTGCCAAAACCCCCCAGCGGAAAAATGGCGAAAAAACGGGTGGGCTATAGCCTTGGTGGGGGGCGTGGGCGAAGTTCGTCCTCCGGACTCAGAATGGCCCGAGACTTTGCGGACGGCCTCCGTGTGCCAAAAATTAGCCACGGGCATAACCGCGCCCAAAAATTAATGCCCGATGGTCGGGGTACCAAAACCCCCCAGCGGAAAAATGGCCAAAAAACGTGTGGGCTATATCCTTGGTGGGGGGTGTGGGCGAAGTTCATCCGCCGGGCTCGGAATGGCCTAAGACTTTGCTGGCGGCCTCCGTGCGCCAAAAATAGGCCACGGGATAAGCCGCGCATAAAAATTAGCGCCCGAAGGTCGGGATGCCAAAACCCCCCAGCGGAAAAATGGCGAAAAAACGGGTGGGCTATAGCCTTGGTGGGGGGCGTGGGCGAAGTTCGTCCTCCGGACTCAGAATGGCCTGAGACTTTGCGTGCGGCCTCCGTGTGCCAAAAAATGGCCACGGGCATAGCCGCGCCCAAAAATTAGCGCCCGATGGTCGGGGTGCCAAAACCCGCCAGCGGAAAAATGGCCAAAAAACGTGTGGGCTATAGCCTTGTTGGGGGGTGTGGGCGAAGTTCGCCCGCCGGACTCGGAATGGCCCGAGACTTTGCGGGCGGCCTCCGTGTGCCAAAAATAGGCCACGGGAACAGCTGCCCCCAAAAATTAGCGCCCGAAGGTCCTGGTGCCAAAACCCCCCAGCGGAAAAATGGCCAAAAAACGAGTGGGCTATAGCCTTGGTGGGGGGCGTTGGCGAAGTTCGTCCGCCGGACTCAGAATGGCCCGAGACTTTGCGGGTGGCCTCCGTGTGCCAAAAATAGGCCACGGGGACAGACGCGCCCAAAAATTAGCACCCGAAGGCCGGGTTGCAACAACCCCCCAGCGGAAAAATGGCCAAAAAACGAGTGGGCTATAGCCTTGGTGGGGGGCGTGGGCGAAGTTCGTCTGCCGGACTAAGAATGGCCCGAGACTTTGCGGGCGGCCTCCGTGCGCCAAAAATAGGCCACGGGGACAGACGCGTCCAAAAATTAGCGCCCGAAGGCCGGGTTGCCAAAACCCCCCAGCGGAAAAATGGCCAAAAAACGAGTGGGCTATAGCCTTGGTGGGGGGCGTGGGCGAAGTTCGTCTGCCGGATTTGGAATGGCCCGAGACTTTGCGGGCGGCCTCCGTGTGCATAAAATAGGCCACTGGCACAGCCGCGCCCAAAAATTGGCCCCCGAAGGTCGGGGTGCCAAAACCCACCAGCGGAAAAATGGCCAAAAAACGGGTGGGCTATAGCCTTGGTGGGGGGCGTGGGCGAAGTTCGTCCTCCGGACTCAGAATGGCCTGAGACTTTGCGTGCGGCCTCCGTGTGCCAAAAAATGGCCACGGGCATAGCCGCGCCCAAAAATTAGCGCCCGATGGTCGGGGTGCCAAAACCCCCCAGCGGAAAAATGGCCAAAAAACGGGTGGGCTATAGCCTTGGTGGGGGGCGTGGGCGAAGTTCGTCTGCCGGACTAAGAATGGCCCGAGACTTTGCAGGCGGCCTCCGTGTACCAAGAAAAGGCCACGGGGACAGACGCGCCCAAAAATTAGCGCCCGAAGGCTGGGTTGCCAAAACCCCCTAGCGGAAAAATGGCCAAAAAACGAGTGGTCTATAGCCTTGGTGGGGGGCGTGGGCGAAGTTCGTCCGCCGGACTCGGAATGGCCCGAGACTTTGTGGGTGGCCTCCGTGTGCCAATAATTGGCCACGGGGACAGACGCGCCCAAAAATTAGCGCCCGAAGGCCGGGCTACCAAAATCCCCCAGCGGAAAAATGGCCAAAAAACGGGTGGGCTATAGCCTTGGTGGGGGGCGTGGGCGAAGTTCGTCTGCCGGACTCAGAATGGCCCGAGACTTTGCGGGCGGCCTCCGTGTGCCCAAAATAGGCCACGGGGACAGATGCGCCCAAAAAATTAGCGCCCGAAGGCCGGGTTGCAAAAACCCCCCAGCGGAAAAATGGCCAAAAAACGAGTGGGCTATAGCCTTGGTGGGGGGCGTGGGCGAAGTTCGTCTGCCGGACTAAGAATGGCCCGAGACTTTGCAGGCGGCCTCCGTGTGCCAAGAAAAGGCCACGGGGACAGACGCGCCCAAAAATTAGCGCCCGAAGGCTGGGTTGCCAAAACCCCCTAGCGGAAAAATGGCCAAAAAACGAGTGGTCTATAGCCTTGGTGGGGGGCGTGGGCGAAGTTCGTCTGCCGGACTCGGAATGGCCCGAGACTTTGCAGGCGGCCTCCGTGTGCCAATAATAGGCCACTGGCACAGCCGCACCCTAAAATTAGCGCTCGAAGGTCGGGGTGCCAAAACCCCCCAGCGGAAAAATGGCCAAAAAACGTGTGGGCTATAGCCTTGGTGGGGGGTGTGGGCGAAGTTCGTCCTCCGGACTCAGAATGGCCCGAGACATTACGGGCGGCCTCCGTGTGCCAAAAATAGGCCACGGGGACAGACGCGCCCAAAAATTAACGCCCGAAGGCCGGGCTACCAAAATCCCCCAGCGGAAAAATGGCCAAAAAACGGGTGGGCTATAGCCTTGGTGGGGGGCCTGGGCGAAGTTCGTCTGTCGGACTCAGAATGGCCCGAGACTTTGCGGGCGGCCCCCGTGTGCAGAAAATAGGCCACGGGGATAGACGCGCCCAAAAATTAGCGCCCGAAGGCCGGGTTGCAAAACCCCCCAGCGGAAAAATGGCCAAAAAATAGATGACTATAGCCTTGGTGGGGCGTGGCGAGTTCGTCCTCCGGACTCAGAATGGCCCGAGACTTTGCGGGCGGCCTCCGTGTGCAAAAAAATGGCCACTGGCACAGCCGCACCCTAAAATTAGCGCCCGATGGTAGGGGTGCCAAAACCCCCCAGCGGAAAAATGGCCAAAAACGTGTGGGCTATAGCCTTGGTGGGTGGCGTGGGCGAATGGCCCGAGACTTTGCGGGCGGCCTCAGTGTGCCCAAAATAGGCCACGGGGACAGATGCGCCCAAAAAATTAGCGCCCGAAGGCCGGGTTGCAAAAACCCCCCAGCGGAAAAATGGCCAAAAAACGAGTGGGCTATAGCCTTGGTGGGGGGCGTGGGCGAAGTTCGTCTGCCGGACTAAGAATGGCCCGAGACTTTGCAGGCGGCCTCCGTGTGCCAAGAAAAGGCCACGGGGACAGACGCGCCCAAAAATTAGCGCCCGAAGGCTGGGTTGCCAAAACCCCCTAGCGGAAAAATGGCCAAAAAACGAGTGGTCTATAGCCTTGGTGGGGGGCGTGGGCGAAGTTCGTCTGCCGGACTCGGAATGGCCCGAGACTTTGCAGGCGGCCTCCGTGTGCCAATAATAGGCCACTGGCACAGCCGCACCCTAAAATTAGCGCTCGAAGGTCGGGGTGCCAAAACCCCCCAGCGGAAAAATGGCCAAAAAACGTGTGGGCTATAGCCTTGGTGGGGGGTGTGGGCGAAGTTCGTCCTCCGGACTCAAAATGGGCCGAGACTTTACGGGCTGCCTCTGTGTGCCAAAAATAGGCCACGGGGACAGATGCGCCCAAAAAATTAGCGCCCGAAGGCCGGGTTGCAAAAACCCCCCAGCGGAAAAATGGCCAAAAAACGGGTGGGCTATAGCCTTGGTGGGGGGCGTGGGCGAAGTTCGTCTGCCGGACTCAGAATGGCCCGAGACTTTGCGGGCGGGCTCCGTGTGCCCAAAATAGGCCACGGGGACAGATGCGCCCAAAAAATTAGCGCCCGAAGGCCGGGTTGCAAAAACCCCCCAGCGGAAAAATGGCCAAAAAACGAGTGGGCTATAGCCTTGGTGGGGGGCGTGGGCGAAGTTCGTCTGCCGGACTAAGAATGGCCCGAGACTTTGCAGGCGGCCTCCGTGTGCCAAGAAAAGGCCACGGGGACAGACGCGCCCAAAAATTAGCGCCCGAAGGCTGGGGTACCTAAACCCCCCGAGCGGAAAAATGGCCAAAAAAAAGGTGGGCTATAGCCTTGGTGGGGGGCGTGGGCGAAGTTCGTCCTCCGGACTCAGAATGGCCCGAGACATTACGGGTGGCCTCCGTGTGCCAAAAATAGGCCACGGGGACAGACGCGCCCAAAAATTAACGCCCGAAGGCCGGGCTACCAAAATCCCCCAGCGGAAAAATGGCCAAAAAACGGGTGGGCTATAGCCTTGGTGGGGGGCCTGGGCGAAGTTCGTCTGCCGGACTCAGAATGGCCCGAGACTTTGCGGGCGGCCCCCGTGTGCAGAAAATAGGCCACGGGGATAGACGCGCCCAAAAATTAGCGCCCGAAGGCCGGGTTGCAAAACCCCCCAGCGGAAAAATGGCCAAAAAATAGATGACTATAGCCTTGGTGGGGGGCGTGGGCGAAGTTCGTCCTCCGGACTCAGAATGGCCCGAGACTTTGCGGGCGGCCTCCGTGTGCAAAAAAATGGCCACTGGCACAGCCGCACCCTAAAATTAGCGCCCGATGGTAGGGGTGCCAAAACCCCCCAGCGGAAAAATGGCCAAAAAACGTGTGGGCTATAGCCTTGGTGGGTGGCGTGGGCGAAGTTCGTCTGCCGGACTCAGAATGGCCCGAGACTTTGCGGGCGGCCTCAGTGTGCCCAAAATAGGCCACGGGGACAGATGCGCCCAAAAAATTAGCGCCCGAAGGCCGGGTTGCAAAAACCCCCCAGCGGAAAAATGGCCAAAAAACGAGTGGGCTATAGCCTTGGTGGGGGGGGTGGGCGAAGTTCGTCTGCCGGACTAAGAATGGCCCGAGACTTTGCAGGCGGCCTCCGTGTGCCAAGAAAAGGCCACGGGGACAGACGCGCCCGAAGGCTGGGTTGCCAAAACCCCCTAGCGGAAAAATGGCCAAAAAACGAGTGGTCTATAGCCTTGGTGGGGGGCGTGGGCGAAGTTCGTCTGCCGGACTCGGAATGGCCCGAGACTTTGCAGGCGGCCTCCGTGTGCCAATAATAGGCCACTGGCACAGCCGCACCCTAAAATTAGCGCTCGAAGGTCGTGGTGCCAAAACCCCCCAGCGGAAAAATGGCCAAAAAACGTGTGGGCTATAGCCTTGGTGGGGGGTGTGGGCGAAGTTCGTCCTCCGGACTCAGAATGGCCCGAGACATTACGGTGTGCCAAAAATAGGCCACGGGACAGATGCGCCCAAAAATTAGCGCCGGGTTGCAAAAACCCCAGCGGAAAAATGGCCAAAAACGGGTGGGCTATAGCCTTGGTGGGGGCGTGGGGCGAGACGGACTAAGAATGGCCCGAGACTTTGCAGGCGGCCTCCGTGTGCCAAGAAAAGGCCACGAGGACAGACGCGCCCAAAAATTAAGGCTGGGTTGCCAAAACCCCTAGCGGAAAAATGGCCAAAAACGCAGTGGTCTATAGCCTTGGGGGCGTGGCGAAGTTCGTCACGGACTCGGAATGGCCCGAGACTTTTCAGGCGGCCTCTGTGTGCCAATAATAGGCCACTGGCACAGCCGCACCCTAAAATTAGCGCTCGAAGGTCGTGGTGCCAAAACCCCCCAGCGGAAAAATGGCCAAAAAACGTGTGGGCTATAGCCTTGGTGGGGGGTGTGGGCGAAGTTCGTCCTCCGGACTCAGAATGGCCCGAGACATTACGGGCGGCCTCCGTGTGCCAAAAATAGGCCACGGGGACAGACGCGCCCAAAAATTAACGCCCGAAGGCCGGGCTACCAAAATCCCCCAGCGGAAAAATGGCCAAAAAACGGGTGGGCTATAGCCTTGGTGGGGGGCCTGGGCGAAGTTCGTCTGTCGGACTCAGAATGGCCCGAGACTTTGCGGGCGGCCCCCGTGTGCAGAAAATAGGCCACGGGGACAGACGCGCCCAAAAATTAGCGCCCGAAGGCCGGGTTGCAAAACCCCCCAGCGGAAAAATGGCCAAAAAACGAGTGGGCTATAGCCTTGGTGGGGGGCGTGGGCGAAGTTCGTCTGCCGGACTAAGAATGGCCCGAGACTTTGCGGGCGGCCTCCGTGTGCCAAAAATAGGCCACTGGCACAGCCGCGCCCAAAAATTAGCGCCCGAAGGTCGGGGTGCCAAAACCCACCAGCGGAAAAATTGCCAAAAAACGGGTGGGCTATAGCCTTGGTGGGGAGCGTGGGCGAAGTTCTTCCGCCGGACTCGGAATGGCCCGAGACTTTGTGGGTGGCCTCCGAGTGCCAAAAATAGGCCACGGGCATAGCCGCGCAAAATAATTAGCGCCCAAAGGTCGGGGTGCCAAAACCCCCCAGCGGAAAAATGGCCAAAAAACGTGTGGGCTATAGCCTTGTTGGGGGGTGTGGGCGAAGTTCGTCCGCCGGACTCGGAATGGCCCAAGACTTTGCGGGCGGTTTCCGTGTACCAAAAATAGGCCACGGACACAGCCACGCCCAAAAATAAGCGCCCGAATGTCGGGGTGCCAAAACCCCCCGAGCGGAAAAATGGCCAAAAATCAGGTGGGCTATAGCCTTGGTGGGGGGCGTGGGCGAAGTTCGTCCGCGGGACTCGGAATGGTCCGAGACTTTGCGGGTGGCCTCCGTGTACCAAAAATAGGCCACGGGAACAGCCGCCCCCAAAAATTAGCGCCCGAAGGTCGTGGTGCCAAAACCCCCCAGCGGAAAAATGGCCAAAAAACGAGTGGGCTATAGCCTTGGTGGGGGGCGTGGGCGAAGTTCGTCTGCCGGACTCGGAATGGCCCGAGACTTTGCGGGCGGCCTCCGTGTGCCAATAATAGGCCACTGGCACAGTCGCGCCCAAAAATTAGCGCCCGAAGGTCGGGGTGCCAAAACCCACCAGCGGAAAAATGGCCAAAAAACGGGTGGGCTATAGCCTTGGTGGGGGGCATGGGTGAAGTTCGTCCGCCGGACTCAGAATGGCCCGAGACTTTGCGGGCGGCCTCCGTGTGCCAAAAATAGGCCACGGGCACAGCCGCGCCCAAAAATTAGCGCCCGAAGGTCGGGGTGCAAAACCCACCAGCGGAAAAATGGCCAAAAAACGGGTGGGCTATAGCCTTGGTGGGGGGCGTAGGCGAAGTTCGTCCGCTGGACTCGGAATGGCCCGAGACTTTGTGGGTGGCCTCCGTGTACCAAAAATAGGTCACGGGAATAGCCGCGCCCAAAAATTAGCGCCCGAAGGTCGGGGTGCCAAAACCCACCAGCGGAAAAATGGCCAAAAAACGGGTGGGCTATAGCCTTGGTGGGGGGCGTAGGCGAAGTTCGTCAGCCGGACTCGGAATGGCCCGAGACTTTGTGGGTGGCCACCGTGTGCCAAAAATAGGCCACGGGCAAAGCCGCGCACAAAAATTAGCGCCCGAAGGTCGGGATGCCAAAACCCCCCAACGGAAAAATGGCGAAAAAACGGGTGGGCTATAGCCTTGGTGGGGGGCGTGGGCGAAGTTCGTCCTCCGGACTCAGAATGGCCCGAGACTTACCGGGCGGCCTCCGTGTGCCAAAAAATGGCCACGGGCATAGCCGCGCCCAAAAATTAGCGCCCGATGGTCGGGGTGCCAAAACCCCCCAGCGGAAAAATGGCCAAAAAATGTGTGGGCTATAGCCTCGGTGGGGGGTGTGGGCGAAGTTCGTTCTCCAGACTCAGAATGGCCCGAGACTTTGCGGGCGGCCTCCGTGTGCCAAAAATAGGCCACTGGCACAGTCGCACCCAAAAATTAGCGCCCGAAAGTCGGGGTGCCAAAACCCACCAGCGGAAAAATGGCCAAAAAACGGGTGGGCTATAGCCTTGGTGGGGGGCATGGGCGAAGTTCGTCCGCCGGACTCAGAATGGCCCGAGACTTTGCGGGCGGCCTCCGTGTGCCAAAAATAGGCACAGCCGCGCCTTAAAAATTAGCGCCCGAAGGTCGGGTGCAAAACCCACCAGCGGAAAATGGCCAAAAAACGGGTGGGCTATAGCCTTGGTGGGGGGCGTAGGCGAAGTTCGTCCGCTGGACTCGGAATGGCCCGAGACTTTGTGGGTGGCCTCCGTGTACCAAAAATAGGTCACGGGAATAGCCGCGCCCAAAAATTAGCGCCCGAAGGTCGGGGTGCCAAAACCCACCAGCGGAAAAATGGCCAAAAAACGGGTGGGCTATAGCCTTGGTGGGGGGCGTAGGCGAAGTTCGTCCGCCGGACTCGGAATGGCCCGAGACTTTGTGGGTGGCCACCGTGTGCCAAAAATAGGCCACGGGCAAAGCCGCGCACAAAAATTAGCGCCCGAAGGTCGGGATGCCAAAACCCCCCAACGGAAAAATGGCGAAAAAACGGGTGGGCTATAGCCTTGGTGGGGGGCGTGGGCGAAGTTCGTCCTCCGGACTCAGAATGGCCCGAGACTTACCGGGCGGCCTCCGTGTGCCAAAAAATGGCCACGGGCATAGCCGCGCCCAAAAATTAGCGCCCGATGGTCGGGGTGCCAAAACCCCCCAGCGGAAAAATGGCCAAAAAACGTGTGGGCTATAGCCTCGGTGGGGGGTGTGGGCGAAGTTCGTCCTCCAGACTCAGAATGGCCCGAGACTTTACGGGCGGCCTCCGTGTGCCAAAAATAGGCCACGAGCACAGCCGCGCCCAAAAAATAGCGCTCGATGGTCGGAGTGCCAGAACCCACCAGCGGAAAAATGGCCAAAAAACGGGTGGGCTATAGCCTTGGTGGGGGGCGTGGGCGAAGTTCGTCCGCCGGACTCGGAATGGCCCGAGACTTTGTGGGTGGCCTCCGTGTGCCAAAAATAGGCCACGGGGACAGACGCGTCCAAAAATTAGTGCCCGAAGGCCGGGTTGCCAAAACCCCCCAGCGGAAAAATGGCCAAAAAACGAGTGGGCTATAGCCTTGGTGGGGGGCGTGGGCGAAGTTCGTCTGCCGGATTTGGAATGGCCCGAGACTTTGCGGGCGGCCTCCGTGTGCATAAAATAGGCCACTAGCACAGCCGCGCCCAAAAATTAGTGCCCGAAGGTCGGGGTGCCAAAACCCACCAGCGGAAAAATGGCCAAAAAACGGGTGGGCTATAGCCTTGGTGGGCGTGGCGGTTCGTCCGCTGGACTCGGAATGGCCCGAGACTTTGTGGGTGGCCTCCGTGTGCCAAAAATAGGCCACGGGATAAGCAGCGCATAAATATTAGCGCCCGAAGGTCGGGATGCCAAAACCCCCCAGCGGAAAAATGGCGAAAAAACGGGTGGGCTATAGCCTTGGTGGGGGGCGTGGGCGAAGTTCGTCCTCCGGACTCAGAATGGCCTGAGACTTTGCGGGCGGCCTCCGTGTGCCAAAAAATCGCCACGGGCATAGCCGTGCCCAAAAATTAGCGCCCGATGGTCGGGGTGCCAAAACACCCCAGCGGAAAAATGGCCAAAAAACGTGTGGGCTATAGACTTGTTGGGGGGTGTGGGCGAAGTTCGTCCGCCGGACTCGAAATGGCCCGAGACTTTACGGGCGGCCTCTGTGTGCCAAAAAAAGGCCACGGACAAAGCCGGGCACAAAAATTAGCACCCGAAGGTCGGGATGCCAAAACCTCCCAGCGGAAAAATGGCGAAAAAACGGGTGGGCTATAGCCTTGGTGGGGGGCGTGGGCGAAGTTCGTCCTCCGGACTCAGAATGGCACGAGACTTACCGGGCGGCCTCCGTGTGCCAAGAAATGGCCACGGGCATAGCCGCGCCCAAAAATTAGCGCCCGATGGTCGGGGTGCCAAAACCCCACAGCGGAAAAATTGCCAAAAAACGTGTGGGCTATAGCCTTGGTGGGGGGCGTGGGTGAAGTTCGTCCGCCGGACTCAGAATGGCCCGAGACTTTCCGGGCGGCGTCCGTGTGCCAAAAATAGGCTAGGGGCAAAACCGCGCACAGAAATTAGCGACCGAAGGCCGGGCTACCAAAACCCCCCAGCGGAAAAATGGCCAAAAAACGGGTGGGCTATAGCCTTGGTGGGGGGCGTGGGCGAAGTTCGTCCGCCGGACTCAGAATGGCCCGAGACTTTACGGGCGGCCTCCGTGTGCCAAAAATAGGCCACGGCAACAGACGCGCCAAAAAAATAGCTCCCGAAGGCCGGGCTACCAAAACCCCCCAGCGGAAAAATGGCCAAAAAACGGGTGGGCTATAGCCTTGGTGGGGGGCGTGGGCGAAGTTCGTCCGCCGGACTCAGAATGGCCCGAGACTTTGCGGGCGGCCTCCGTGTGCCAAAAGTAGGCCACAGGCACAGTCCCGCCCAAAAATTAGCGACCGAAGTTCGGGGTGCCAAAACCCCCCGAGCGGAAAAATGGCCAAAAAAAAGGTGGGCTATAGCCTTGGTGGGGGGGCGTGGGCGAAGATCGTCCGCGGGACTCGGAATGGTACACGACTTTGTAGGTGGACTCCGTTTGCCAAAAATAGGCCACGGGCACAGCCGCGCCCAAAAATTAGCGCCCGAAGGTCGTGATGCCAAAACCCCCCAGCGGAAAAATGGCCAAAAAAAAGGTGGGCTATAGCCTTGGTGGGGGGCGTGGGCGAAGTTCGTCCGCGTGACTCGGAATGGCACGCGACTTTGTAGGTGGACTCCGTTTGCCAAAAATAGGCCACGGGCACAGCCGCGCCCAAAAATTAGCGCCCGAAGGTCGTGATGCCAAAACCCCCCAGTGGAAAAATGGCCAAAAAACAGATGGGCTATAGCCTTGGTGGGGGGCGTGGGCGAAGTTCGTCCTCCGGACTCAGAATGGCCCGACACATTGCGGGCGGCCTCCGTGTGCCAAAAAATGGCCACGGGCATAGCCGCGCTAAAAAATTAGCGCCCGATGGTCGGGGTGCCAAAACCCCCCAGCCGAAAATGGCCAAAAAACGTGTGGGCTATAGCCTTGGTGGTGGGCGTGGGCGAAGGTCGTCCGCCGGAGTAAGAATGGCCCGAGACTTTCCGGGCGGCCTCCGTGTGCCAAAAATAAGCCAGGTGCAAAACCGCGCCCAAAAAGTAGGGACCGAAGGCCGGGGGTGCCAAAACCCCCCAGCGGAAAAATGGCCAAAAAACGGGTGGGCTATAACCTTGGTGGGGGGCGTGGGCGAAGTTCGTCCGCCGGACTCAGAATGGCCCGAGACTTTGCGGGCAGCCTCCGTGTGCCAAAAATAGGCCACGGGGACAGACGCGCCCAAAAATCAGCGCCCGAAGGCTGGGTTGCCAAAACCCCCCAGCGGAAAAATAGCCAAAAAACGAGTGGGCTATAGCCTTGGTTGGGGGCGTGGGCGAAGTTCGTCTGCCGGACTCGGAAAGGCCCGAGACATTGCGGGCGGCCTCCGTGTGCCAATAATAGGCCACTGGCACAGCCGCGCCCAAAAATTAGCGCCCGAAGGTCGTGATGCCAAAACCCCCCAGCAGAAAAGTGGCCAAAAAACAGATGGGCTATAGGCTTGGTGGGGGGCGTGGACGAAGTTCGTCCTCCGGACTCAGAATGGCCCGAGAATTTGCGGGCGGCCTCCGTGTGCCAAAAATAGGCCACGTCCACAGCCGCGCCCAAAAATTAGCGCCCGAAGGTCGGGCTGCCTAAACCCACCAGCGGAAAAATGGCCAAAAAATGGGTGGGCTATAGCCTTGGTGGGGGGCGTGGGCGAAGTTCGTCCGCCGGACTCGGAATGGCCCGAGACTTTGCGGGTGGCCTCCGTGTGCCAAAAATAGGCCACGGGGACCGACGCGCCGAAAAATTATCGCCCGAAGGCCGGGGTGCCAAAACCCCCCAGCGGAAAAATTTCCAAAAAAAGGGTGGGCTATAGCCTTGGTGGGGGGCGTGGGCGAGGTTCGTCCGCCGGACTCGGAATGGCCCGAGACTTTGCGGGCGGCCTCCGTGTGCAAAAAAAGACCATGGGCATAACCGCGCCCAGAAATTAGCGCCCGATGGTAGGGGTGCCAAAACCCCCCAGCGGAAAAATGGCCAAAAAACGGGTGGGCTATAGCCTTGGTGGGGGGCGTGGGTGGAGTTCGTCCGCCGGACTCGGAATGGCCCGAGAATTTGCGGGCGGCCTCCGTGTGCCAAAAATAGGCCACGGGCACAGCCGCGCCCAAAAATTAGCGCCCGAAGGTCGGGTTGCCAAAACCCACCAGCGGAAAAATGGCCAAAAAACGGGTGGGCTATAGCCTTGGTGGGGTGCGTGGGCGAAGTTCGTCCGCCGGACTCGGAATGGCCCGAGACTTTACGGGCGGCCTCCGTGTGCCAAAAATAGGCCACGGGCACAGCCGCGCTAAAAAATTAGCGCCCGAAGGCCGGGGTGCCAAAACCCCCCAGCGGAAAAATGGCCAAAAAACGGGTGGGCTATAGCCTTGGTGGGGGGCGTGGGCGAAGTTCGTCCATCAGACTCGGAATGGCCCGAGACTTTGCGGGCGGCCTCCGTGTGCCAAAAATAGGCCACGGGCACAGCCGCGCCCAAAAATTAGCGACCGAAGGTCGGGGTGCAAAAACCCCCCGAGCGGAAAAATGGGCAAAAAACAGGTGGGCTATAGCCTTGGCGGGGGGCGTGGGCGAAGTTCGTCCGCGGGACTCGGAATGGCCCGAGACTTTGCGGGTGGCCTCCGTTTGCCAAAAATAGCCCACGGGCACAGCCGCGCCCAAAAATTAGCACCCGAAGTTCGGGGTGCCAAAACCCACAAGCGGAAAAATGGCCAAAAAACGGGTGGGCTATAGCCTTGGTGGGGGGCGTGGGCGAAGTTCGTCCGCCGGACTCGGAAAGGCCCGAGACTTTGCGGGCGGCCTCCGTGTGCCAAAAATAGGCCACGGGGACAACGCGCCCAAAATTTAGCGCCCGAAGGTCGGGGTGCCAAAACCCACCAGCGGAAAAATGGCCAAAAAATGGGTGGGCTATAGCCTTGGTGGGGGGCGTGGGCGAAGTTCGTCCTCCGGACTCAGAATGGCCCGAGACTTTGCGGGCGGCCTCCGTGTGCCAAAAAATGGCCACGGGCATAGCCGCGCCAAAAAATTAGCGCCCGATGGTCGGGGTGCCAAAACCCCCCAGCGGAAAAATGGCCAAAAAACGTGTGGGCTATAGCCTTGTTGGGGGGTGTGGGCGAAGTTCGTCCGCCGGACTCGGAATGGCCCGAGACTTTGCGGGCGGCCTCCGTGTGCCAAAAATAGGCCACGGGCAAAGCCGCGCATAAAAATTAGCGCCCGAAGGTCGGGATGCCAAAACCCCCCAGCGGAAGAATGGCGAAAAAACGGGTGGGCTATAGCCTTAGTGGGGGGCGTGGGCGAAGTTTGTCCTCCGGACTCAGAATGGCCCGAGACTTACCGGGCGGCCTCCGTGTGCCAAAAAATGGCCACGGGCATAGCCGAGCCCAAAAATTAGCGCCCGATGGTCGGGGTGCCAAAACCCCCCAGCGGAAAAATGGCCAAAAAACGTGTGGGCTATATAGCCTTGGTGGGGGGTGTGGGCGAAGTTCGTCCGCCGGACTCGGAATGGCCCGAGACTTTGCGGGCGGCCACCGTGTGCCAAAAATAGGGCACGGGCACAGCCGCACCCAAAAATTAGCGCCCGAAGGTCGGGGTGCCAAAACCCACCAGCGGAAAAATGGCCAAAAAACGGGTGGGCTATAGCCTTGGTGCTGGGCGTAGGCGAAGTTCGTCCGCCCGACTCGGAATGGCCCGAGACTTTGTGGGTGGCCTCCGTGTGCCAAAAATTTGCCACGGGCAAAGCCGCGCACAAAAATTAGCGCCCGAAAGTCGGGATGCCAAAACCCCCCAGCGGAAAAATGGCGAAAAAACGGGTGGGCTATAGCCTTGGTGGGGGGCGTAGGCGAAGTTCGTCCGCCGGACTCGGAATGGCCCGAGACTTTGTGGGTGGCCTCCGTGTTCCAAAAATAGGCCACGGGCAAAGCCGCGCACAAACATTAGAGCCCAAAAGTCGGGATGCCAAAACCCCCCAGCGGAAAAATGGCCAAAAAACAGATGGGCTATAGCCTTGGTGGGGGGCGGGGGCGAAGCTCGTCCTCCGGACTCAGAATGGCCCGAGACTTTGCGGGCGGCCTCCGTGTGCCAAAAATAGTCAACGGTCACAGCCACTCCCAAAATTTAGCGACCTATTGTCGGGTTGCCAAAACCCCCCAGCGGAAAAATGGCCAAAAAATGCGTGGGCTATAGCCTTGGTGGGGGGCGTGGGCGAAGTTCGTCTGCCGGACTAAGAATGGCCCGAGACGTTGCGGGCGGCCACCGTGAGCCAAAAATAGGCCACGGGCACAGCCACGCCCAAAAATTAGCGCCAGAAGGTCGGGGTGCCAAAACCCCAGCGGAAAATGGCCAAAAACGTGTGGGATATAACATTGGTGGGGGGGTTTGGAGAAGTTCTTCCGCGGGACTCGGAATGGCCCGAGACTTTGCTGGCGGCCTCCGTGCGCCAAAAATAGGCCACGGGCACAGCTGCGCCCAAAAATTAGCGCCCGGAAGTCGGGGTGCCAAAACCCCCCAGCGGAAAAATGGCCAAAAAACGAGTGGGCTATAGCCTTGGTGGGGGGCGTGGGCGAAGTTCCTCCGCCGGACTCGGAATGGCCCGAGACTTTGCGGGTGGCCTCCCTGTGCCAAAGATTGGCCACAGTCATAACCGCGCCCAAAAATTAGCGCCCGATGGTCGGGGTGCCAAAACCCCCCAGCGGAAAAATTGCCAAAAAACCTGTGGGCTATAGCCTTGGTGGGGGGCGTGGGCGAAGTTCGTCCGCCGGACTCGGAATGGCCCGAGACTTTGCGGGTGGCCTTCGTGTGCCAAAAATAGGCCACGGGAACAGACGCGCCCAAAAATTAGCGCCCGAAGGCTGGCTACCAAAACCCCCCAGCGGAAAAATGGCCAAAAAAGGGGTGGGCTATAGCCTTGGTGGGGGGCGTGGGCGAAGTTCGTCCGCCGGACTCAGAATGGCCCGAGACTTTGTGGGCGGCCTCCGTGTGCCAAAAATAGGCCACGGGCACAGCCGCGCCCAAAAATTAGCGACCGAAGGTCGGGGTGCCAAAACCCCCCCAGCGGAAAAATGGCCAAAAAAAAGGTGGGCTATAGCCTTGGTGGGGGGCGTGGGAGAAGTTCGTCCGAGGGACTCGGAATGGTACACGACTTTGCGGGTGTACTCCGTTTGCCAAAAATAGGCCACGGGCACAGCCGCGCCCAAAAATTAGCGCCCGAAGGTCGTGATGCCAAAACCCCCCAGCGGAAAAATGGCCAAAAAACATATGGGCTATAGCCTTGGTGGGGGGCGTGGGCGAAGTTCGTCCTCCCGACTCAAAATGGCCGGAGACTTTGCGGGCGGCCTCCGTGTGCCAAAAAATGGCTACGGGCATAGCCGCGCCCAAAAATTAGCGCCCGATGGTCGGGGTGCCAAAACCCCCCAGCGGAAAAATGGCCAAAAAACGTGTGGGCTATAGCCTTGGTGGGGGGTGTGGGCGAAGTTCGTCCGCCAGACTCGGAATGGCCCGAGACTTTGCGGGCGGCCTCCGTGTGCCAAAAATAGGCCACGGGCACAGCCGCGCCCAAAAATTAGCGCCCGAAGGTCGGGGTGCCAAAACCCACCAGCGGAAAAATGGCCAAAAAACGGGTGGGCTATAGCCTTGGTGCTGGGCGTAGGCGAAGTTCGTCCGCCCGACTCGGAATGGCCCGAGACTTTGTGGGTGGCCTCCGTGTGCCAAAAATTGGCCACGGGCAAAGCCGCGCACAAAAATTAGCGCCCGAAAGTCGCGATGCCAAAACCCCCCAGCGGAAAAATGGCGAAAAAACGGGTGGGCTATAGCCTTGGTGGGGGGCGTAGGCGAAGTTCATCCGCCGGACTCGGAATGGCCCGAGACTTTGTGGGTGGCCTCCGTGTTCCAAAAATAGGCCACGGGCAAAGCCGCGCACAAACATTAGAGCCCAAAAGTCGGGATGCCAAAACCCCCCAGCGGAAAAATGGCCAAAAAACAGATGGGCTATAGCCTTGGTGGGGGGCGTGGGCGAAGTTCGTCTGCCGGACTCGGAATGGCCCGAGACTTTGCGGGTGGCCTCCGTGTGCCAAAAATAGGCCACGGGAACTTACGCGCCCAAAAATTAGCGCCCGAAGGCTGGCTACAAAAACCCCCCAGCGGAAAAATGGCCAAAAAACAGATGGGCTATAGCCTTGGTGGGGGGCGTGGGCGAAGTTCGTCCTCCCGACTCAGAATGGCCGGAGACTTTGCGGGCGGCCTCCGTGTGCCAAAAAATGGCTACGGGCATAGCCGCGCCCAAAAATTAGCGCCCGATGGTCGGGGTGCCAAAACCCCCCAGCGGAAAAATGGCCAAAAAACGTGTGGGCTATAGCCTTGGTGGGGGGTGTGGGCGAAGTTCGTCCGCCGGACTCGGAATGGCCCGAGACTTTGCGGGCGGCCTCCGTGTGCCAAAAATAGGCCACGGGAACTTACGCGCCCAAAAATTAGCGCCCGAAGGCTGGCTACAAAAACCCCCCAGCGGAAAAATGGCCAAAAAACAGATGGGCTATAGCCTTGGTGGGGGGCGTGGGCGAAGTTCGTCCTCCCGACTCAGAATGGCCGGAGACTTTGCGGGCGGCCTCCGTGTGCCAAAAAATGGCTACGGGCACAGCCGCGCCCAAAAATTAGCGACCGAAGGTCGGGGTGCCAAAACCCCCCCAGCGGAAAAATGGCCAAAAAAAAGGTGGGCTATAGCCTTGGTGGGGGGCGTGGGCGAAGTTCCTCCGCCGGACTCGGAATGGCCCGAGACTTTGCGGGTGGCCTCCGTGTGCCAAAGATTGGCCACAGTCATAACCGCGCCCAAAAATTAGCGCCCGATGGTCGGGGTGCCAAAACCCCCCAGCGGAAAAATTGCCAAAAAACGTGTGGGCTATAGCCTTGGTGGGGGGCGTGGGCGAAGTTCGTCCGCCGGACTCGGAATGGCCCGAGACTTTGCGGGTGGCCTCCGTGTGCCAAAAATAGGCCACGGGAACTTACGCGCCCAAAAATTAGCGCCCGAAGGCTGGCTACAAAAACCCCCCAGCGGAAAAATGGCCAAAAAACAGATGGGCTATAGCCTTGGTGGGGGGCGTGGGCGAAGTTCGTCCTCCCGACTCAGAATGGCCGGAGACTTTGCGGGCGGCCTCCGTGTGCCAAAAAATGGCTACGGGCATAGCCGCGCCCAAAAATTAGCGCCCGATGGTCGGGGTGCCAAAACCCCCCAGCGGAAAAATGGCCAAAAAAGGGGTGGGCTATAGCCTTGGTGGGGGGCGTGGGCGAAGTTCGTCCGCCGGACTCAGAATGGCCCGAGACTTTGCGGGCGGCCTCCGTGTGCCAAAAATAGGCCACGGGCACAGCCGCGCCCAAAAATTAGCGACCGAAGGTCGGGGTGCCAAAACCCCCCCAGCGGAAAAATGGCCAAAAAAAAGGTGGGCTATAGCCTTGGTGGGGGGCGTGGGCGAAGTTCCTCCGCCGGACTCGGAATGGCCCGAGACTTTGCGGGTGGCCTCCGTGTGCCAAAGATTGGCCACAGTCATAACCGCGCCCAAAAATTAGCGCCCGATGGTCGGGGTGCCAAAACCCCCCAGCGGAAAAATTGCCAAAAAACGTGTGGGCTATAGCCTTGGTGGGGGGTGTGGGCGAAGTTCGTCCGCCGGACTCGGAATGGCCCGAGACTTTGCGGGCGGCCTCCGTGTGCCAAAAATAGGCCACGGGCACAGCCGCGCCCAAAAATTAGCGCCCGAAGGTCGGGGTGCCAAAACCCACCAGCGGAAAAATGGCCAAAAAACGGGTGGGCTATAGCCTTGGTGCTGGGAGTAGACGAAGTTCGTCCGCCCGACTCGGAATGGCCCGACACTTTGTGGGTGGCCTCCGTGTGCCAAAAATTGGCCACGGGCAAAGCCGCGCACAAAAATTAGTGCCCGAAAGTCGGGATGCCAAAACCCCCCAGCGGAAAAATGGCGAAAAAACGGGTGGGCTATAGCCTTGGTGGGGGGCGTAGGCGAAGTTCGTCCGCCGGACTCGGAATGGCCCGAGACTTTGTGGGTGGCCTCCGTGTTCCAAAATAGGCCTCGGGCAAAGCCGCGTACAAACATTAGAGCCCAAAAGTCGGGATGCCAAAACCCCCCAGCGGAAAAATGGCCAAAAAACAGATGGGCTATAGCCTTGGTGGGGGGCGGGGGCGAAGCTCGTCCTCCGGACTCAGAATGGCCCGAGACTTTGCGGGCGGCCTCCGTGTGCCAAAAATAGGACACGGGGACAGACGCGCCCAAAAATTAGCGCCCGAAGGCCGGGTTGCCAAAACCCCCCAGCGGAAAAATGGCCAAAAAACGAGTGGGCTATAGCCTTGGTGGGGGGCGTGGGCGAAGTTCGTCTGCCGGACTAAGAATGGCCCGAGACTTTGCGGGCGGCCTCCGTGTGCCAAAAATAGGCCACGGGCACAGCCACGCCCAAAAATTAGCGACCGAAGGTCGGGGTGCCAAAACCCCCCAGCGGAAAAATGGCCAAAAAATGTGTGGGCTATAGCCTTGTTGGGGGGTGTGGGCGAAGTTCGTCCGCCGGACTCGGAATGGCCCGAGACTTTGCGGGCGGCCTCCGTGTGTCAAAAATAGGCCATGGGCACAGCCACGCCCAAAAATTAGCGCCCGAAGGTCGGGGTGCCAAAACCCCCCAGCGGAAAAATGGCCAAAAAACGTGTGGGCTATAACCTTGGTGGGGGGTGTGGGAGAAGTTCTTCCGCGGGACTCGGAATGGCCCGAGACTTTGCTGGCGGCCTCCGTGCGCCAAAAATAGGCCACGGGCACAGCTGCGCCCAAAAATTAGCGCCCGGAAGTCGGGGTGCCAAAACCCCCCAGCGGAAAAATGGCCAAAAAACGAGTGGGCTATAGCCTTGGTGGGGGGCGTGGGCGAAGTTCCTCCGCCGGACTCGGAATGGCCCGAGACTTTGCGGGTGGCCTCCGTGTGCCAAAGATTGGCCACAGTCATAACCGCGCCCAAAAATTAGCGCCCGATGGTCGGGGTGCCAAAACCCCCCAGCGGAAAAATTGCCAAAAAACGTGTGGGCTATAGCCTTGGTGGGGGGCGTGGGCGAAGTTCGTCCGCCGGACTCGGAATGGCCCGAGACTTTGCGGGTGGCCTCCGTGTGCCAAAAATAGGCCACGGGAACAGACGCGCCCAAAAATTAGCGCCCGAAGGCTGGCTACCAAAACCCCTCAGCGGAAAAATGGCCAAAAAAGGGGTGGGCTATAGCCTTGGTGGGGGGCGTGGGCGAAGTTCGTCCGCCGGACTCAGAATGGCCCGAGACTTTGCGGGCGGCCTCCGTGTGCCAAAAATAGGCCACGGGCACAGCCGCACCCAAAAATTAGCGACCGAAGGTCGGGGTGCCAAAACCCCCCCAGCGGAAAAATGGCCAAAAAAAAGGTGGGCTATAGCCTTGGTGGGGGGCGTGGGAGAAGTTCGTCCGCGGGACTCGGAATGGTACACGACTTTGCGGGTGTACTCCGTTTGCCAAAAATAGGCCACGGGCACAGCCGCGCCCAAAAATTAGCGCCCGAAGGTCGTGATACCAAAACCCCCCAGCGGAAAAATGGCCAAAAAACATATAGGCTATAGCCTTGGTGGGGGGCGTGGGCGAAGTTCGTCCTCCCGACTCAGAATGGCCGGAGACTTTGCTGGCGGCCTCCGTGTGCCAAAAATGGCTACAGGCATAGTCAAAAATTAGCGCCCGATGGTCGGGGTGCCAAAACCCCCCAGCGGAAAAATGGCCAAAAAACGTGTGGGCTATAGCCTTGGTGGGGGGTGTGGGCGAAGTTCGTCCGCCCGACTCGGAATGGCCCGAGACTTTGCTGGCGGCCTCCGTGTGCCAAAAATAGGCCACGGGCACAGCCGCGCCCAAAAATTAGCGCCCGGAAGTCGGGGTGCCAAAACCCCCCAGCGGAAAAATGGCCAAAAAACGGGTGGGCTATAGCCTTGGTGGGGGGCGTGGGCGAAGTTCGTCCGCCGAACTCAGAATGGCCCGAGACTTTGCGGGCGGCCTCCGTGTGCCAAAAATAGGCCACGGGCAAAGCCGCGCACAAAAATTAGCGCCCGAAGGTCTGGATGCCAAAACCCCCCAGCGGAAAAATGGCCAAAAAACGTGTGGGCTATAGCCTTGGTGGGGGGTGTGGGCGAAGTTCCTCCGCCGGACTCGGAATGGCCCGAGACTTTGCGGGCGGCCTCCGTGTGCCAAAAATAGGCCACGGGCACAGCCGCGCCCAAAAATTAGCACCCGGAAGTAGGGGTGCCAAAACCCACCAGCGGAAAAATGGCCAAAAAACGGGTGGGCTATAGCCTTGGTGGGGAGCGTGGGCGAAGTTCGTCCGCCGGACTCGGAATGGCCCGAGACTTTGTGGGTGGCCTCCGTGTGCCAAAAATAGGCCACGGGCATAACCGCGCCCAAAAATTAGCGCCCGATGGTCGGGGTTCCAAAACCCCCCAGCGGAAAAATGGCGAAAAAACGGGTGGGCTATAGCCTTGGTGGGGGGCGTGGGCGAAGTTCGTCCTCCGGACTCAGAATGGCCCGAGACTTACCGGGCGGCCTCCGTGTGCCAAAAAATGGCCACGGGCATAGCCGCGCCCAAAAATTAGCGCCCGATGGTCGGGTTGCCAAAACCCCCCAGCGGAAAAATGGCGAAAAAACGGGTGGGCTATAGCCTTGGTGGGGGGCGTGGGCGAAGTTCGTCCTCCGGACTCAGAATGGCCCGAGAATTTGCGGGCGGCCTCCGTGTGCCAAAAATGGCCACGGGCATAACCGCGCCCAAAAATTAGCGCCCGATGGTCGGGGTGCCAAAACCCCCCAGCGGAAAAATGGCCAAAAAACGTGTGGGCTATAGACTTGTTGGGGGGTGTGGGCGAAGTTCGTCCGCCGGACTCGGAATGGCCCGAGACTTTGCGGGCGGCCTCCGTGTGCCAAAAATAGGCCACGGGCACAGCCGCGCCCAAAAATTAGCGCCCGATGGTCGGGGTGCCAAAACCCCCCAGCGGAAAAATTGCCAAAAAACGTGTGGGCTATAGCCTTGGTGGGGGGCGTGGGCGAAGTTCGTCCGCCGGACTCGGAATGGCCCGAGACTTTGCGGGTGGCCTCCGTGTGCCAAAAATAGGCCACGGGAACTTACGCGCCCAAAAATTAGCGCCCGAAGGCTGGCTACAAAAACCCCCCAGCGGAAAAATGTCCAAAAAACAGATGGGCTATAGCCTTGGTGGGGGGCGTGGGCGAAGTTCGTCCTCCCGACTCAGAATGGCCGGAGACTTTGCGGGCGGCCTCCGTGTGCCAAAAAATGGCTACGGGCATAGCCGCGCCCAAAAATTAGCGCCCGATGGTCGGGGTGCCAAAACCCCCCAGCGGAAAAATGGCCAAAAAACGTGTGGGCTATAGACTTGTTGGGGGGTGTGGGCGAAGTTCGTCCGCCGGACTCGGAATGGCCCGAGACTTTGCGGGCGGCCTCCGTGTGCCAAAAATAGGCCACGGACACAGCCGCGCCCAAAAATTTGCGCCCGGAAGTCGGGGTGCCAAAACCCACCAGCGGAAAAATGGCCAAAAAACGGGTGGGCTATAGCCTTGGTGGGGAGCGTGGGCGAAGTTCGTCCGCCGGACTCGGAATGGCCCGAGACTTTGTGGGTGGCCTCCGTGTGCCAAAAATAGGCCACGGGCATAACCGCGCCCAAAAATTAGCGCCCGATGGTCGGGGTTCCAAAACCCCCCAGCGGAAAAATGGCGAAAAAACGGGTGGGCTATAGCCTTGGTGGGGGGCGTGGGCGAAGTTCGTCCTCCGGACTCAGAATGGCCCGAGACTTACCGGGCGGCCTCCGTGTGCCAAAAAATGGCCACGGGCATATCCGCGCCCAAAAATTATCGCCCGATGGTCGGGTTGACAAAACCCCCCAGCGGAAAAGTGGCGAAAACACGGGTGGGCTATGGCCTTGGTGAAGGCGGTTCGTCCTCCGGACTCAGAATGGCCCGAGAATTTGCGGGCGGCGTCCGTGTGCCAAAAAATGGCCACGGGCATAACCGCGCCCAAAAATTAGTGCCCGATGGTCGGGGTGCCAAAACCCCCCAGCGGAAAAATGGCGAAAAAACGGGTGGGCTATGGCCTTGGTGAAGGGCGTGGGCGAAGTTCGTCCTCCGGACTCAGAATGGCCCGAGAATTTGCGGGCGGCGTCCGTGTGCCAAAAAATGGCCACGGGCAAAGCCGCGCACAAACATTAGAGCCCAAAAGTCGGGATGCCAAAACCCCCCAGCGGAAAAATGGCCAAAAAACAGATGGGCTATAGCCTTGGTGGGGGGCGGGGGCGGGGGCGAAGCTCGTCCTCCGGACTCGGAATGGCCCGAGACTTTGCTGGCGGCCTCCGTGCACCAAAAATAGGCCACGGGCACAGCCGCGCCCAAAAATTAGCACCCGGAAGTCGGGGTGCCAAAACCCCCCAGCGGAAAAATGGCCAAAAAACGGGTGGCCTATAGCCTTGGTGGGGGGCGTGGGCGAAGTTCGTCCGCCGGACTCGGAATGGCCTGAGACTTTGCGGGTGGCCTCCATGTGCCAAAAATTGGCCACGGTCATAACCGCGCCCAAAAATTATTGCCCGATGGTCGGGGTGCCAAAACCCCCCAGCGGAAAAATAGAGAAAAAACGGGTGGGCTATAGCCTTAGTGGGGGCGTGGGCGAAGTTCGTCCTCCGGACTCAGAATGGCCCGAGAATTTGCGGACGGCCTCCGTGTGCCAAAAAATGGCCACGGGCATAGCCGCGCCCAAAAATTAGAGCCCGATGGTCGGGGTGCCAAAACCTTCCAGCGGAAAAATGGCCAAAAAACGTGTGGGCTATAGCCTTGTTGTGGGGTGTAGGCGAAGTTCATCTGCCGGACTCGGAATGGCCCGAGACTTTGCGGGCGGCCTCCGTGTGCCAAAAAAAGGACACGGGAACAGCCACGCCCAAAAATTAGCGCCCGAAGGTCGGGGTGCCCAAACCCCCCGAGCGGAAAAAAGGCCAAAAATCAGGTGGGCTATAGCCTTGGTGGGGGGCGTGGGCGAAGTTCATCCGCGGGACTCAGAATGGTCCGAGACTTTGCGGGTGGCCTCCGTGTGCCAAAAATAGGCCACGGGAACAGCCGCCCCCAAAAATTAGCGCCCGAAGGTCCTGGTGCCAAAACCCCCCAGCGGAAAAATGGCCAAAAAACGAGTGGGCTATAGCCTTGGTGGGGTGCGTGGGCGATGTTCGTCTGCCGGACTCGGAATGGCCCGAGACTTTGCGGGCGGCCTCCGTGTGCCAAAAATAAGCACCTGGCACAGCCGCGCCCAAAAATTAGCCCCCGAAGGTCGGGGTGCAAAAACCCACCAGCGGAAAAATGACCAAAAAACGTGTGGGCTATAGCCTTGGTGGGGGGCGTGGGCGAAGTTCGTCCGCCGGACTCAGAATGGGCCGAGACTTTCCGGGCGGCCTCCGTGTGCCAAAAATAGGCCAGGGGCAAAACCGCACCGAAAAATTAGTGACCGAAGGCCGGGGGTGCCAAAACCCCCCAGCGGAAAAATGGCCAAAAAACGGGTGGGCTATAGCCTTGGTGGGGGGCATGGGCGAAGTTCGTCCGGACTCAGAATGGCCCGATACTTTACGGGCGGCCTCAGTGTGCCAAAAATAGGCCACGGGGACAGACGCGGCCAAAAATTAGCGCCCGAAGGCCGGGGTGCCAAAACCCCCCAGCGGAAAAATGTCCAAAAAACGAGTGGGCTATAGCCTTGGTAGGCGTGGCGTCCGCGGACTCAGAATGGCCCGAGACTTTGCGTGCGGCCTCTGTGTTCCAAAAATAGGCCACGGGGACAGACGCGTCCAAAAATTAGCGCCCGAAGGCCGGGTTGCCAAAACCTCCCAGCGGAAAAATGTCCAAAAAACGAGTGGGCTATAGCCTTGGTGGGGGGCGTGGGCGAAGTTTGTCTGCCGGATTGGGAATGGCCCGAGACTTTGCGGGCGGCCTCCGTGTGCAAAAAATAGGCCACTGGCACAGCCGCGCCCAAAAATTAGCGCCCGAAGGTCGGGGTGCCAAAACCCCCCAGCGGAAAAATGGCCAAAAATCGGGTGGGCTATAGCCTTGGTGGGGGGCGTGGGCGAAGTTCGTCCGCCGGACTCGGAATGGCCCGAGACTTTGTGGGTAGCCTCCATGTGCCAAAAATAGGCCACGGGATAAGCCGCGCATAAAAATTAGGGCCCGAAGGTCGGGATGCCAAAACCCCCCAGCGGAAAAATGACGAAAAAACGGGTGGGCTATAGCCTTGGTGGGGAGCGTGGGCGAAGTTCGTCCACCGGACTCAGAATGGCCTGAGACTTTGCGGGCGGCCTCCGTGTGCCAAAAAATGGATACGGGCATAGCCGCGCCCAAAAATTAGCGCCCGATGGTCGGGGTGCCAAAACCCCCCAGAGGAAAAATGGCCAAAAAACGTGTGGGCTATAGCCTTGGTGGGGGGTGTGGGCGAAGTTCGTCCTCCGGAATCAGAATGGCCCGAGACTTACCGGCCGGCCTCCGTGTGCCAAAAATAGGCCACGAGCACAGCCTTAAAAATTAGCGCCCGATGGTCGGGGTGCCCAAACCCCCCGAGCGGTAAAATGGCCAAAAATCAGGTGGGCTATAGCCTTGGTGGAGGGCGTGGGCGAAGTTCGTCCGCGGGACTCGGAATTGTCCGAGACTTTGCGGGCGGCCTCCGTGTGCCAAAAATAGGCCACGGGCAAAGCCGCGCACAAAAATTAGCGCCCGAAGGTCGGGATGCCAAAACCCCCCAACGGAAAAATGGCCAAAAAACGGGTGGGCTATAGCCTTGGTGGGGCGTGGGCGAGTTCGTCCTCCGGACTCGGGAATGGCCCGACACTTGCAGGCGGCCTCCGTGTAAATGGCCGCGGCATAGCCAAAAATTAGCTCCCGATGGTGGTGCCAAAACCCCAGCGGAAAAATGGCCAAAAACGTGTGGGCTATAGCCTTGGTGGGGGGTGTGGGCGAAGTTCGTCCTCCGGACTCAGAATGGCCCGAGACTTACCGGGCGGCCTCCGTGTGCCAAAAATAGGCCACGAGCACAGCCGCGCCCAAAAATTAGCGCCCGATGGTCGGGTTACCAAAACCCACCAGCTGAAAAATGGCCAAAAAACGGGTGGGCTATAGCCTTGGTGGGGGCGTGGCGAGAGTTCGTCCGCGGACTCGAATAGCCCGAGACTTTGTAGGCGGCCTCCGTGTGCCAAAAACAGGCCACGAGGCAAAGCCTTACAAAAAGGTCGGGATGAAACCCCAGCGGAAAAATGGCGAAAAAGCGGGTGGGCTATAGCATTGGTGGGGGCGTGGCGAGTTCGTCCTCCGGACTCAGAATGGCCCGAGACTTTGCGGGCGGCCTCCGTGTGCCAAAAAATTGCCCAAAAATTAGCGCCCGATGGTCGGGGTGCCAAAACCCCAGCGGAAAAATGGCCAAAAAGCGGTGGGCTATAGCCTTGGTGGGGGCGTGGCGAGTTCGTCCTCGGACTCAGAATGGCCCGATGGGCGGCCTCCGTGTGCCAAAAATAGGCCACGAGCACAGCCGCGCCAAAAATTAGCGCCCGATTGTCGGGTTACCAAAACCCACCAGCTGAAAAATGGCCAAAAACGGGTGGGCTATAGCCTTGGTGGGCGTGGCGAGTTCGTCCGCCGGACTCGAATGGCCCGAGACTTTGTGGGCGGCCTCCAGTGTGCCAAAAACAGGCCACGGGCAAAGCCGCGCACAAAAATTAGTGACCAAGGTCGGGATGCCAAAACCCCAGCGGAAAAATGGCGAAAAAAGCGGGTGGGCTATAGCCTTGGTGGGGCGTGGTGAAGTTCGTCCTCCGGACTCAGAATGGCCCGAGAGCGGCCTCCGTCTGCCAAAAAAAATAGGCAAATAGCGCCCGATGGTCAGGTGCCAAAACCCCAGCGGAAAAATGGCTAAAAACGTGGGCTATAGCCTTGGTGGGCGTGGCGAGATTCGTCCTTCGGACTCAGAATGGCCCGATGCTTACTAGGCGGCCTCCGTGTGCCAAAAATAGCCACAGGCATAGCCGCCAAAAATTAGCGCCCGATGGTCGGGTGCCAAAACCCCAGCGGAAAAATGGCCGCGTGTGGGCTATAGCCTTGGTGGGGGGCGTGGGCGAAGTTCGTCCTTCGGACTCAGAATGGCCCGATGCTTACCGGGCGGCCTCCGTGTGCCAAAAAATAGGCCACGAGCACAGCCGCGCCCAAAAATTAGCGCCCGATTGTCGGGTTACCAAAACCCACCAGCGGAAAAATGGCCAAAAAACGGGTGGGCTATAGCCTTGGTGGGGGGCATGGTCGAAGTTCGTCCTCCGGACTCAGAATGGCCCGAGACTTTGAGGGCGGCCTCCGTCTGCCAAAAAATGGCCACGGGCTTAGCCGCGCCCAAAAATTAGCGCCCGAAGGTCGGGATACCAAAACCCCCCAGCGGAAAAATGGCGAAAAAACGGGTGGGCTATAGCATTGGTTGGGGGCGTGGGCGAAGTTCGTCCTCCGGACTCAGAATGGCCCGAGACTTTGCGGGCGGCCTCCGTGTGCCAAAAAATTGCCACGGCCATAGCCGTGCCCAAAAATTAGCGCCCGATGGTCGGGGTGCCAAAACCCCCCAGCGGAAAAATGGCCAAAAAACGTGTGGGCTATAGCCTTGTTGGGGGTGTGGCGAGAGTTTCCGGACTCGGAATGGCCCGAGACTTTGCGTGCGGCCTCCGTGTGCCAAAAATAGGACACGGGCAAAGCCGCGCACAAAAATTAGCGCCCGAAGGTCGGGATGCCAAAACCCCCCAGCGGAAAAATGGCGAAAAAACGGGTGGGCTATAGCCTTGGTGGGGGGCGTGGGCGAAGTTCGTCCTTCGGACTCAGAATGGCCCGATGCTTACCGGGCGGCCTCCGTGTGCCAAAAAATGGCCACGGGCATAGCCGCGCCCAAAAATTAGCGCCCGATGGTCGGGGTGCCAAAACCCCACAGCGGAAAAATTGCCAAAAAACGTGTGGGCTATAGCCTTGTTGGGGGGTGTGGGCGAAGTTCGTCCGCCGGACTCGGAATGGCCCGAGACTTTGCGTGCGGCCTCCGTGTGCCAAAAATAGGACACGGGCAAAGCCGCGCACAAAAATTAGTGACCGAAGGTCGGGGTGCCAAAACCCCCCAGCGGAAAAATGGCCAAAAAACGTGTGGGCTATAGCCTTGGTGGGGGGTGTGGGCGAAGTTCGTCATCCGGACTCAGAATGGCCCGAGACTTACCGGGCGGCCTCCGTGTGCCAAAAATAGGCCACGAGCACGGCCGCTCCCAAAAATTAGCGCCCGATGGTCGGGGTGCCAAAACCCACCAGCGGAAAAATGGCCAAAAAATGCGTGGCTATAGCCTTGGTGGCGTGGCGAGTTCGTCCCAGGACTCGGAATGGCCCGAGAGATTGTGCGTTGCCTCAGCGTGCCAATAATTAGGCCACGGGCAAATCCGCGCACAAAAATTAGTGCCCAAGGTCAGAATGCCAAAACCCCAGCGGAAAAATGGCGAAAAAAGCGGGTGGGCTATAGCCACAGTGGGGCGTGGCGAAGCTCGTCCTCCGGACTCAGAATGGCCCGAGACTTTGTGGCGGCCTCCGTGTGCCAAAAAATAGGCCATGGGCAAAGCCGCGCACAAAACTAGCGCCCGAAGGTCAGGATGCCAAAACCCCAGCGGAGAAATGGCGAAAAAAGCGGGTGGGCTATAGCCTTGGTGGGGCGTGGCGAGATTCGCCGGGCTCAGAATGGCCCGAGACTTTGCGGGCGGCCTCCGTGTGCCAAAAATGGCCACGGGCATAGCCCAAAATTAGCTGAAGGTCAGGATGCCAAAACCCCCAGCGGAAAAATGGCGAAAAAAGCAGGTGGGCTATAGCCTTGGTGGGGCGTGGGCCGTCCTCCGGACTCTGAATGGCCCGATACTTTGGTGGGGGCCTCCGTGTGCCAAAAAATGGCCAGGGGCATTGCGGGGCCAAAAAATTAGCGCCGGATGGTGGGGTGCCAAAACCCCCCAGCGGAAAAATGGCCATAAAACGTGTGGGCTATAGCCTTGTTGGGGGTGTGGGCGAGGTCGCCGGACTCGGAATGGCCCGAGACTTTGGCGGCCTCCGTGTAAAATAGGCCACTGGCAGCCACAAAAATTTGGCAGTGGGGTGCCAAAACCCCCAGCGGAAAAATGGCCAAAAGCGGGTGGGCTATAGCCTTGGTGGGCGTGGGCGAGATTCGTCGCCCGGACTCAGAATGGCCCGAGACTTTGCAGGCGGCCTCCGTGTGCCAAAAATAGGCCACAGGCACGAAGCCAAAAAATTGCCAGCCAGCGGAAAAATGGCCAAAAAGGTGGGCTATAGCCGCGTAGCGTGAGTTTCATGGCCCGAGACTTTGCGGGCGGCCTCCGTGTGCCAATAATAGGCCACTGGCACAGCCGCGCCCTAAAATTAGCGCCCGAAGTTCGGGGTGCCAAAACCCCCCAGCGGAAAAATAGCCAAAAAACGGGTGGTCTATAGGCTTGGTGGGGGGCGTAGGCGAAGTTCGTCCGCGGGACTCAGAATGGTCCGAGACTTTGCGGGTGGCCTCCGTGTGCCAAAAATAGGCCACGGGAACAGCCGCCCCCAAAAATTAGCGCCCGAAGGTCCTGGTGCCAAAACCCCCAGCGGAAAAATGGCCAAAAAACGAGTGGGCTATAGCCTTGGTGAGGGGCTTGGGCGATGTTCGTCTGCCGGACTCGGAATGGCCCGAGACCTTGCGGGCGGCCTCCGTGTGCCAAAAATAAGCCACTGGCAGAGCCGCGCCCAAAAATTAACCCCCGAAGGTCGGGATGCCCAAACCCACCAGCGGAAAAATGGCCAACAAACGGGTGGGCTATAGCCTTGAGTGGGCGTGGGCGAGTTCGTCCGCGGACTCAGAATGGCCCTAGACTTCGCTGGCGGCCTCCGTGTGCCAAAAATAGGCCACGGGCACAGCCGCGCCCAAAAATTAGCGCCCGAAGGTCGGGGTGCCAAAATCCCCCAGCGGAAAAATGGCCAAAAAACGGGTGGGCTATAGCCTTGGTAGGGCGTAGGCGAGTTCGTCGCGGACTCGGAATGGCCCGAGACTTTTTGGCGGCCTCCGTGCGAAATGAGGACTGGAACGAGACTTTGCGCCTCCGTGTGCCAAAAATAAAAATTAGCGCCCGATGGTGGTGCCAAACCCCAGCGGAAAAATTGCCAAAAAGCGTGGGCTATAGCCAGGCGTGGGCGATCGTCCGCCGGACTCGGAATGGCCCGAGACTGCGGGCGGCCTCCGTGTGCCAAAAATAGTGCAAAAAGCGCCTTGACCCCAAGCGGAAAAATGGCCAAAAGCAGGTGGGCTATAGCCTTGGTGGGGCGTGGCGGTTCGTCGCCGGACTCAGAATGGCCCGAGACTTTGCGGGCGGCCTCCGCCAAAAATAGGCCACTGCCCAAAAAAGCGCCCGAAGGTGGTGCCAAAACCCACCAGCGGAAAAATGGCCAAAAAGCGGTGGGCTATAGCCTTGGTGGGCGTGGCGAGACTGAATGGCCCGAGACGAGGCGGCCTCCGTGTTGCCGGTCGGGTGCCAAAACCCCCAGCGGAAAAATGGCCAAAAAGCGGGTGGGCTATAGCCTTGGTGGGCGTGGGCGAGATTCGCGGACTCGGAATGGCCCGAGACTTTGCGGGCGGCCTCCGTGTGCCAAAAATGTGTGCCAAAACCCCTAGCGGAAAAATGGCAAAAGCGGGTGGGCTATAGCCTTGGAGGCGGGCGTGGCGAAGTTCGTCCGGGACTCAGAATGGTCGAGACTTTGCGGGTGGCCTCATGTGCCAAAAAATAGGCCACGGGAACAGCCCCCAAAAGTAGCGCCCGAAGGTCGTGGTGCCAAAACCCCAGCGGAAAAATGGCCAAAAGCAGTGGGCTATAGCCTTGGTGGGCGTGGCGATTTCGTGCCCGGACTCGGAATGGCCGAGACTTTGCGGCGGCCTCCGTGTGCCAAAAATAGGCCACTGGCACAGCCGCGCCCAAAAATTAGCGCCGAAGGTCGGGGTGCCAAAACCACCAGCGGAAAAATGGCCAAAAACGGGTGGGCTATAGCCTTGGTAGGGCGTGGGCGAGTTCGTCCCGGACTCGGAATGGCCGAGACTTTGCGGGGCGGCCTCCGTGTGCCAAAAATAGGCCAAGCCCGAATGGTCGGGGTGCCAAAACCCCCAGCGGAAAAATGGCCAAAAGCGGTGGGCTATAGCCTTGGTGAGAGTGTGGCGGATTCGTCCAGCGGACTCGGAATGGCCCGAGACTGCTGGCGGCCTCCGTGTCCCAAAAAAAAAGGCAAAGTAGCGCCCGAAGGTCGGGATGCCAAAACCCCCCAGCGGAAAAATGGCGAAAAAACGGGTGGGCTATTGCCTTGGTGGGGGGTGTGGGCGAAGTTCGTCCTCCGGACTCAGAATGGCCCGAGACTTTTTGTGTGGCCTCCGTGTCCAAAAAATAGGCCACGGGCAAAGCCGCGGACAAAAATTAGCGCCCGAAGGTCGGGATGCCAAAACCCCCCAGCGGAAAAATGGCGAAAAAGCGGGTGGGCTATAGCCTTGGTGGGGGGCGTGGGCGAAGTTCGTCCTCCGGACTCAGAATGGCCCGAGACTTTGCGGTCGGCCTCCTTGTGCCAAAAATAGGCCACGGGCAAAGCCGCGCACAAAAATTGCGCCCGAAGGTCAGGATGCTCCCCAAGCGGAAAAATGGCAAAAGCGGGTGGGCTATAGCCTTGGTGGGGCGTGGGCGAGATCCGCGGACTCGGAATAGCCGAGACTCAGGCCTCCGTGTGGTGCGGGTTGCCAAAACCCCAGCGGAAAAATGGCCAAAAGCAGGTGGGCTATAGCCTTGGTGGGGGGATGGGCGAGATTCGTCTGCCGGACTCGGAATGGCCGAGACTTTGCGGGCGGCCTCCGTGTGCCAAAAATAGGCCACTGGCACAGCGTCAAAATTAGCGCCCAAGGTCGGGGTGCCAAAACCCACCAGCGGAAAAATGGCCAAAAGCAGGTGGGCTATAGCCTTGGTGGGGCGTGGCGAGTTCGTCCGCCCGGACTCGGAATAGCCGAGACTTTGTGGGTGGCCTCCGTGTGCCAAAAATAGGCCCGCAGGCAAAGCATGCGCAAAATTAGCGCCCGAAGGTCAGGATGCCAAAACCCCAGCGGAAAAATGGCCGCGGGTGGGCTATAGCCTTGGTGGGCGTGGCGAGATTCGTCCCCGGACTCGGAATAGCCGAGACTTTGCAGGCGGCCTCCGTGTGCCAAAAATAGGCCACCACAGCGCAAAATTAACGCCGAAGGTCGGGATGCCAAAACCCCAGCGGAAAAATGGCGAAAAAAGCAGGTGGGCTATAGCCTTGGTGGGGCGTGGGGCGAGTTCGTCCGCGGACTCGGAATGGCCGAGACTTTGCAGGCGGCCTCCGTAATGCAAAAATAGGCCACGGGACAGGCAAAAATTAGCGAGGCGGGTGCCAAAACCCCAGCGGAAAAATGGCCAAAAGCGTGTAGGCTATAGCCTTGAGTGGGAGTGTGGCGAGATTCGTCCGGCGGACTCGGAATGGCCCGAGACTTTGCTGGCGGCCTCCGTGTCCCAAAAATAGACCACGGGCAAAGCCGCGCACAAAAATTAGCGCCCGAAGGTCGGGATGCCAAAACCCCCCAGCGGAAAAATGGCGAAAAAACGGGTGGGCTATTGCCTTGGTGGGGGTGTGGCGAGATTCGTCCTCGGACTCTGAATGGCCCGAGACTTTTTTTGTGGCCTCCGTGTCCAAAAAATAGTCCACGGGCAAAGCCGCGGACAAAAATTAGCGCCCGAAGGTCGGGATGCCAAAACCCCCCAGCGGAAAAATGGCGAAAAAGCGGGTGGGCTATAGCCTTGGTGAGGGCGTGGGCGAGATTCGTCCTCGGACTCAGAATGGCCCGAGACTTTGCGGGTCGGCCTCCGTGTGCAAAAATAGGCCACAGGCAAAGCCGCGCCAAAAGTGCCTTGAAGGTCGGGATGCCAAAACCCCAGCGGAAAAATGGCGAAAAGCAGGTGGGCTATAGCCTTGGTGGGGCGTGGGGCGGTTCGTCCGCGGACTCGGGAATGGCCGAGACTTTGCGGGCGGCCTCTGTGTGCCAAAAATAGGCCACGGACAGAGCGCGCCCAAAAATTAGCCCCAAGGAGGTTACAAAACCCCAGCGGAAAAATGGCCAAAAAGCAGTGGGCTATAGCCTTGTTGGGGGGCATTGGCGAAGTTCGTCTGCCGGACTATGAATGGCCCGAGACTTTGCGGGCGGTCTCCGTGTGCCAAAAATAGGCCACTGGCACAGCCGCATCCAAAAATTAGCGCCCAAAGGTCGGGTGCCAAAACCACCAGCGGAAAAATGGCCAAAAAGCAGGTGGGCTATAGCCTTGGTGGGGCGTGGGCGAGTTCGTCCGCCCCGGACTCGGAATGGCCGAGACTTTGTGGGTGGCCTCCGTGTGCCAAAAATGAGCCCCAGGCAAAGCCGCGCACAAAAATTAGCGCTCGAAAGGTCGGGATGCAAAACCCCAGCGGAAAAATGGCGAAAAAAGCGGGTGGGCTATAGCCTTGGTAGGGCGTGGGCGAAGTTCGTCCTCCGGACTCAGACTGGCCCGAGAATTTGCGGGCGGCCTCCGTGTGTAAAAATAGGCCACGGGCGCCAAAAATAACGCCGAAGTCAGGATGCCAAACCCCAGCGGAAAAATGGCGAAAAAAGCGGGTGGGCTATAGCCTTGGTGGGGCGTGGCGAGAGTTCGTCCGCGGACTCGGAATGGCGAGACTGCGGGCGGCCTCCGTGTGCAAAAATAGGCCACGGGACAGCGCCCAAAAATTAGCGCCCCAAGGTCGGGTGCCAAAACCCCCAGCGGAAAAATGGCCAAAAAAGCGAGTGGGCTATAGCCTTGGTGAGGGCATGGCGAAGTTCGTCTGCGGACTCGGAATGGCCCGAGACTGCGGGCGGCCTCCGTGTGCCAAAAATAGGCCACTGGCGCAGCCGCGCAAAGTGGCGCCCTTGAAGGTCGGGGTGCCAAAACCCACCAGCGGAAAAATGGCCAAGCAGGTGGGCTATAGCCTTGGTGGGGCGTGGGCGAGACGTCCTCGGACTCGGAATGGCCCGAGACTTTGCAGGCGGCTCCTTGTGTGCGAAAAATGGCCCGCAGCCATAGCAGCAAAAATTAGCGCGATGGTCAGGTGCCAAAAACCTCAAGCGGAAAAATGGCCAGCGTGGGCTATAGCCTTGGTGAAGTGGCGAGTTCGTCGGCCGGACTCGGAATGGCCGAGACTTTGCTGGCGGCCTCCGTGTACAAAAATAGGCCACCCAG
The DNA here is from genome assembly GCA_030449895.1 of Citrus mangshanensis. Taxonomy (NCBI): domain Eukaryota; kingdom Viridiplantae; phylum Streptophyta; class Magnoliopsida; order Sapindales; family Rutaceae; genus Citrus; species Citrus mangshanensis. Next base: position 235,584 of record JASUUJ010000322.1, on the reverse strand, counting down.
GCACAGCGGGGCCAAAATTAGCGCCGGAGTCGGGGTGCCAAAACCCCAGCGGAAAAATGGCCAAAAGCGTGGGCTATAGCCTTGGTGGGGGTGTGGCGAAGAATCCGCGGACACGGAATGGCCGAGACTTTGCTGGCGGCCTCCGTGTGCAAAAAATAGGCCCGCAGGCACAGCAGCCAAAAATTAGCACCGGAAGTCGGGGTACAAAACCCCAGCGGAAAAATGGCCAAAAGCGGGTGGGCTATAGCCTTGAGTGGGCGTGGGCGAGATGCGTCCACCCGGACTCGGAATGGCCCGAGACTTTGTGGGTGGCCTCCGTGTGCAAAAAAATAGGCCTGAGCACAGCCGCACAAAGTCGCGCCTGGAAGTCGGGTGCCAAAACCCCAGCGGAAAAATGGCCAAAAGCGGGTGGGCTATAGCCTTGGTGGGCGTAGGCGGAGATTCGTCCTCCGGACTCAAGAATGGCGAGACTTTGCGGGGCGGCCTCCGTGTGCCAAAAATGGCCAAACCATAGCCCTTAAAAATTAGCCCCGATTGTCGGGGTGCCAAAACCCCAAGCGGAAAAATGGCCAAAAGCGTGGGCTATAGCCTTAGTGTGAAGTTAAATCCGCGGACTCAGAATGGCCGAGACTTGCTGGCGGCCTCCATGTGCCAAAAATAGCCCGCAGGCACAGCGCGGCCAAAAATTAGCGCCCGGAAGTCAGTGCCAAAACCCCAAGCGGAAAAATGGCCAAAAGGGTGGGCTATAGCCTTGGTGGGCGTGGGCGAAGTTCGTCCACCGGACTCGGAATGGACCGTGACTTTGTGGGTGGCCTCCGTGTGCCAAAAATAGGCCACGGGCAAAGCCGCGCAAAAAAATTAGCGCCCGAAGGTCGGGATGCCAAAACCCCCCAGCGGAAAAATGGCGAAAAAACGGGTGGGCTATAGCCTTGGTGGGGGGCGTGGGCGAAGTTCGTCCGCCGGACTCGGAATGGCCCGAGACTTTGCGGGCGGCCTCCGTGTGCCAAAAATAGGCCACGGGGACAGACGCGCCCAAAAATTAGCGCCCAAAGGCCGGGTTGCCAAAACCCCCCAGCGGAAAAATGGCCAAAAAACGAGTGGGCTATAGCCTTGGTGGGGGGCATGGGCGAAGTTCGTCTGCCGGACTAAGAATGGCCCGAGACTTTGCGGGTGGCCTCCGTGTGCCAAAAATAGGCCGCTGGCACAGCCGCGCCCAAAAATTAGCGCCCGAAGGTCGTGGTGCCAAAACCCACCAGCGGAAAAATGGCCAAAAAACGTGTGGGCTATAGCCTTGGTGGCGTGGCGAGTTAAATCCGCGGACTCGGAATAGCCGAGACTTTGTGGGTAGCCTCCGTGTGCCAAAAATAGGATCTGAGCAAAGCCGCACAAAAATTAGCGCCCGAAGGTCGGGATGCCAAAACCCCAGCGGAAAAATGGCGAAAAAAGCAGGTGGGCTATAGCCTTGGTGGGGCGTGGCGAGATTCGTCCTCGGACTCGGTGTGCCGAGACTGCGGGGCGGCCTCCGTGTGCCAAAAAATGGCCACGGGCATAACTGTGCCCAAAAATTAACTCCCGATGGTCGGGGTGCCAAAACCCCCCAGCGGAAAAATGGCCAAAAAACGTGTGGGCTATAGCCTTGGTGGGGGGTGTGGGCAAAGTTCGTCCGCCGGACTCGTAATGGCCTGAGACTTTGCTGGCGGCCTCCGTGTGCCAAAAATAGGCCACGGGCACAGCCGCACCCAAAAATTAGCTCCTGGAAGTCGGGGTGCCAAAACCCCCCAGCGGAAAAATGGCCAAAAAACGGGTGGGCTATAGCCTTGGTGGGGGGCGTGGGTGAAGTTCGTCCACCGGACTCGGAATGGCCCGAGACTTTGTGGGTGGCCTCCGTGTGCCAAAAATAGGCCCACAGCCAAGGCGCCACAAAAAAGTGCCGAAGGTCGGGATGCCAAAACCCCAGCGGAAAAATGGGGAAAGCGGGGTGGCTATAGCCTTGGTGGGAGAGTGGCGGAAATCCGCGGACTGGAATAGCCGAGACTTTGCGGGCGGCCTCCGTGTGCCAAAAATAGAGCCACGGACACAGCCGCGCAAAAGTGGCGCCGGAAGTCGAGGTGCCAAAACACCCCATGGAAAAATCGCCAAAAGCGGGTGGGCTATAGCCTTGGTGGGGCGTGGGCGAGTTCATCCACGGACTAGGAATGGCCGAGACTTTGTGGGTGGCCTCCGTGTGCCAAAAATAGGCCACAAAGCCAAGCGCACAAAAATTAGTGCCCGAAGGTTGGGATGCAAAAACCCCAAGCGGAAAAATGGGAAAAAAGCGGGTGGACTATAGCCTTGGTGGGGCGTGGCGAGTTCGTCGCCCGGACTCGGAATGGCCCCGAGACTGCAGGCGGCCTCCGTGTGCCAAAAATAGAGCCCGCAGGCACAGCGCCAAACTAGCGCCGAAGGTCGGGTGCAAAAACCCACCAGCGGAAAAATGGCCAAAAAGCGGGTGGGCTATAGCCTTGGTAGGCGTAGGCGAGATTCGTCCGCGGACTCGGAATAGCCGAGACTTTGTGGGTGGCCTCCGTGTGCCAAAAATTAGCCCACGGACAAAGCCATGCTTACAAAAATTAGCGCCGAAGTCGGGATGCCAAAACCACCCAGCGGAAAAATGGCGAAAAAACGGGTGGGCTATAGCCGTGGTGGGGGGCGTGGGCGAAGTTCGTCCTCCAGACTCAGAATGGCCCGTGACTTTGCGGGCGGACTCCGTGTGCCAAAACATGGCCACGGGCATAGCCACGCCCAAAAATTAGCGCCCGATGGTCGGGGTGCCAAAACCCCCCGGCGGAAAAATGGCCAAAAAACGAGTGGCCTATAGCCTTGGTGGGGGCGTGGGCGAAGTTCGTCTGCCGGACTCGGAATGGCCCGAGAATTTGCGGGCGGCCTCCGTGTGCCAAAAATAGGCCACTGGCACAGCCGCGCCCAAAAATTAGCGCCCGAAGGTCGGGGTGCCAAAACCCACCAGCGGAAAAATGGCCAAAATACGGGTGGGCTATAGCCTTGGTGGGGGGCGTGGGCGAAGTTCGTCCGCCGGACTCGGAATGGCCCGAGACTTTGTGGGCGGCCTCCGTGTGCCAAAAATAAGCCACCCAGGCATTGCAGCAAAAATTAGCGCCCGAAGGTCGGGGTGCCAAAACCCACCAGCGGAAAAATGGCCAAAAAACGGGTGGGCTATAGCCTTGGTGGGGGGCGTGGGCGAAGTTCGTCCGAGGGACTCGGAATGGTCCGAGACTTTGCGGGTGGCACCGTGTGCCAAAAATAGGCCACGGGAACAGCCGCCCCCAAAAATTAGCACCCGAAGGTCGTGGTGCCAAAACCCCCCAGCGGAAAAATGGCCCAAAAACGAGTGGGCTATAGCCTTGGTGGGGGCGTGGGCGAAGTTCGTCTGCTTGACTCGGAATGGCCCGAGACTGCGAGGCGGCCTCTGGGTGCAAAAATAGGCCACGGGAACAGCCGCCCCCAAAAATTAGCACCAGAAGGTCGTGGTGCCAAAACCCCCAAAGCGGAAAAATGGCCAAGAGTAGGCTATAGCCTTGGTAGGGCGTGGGCGAGATCTGCACCGGACTCGGAATGGCCGAGACTGGGCGGCCTCCGTGTGCCAAAATAGGCCACTGGCACAGCCGCGCCCAAAAGTGGCGCCCGAAGGTCGGTGTGCAAAACCCACCAGCGGAAAAATGGCCAAAAGCGGGTGGGCTATAGCCTTGGTGGGGGCGTGGGCGAAGTTCATCCGCCGGACTCGGAATGGCCCGAGACTTTGCGGGGCGGCCTCTGTGTGCCAAAAATAGGCCACGAGGCACAGCGCCCAAAAATTAGCGCCGAAGGTCGGGGTGCCAAAACCCACCAGCGGAAAAATGGCCAAAAGCGGGTGGGCTATAGCCTTGGTGGGGGCATAGGCGAGAGTTGGTCTGCGGACTCGGAATGGCCCGAGACTTTGCGGGCGCCCTCCGTGTGCCAAAAATAAGCCACTGGCACAGCCGCGCCCAAAAGTGGCGCCGAATGTCAGGTGCCAAAACCCACCAGCGGAAAAATGGCCAAAAACAGGTGGGCTATAGCCTTGGTGGGGGCGTGGGCGGTCGTCCAGCGGGACTCGGAATGGTTCGAGACTTTGAGGGTGGCCTCCGTGAGCCAAAAATAGGCCCGCGGGCATAGCACCAAAATTTAGCACCGATGGTGGTGCAAAACCCCAAGCGGAAAAATGGCCAAAAAAACTTGTGGGCTATAGCCTTGGTGGGGCGTGGGCGAGATCGTCCGCCGTACTCGGAATGGCCCGAGACTGCGGCGTGACCTCCGTGTGCCAAAAATAGGACACGGGAACAGCTGCGCCCAAAATTAGCACCCGAAGGTCAGGTGCCAAAACCCTGCGGAAAAATGGCCAAAAGCGGGTGGGCTATAGCCTTGGTGGGCGTGGCGAGATCGTCTGCCGGACTGGAATGGCCCAAGACACCGGCTGGCCTCCGTGTGCCAAAAATAGCCGGGCACAGCGCCAAATTAGTGGCGCCTGAAGGTGAGTGCCAAAACCCACCATTGGAAAAATGGCCAAAATCGGGTGGGCTATAGCCTTGGTGGGGCGTAGGCGAGATTTCCGCCAGACTCGGAATGGCCCGAAACTTTGTGGGTGGCCTCCATGTGCCAAAAAAAGGCCACGGGAAATGCCGCGCCTAAAAATTAGCACCCGAAGGTCGGGATGCAAAAACCCCCCAGCCGAAAAATGGCGAAAAAACGGGTGGGCTATAACCTTGGTGGGGGGCGTAGGCGAAGTTCGTCCTCCGGACTCAGAATGGCCCGAGACTTTGCGGGCGGCCTCCGTGTGCCAAAAAATGGCCACGGGCACAGCCGCGCCCGAAAATTAGCACCCGATGGTCGGGGTGCCAAAACCCCCCAGCGGAAAAATGGCCAAAAAACTTGTGGGCTATAGCCTTGGTGGGGGGCGTGGGCAAAGTTCGTCCGCCCGGACTGGAATAGCCCGAGACTTTGCGGCGGCCTCCGTGTGCCAAAAATAGGCCCGCAGGCACAGCCCAAAAATTAGCGCCGGAAGTCGGTGCCAAAACCCCCAGCGGAAAAATGGCCAAAAGCGGGTGGGCTATAGCCTTGGTAGGGCGTAGGCGAGGTCGTCCGCCGGACTCAGAATAGCCGAGACTGCGGGCGGCCTCCGTGTGCCAAAAATAGGCCCACGAGGACAGGCCGCGCCCTTAAAATTAGCGCCCAGGCCGGATTGCCAAAACCCCCCAGCGGAAAAAATGGCCAAAAAACGAGCGGGCTATAGCATTGGTGGGGGGCGTGGGCGAAGTTCGTCTGCCGGCTAAGAATGGCCCGAGACTTTGCGGGCGGCCTCCGTGTGCCAAAAATAGGCCACTGGCACAGCCGCGCCCGAAAATTAGCGCCCGAAGGTCGGGGTGCCAAAACCCACCAGCGGAAAAATGGCCAAAAAACGGGTGGGCTATAGCCTTGGTGGGGGCGTGGGTGAAGTTCGTCTGCCGGACTCGGAATGGCCCGAGACTTTGCGGGCGGCCTCCGTGTGCCAAAAATAGGACACGGGAACAGCTGCGCCCAAAAATTAGCACCCGAAGGTCGGGGTGCCAAAACCCACCAGCGGAAAAATGGCCAAAAAACGGGTGGGCTATAGCCTTGGTGGGGGCGTCGGCGAAGTTCGTCTGCCGGACTCGGAATGGCCCAAGACTTTTCGGGTGGCCTCCGTGTGCCAAAAATAGGCCACGGGCACAGCCGCGCCCAAAAATTAGCGCCTGAAGGTCGGGGTGCCAAAACCCACCATTGGAAAAATGGCCAAAAATCGGGTGGGCTATAGCCTTGGTGGGGGGCGTAGGCGAAGTTCGTCCGCCAGACTCGGAATGGCCCGAGACTTTGTGGGTGGCCTCCATGTGCCAAAAAAAGGCCACGGGAAATGCCGCGCCCAAAAATTAGCACCCGAAGGTCGGGATGCAAAAACCCCCCAGCCGAAAAATGGCGAAAAAACGGGTGGGCTATAACCTTGGTGGGGGGCGTAGGCGAAGTTCGTCCTCCGGACTCAGAATGGCCCGAGACTTTGCGGGCGGCCTCCGTGTGCCAAAAAATGGCCACGGGCATATGCAAAATTAAGCGCCCGATGGTCGGGTGCAAAACCCCAGCGGAAAAATGGCCGCGTGTGAGCTATAGCCTTGTTGGGGGTGTGGCGAGTTCGTCCGCAGGACTCTGAATTGCCGAGACTTTGCGGTCGGACTCCGTGTGCCAAAAATAGGCCACCCAGGCACAGCCAAAAATTAGTGCCGAAGGTCAGGGTGCCAAAACCCCAGGCGGAAAAATGGCCAAAAATCAGTTGGGCTATAGAATTGGTGGGCGTGGGCGAGAGTTCGTCCAGCGGGACTCGGAATAGTCCGAGACTTTGCGGGTGGCCTCCGTGTGCCAAAAATAGGCCCACGGGAACAGCGCCCCAAAATTAGCACCCGAAGGTCGTGGTGCCAAAACCCCAAGCGGAAAAATGGCCAAAAAGCAGTGGCCTATAGCCTTGAGTAGGGGCGTGGGTGAAGATCGTCTGCCGGACTCGGAATGGCCGAGACTTTGCGGGCGGCCTCCGTGTGCCAAAAATAGGCCACTGGCACAGCCGCGACCAAAAATTAGAGCCCGAGTGGTGCCAAAACCCACCAGCGGAAAAATGGCCAAAAGCGGGTGGGCTATAGCCTTGGTAGGCGTGGGCGAGATTCGTCCGCCGGACTCGGAATAGCCGAGACTTTGCGGGCGGTCTCCGTGTGCCAAAAATAAGCTTGGCATAGCGCCCAAAATTAGCGCCGAAGGTCAGGTGCCAAAACCCACCTGCGGAAAAATGGCCAAAAAAGCGGGTGGGCTATAGCCTTGGTGGGCGTGGGGCGAAGTTCGTCAGCGAGGACTCGGGGTATCCGAGACCTTGCGGGTGGCCTCCGTGTGCCAAAAATAGCCACGGGAACAGCCGCCCAAAATTAGAACCGAAGGTCGTGGTGCCAAAACCCCAGCGGAAAAATGGCCCAAAAGCAGTGGGCTATAGCCTTGGTGGGCGTGGGCGAGATTCGTCTGCGGACTTGGAATGGCCCGAGACTGCGGGCGGCCACCAGTGCCAAAAATAGGCCACGGGAACAGCCGCCCCCAAAAATTAGCCCGAAGGTCGTGGTGCCAAAACACCCAGCGGAAAAATGGCCAAAAAAGCAGAGTGGGCTATAGCCTTGGTGGGGGGCGTGGGCGAAGTTCGTCCGCCGGACTCGGAATGGCCCGAGACTATGCGGGCGGCCTCCGTGTGCCAAAAATAGGCCACAGGCACAGCCGCGCCCAAAAATTAGCACCCGAAGGTCGGGGTGCCAAAACCCACCAGCGGAAAAATGGCCAAAAAACGGGTGGGCTATAGCCTTGGTGGGGGGCATAGGCGAAGTTGGTCTGCCGGACTCGGAATGGCCCGAGACTTTGCGGGCGGCCTCCGTGTGCCAAAAATAAGCCACTGGCACAGCCGCGCCCAAAAATTAGCGCCCAAATGTCGGGGTGCCAAAACCCACCAGCGGAAAAATGGCCAAAAAACAGGTGGGCTATAGCCTTGGTGGGGGGCGTGGTTGAAGTTCGTCCGCGGGACTCGGAATGGTCCGAGACTTTGAGGTGTAGCCGTGAGCCAAAAATGAGGCCACAGGCATAGCAGCAAAATTAGCACCCGATGGTGGTGCCAAAACCCCAGCGGAAAAATGGCCAAAAAACTTGTGAGCTATAGCCTTGGTGGGGCGTAGGCAAGTTCGTCCGCCCGGACTCGGAATGGCCGAGACTGCAGGCGGCCTCCGTGTGCAAAAAATAGGCCCACGCACAGCCGCGCAAAAATTAGCGCCCGGAAGTCAGGTGCCAAAACCCCAAGCGGAAAAATGGCCAAAAGCGGGTGGGCTATAGCCTTGGTGGGGCGTGGGCGAGTTCGTCCGCGGACTCAGAATGGCCGAGACTTTGCGGGCGGCCTCCGTGTGCCAAAAATGAGGCCCCACGAGGACACACGCCCAAAAGTGGCGCCCGAGGCAGATTGCCAAAACCCCAAGCGGAAAAAATGGCCAAAAGCAGGCGGGCTATAGCATTGGTGGGGCGTGGGCGAGATTTCTGCCCGGCTAGAATGGCCCGAGACTGCGGGCGGCCTCCGTGTGCCAAAAATAGGCCACTGGCACAGCCGCGCCGAAAATTAGCGCCGAAGGTGGGTGCCAAAACCCCCCAGCGGAAAAAGGGCCAAAAAACGGGTGGGCTATAGCCTTGGTGGGGGCGTGGGTGAAGTTCGTCTGCCGGACTCGGAATGGCCCGAGACTTTGCGGGCGGCCTCCGTGTGCCAAAAATAGGACACGGGAACAGACACGCCCAAAAATTAGAACCCAGGTCGGGGTGCCAAAACCCTGCGGAAAAATGGCCAAAAGCGGGTGGGCTATAGCCTTGAGTGAGGCGTCGGCGAGTCTGCGGACTCGGAATGGCCCAAGACTTTGGGTGGCCTCCATGTGCCAAAAATAGGCCACGCAGGCTGCAGCCGCGCCCAAAAATTAGCGCCTGAAGGTCGGGGTGCCAAAACCCACCATTGGAAAAATGGCCAAAAATCGGGTGGGCTATAGCCTTGGTAGGCGTAGGCGAAGTTCGTCCGCCAGACTTCAGGAATAGCCGAGACTTTGTGGGTGGCCTCCATGTGCCAAAAAAGGCACGAAATGCAGCGCAAAAATTAGCACCGAAGTCGGGATACAAAAACCGAAAAATGGCGAAAAGCAGGTGGGCTATAACCTTGAGTGGGGGCGTAGCGAGTTCGTCCTCCCGGACTCGAGAATGGCCCGAGACTTTGGCGGCCTCCGTGTGCCAAAAATGGCCACGGGCATAGCGCACCCAAAATTAGCGCCCGATGGTCAGGTGCCAAAACCCCAAGCGGAAAAATGGCCAAAAGCGTGTGAGCTATAGCCTTGTTGGGGGTGTGGGCGAGTTAAATCCGCGGACTGGAATAGCCCGAGACTTTGCGGGGCGGCCTCCGTGTGCCAAAAATAGGCCCCAGGCACAGCCAGCCAAAATTAGTACCCGAAGGTCGGGGTGCCAAAACCCCAGCGGAAAAATGGCCAAATCAGTTGGGCTATAGAATTGGTGGGGGCGTGGCGAAGTTCGTCCAGCGGGACTGGAATAGTCCGAGACTTTGCGGGTGGCCTCCGTGTGCCAAAAATAGGCCCACGGGAACAAGCCCCCTTAAAAATTAGCACCGAAGGTCGTGGTGCCAAAACCCCCAAGCGGAAAAATGGCCAAAAGCAGTGGCCTATAGCCTTGAGTAGGGCGTGGGTGAGGTCGTCTGCGGACTCGGAATGGCCCGAGACTGCGGGCAGCCTCCGTGTGCCAAAAATAGGCCACTGGGACAGCCGCGCCCAAAATTAGCGCCCGAAGGTCGGGGTGCAAAACCCACCAGCGGAAAAATGGCCAAAAGCAGGTGGGCTATAGCCTTGGTGGGCGTGGGCGAGACCAAATCGTCCGGACTCGGAATGGCCCGAGACTTTGCGGGGCGGTCTCCGTGTGCCAAAAATAAACAGCACGGGCATAGCGCCCAAAATTAGCGCCCGAAGGTCAGGGTGCCAAAACCCACCCTGCGGAAAAATGGCCAAAAGCAGGTGGGCTATAGCCTTGGTAGGCGTGGGCGAATTCGTCCAGCGGGACTGGTATCCGAGACTTTGCGGGTGGCCTCCGTGTGCCAAAAATAGGCCACGGGAACAGCCGCCCGAAAAATTAGAACCCGAAGGTCGTGGTGCCAAAACCCCAGCGGAAAAATGGCCCAAAGCAGTGGGCTATAGCCTTGGTGGGGCGTGGCGAGATCGTCTGCCGGACTTGGAATGGCCGAGACTTTGCGGGCGGCCAAAGTGTAAAAATAGGCCACGGGAACAAGCCGCCCCCAAAAATTAGCCCCGAGTCGTGGTGCCAAAACACCCCAGCGGAAAAATGGCCAAAAGCGAGTGGGCTATAGCCTTGGTGTGGCGTGGCGAGATTCGTCTGCGGACTCGGAATGGCCGAGACTTTGCGGGCGGCCTCCGTTTGCAAAAATAGGCCCACAGGTATAGCCGCGCCAAAAATTGGCGCCCAATGGTCAGGGTGCCAAAACCCCAGCGGAAAAATGGCCAAACGTGTGGGCTATAGCCTTGTTGGGGTGTGTAGGCGAGATCGCCCGGACTCGAATAGCTGCGAGGCGCCTCAGTGTGCCAAAAATAAGCCCACGAAAGTGGCACCCGAAGGTCAGGGTGCCAAAACCCTGCGGAAAAATGGCCAAAAGCAGGTGGGCTATAGCCTTGGTGGGGGCATAGGCGGAGTTGGTCTGCCGGACTCGGAATGGCCGAGACTTGCAGGCGCCCTCCGTGTGCCAAAAATATGCCACTGGCACAGCCGCGCCCAAAAATTAGCGCCGAATGTCGGGGTGCCAAAACCCTGTGGAAAAATGGCCAAAAAACAGGTGGGCTATAGCCTTGGTGGGGGCGTGGTTGAGTCGCGGGACTCGGAATAGTCGAGACTTTGAGGTGGCCACCGTGAGCCAAAAATAGGCCCAGGCATAGCCGCAGCCCAAAAATTAGCACCCGATGGTCGGGTGCCAAAACCCCAGCGGAAAAATGGCCAAAAACTTGTAGGCTATAGCCTTGGTGGGCGTGGGCAAAGTTCGTCCGCCCGGACTGGAATGGCCGAGACTGCGGGCGGCCTCCGTGTGCCAAAAATAGGCCACAGGCACAGCGCTAAAAAGTGGCGCCGGAAGTCGGGTGCCAAAACCCCCCAGCGGAAAAATGGCCAAAAGCGGGTGGGCTATAGCCTTGGTGGGCGTGGCGAGATTCGTCCCGGACTCAGAATAGCCGAGACTGCGGGGCGGCCTCCGTGTACCAAAAATAGAAGCCCAGGGACAAAGGCCTTAAAAATTAGCGCCGAACCCGGATTGCCAAAACCCCAGCGGAAAAAATGGCCAAAAGCAGGCGGGCTATAGCATTGGTGGGGCGTGGCGAGAGTTCGTCTGCCCGGCTAAGAATGGCCGAGACTTTGCGGGCGGCCTCCGTGTGCCAAAAATAGGCCACTGGCACAGCCTTGCCCGAAAATTAGCGCCCGATGGTCGGGGTGCCAAAACCCACCAGCGGAAAAATTTCCAAAAGCAGGTGGGCTATAGCCTTGGTGGGGCGTGGCGAGATTCGTCCGCGGACTTGGAATGGCCGAGACTTTGTGGGTGGCCTCCGTGTGCCAAAAATAGGCCCGCGAGGCAAAGGCAGCGCACAAAAATTAGCGCCGAAGTCGGGATGCCAAAACCCCAGCAGAAAAATGGCGAAAGCAGGTGGTCTATAGCCTTGGTGGGGCGTGGCGAGATTCGTCACGGACTCAGAATAGCCGAGACTTACCAGGCGGCCTATGTGTGCAAAAAATAGGCCAGGGACAAAACTGCGCCCAAAAATTAGCGACCGAAGGCCGGGGGTGCCAAAACCCCCCGGCGGAAAAATGGCCAAAAAACGTGTGGGCTATAGCGTTGGTGGGGGCCGTGGGCGAAGTACGTCCGCCGGACTCAGAATGACCGAGACTTTGCAGGCGGCCTCCGTGTACCAAAAATAGGCCCACGAGGACAGAGCGCGCCTTAAAAATTAGCGCCGAAGGCCGGGCTACCAAAACCCCAGCGGAAAAATGGCCAAGCGGGTGGGCTATAGCCTTGGTGGGGCGTGGGCGGGTTCGTCCTCCGGAATCAGAATGGCCCGAGACTTTGCGGGCGGCCTCCGTGTGCCGAAAATAGGCCACGGGCACAGCCGCGCCCGAAGGTCGGGGTGCCAAAACCCACCAGCGGAAAAATGGCCAAAAAACGGGTGGGCTATAGCCTTGGTGGGGGGCGTAGGCGAAGTTCGTCCGCCGGACTCGGAATGGCCCGAGACTTTGTGGGTGGCCTCCGTGTTCCAAAACTAGGCCACGGACAAAGCCGCGCACAAAAAGTAGCGCCCGAAGGTCGGGGTGCCAAAACCCCCCAGCGGAAAAATGGCGAAAAAACGGGTGGGCTATAGCCTTGGTGGGGAGCGTGGGCGAAATTCGTCCTCCGGACTCAGAATGGCCCGAGACTTACCGGGAGGCCTCCGTGTGCCAAAAAATGGCCACGGGCATAGCCGCGCCAAAAAATTAGCTCCCGATGGTCGGGGTGCGAAAACCCCCCAGCGGAAAAATGGCCAAAAAACGGGTGGGCTATAGCCTTGGTGGGGGGCGTGGGCGAAGTTCGTCAGCCGGACTCGGAATGGCCCGAGACTTTGTGGGTGGCCTCCGTGTGCCAAAAATAGGCCACGGACAAAGCCGCGCACAAAAATTAGCGCCGAAGGTCAGGATACAAAACCCCAGCGGAAAAATGGCGAAAAAAGCAGGTGGGCTATAGCCTTGGTGGGGCGTGGCGAGATTCGTCCTCGGACTCGGAATGGCCGAGACTTTGTTTGCGGTCTCCGTGTGCCAAAAATAGGCCACAGGTAAAGCAGCGCACAAAAATTAGCGCCGAAGGTCAGGATGCCAAAACCCCACAGCGGAAAAATGGCAAAAAAATGGGTGGGCTATAGCATTGGTGGGGCGTGGCGAGTTCGTCCTCCGGACTCAGAATAGCCGAGACTTTGCGGGCGGCCTCCGTGTGCCAAATGGCCCGCAGGTATGGCAGCGCAAAAATTAGCGCCGATGGTCGGGTGCCAAAACCCCAGCGGAAAAATGGCCAAAAGCGTGTAGGCTATAGCCTTGTTGGGGTGTGTAGGCGAGATTCGTCCGCCCGGACTCAGAATAGCCCGAGACTTTGCGGGGCGGCCTCCGTGTGTGCCAAAAATAGGCCACGAGCACAGCGCGCCCAAATTAGCACCGAGGTCTAGGTGCCAAAACCCACCAGCGGATAAATGGCCAAAAGCGGGTGGGCTATAGCCTTGGTGGGGCGTGGGCGAGTTTATCCGCCGGACTCGGAATGGCCCGAGACTTTGCGGGCGGCCTACATGTGCCAAAAATAGGCTACGGGCATAGCCACACCAAAAAATTAGTGCCCGATGGTCGGGGTGCCAAAACCCCCCAGCGGAAAAATGGCCAAAAAACGTGTGGGCTATAGCCTTGGTGGGGGGTGTGGGCGAAGTTCGTCCGCCGGACTCGGAATGGCCCGAGACTTTGCGGGCAGCCTCCGTGTGCCAAAAATAGGCCACGAGCGCAGCCGCGCCCAAAAATTAGCGCCCGAAGGTCGGGGTACCAAAACCCACCAGCGGAAAAATGGCCAAAAAACGGGTGGGCTATAGCCTTGGTGGGGGGCGTAGGCGAAGTTCGTCCGCCGGACTCGGAATTGCCCGAGACTTTGTGGGTGGCCTCCGTGTGCTAAAAATAGGCCACGGGTAAAGCCGCGCACAAAAATTAGCGCCCGAAAGTCGGGATGCCAAAACCCCCCAGCGGAAAAATGGCAAAAAACGGGTGGGCTATAGCCTTGGTGGGCGTGGGCGAGTCGTCCTCGGACTCGGAATGGCCGAGACTTTGTGGGCGGTCTCCGTGTGCCAAAAATAGGCCCCAGGGAAAAGCAGCGTCACAAAATTAGTGCCCAAAGGTCAGGATGCAAAACCCCCAAGCGGAAAAATGACGAAAAATGGGTGGGCTATAGCCTTGGTAGGGGGCGTGGGCGAGATTCGTCCTCGGACTCAGAATGGCCCGAGACTGCGGGCGGCCTCTGTGTGCCAAAAAATGGGCACGGGCAAAGCCGTGCCCAAAAGTGCGCCCGATGGTCAGGGAGTGCCAAAACCCCAAGCGGAAAAATGGCCAAAAGCGTGTAGGATATAGCCTTGTTGGGGTGTGTGGGCGAGATTCGTCCGGACTCGGAATGGCCGAGATTTTGCGGGTGGCCTCCATGTGCCAAAAATAGGCTCTACAGGCATATGCCAAAAATTCGCGCCCTATGGTGGGGTTGCAAAAACCCCCAGCGGAAAAATGGCCAAAAAACGTGTGGGCTATAGCCTTGGTAGGGTGTGGGCGAGATTCGTCCGCGGACTCGGAATGGCCGAGACTTTGTGGGTGGCCTCCGTGTGCTAAAAATAGGCCCACGAGCACAGCGCCCAAAAATTAGCGCCGAAGAGTGGGTACCAAAACCCACCAGCGGAAAAATGGCCAAAAAGCGGGTGGGCTATAGCCTTGAGTGGGGCGTAAGGCGAGATTCGTCCGCCGGACTCAGAATAGCCGAGACTTTGTGGGTGGCCTCCGTGTGCTAAAAATAGGTCACAGGCAAAAGCGCACAAAAATTAGTGCCCGAAAGTCAGGATGCCAAAACCCCAGCGGAAAAATGGCAAAAAAGCGGGTGGGCTATAGCCTTGGTGGGGCGTAGGCGAGTTAATCCGCCGGACTCGGAATGGCCGAACTTTGCGGGCAGCCTCCGTGTGCCAAAAATAGGCCACGAGCACAGCCCAAAAATTAGCCCCCGAAGGTCGGGGTGCCAAAACCCACCAGCGGAAAAATGACCAAAAAGCAGCGTGGGCTATAGCCTTGGTGGGGCGTAGGCGAGTTCGTCCGCCCAGCCTCGGAATGGCCCGAGACTTTGTGGGTGGCCTCCGTGTGCCAAAAATAGGCCACTGAGCACAGCCGCGCCCAAAAATTAGCGCCCGAAGGTCGGGGTGCCAAAACCCACCAGCGGAAAAATGGCCAAAAAACGGGTGGGCTATTTCCTTGGTGGGGCGTAGGCGAAGTTCGTCCGCCCGGCCTCGGAATAGCCGAGACTTTGTGGGTGGCCTCCGTGTGTGCCAAAAATAGGCCCGGAGCAAAGCCGCGCACAAAAATTAGCGCCGAAAGTCGGGATGCCAAAACCCCAGCGGAAAAATGGCAAAAAAGCGGGTGGGCTATAGCCTTGGTGGGGCGTAAGGCGAGATTCGTCCGCCGGACTCGGAATGGCCGAGACTTTGCGGGCAGCCTCCGTGTGCCAAAAATAGGCCACGAGCACAGCCGCGCCCAAAAATTAGCGCCCGAAGGTCGGGGTGCCAAAACCCACCAGCGGAAAAATGGCCAAAAAACGGGTGGGCTATAGCCTTGGTGGGGGGCGTAGGCGAAGTTCGCCCTTGACCTCGGAATGGCCGAGACTTTGCGGGTGGCCTCCGTGTGCCAAAAATAGGCCACGGGCAAAGCCGCGCACAAAAATTAGCGCCCGAAAGTCGGGATGCCAAAACCCCCCAGCGGAAAAATGGTGAAAAAACGGGTGGGCTATATCCTTGGTGGGGCGTGGCGAGTCGTCCACCGGACTCGAAATGGCCGAGACTTACAGGGAGGCCTCCGTGTGCCAAAAATGGCCAGGGCATAGCAGCCAAAAATTAGCGCCCGATGGTCGAGGTGCCAAAACCCCCCAGCGGAAAAATGGCCAAAAAAGGAGTGGGCTATAGCCTTGGTGGGGGGCGTGGGCGAAGTTCGTCAGCCGGACGAAGAATGGCCCGAGACTTTGCGGGCGGCCTCCTTGTGCCAAAAATAGGCCCGGGGACAGGCGCGCCCAAAATTAGCGCCGAAGCCGCAGGTTGCCAAAACCCCCCAGCTGAAAAATGGCCAAAAAATGAGTGGGCTATAGCCTTGGTGGGGGGCGTGGGCGAAGTTCGTCTGCCGGACGAAGAATGGCCCGAGACTTTGCGGGCGGCCTCCTTGTGCCAAAAATAGGCCACTGGCACAGCCGCGCCCAAAAGTTAGCGCCCGAAGGTCGGGGTGCCAAAACCCACCAGATGAAAAATGGCCAAAAAACGGGTGGGCTATAGCCTTGGTGGGGCGTGGCGAGTCGTCCGCGGACTAGGATTGGCCCGAGACTTTGTAGGCGGCCTCCGTGTGCCAAAAATAGGCCACGGGCACAGCCTCGCCCAAAAATTAGCGCCCGAAGGTCGGGGTGCCAAAACTCTCCAGCAGAAAAATGGCCAAAAAACGGGTGGGCTATAGCCTTGGTGGGGCGTAGCGAAGTTAAATCCGCGGACTCGGAATGGCCGAGACTGCGGGTGGCCTCGTGTGCCAAAAATAGGCCACGGGCAAAGCTACGCACAAAAATTAGCGCCCAAAGGTCGAGATGCCAAAACCCCCCAGCGGAAAAATGGCGAAAAAAGGGGTGGGCTATAGCCTTGCTGGGGGGCGTGGGGGTCGGTCGTCCTCCGGACTAGAAATGGCCGAGACTTCACTGGCGGCCTCCAGGTGCAAAAAAATGGCCACGGGCATAGCCGCGCCCAAAAATTAGCGCCCGATGGTCGGGGTGCCAAAACCCCCCAGCGGAAAAATGGCCAAAAAACGTGTGGGCTATAGCCTTGGTGGGGGGTGTGGGCGAAGTTCTTCCGCCGGACTCGGAATGGCCCGAGACTTTGCTGGCGGCCTCCATGTGCCAAAAATAGGCCACGGGCACAGCTTGCAAAATTAGCGCCCGGAAGTCGGGGTGCAAAAACCCCCCAGCCGAAAAATGCCCAAAAAACGGGTGGGCTATAGCCTTGGTGGGGGGCGTGGGCAAAGTTCGTCCGCCGGACTCGGAATGGCCCGAGACTTTGCGGGTGGCCTCCGTGTGCCAAAAATTGTACAGGCATAAGCGCCTTAAAAAGTGGCGCCCGATGGGCGGGGTGCCAAAACCCCAGCGGAAAAATTGCTAAAAACGTGTGAGCTATAGCCTTGAGTGGGGCGTGGGGCGAGATTCGTCCTCCGGACTCAGAATGGCCGAGACTTTGCGGGGGCCTCCGTGTAAAATTGCCAAGGGCATAGCCCTTAAAAATTAGCACCCGAAGGTCGGGTTGCCAAAACCCCAGCGGAAAAATGGCGAAAAAAGCGGGTGGGCTATAGCCTTGGTGGGGGCGTGGCGAGATTCGTCCTCCCGGACTCAGAATAGCCCCACCTTGCAGGCGGCCTCCGTGTGCCAAAAAAATGGCCACAGGCATAGCAGCCTTAAAAATTACACCCAGGTCGGGGTGCCAAAACCCACCAGCGGAAAAATGGCCGCGGGTGGGCTATAGCCTTGGTTGGGGGCGTGGGCGAAGTTCATCCACCGGACTCGGAATGGCCCGAGACTTTGCGGGCGGCCTCCATGTGCTAAAAATAAGCTACGGGCATAGCCACGACCAAAAATTAGCGCCCGATGGTCGGGGTGCCAAAAACCCCCCTGCGGAAAAATGGCCAAAAAACGTGTGGGCTATAGCCTTGGTGGGGGGTGTGGGTGAAGTTCGTCCGCCGGACTCGGAATGGCCCGAGACTTTGCGGGCAGCCTCCGTGTGCCAAAAATAGGCCACGAGCATAGCCGCGCCCAAAAATTAGCGCCCGATGGTCGGGGTGCCAAAACCCCCCAGCGGAAAAATGGCCAAAAAACGTGTGGGCTATAGCCTTGGTGGGGGGTGTGGGCGAAGTTCGTCGCGGACTCGGAATGGCCGAGACTTTGCGGGCAACCTCCGTGTGCAAAAATAGGCCACGAGCACAGCCGCGCCCAAAAATTAGCGCCCGAAGGTGGGTACCAAAACCCACCAGCGGAAAAATGGCCAAAAGCAGGTGGGCTATAGCCTTGTTGGGGGTGTGGCGAGATTCGTCCGCGGACTCAGAATGGCCCGAGACTTTACAGGCGGCCCCAGTAAAAAATAGGCCCCAGGACAGGCGCCAAAAGTGGCGCCGAAGGCCGGGTTGCCAAAACCCCAGCGGAAAAATGGCCAAAAGCAGTGGGCTATAGCCTTGGTGGGCGTGGCGAGTTCGTCTGCGGATTTGGAATGGCCGAGACTTTGCGGGGCGGCCTCCGTGTGCATAAAATAGGCCA
The DNA here is from genome assembly GCA_030449895.1 of Citrus mangshanensis. Lineage (NCBI taxonomy): Eukaryota > Viridiplantae > Streptophyta > Magnoliopsida > Sapindales > Rutaceae > Citrus > Citrus mangshanensis. The sequence continues at coordinate 217,835 of JASUUJ010000322.1, read as the reverse complement.
TTGGCACAGCCGCGCCCAAAATTAGCGCCGAAGGTCGGGGTGCCAAAACCCACCAGCGGAAAAATGGCCAGCAGGCGGGCTATAGCCTTCTTAGGGCGTGAGGCAAAGTTCGTCGCCCGGACTCGGAATGGCCGAGACTTTGTGGGTGGCCTCCGTGTGCCAAAAATAGGCCCAGGATAAGCCCAGCATAAAAATTAGCGCCGAAGGTCGGGATGCCAAAACCCCAAGCGGAAAAATGGCGAAAAAAGCGGGTGGGCTATAGCCTTGGTGGGGGGAGTGGGCGTAGTTCGTCCTCCGGACTCTGAATGGACTGAGACTTTGCGGGCGGCCTCCGTGTGCCAAAAATAGCCACAGGCATAGCAGCAAAAAGTGCGCCGAAGGTCGGGGTGCAAAACCCCAATGGAAAAATGGCCATCAAGTGGGCTATAGCCTTGAGTGGGCGTGGCGAAGTTCATCCGCGGGACTCGGAATGGTCCGAGACTTTGCGGGGGGCCTCCGTGTGCCAAAAATAGGCCACGCAGGCAAGCAGCGCACAAAAATTAGCACCCGAAGGTCGGTGCCAAAACCCACCAGCGGAAAAATGGCCAAAAGCAGGTGGGCTATAGCCTTTGTGGGGCGTGGGCGAGATTCGTCCGCGGACTCGGAATAGCCCGAGACTGCGGGGCGGCCTCCGTGTGCCATAAATAGGCCACAGACACAGCCGCGCCCAAAAAGTGCTTACGAAGGTCGGGGTGCCAAAACCCACCAGCGGAAAAATGGCCAAAAAGCGGGTGGGCTATAGCCTTGGTAGGGCGTAGGCGAGTTCGACCGCGGACTCGGAATAGCCTGAGACTTTTTGGGTGGCCTCCGTGTGCCAAAAATAGGCCCAGGCACAGCCGTGCCCAAAAATTAGCGCCGAAGGTCGGGGTGCCAAAACCCACCAGCGGAAAAATGGCCAAAAGCGGGTGGGCTATAGCCTTGGTGGGGGTGTAAGGCGAGAGTTCGTCCGCGGACTCGGAATGGCCGAGACTTTGTGGGTGGCCTCCGTGTGCAAAAATGAGGCCCCAGGCAAAGCCAGCATAAAAATTAGCGAAGGTGGGATGCCAAAACCCCAAGCGGAAAAATGGCGAAAAAAGCGGGTGGGCTATAGCCTTGGTGGGGCGTGGGCGAGTTCGTCCTCGGACTCAGAATGGCCGAGACATACCGGGCGGCCTCCGTGTGGCCAAAAATAGGCCAGGCATAGCAGCGTCAAAATTAGCGCCCGATGGTGGTGCCAAAACCCCCAGCGGAAAAATGGCCAAAAAACGTGTAGGCTATAGCCTTGAGTGGGGGTGTGGGCGAGTTCGTCCTCCGGACTCAAAGTGCCGAGACATACCGGGCCGGACCTCCGTGTGCCAAAAATAGGCCACGAGCACAGCGCGCAAAAATTAGCACCCGATGGTAAGTGCCAAAACCAACAGCGGAAAAATGGCCAAAAGCGGGTGGACTATAGCCTTGGTGGGGCGTGGCGAGTCGTCCTCCCGGACTCGGAATGGCAAACACTTTGTGAAGGCGGCCTCCGTGTGCCAAAAATAGGTACAGGCAAAGCCGCGCATAAAAATTAGCGCCCGAAGGTGGGGATGCCAAAACCCCAGTGGAAAAATGGTGAAAAAAGCAGGTGGGCTATAGCCTTGGTAGGGGCGTGGGCGAGAGTTCGTCTCCCGGACTCAGAATGGCCCGAGACTGCGGGCGGCCTCCGTGTGCAAAAAATGGCCACGGGCATAGCGCCAAAGTGGCGCCGAAGGTCGGGATGCAAAACCCCGCGGAAAAATGGCGAAAAAAGCGGGTGGGCTATAGCCTTGGTGGGGCGTGGGCGAAGTTCGTCCTCGGACTCAGATGGCCGAGACTTTGTCGGCGGCCTCCATGTGTAAAAATAGGCCCAGGCAAAGCCGCGCACTAAAATTAGCGCCCGAAGTCGGGATGCCAAAGCGCCCCAAGCGGAAAAATGGTGAAAAAAGCGGGTGGGCTATAGCCTTGGTGGGGGGTGTGGGCGATGTTCGTCCTCCGGACTCAGACTGGCCGAGACTTTACGGGCGACCTCCGTGTGCCAAAAATGGCCTGAGCATAGCAGCAAAAATAGCGCCGAAGGTCGGGATGCCAAAACCCCAGCGAGAAAAATGGCGAAAAAACAGGTGGGCTATAGCCTTGGTGGGGGCGTGGGCGCGTTCGTCCTCCCGGACTCATAATGGCCGAGACTGCAGGCGGCCTCCGTGTGCCAAAAATGGCCCGCAGGCATAAAGCCAAGTGGCGCCCGATGGTGGTGCCAGAACCCCAGCGGAAAAATGGCCAAAAGCGTGTAGTCCTATAGCCTTGTTGGGGGTGTGGGCGAAGTTCGTCCCCGGACTCGGAATAGCCCGAGACTTTGCAGGCGGCCTCCGTGTGCCAAAAATAGGCCACAGGCAAGCGCCAAAAATTAGCACCCGAAGGTCGGGGTGCAAAACCCTGTGGAAAAATGGCCAAAAGCGGGTGGGCTATAGCCTTGGTGGGCGTGGGCGAGATTCGTCCGCGGACTCGGAATGGCCCGAGACTGCGGGCAGCCTCCGTGTGCCAAAAATAGGCCACAGGCACAGCGCCCAAATTAGCCCCGAAGGTCGGGGTGCAAAACCCACCAGCGGAAAAATGGCCAAGCGGGTGGGCTATAGCCTTGGTGGGGCGTAGGCGAGATTCGACCGCGGACTCGGAATGGCCGAGACTTTTTGGGTGGCCTCCGTGTGCCAAAAATAGGCCCACAGGCACAGCCGTGCCAAAAATTAGCGCCAGGTCGGGGTGCCAAAACCCACCAGCGGAAAAATGGCCAAAAAGCGGGTGGGCTATAGCCTTGAGGTGGGGGGTGTGGCGAGTTCGTCCGCGGACTCGGAATGGCCGAGACTTTGTGGGTGGCCTCCGTGTGCCAAAAATAGGCCACGGGCACAGCCGTGCCAAAAATTAGCGCCCGAAGGTCAGGTGCCAAAACCCACCAGCGGAAAAATGGCCAAAAGCGGGTGGGCTATAGCCTTGGTGGGGGCGTAGGCGGATTCGACCGCGGACTCGGAATGGCCGAGACTTTTTGGGTGGCCTCCGTGTGCCAAAAATGGCCACAGGCATAGCAGCCTTAAAAATTAGCGCCCGAAGGTCAGGGTGCAAAACCCCAGCGGAAAAATGGCGAAAACACGGGTGGGCTATAGCCTTGGTGGGGGGCGTGGGCGAAGTTCGTCCTCCGGACTCCGAATGGCCCAAGACTTTGTCGGCGGCCTCCATGTGCCAAAAATAGGCCACGGGCAAAGCCGTGCACAAAAATTAGCGCCCGAAGGTCGGGATGCCAAACCCCCCAGCGGAACATGGGCGACAAAACGGGTGGGCTCTAGCCTTGGTGGGGTAAGTGTGGCGAAGATTCGTCCTCCCGGACTCAGAATGGCCGAGACTTCACGGGCGACCTCAAATGTGCCAAAAATGGCCACGAGCATAGCAGCCTTAAAAATTAGCGCCCGATGGTGGTGCAGAACCCCAGCTGAAAAATGGCCAAAAAACGTGTGGTCTATAGCCTTGTTGGGGTGTGGGGCGAGACCGTCCGCGGACTTGGAATAGCCGAGACTGCGGGGGCGGCCTCCGTGTGCCAAAAATAGGCCACAGGCAAAGCCGCGCAAAAAGTGCACCCGAAGGTCGGGTGCAAAACCCACCAGCGGAAAAATGGCCAAAAATGGGTGGGCTATAGCCTTGGTAGGGCGTGGCGAGAGTTCGATCCGCGGACTCGGGAATGGCCCGAGACTGCGGGCGGCCTCCGTGTGCCAAAAATAGGCCCACGGGCACAGCCGTGCCAAAATTAGCGCCGAAGGTCGGGGTGCCAAAACCCACCAGCGGAAAAATGGCCAAAAGCGGGTGGGCTATAGCCTTGGTGGGAGTGTAGGCGAGATTCGTCCGGACTCGGAATGGCCCGAGACTTTGTGGGTGGCCTCCGTGTGCAAAAATAGGCCCGCAGGCAAGCCGCGCAAAAATTAGCGCCCGAAGGTGGGATGCCAAAAACCCCAACGGAAAAATGGCGAAAAAAGCAGGTGGGCTATAGCCTTGAGTAGAGGCGTGGCGAGATTCGTCCTCCCGGACTCAGAATGGCGAGACATGCGGGGCGGCCTCCGTGTGCCAAAATAGGCCACAGGCATAGCCGCGTCAAAAGTGGCGCCCGATGGTCGGGGTGCCAAAACCCCAAGCGGAAAAATGGCCAAAACGTGTGAGGCTATAGCTGCTTGGTGGGGGTGTGGCGAGATTCGTCCTCCGGACTCAGAATGGCGAGACATGCAGGCGGCCTCCGTGTGCCAAAAATAGGCCACCCAGGCAAAACATAAAAATTAGCGCCGAAGGTGGGGATGCCAAAAAGCGGAAAAATGGTGAAAAAGCAGGTGGGCTATAGCCTTGGTAGGGCGTGGGTGAGAGTTCGTCCTCCGGACTCAGAATGGCCGAGACTGCGAGGCGGCCTCCGTGTGCCAAACAATGGCCACGGGCATGGCAGCGCCCAAAATTAGCGCCTGAAGGTCGGGATGCCAAAACCCCAGCGGAAAAATGGCAGCAGGTGGGCTATAGCCTTGGTGGGCGTGGGCGAGATTCGTCCTCGGACTCGGAATGGCCCGAGACTTTGTGGCGGCCTCCATGTGTAAAAAGGCCCAGGAAAAGCGCACAAAAATTGCGCCCGAAGGTCGGGATGCCAAACCCCAGCGGAAAAATGGCGAAAAAAGCAGGTGGGCTATATAGCCTTGAGTGGGGGTGTGGGCGAGATCGTCCTCCGGACTCAGAATGGCCCGAGACTGCGGGCTACCTCCGTGTGCCAAAAATGGCCACGAGCATGCCCTTAAAAATTAGCGCCGAGGTCGGGATGCCAAAACCCCAGCGAGAAAAATGGCGAAAAAAGCGGGTGAGGCTATAGCCTTGGTGGGGGCGTGGGCGGCGTTCGTCCTCCGGACTCCATGTGGCCCGAGACTTTGCGGGCGGCCTCCGTGTGCCAAAAATGGCCACTGGCATAGCCGCGCAAAAATTAGCGCCCGATGGTCGGGGTGCCAAAACCCCAAGCGGAAAAATGGCCAAGCGTGTGGTCTATAGCCTTGTTGGGGGTGTAGGCGAAGATTCGTCCGCGGACTCGGAATGGCCGAGACTTTGCGGGCGGCCTCCGTGTGCCAAAAATAGGCCAGGCACAGCCACCTTAAAAATTTGCGACCGGGTGGTGCCAAAACCCCGAGGCGGAAAAATGGCCAAAAAAGGTGGGCTATAGCCTTGGTAGGGGCGTAGGCGAGATTCGTCCAGCGGGACTCGGAATGGTGCGCGACTTTACGGGTGGACTCCGTTTGCCAAAAATAGGCCCGCAGGCAGAGCAGCGCCCAAAAATTAGCGCCCGAAGGACGTGATGTCAAAACCCCCCAGCGGAAAACTGGCCAAAAAACAGATGGGCTATAGACTTGGTGGGGGGCGTGGGCGAAGAACGTCCTCCGGACTCAGAATGGCCCGAGACTTTCCGTGAGGCCTCCGTGTGCCAAAAAATGTCCACGGGCATAACCCCGCAAAAAAATTAGCGCCCGAAGTCGGGATGCAAAACCCCAGCGGAAAAATGGCGAAAAAGCGGGTGGGCTATAGCCTTGGTGGGGCGTGGGGCGAGATTCGTCCTCCGGACTCGAATGGCCGAGACTTTGTCGGCGGCCTCCATGTGCCAAAAATAGGCCCACAGGCAAAGCCGCGCACAAAAATTAAGCGCCCGAAGTCGGGATGCCAAACCCCAGCGGAAAAATGGCGAAAAAAGCGGGTGGGCTATAGCCTTGGTGGGGGTGTGGCGAGAGTCCTCCCGGACTCAGAATGGCCGAGACTTTGCAGGCGACCTCGTGTGTAAAAAATGGCCACGAGCATAGCAACGTAAAAATTAGCGCCGAAAGGTCGGGATGCCAAAACCCCAGCGAGAAAAATGGCGAAAAACAGGTGGGCTATAGCTTGGTGGGGGAGTGGGCGGCGTTCGTCCTCGGACTCATAATGGCCCGAGACTTTGCAGGCGGCCTCCGTGTGCCAAAAATGGCCACGGGCATACGCCTTAAAAGTGCGCCCGATGGTGGTGCAGAACCCCAGCGGAAAAATGGCCAGCGTGTAGTCTATAGCCTTGTTGGGGGTGTGGGCGAGTTCGTCCGCGGACTGGAATAGCCGAGACTGCGGGCGGCCTCCGTGTGCCAAAAATAGGCCACGAGCAAAACCGTGCACAAAAATTAGCGCCTGAGGGTCAGGATGCCAAACCCCAGCGGAAAAATGGCGAAGCAGTGCGCTATAGCCTTGGTGGGGCGTGGGCGAGATTCGTCCTCCCGGACTCAGAATGGCCCGAGACTTGCAGGCGGCCTCCGTGTGCCAATAAAGGCCACAGGCATAGCAGCCAAAATTAGCGCCCGATGGTGGTGCCAAAACCCCCTGCGGAAAAATGGCCAAAAACCGTGTAGGCTATAGCCTTGGTAGGGCATAGGCGAGATTCGATCCAGCGGGACTCGGAATGTGCAATTTGGGTGGACTCCGTTTGCCAAAAAAATGGCCCGCAGGCACAGCCGTGCCCAAAAAAAGCGCCGAAGGGCAGGATACAAAACCCCAGCGGAAAAATGGCCAAAAGCGAGTGGGCTATAGCCTTGGTGGGGCGTAGGCGAGTTCGTCCGCTGGACTCGGAATGGCCGAGACTTTGCGGGCGGCCTCCGTGTGCCAAAAATAGGCCCCAGGCAAAGCCGTGCACAAAAATTAGCGCCTGAGGTCGGGATGCCAAAACCCCAGCGGAAAAATGGCGAAAAAAGCAGGTTATAGCCTTGGTGGGGCGTGGCGAGTTCGTCCTCCGGACTCAGAATGGCCCGAGACTTAGGCGACCTCCGTGTACCAAAAATAGGCCACGGGAACAGCATAAAAATTAGCACCCGAAGGTGGGTGCCAAAACCCTGTGGAAAAATGGCCAAAAGCGGGTGGGCTATAGCCTTGAGTGGGGAGTGTAGGCGAGTTAAATCCGCGGACTCGGAATGGCCGAGACTGTGGGTGGCCTCCGTGTGCCAAAAGGCCAAGCAAAGCCGCGTAAAAGTGCGCAGAAGGTCGGGATGCCAAAACCCCCAACGGAAAAATGGCGAAAAAAGCGGGTGGGCTATAGCCTTGGTGGGGCGTGGCGGGTTCGTCCTCCGGACTCAGAAATGGCCCCGAGACTTACAGGCGGCCTCCGTGTTCCAAAAATTGGCCCAGGCATAGCCGCGCCCAAAAATTAGCACCCGATGGTCGGTGCCAAAACCCCAGCGGAAAAATGGCCGCGTGTGGGCTATAGCCTTGTTGGGGAGTGTGGGGCGAGATTCGTCCGCGGACTCGGAATAGCCGAGACTTTGTGGGTGGCCTCCGTGTGCCAAAAGGCCAAGCAGCAAAGCAGCGTAATTAGCGCCAGAAGGTCGGGATGCCAAAACCCCAACGGAAAAATGGCGAAAAAAGCGGGTGGGCTATAGCCTTGGTGGGCGTGGCGAGATTCGTCCTCCCGGACTGAATGGCCCGAGACTTACCGGGGCGGCCTCCGTGTGTAAAAAATGGCCACGGGCATAGCGCCAAAAATTAGCGCCGATGGTGGTGCCAAAACCCCAGCGGAAAAATGGCCAGCGTGTGGGCTATAGCCTTGGTGGGAGTGTGGCGAGATTCGTCCTCCGGACTCAAACGGCCCGAGACTTTCAGGCGGCCTCCGTGTGCCAAAAATAGGCCATGAGCACAGCGCCTTAAAAATTAGCGCCCGATGGTAAAGTGCCAAAACCCACCCGGAAAAATGGCCAAAAAGCGGGTGGGCTATAGCCTTGTTGAAGTGTCGGCAAAGTTCGTCCGGACTCGGAATGGCCGAGACTGCGGGTGGCCTCAAGTGTGTCAAAAATAGGCCACGGGCAGCCACGCCCAAAAATTAGCGCCGAAGGTCGGGGTACCAAAACCCCAGCGGAAAAATGGCCAAAAGCGTGTGGGCTATAGCCTTGGTGGGGGTGTGGCGGTTCATCCGCCGGACTCGGAATGGCCCGAGACTTTCTGGGCGGCCTCCGTGTGCCAAAAATAGGCCACTGGGACAGGCACACCCAAAAATTAGCGCCCGAAGGCTGGGTTGCCAAAATCCCCCAGCGAAAAAATGGCCAAAAAACGAGTGGGCTATAGCCTTGGTGGGGGGCGTGGCGAGAGTTCGTGCCGGACTCGGAATGGCCCGAGACTGCGGGCGGCCTCCGTGTGCCAATAATGGCACAGCGCCCAAAAATTAGCGCCCGAAGGTCGTGATGCCAAAACCCCAGCGGAAAAATGGCCAAAAACAGATGGGCTATAGCCTTGAGTGGGGCGTGGGTGAGATTCGTCCTCCGGACTCAGTATGGCCCGAGACTCTGCGGGCGGCCTTCGTGTGCCAAAAAGTGGCCACGGGCATAGCCGCGCACAAAAATTAGCACACGATGGTCGGGGTGCCAAAACCCCCCAGCGGAAAAATGGCCAAAAAACGTGTGGGCTGTAGCCGTGGTGGGGGGTGTGGGCGAAGTTCGTCAGACGGACACAGAATGGCCCGAGACTTTGCTGCCGGCCTCCGTGTGTGCCAAAAAATAGGCCACGCAGGCACAGCCAAAAATTTGCGACCGCAGGTCGGGGTGCCAAAAACCCCCGAGCGGAAAAATGGCCAAAAAAAAGGTGGGCTATAGCCTTGGTGGGGGGCGTGGGCGAAGTTCGTCCATGGACTCGGAATGGTACAGCGACTTCTGGTGGACTCCGTTTGCCAAAAATAGGACAGGCACGCCCAAAATTAGCGCCCGAAGGTCGTGATGCCAAAACCCCCCAGCGGAAAAATGGCCAAAAAACAGATGGGCTATAGCCTTGGTGGGGGGCGTGGGCGAAGTTCGTCCTCCGGACTCGGAATGGCCCGAGAGTTTCTGGGCGGCCTCCGTGTGCCGAAAATAGGCCACGGGGACAGGCGCGCCCAAAAATTAGCGCCCGAGGGCTGGGTTGCAAAACTCCCCAGCGAAAAATGGCCAAAAGCGAGTGGGCTATAGCCTTGGTGGGGCGTGGCGAGTTCGTCTGCCGGACTCGGAATGGCCCGAGAATTTTGCGGGCGGCCTCCGTGTGCCAATAATGGGCCACTGCACAGCGCCCAAAAATTAGCGCCGAAGGTCGTGATGCCAAAACCCCAAGCGGAAAAATGGCCAAAAACAGATGGGCTATAGCCTTGGTAGGGCGTGGCGAGTTCGTCCTCCGGACTCGGGAATGGCCCGAGACTTTGCGGCGGCCTCCGTGTGCCAAAAATGGCCACAGGCATGCTAAAAATTAGCGCCCGATGGTGGTGCCAAAACCCCCAGCGGAAAAATGGCCAAAAACAGATGGGCTATAGCCTTGGTGGGGGCGTGGCGAGTTCGTCCTCGGACTCGAATAGCCCGAGACTTTGAAGGCGGCCTCCGTGTGCCAAAAATGGCTACAGGCATAACGCTTAAAATTAGAGCCCGATGGTCGGGGTGCCAAAACCCCCCAGCGGAAAAATGGCCAAAAAACGTGTGGGCTATAGCCTTGTTGGGGGGTGTCGGCAAAGTTCGTCCGCCGGACTCGGAATGGCCCGAGACTTTGCGGGTGGCCTCCGTGTGTCAAAAATAGGCAACGGGCACAGCCACGCCCAAAAATTAGCGCCCGAAGGTCGGGGTACCAAAACCCCCCAGCGGAAAAATGGCCAAAAAACGTGTGGGCTATAGTTTTGGTGGGGGGTGTGGGCGAAGTTCGTCCTCCGGACTCAGAATGGCCCGAGACTATGCGGGCGGCCTCCGTGTGCCAAAAAGTGGCCACGGGCATAGCCGCGCTCAAAAATTAGCACCCGATGGTCGGAGTGCCAAAACCCCCCAGCGGAAAAATGGCCAAAAAACGTGTGGGCTATAGCCCTGGTGGGGGGTGTGGGCGAAGTTCGTCCGCCGGACTCGGAATGGCCCGAGACTTTGCTGGCGGCCTCCGTGTGCCAAAATTTCGCCACGGGCACAGCCAAAAATTAGCGCGGAAGTCGGGTGCCAAAACCCCCCAGCGGAAAAATGGCCAAAAAACGGGTGGGCTATAGCCCTGGTGGGGGGCGTGGCCGAAGGTCGTCCGCCGGACTAAGAATGGGCCGAGACTTTCAGGGCGGCCTCCGTGTGCCAAAAAAAGGCCAAGGGCAAACCCGAGCCCAAAAATTAGCGACCGAAGGCCGGGTGCCAAACCCCAAAAGCGGAAAAATGGCAAGCGTGTGGGCTATAGCCTTGTTAGGGGTGTGTATGGCGAGTCGTCCGCCGGACTCGGAATGGCCCGAGACTTTGCGGGCGGCCTCCGTGTGCCAAAAAAAGGACACGGGAACAGCCATGCCCAAAAATTAGCGTCCGAAGGTCGGGGTGCCAAAACCCCCCGAGCGGAAAAATGGCCAAAAATCAGGTGGGCTATAGCCTTGGTGGGGGGCGTGGGCGAAGTTCGTCCTCCGGAATCAGAATGGCCCGAGACTTTGCGGGCGGCCTCCGTGTGCCAAAAAATGTCCACGGGCATAACCGCCCCAAAAAATTCGCGCCCGATGGTCGGGGTGCAAAACCCCCCCAGCGGAAAAATGGCCAAAAAACGTGTGGGCTATAGCCTTGGTAGGGGCGTAGGTGAGTTCGTCCCTCCATGGGACAAATGTAAAAGTAGCCACGGGCATAAGCACCTCCCAAAAATTAGCGCCCGGAGTCGGGCGGCCGTGGCAGTAGCGCAGGTCGGGATGCCAAAACCCACCAAAAATACAAAAACGGCTATAGCAAAATTGGAACGAAAAATGGCATCGGAAGGCAGCCACGGCCTTTACCAAAAATTAGCGCCCGAGGTGGTCAGGGTGCCAAAACCCCAAGCGGAAAAATGGCCAAAAACGTGTGGGCTATAGCCTTGTGGGGGGCGTGGCGAGATTCGTCCGCCGGACTCAGAATGGCCCGAGACTTTGCGGGGCAGCCTCCCGTGTGCCAAAAAAATAGGCCACTGGGGCTTGGCAGCCGCGCTTAAAAATTAGCGCCCGAAGGTCGGGTGCCAAAACCCACCAGCGGAAAAATGGCCAAAAACGGGTGGGCTATAGCCTTGGTGGCGGAGCGGTGGGCGTCCGCCGGACTCGGAATAGCCGAGACTTTGTGGCGGCCTCCGTGTGGTGCCAAAAATGGCCACCACAGGCATGGCCAGCGCCAAAAATTGGCGCCGAAGGTCGGGGTGCCAAAACCCACCAGCGGAAAAATGGCAGAAAAGGGTGGGCTATAGCCTTGGGCGTAGCGTTAAATCCGTTCGGACTGGAATAGCCGAGACTTTGTTGGTGGCCACCGTGTGCCAAAAATAGGACCGGGCAAAGCCGCGCTACAAAAATTAGGGCGCCAAAGTCGGGATACCAAAACCCCAACGGAAAAATGGCGAAAAAGCGGGTGGGCTATAGCCTTGGTGGGCGTGGCGAGTTCGTCCGGACTCAGAATGGCCGAGACTTACCGGGCGGCCTCCGTGTGCCAAAATAGGCCACGGGCACAGCCGCGCCAAAATTAGCGCCCGAAGGTCGGGTTGCCAAAACCCACCAGCGGAAAAATGGCCAAAAGCGGGTGGGCTATAGCCTTGGTGGGTGCGTGGCGAGTCGTCAGACTCGGAATAGCCCGAGACTGCGGGGCGGCCTCCGTGTGCCAAAAAGACCACAGGCATAACCGCGCCCACAAAGTGGCGCCCGATGGTCAGGGGTGCCAAAACCCCAAGCGGAAAATGGCCAAAAAACGGGTGGGCTATAGCCTTGGTGGGGCGTGGGTGGAGTTGCGTCCGGCCATGGACTCAGAATGGCCCGAGACTGCGGGCGGCCTCCGTGTGCCAAAAATAGGCCCGGGCACAGCCTTGCGCCTTAAAAATTAGCGCCCTTGTGAAGGTCGGGTGCAAAACCCACCAGCGGAAAAATGGCCAAGCAGATGGTGGGCTATAGCCTTTGTGGGGAGCGTTAGCGAGTTTCGTCCGCGGACTCGGAATAGCCGGGAACTGCGGGCAGCCTCCGTGTGCCAAAAAATGGTCACGGGCATAGCAGCCAAAAATTAGCGCCCGAAGGTCGGGGTGCAAAACCCACCAGCGGAAAAATGGCCAAAAACGGGTGGGCTATAGCCTTGGGGGCGTAGGCGGATTCGTCCGCGGACTGGAATGGCCGAGACTTTGTGGGTGGCCACCGTGTGCCAAAAATAGGCCCGGGCAAAAGCCGCGCACAAAAATTAGCGCCGAAGGTCGGGATGCCAAAACCCCCAACGGAAAAATGGCGAAAAAGCGGTGGGCTATAGCCTTGGTGGGGCGTGGCGAGATCGTCCTCGGACTCAGAATAGCCCCGAGACTTACCGGGCGGCCTCCGTGTGCCTAAATAGGCCACAGGCACAGCCACGCCAAAATTAGCGCCGAAGGTCGGGTTGCCAAAACCCACAACCTAAAAATGGCCAAAAAGCGGGTGGGCTATAGCCTTGGTAGGGCGTGGGCGAGTTCGTCCCAGACTGGAATGGACCGAGACTTTGCGGGCGGCCTCCGTGTCCAAAAAATAGGCCACGGGCACAGCCACACCCAAAAATTAGCGACCGAAGGTCGGGGTGCATAAACCCCCCGAGCGGAAAAATGGCCAAAAAACAGGTGGGCTATTGCCTTGGCGGGCGTGGCGAAGTTCGTCATGGACTGAATGGGGCGAGACTTTGCGGGTGGCCTCCGTTTGCCAAAAATAGCCTGACAGGCTGCACAGCCGCGCCCAAAAATTAGCACCCCGAGTTCGTGCCAAACCCACCAGCGGAAAAATGGCCAAAAACGGTTTACTGCTTGGTAAGATTCGTCCGCGGACTCAAAGGCCCGAGACTTTGCGGGCGGCCTCCGTGTGCCAAAAATAGGCCACGGGGACAACGCGCCCAAAAATTAGCGCCCGAAGGTCGGGGTGCCAAAACCCACCAGTGGAAAAATGGCCAAAAAACGGGTGGGCTATAGCCTTGGTGGGGGGCGTGGGTGCAGTTCGTCCGCCGGACTCGGAATGGCCCGAGACTTTGCGGGCGGCCTCCGTGTGCCAAAAATAGGCCACGGGCACAGCCGTGCCCAAAAATTAGCGCCCGAAGGTCGAGTTGCAAAAACCCACCAGCGGAAAAATGGGCAAAAAACGGGTGGGCTATAGCCTTGGTTGGAGCGAGGGCATGAGTTCGTCCCGGACTCGGAATGGCCCGAGACTTTGCAGGCGGCCTCCGTGTGCAAAAATACGGGACAACGCCCAAAATTAGCACCAAGGCCGGGTGCCAAAACACCAGCGGAAAAATGGCCAAAAGCAGGTGGGCTATAGCTTGGTGGGGCGTGGCGAGTTCGTCCGTTAGACTCGGAATGGCCGAGACTTTGCGGGCGGCCTCCGTGTGACAAAATTAGGCCACGGGCCAAACCTCCCCCCAAAATTAGCGACCGAAGGTCGGGGTGCAAAAACCCCCCGAGCGGAAAAATGGCTAAAATACTGGTGGGCTATAGCCTTGGCGGGGCGTGGCGGTTCGTCCGCGGGACTCGGAATGGTACGAGACTGCGGGTGGCCTCCGTTTGCCAAAAATAGCCCACCGGGCACAGCCCGCGCCGCCTTAAAAATTAGCACCCGAAGGTCGGGGAGCCAAAACCCACCAGCGGAAAAATGGCCAAAAAACGGGTGGGCTATAGCCTTGGTGGGGGGCGTGGGCGAAGTTCGTCCGCCGGACTCGGAAAGGCCCGAGACTTTGCGGGCGGCCTCCGTGTGCCAAAAATAGGCCACAGGGACAACGAGCCCAAAAATTAGCGCCCGAAGGCCGGGGTACCAAAACCCCCCAGCGGAAAAATGGCCAAAAAACGGGTGGGCTATAGCCTTGGTGGGGGGCGTGGGCGAAGTTCGTCCGTCAGACTCGGAATGGCCCGAGACTTTGCGGGCGGCCTCCGTGTGCCAAAAATAGGCCACGGGCACAGCCGCGCCCAAAAATTAGCGACCGAAGGTCGGGGTGCAAAAACCCCCCGAGCGGAAAAATGGGCAAAAAACAGGTGGGCTAGAGCCTTGGCGGGGGGCTTGGGCGAAGTTCGTCCGCGGGACTCGGAATGGTACGAGACTATGCGGGTGGCCTCCGTTTGCCAAAAATAGCCCCCAGGCACAGCTGCTACTTAAAAATTAGCACCAGTTAGCGGCTGAAAAATGGCCAAGCGGGTGGGCTATAGCCTTGTGGGGCGGCGAAGTTCTCCGCCGGACTCGGAAAAGCCGAGACTTTGCGGGGCGGCCTCCGTGTGCCAAAATAGGCCACGGGGACAACGCGCCCAAAATTAGCGCCCAAGGTCGGGTGCCAAAACCCACCAGCGGAAAAATGGGCAAAAATGGATGGGCTATAGCCTTGGTGGGGCGTGGCGGGTAGTCCGCGGACTCGGAATGATCCGAGACTTTGCGGGCGGCCTCCGTGTGCCAAAAATGAGGCCACGGGCACAGCGTGTCTTAAAAATTAGCGCCCAGGTCGAGTTGCAAAAACCCACCAGCGGAAAAATGGGCAAAAAGCGGGTGGGCTATAGCCTTGGTTGGAGGCGTGGCGGATTCGTCCGGACTCGGAATAGCCCGAGACTTTGCGGGCGGCCTCCGTGTGCCAAAAATAGCCACGGGACAACGCGCCCAAAAATTAGCACCCGAAGGCCGGGGTGCCAAAACACCCCAGCGGACAAATGGCCAAAAAACGGGTGGGCTATAGCCTTGGGGGGGGGCGTGGGCGAAGTTCGTCCGTGAGACTCGGAATGGCCCGAGACTGCATGGGCGGCCTCCGTGTGCCAAAAATAGGCCACGGCACAGCGCCCTAAAATTAGCGACCGAAGGTCGGGAGTGCAAAACCCCAGCGGAAAAATGGCCAAAAACAGGTGGGCTATAGCCTTGGCGGGGCGTGGCGAGTTCGTCCAGCGGGACTCGGAATGGTACGAGACTTCTGCGGGTGGCCTCCGTTTGCAAAAATAGCCCCAGGCACAGCCGCGCCAAAATTAGCACCAAGGTCGGGGTGCCAAAACCCACCAGCGGAAAAATGGCCAAAAACGGGTGGGCTATAGCCTTGGTGGGCGTGGCGAGTTCGTCCGGACTCGGAAAGGCCCGAGACTTTGCGGGCGGCCTCCGTGTGCCAAAAATAGGCCACGGGGACAACGAGCCCAAAAATTAGCGCCCGAAGGCCGGGGTGCCAAAACCCCCCAGCGGAAAAATGGCCAAAAAAAGGGTGGGCTATAGCCTTGGTGGGGCGTGGCGAGTTCGTCCATCAGACTCGGAATGGCCCGAGACTTTGCGGGTGGCCTCCGTGTGCCAAAAATTTGCCACGGGGACAGACGCGCCAAAAAATTAGCGCCCGAAGGCCGGGGTGCCAAAACCCCCCAGCGGAAAAATTTCCAAAAAAAGGGTGGGCTATAGCCTTGGTGGGGGGCGTGGCGGGTTCGTCCCGGACTCGGAATGGCCCGAGACTTTACAGGCGGCCTCCGTGTGCAAAAAGACCACGGTCATAACCAACGCCCACAAATTAGCGCCCGATGGTCAGGTGCCAAAACCCCCCAGCGGAAAAATGGCCAAAAAACGGGTGGGCTATAGACTTGGTGGGGGGCGTGGGTGGAGTTCGTCCGCCGGACTCGGAATGGCCCGAGGGCGCCTCCGTGTGCCAGAAATAGGCCACGGGCACAGCCGCGCCCAAAAATTAGCGCCCGAAGGTCGGGTTGCCAAAACCCACAAGCGGAAAAATGGCCAAAAAACGGGTGGGCTATAGCCTTGGTGGGGGCGTGGGGCGAGATTCGTCCGTCAGACTCGGAATAGCCCGAGACTTTGCGGGCGGCCTCCGTGTCAAAAATAGGCCACGGCACAGCCGCGCTAAAATTAGCGACCGAAGGTCGGTGCAAAACTTGAGCGGAAAAATGGCCAAAAACAGGTGGGCTATTGCCTTGGCGGGGGTGTGGGCGAAGTTCGTCCGGGACTCGGAATGGGGACGAGACTGCAGGTGGCCTCCGTTTGCAAAATAGCCCAGGCACAGCCGCGCCAAATTAGCTCCGAAGGTCGGGTGCCAAAACCCACCAGCGGAAAAATGGCCAAAAAACGGGTGGGCTATAGCCTTGGTGGGGGGCGTGGGCGAAGTTCGTCCGCCGGACTCGGAAAAGCCCGAGACTTTGCGGGCGGCCTCCGTGTGCCAAAAATAGGCCACGGGGACAACGCGCCCAAAAATTAGTGCCCGAAGGCCGGGGTGCCAAAACCCCCCAGTGGAAAAATTGCCAAAAAACGGGTGGGCTATAGCCTTGGTGGGGGGCGTGGGCGAAGTTCGTCCGTCAGGCTCGGAATGGCCCGAGACTTTGCGGGTGGCCTCCGTCTGCCAAAAATTGGCCACGGGGACAGACGCGCCCAAAAATTAGCGCCCAAAGGCCGGGGTGCCAAAACCCCCCAGCGGAAAAATTTCCAAAAAAAGGGTGGTCTATAGCCTTGGTGGGGGGCGTGGGCGAGGTTCGTCCGCCGGACTCGGAATGGCCCGAGACTTTACGGGCGGCCTCCGTGTGCCAAAAAAGACCACGGGCATAACCGCGCCCACAAATTAGCGCCCGATGGTCGGGGTGCCAAAACCCCCCAGCGGAAAAATGGCCAAAAAACGGGTGGGCTATAGATTGGTGGGGGGCGTGGGTGGAGTTCGTCCGCCGGACTCGGAATGGCCCGAGACTTTGCGGGCGGCCTCCGTGTGCCAAAAATAGGCCACGGGCACGCCTAAAATTAGCGCCAGTCGGGTTGCCAAAACCCACCAGCGGAAAAAGGGCCAAAAAACGGGTGGGCTATAGCCTTGGTGGGGCGTGGGCGAAGTTCGCGGACTCGGAATGGCCGAGACTTTGCGGTCGGCCTCCGTGTGCCAAAAATAGGCCACGGGACAACGCCCAAAAATTAGCGCCGAAGGCCGGGGTGCCAAACCTCCCAGCGGAAAAATGGCCAAAAACGGGTGGGCTATAGCCTTGGTGGGGCGTGGGCGAGATTCGTCCGTCAGACTCGGAATGGCCCGAGACTTTGCGGGCGGCCTCCGTGTGCCCAAAATAGGCCACAGGCAGCGCAAAAATTAGCGACAGAAGGTCAGTGCAAAAACCCCGAGCGGAAAAATGGCCAAAAAACTGGTGGGCTATAGCCTTGGGGGGGGCCGTGGGCGAAGTTCGTCCGCGGGACTCGGAATGGCACGAGACTTTGCGGGTGGCCTACTTCTGACAAGAATAGCCCACGGGCACAGCCGCGCCCAAAAATTAGGACGCGAAGGTCGGGGTGCCAAAACCCACCAGCGGTAAAATGGCGGAAAAGCGGGTGGGCGATAGCCGGGGTGGGGCGTGGCGAGGTTCGTCCAGCGGACTCGGAATAGCCCGAGACTGCGGGCAGCCTCCATGTGCCAAAAATAGGCCCACAGGCACAGCCGCGACCAAAAATTAGCCCTCGAATGTCGGGGTCCCAAAACCCCCCAGCGGAAAAATGGCCAAAAAACGGGTGGGCTATAGCCTTGGTGGGGGGCGTGAGCGAAGTTCGTCCGCCAGACTCGGAATGGCCCAAGACTTTGCGGCCTCCGTGCCAAAAATAGGCCACGGGCACAGCCTTAAAAATTAGCGACCCAAGGTCGGGTGCAAAACAGCGGAAAAATGGCCAAAAACAGGTGGGCTATAGCCTTGGTAGGGCGTGGCGAGATTCGTCCGTGGGACTCGGAATGGTACGAGACTTTGCGGGTGGCCTCCATTTGCCAAAAATAGCCCACAGGCACAGCCAGCGCCAATTAGTGGTGCCGAAGGTCGGTGTGCCAAAACCCACCAGCGGAAAAATGGCCAAATAATGGGTGGGCTATAGCCTTGGTGGGGGCGTGGCGAGTTCGTCCGCCGGACTCGGAATGGCCCGAGACTTGGCAGGCGGCCTCCGTGTGCCAAAAAAATGCCACGGGCACAGCCGCGCCCAAAAATTAGCCCCCGAAGGTCGGTGTATCAAAACCTCCCAGCGGAAAAATTGCCAAAAAACGAGTGGGCTATAGCCTTGGTGGGGGGCGTGGGCGAAGTTCGTCCGCCAGACTCGGAACGGCCCAAGACTTTGCGGGCGGCCTCCGTGTGCCAAAAATAGGCCACGGCCATAGCCACCTTAAAATTAGCGCCCGAAGGTCGGGTGCAAAACCCCATCGGAAAAATGGCCAAAACGAGTGGGCTATAGCCTTGGTAGGCGTGGGCGAGTCCGCCGGACTCGGAATAGCCCGAGACTTTGCGGGGCGGCCTCCGTGTGCCAAAAATAGGCCACGCAGGCACAGCGCCTAAAATTAGCGCCCGAAGGTCGGGGTGCCAAAACCCACCAGTGGAAAAATGGCCAAAAAACGGGTGGGCTATAGCCTTGGTGGGGGGCGTGGGCGAAGTTCGCCCGCCGGACTAGGAATGGCCCGAAACTTTGTGGGTGGCCTCCGTGTGCCAAAAATATCCACGGGCAAAGACGCGCTCAAAAATTAGCGGCCGAAGGTCGGGATGCCAAAACCCCCCAGCGGAAAAATGGCGAAAAAAAGGGTGGGCTATAGCCTTGGTGGGGGGCGTGGGCGAAGTTCGTCCTCCGGACTCAGAATGGCCCGAGACTTTGTGGGCGGCCTCCGTGTGCCAAAAAATGGTCACGGGCATAGCCGCGCCCGATGGTCGGGGTGCCAAAACCCCCCAGCGGAAAAATGGCCAAAAAACGTGTGGGCTATAGCCTTGGTGGGGGGTGTGGGCAAAGTTCGTCCGCCGGACTCGGAATGGCCCGAGACTTTGCGGGCAGCCTCCGTGTGCCAAAAATAGGCCACGGCCACAGGCGCGTCCAAAAATTAGCACCCGAAGGTCGGGGTGCCAACACCCACCAGTGGAAAAATGGCCAAAAAACGGGTGGGCTATAGCCTTGGTAGGGGGCGTGGGCGAAGTTCGTCCGCCGGACTCGGAATGGCCCGAGACTTTGTGGGTGGCCTCCGTGTGCCAAACATATGCCACGGCCAAAGCCGCACACAAAAATTAGCGCCCGAAGGTCGGATGCCAAAACCCCCCAGCGGAAAAATGGCGAAAAAACGGGTGGGCTATAGCCTTGGTGGGGGGCGTGGGCGAAGTTCGTCCTCCGGACTCAGAATGGCCCGAGACTTACCGGGCGGCCTCAAGTGTGCCAAAAATAGGCCACTGGCACAGCACCCAAAAATTAGCGCCGAAGGTCGGGTGCCAAACCCACCAGCTGGAAAAATGGCGAAAAAAGCGGGTGGGCTATAGCCTTGGTGGGGCGTGGGCGGTTCGTCCTCCGGACTCAGAATGGCCGAGACTGCAGGCGGCCTCCGTGTGCCAAATGGCCACGGGCATAGCAGCTCAAAAATTGGCGCCCGATGGTCGGGGTGCCAAAACCCCACAGCGGAAAAATGGCCAAAAACGTGTAGGCTATAGCCTTGGTGGGGGTGTGGGGCGTCCGCGGACTCGGAATGGCCGAGACTTTGCTGGCAGCCTCCGTGTGCCAAAAATAGGCCACGGGCACAGCCGCACCCAAAATTAGCGCACGGATGTGGGTGCCAAAACCCCAGCGGAAAAATGGCCAAAAGCGGGTGGGCTATAGCCTTGGTAGGGCGTGGGCGAAGTTCTTCCGCCCGGACTCAAGAATGGCCCGAGAATTTGAGGGTGGCCTCCGTGTGCCAAACATATGCCACGGCCAAAGCCGCACACAAAAATTAGCGCCCGAAGGTCGGGATGCCAAAACCCCCCATCGGAAAAATTGCGAAAAATCGGGTGGGATATAGCCTTGGTGGGGGGCGTGGGCGAAGTTCGTCCTCCGGACTCAGAATGGCCCGAGACTTTGCGGGCAGCCTCCGTGTGCCAAAAAATGGCCACGGGCATAGCCGCGCCCAAAAATTAGCGCCCGATGGTCGGGGTGCCAAAACCCCCCAGCGGAAAAATGGCCAAAAAACGTGTGGGCTATAGCCTTGGTGGGGGGTGTGGGCGAAGTTCGTCCGCCGGACTCGGAATGGCCCGAGACTTTGCTGGCAGCCGCCGTGTGCCAAAAATAGGCCACGGGCACAGCCGCGCCCAAAAATTAGCGCACGGATGTCGGGGTGCCAAAACCCCCCAGTGGAAAAATGGCCAAAAAACGGGTGGGCTATAGCCTTGGTGCTGGGCGTAGGCGAAGTTCGTCCGCCCGACTCGGAATGGCCCGAGACTTTGAGGGTGGCCTCCGTGTGCCAAACATATGCCACGGCCAAAGCCGCACACAAAAATTAGCGCCCGAAGGTCGGGATGCCAAAACCCCCCATCGGAAAAATTGTGAAAAATCGGGTGGGATATAGCCTTGGTGGGGGGCGTGGGCGAGGTTCGTCCGCGGACTCGAATGGCCCGAGACTGCGGGGCGGCCTCCGTGTGCCAAAAAGACCACAGGCATAACCGCGCCCACAAATTAGCGCCCGATGGTCGGGTGCCAAAACCCCAGCGGAAAAATGGCCAAAAACGGGTGGGCTATAGCCTTGGTGGGGCGTGGGTGGAGTTCAAATCGCGGATTCGGAATAGCCCGAGAGTTTGCGGGGCGGCCTCCGTGTGCAAAAATAGGCCACAGGCGCCTTAAAAGTGGCGCCGAAGGTCGGGGTGCCAAAACCCCCCTGCGGAAAAATGGCCAAAAAACGAGTGGGCTATAGCCTTGGTGGGGGGCGTGGGCTAAGTTCGTCCGCCGGACTCAGAATGGCCCGAGACTTTGTGGGCGGCCTACGTGAGCCAAAAACAGGCCACGGGGACAACGCTCCCAAAAATTAGCGCCCGAAGGCCGGGGTGCCAAAACCCCCCAGCGGAAAAATGGCCAAAAAACGGGTGGGCTATAGCCTTGGTGGGGGGCGTGGGCGAAGTTCGTCCGTCAGACTCGGAATGGCCCGAGACTTTACGGACCGGCCTCCGTGTGCAAAAATAGCCCACAGGCACAGCGCGCCTAAAAATTAGCGAAGGCGGGGTGCAAAACCAGCGGAAAAATGGCCAAAAAACAGGTGGGCTATAGCCTTGGCGGGGGGCGTGGGTGAAGTTCGTCCGCGGGACTCGGAATGGGGCAGACTGCGGGTGGTATCCGTTTGCCAAAAATAGCCCACAGGCACTGCGCGCCTTAAAAATTAGCACCCGAAAGTCGGGGTGCGAAAACCCACCAGCGGAAAAATGGCCAAAAACGGGTGGGCTATAGCCTTGGTGGGGCGTGGGCGGTTCGTCCCGGACTCGGAAAGGCCCGAGACTTTGGGGCGGCCTCCGTGTACCAAAAATAGGCCCATGGGACAACGCCCAAAAATTAGCGCCCGAAGGTCGGGGTGCCAAAACCCACCAGCGGAAAAAAGGCCAAAAAATGGGTGGACTATAGCCTTGGTGGGGGGCGTGGGCGAAGTTCGTCCGCCGGACTCGGAATGGCCCGAGACTTTGCGGGCGGCCTCCGTGTGCCAAAAATAGGCCAGGTCACAGCCGCACCCAAAAATTAGCGCCCGAAGGTTGGGGTGCGAAAACCCACCAGTGGAAAAATGGCCAAAAAACGGGTGGGCTATAGCCTTGGTGGGGGGCGTGGGCGAAGTTCGTCCGCCGGACTCGGAATGGCCCGAGACTTTGCGGGTGGCCTCCGTGTGCCAAAAATAGGCCACGGGCAAAGCCGCGCACAAAAATTAGTGCCCGAAGGTCGGGATGCCAAAACCCCCCAGCGGAAAAATGGCGAAAAAATGGGTGGGCTATAGCCTTGGTGGGGGCGTGGGCGAAGCTCGTCCTCCGGACTCAGAATGGCCCGAGACTTTGCGGGCGGCCTCCTTGTGCCAAAAAATGGCCACGGGCATTGCCGCGCCCAAAAATTAGCGCCCGATGGTCGGGGTGCCAAAACCCCCCAGCGGAAAAATGGCCAAAAAACGTGTGGGCTATAGCCTTGGTGGAGGGTGTGGGCGAAGTTCGTCCGCCGGACTCGGAATGGCCCGAGACTTTGCGGGCAGTCTCCGTGTGCCAAAAATAGGCCACGTCCACAGCCGCGCCCAAAAATTAGCGCCCGAAGGTCGGGCTGCCTAAACCCACCAGCGGAAAAATGGCCAAAAATGGGTGGGCTATAGCCTTGGTAGGCGTGGCGAGATTCGTCCGGACTCGGAATAGCCCGAGACTGCGGGTGGCCTCCGTGTGCCAAAAATAGGCCACGAGGGACCAGCGCCAAAATTATCGCCCGAAGGCGGGGTGCCAAAACCCCCAGCGGAAAAATTTCCAAAAAGGGTGGGCTATAGCCTTGGTGGGGCGTGGGCGAGGTTCGTCCGCGGACTCGGAATGGCCCGAGACTTTGCGGGCGGCCTCCGTGTGCAAAAGACCATGGGCATAACCGCGCCCAGAAATTAGCGCCCGATGGTAGGGTGCCAAAACTGGCGGAAAAATGGCCTTAAAAGCGGTGGGCTATAGCCTTGGTGAGGCGTGGGTGGAGTTCGTCCGCGGACTCGGAATAGCCCGAGAATTTGCGGGCGGCCTCCATCAGCCAAAAATAGGCAACGGGCACAGTCGCGCCCAAAATTAGCGCTCGAAGGTCGGGGTGCCAAAACCCCGCAGCGGAAAAATGGCCAAAAAGCGGGTGGGCTATAGCCTTGGTAGGTGCGTGGCGAGATTCGTCCGCCGGACTCGGAATGGCCCGAGACTTTACAGGCGGCCTCCGTGTGCCAAAAATAGGCCAGGCACAGCGCGCTAAAAATTAGCGCCCGAGGCCGGGGTGCCAAACCCCCCCAGCGGAAAAATGGCCAAAAAACGGGTGGGCTATAGCCTTGGTGGGGGGCGTGGGCGAAGTTCGTCCGTCAGACTCGGAATGGTACGAGACTTTGCGGGTGGCCTCCGTTTGCCAAAAATAGCCCACGGGCACAGCCGCGCCCAAAAATTAGCACCCGAAGTTGGGGGTGCCAAAACCCACAAGCGGAAACGTGGCCAAAACGGGTGAGCTATAGCTTGGTGGGCGTGGCGAGTTCGTCCGGACTCGGAAAGGCCCGAGACTGCGGGCGGCCTCCGTGTGTGCCAAAATAGGCCACGGGGACAACGCGCCCAAAATTTAGCGCCCGAAGGTCGGGGTGCCAAAACCCACCAGCGGAAAAAGGGGCAAAAAATGGGTGGGCTATAGCCTGGGTGGGGGGCGTGGGCGAAGTTCGTCCTCCGGACTCTGAATGGACCGAGACTTTGCGGGCGGCCTCCGTGTGCCAAAAAATGGCCACGGGCAGAGCCTGCGCCCGAAGGTCGGGTGGCCAAAACCCCCCAGCGGAAAAATGGCCAAAAAACGTGTGGGCTATAGCCTTGTTGGGGGGTGTGGGCGAAGTTCGTCCGCCGGACTCGGAATGGCCCGAGACTTTACGGGGCGGCCTCCGTGTGCCATAATTCGGCCACGGGCAAAGCGCATAAAAATTAGCCCCGAAGGTCGGGATGCCAAAACCCCAGCGGAAGAATGGCGAAAAAAGCGGGTGGGCTATAGCCTTAGTGGGGCGTGGCGAGTTTGTCCTCCGGACTCAGAATGGCCCGAGACTTACCAGGCGGCCTCCGGGCGCCAAAAATGGCCACAGGCATAGCCGAGGCCCAAAATTAGCGCCGAGCGGTCAGGGTGCCAAAACCCCAGCGGAAAAATGGCCAACGTGTGGGCTATATAGCCTTGGTGGGGTGTAGGCGAGATTCGTCCGCGGACTGGGAGACTTTGCGGGCGGCCACCGTGTGCCAAAAATAAAACGGGCACAGCCGCACCTAAAATTGGCGCCCGAAGGTCGGGGTGCCAAAACCCACCAGCGGAAAAATGGCCAAAACGGGTGGGCTATAGCCTTGGTGCTGGGCGAGGCGGATTCGTCCGCCCGACTCGGAATGGCCCGAGACTTTGTGGGTGGCCTCCGTGTTCCAAAAAATGAGGCCACCGGGCAAAGCGCACAAACATTAGAGCCCAAAAGTCGGGATGCCAAAACCCCCCAGCGGAAAAATGGCCAAAAAACAGATGGGCTATAGCCTTGGTGGGGGGCGGGGGCGAAGCTCGTCCTCCGGACTGGAATGGCGAGACTGCGGGGCTGGCCTCCGTGTGCCAAAAATGAGGCAGGCACAGACGCGCCCAAAAATTAGCGCCCGAAGGCCGGGTTGCCAAAACCCCCCAGCGGAAAAATGGCCAAAAAACGAGTGGGCTATAGCCTTGGTGGGGGGCGTGGGCGAAGTTCGTCTGCCGGACTAAGAATGTCCCGAGACGTTGCGGGCGGTCTCCGTGTGCCAAAAATAGGCCACGGGCACAGCCACGCCCAAAAATTAGCGCCCGAAGGTCGGGGTGCAAAAACCCCCCAGCGGAAAAATGGCCAAAAACGTGGGCTATAACCTTGGTGGGGGTGTGGAGAAGTTCTTCCCATGGACTCGGAATGGCCGAGACTTTGCCGGCGGCCTCCGCGCGCCAAAAATACGCCACGGTCACAGCTGCCCAAAAAATTAGCGCCGGAAGTCGGGTGCAAAACCCCCAGCGGAAAAATGGCCAAAAAGCAGTGGGCTATAGCCTTGGTGGGGGCGTGGCGAGTTCCTCCGCCGGACTCGGAATGGCCCGAGACTTTGCGGGTGGCCTCCTGTGCCAAGATTGGCTACAAGATCATAACCGCGCCCAAAAATTAGCGCCCGATGGTCGGGTGCCAAAACCCCAGCGGAAAAATTGCCAAAAACCGTGGGCTATAGCCTTGGTAGGGCGTGGCGAGAGTTCGTCCGCCCGGACTCGGAATGGCCCGAGACTTTGCGTGGTGGCCTTCGTGTTTCAAAAATAGGCCACCCGGGAACAGACGCGCCCAAAATTAGCGCCCGAAGGCTGGCTACAAAAACCCCAGGAAAAATGGCCAAAAACAGATGGGCTATAGCCTTGGTGGGCGTGGCGAAGTTCGTCCTCCCGACTCAGAATGGCCGGAGACTGCGGGCGGCCTCCGTGTGCCAAAAATGGCTACGGGCATAGCGCGCCCAAAAATTAGCGCCCGATGGTCGGGTGCCAAACCCCAGCGGAAAAATGGCCAAAAACGTGTGGGCTATAGCCTTGGTGGGGGTGTGGCGTTAAGTTCGTCCGCGGACTCGGAATGGCCCGAGACTGCGGGCGGCCTCCGTGTGCCAAAAATAGGCCACGGGAACTTACAGCAAAAATTAGCGCCGAAGGCTGGCTACAAAAACCCCCAGCGGAAAAATGGCAAAAACAGATGGGCTATAGCCTTGGTGGGGCGTGGCGAGTTCGTCCTCCCGACTCAGAATGGCCGGAGACTTTGCGGGCGGCCTCCGTGTGTGCCAAAAAATGGCTACGGGCACGCCCAAAAATTAGCGATCAAGGTCAGGGTGCAAAACCCCAGCGGAAAAATGGCCAAAAAGGTGGGCTATAGCCTTGGTGGGCGTGGCGAGTTCCTCCGCGGACTCGGAATGGCCCGAGACTGCGGGTGGCCTCCGTGTGCCAAAGATTTACCACAGTCATAACCGCGCCCTTAAAAATTAGCGCCCGATGGTGGTGCCAAAACCCCAGCGGAAAAATTGCCAAACGTGTGGGCTATAGCCTTGGTGGGGCGTGGCGAGTTCGTCGCCGGACTCGGAATGGCCCGAGACTTTGCGGGTGGCCTCCGTGTGCCAAAAATGAGGCCACAGGCACTGCAGCCCTTTAAAATTAGCGACCCGAAGGTCGGGTGCCCAAAACCCCAGCGGAAAAATGGCCAAAGGTGGGCTATAGCCTTGGTGGGGCGTGGGAATTCGTCGAGGACTCGGAATGGTACACCTGCGGGTGTACTCCGTTTGCAAAAAATAGGCCACGGGCACAGCCGCGCCCAAAAATTAGCGCCGAAGGTCGTGATGCCAAACCCCAGCGGAAAAATGGCCAAAAACATATGGGCTATAGCCTTGGTAGGGGCGTGGGCGAAGTTCGTCCTCCCGACTCGAAATGGCCAGAGAATGTGCGGGGGGCCTCCGTGTGGGGTAAATTGGCTACGGGCGTGGCCGCGCCCAAAGATTAGCGCCCGATGGTCGGGGTGCCAAAACCCCCCAGCGGAAAAATGGCCAAAAAACGTGTGGGCTATAGCCTTGGTAGAGTGTGGCGAAGTTCGTCCGCCAGACTCGGAATGGCCGAGACTTCTGCGGGCCTCCGTGTGCCAAAAATAGGCCACGGGCACAGCGCCAAAAATTAGCGCCGAAGGTCGGGTGCCAAAACCCACCATCGGAAAAATGGCCAAAAACGGTTGGGCTATAGCCTTGGTGCTGGGCGTGGCGAGATTCGTCCGCCCGACTCGAATGGCCGAGACTTTGTGGGGCCTCAAGTGTAAAAATTGGCCGCGGGCAAAGCCGCACAAAAATTAGCGCCAAGTCGCGATGCCAAACCCCAGCGGAAAAATGGCGCGGGTGGGCTATAGCCTTGGTAGGCGTGGCGGTTCATCCGCGGACTCGAAATGGCCGAGACTTTGTGGGTGGCGCCGTGTTCCAAAAATAGGCCACGGGCAAAGCCGCGCACAAACATTAGAGCCCAAAAGTCGGGATGCCAAAACCCCCCAGCGGAAAAATGGCCAAAAAACAGATGGGCTATAGCCTTGGCAGTGAAGGCGGAAGCGAAGCTTCGTCCTCCCGGACTCACAATGGCCCGAGACTGCGGGCGGCCTCCGTGTGCCAAAATAGGCCCACGGGGACAGACGCGCCTAAAAATTGGCGCCCGAGGCGGGTTGCCAAAACCCCAGCGGAAAAATGGCCATGAGTGGGCTATAGCCTTGGTAAGGCGTGGGCGAGATTCGTCTGCGGACTAAGAATGGCCCGAGACTTTAGGGCGGCCTCCGTGTGCCAAAAATAGCCCACAGGCACAGCCTTAAAAATTAGCGAAAGGTCGGGTGCCAAACCCCAAGCGGAAAAATGGCCAAAAATCGTGGGCTATAGCCTTGTTGGGAGTGTGGGGCGAGTTAAATCCGCGGACTCAGAATGGCCCGAGACTGCAGGCGGCCTCCGTGTGTCAAAAATAGGCCACGGCACAGCCACGCCCAAAAATTAGCTCCCAGGTCGGGTGCCAAAACCCCAGCGGAAAAATGGCCAAAAACGTGTGGGCTATAACCTTGGTGGGGAGTGTGGGAAAGTTCTTCCCGGGACTGGAATGGCCCGAGACTTTGCTGGCGGCCTCCGTGCGGCAAAAATAGGCCACGGGCACAGCTGCGCCCAAAATTAGCCCGGAAGTCGGGGTGCCAAAACCCCAGCTGGAAAAATGGCCAAAACGAGTGGGCTATAGCCTTGGTGAGGCGTGGCGGGGATTCCTCCGCCCGGACTCGGAATGGCCCGAGACTTGCGGCGGCCTCCGTGTGTCAAAAAGGCCACAGGCACAGCCACGCCCAAAAATTAGCTCGAAGGTCGGGGTGCAAAACCCCCCAGCGGAAAAATGGCCAAAAAGCGTGTAGGCTATAACCTTGGTGGGGGTGTGGGGAGAAGTTCTTCAGCGGGACTCGGAATGGCCCGAGACTTGCTGGCGGCCTCCGTGCGCCAAAAATACCACGGGCACAGCTGCGCCCAAAAATTATCGCCCTTGGAAGTCGGTGCCAAAACCCCAGCGGAAAAATGGCCAAAAGCAGGTGGGCTATAGCCTTGGTGGGCGTGGGCGGATTCCTCCGCGGACTCGGAATGGCCGAGACTTTGCGGGTGGCCTCCGTGTGCCAAAGATTAGCCACAAGTCATAACGCCAAAATTAGCGCCTGATGGTCGGGAGTGCCAAAACCCCAGCGGAAAAATTGCGAAAAAAAGCGTGTGGGCTATAGGCTTGGTAGGCGTGGCGAGCCAAATCGCCGGACTCGGAATGGCCCGAGACTGGGCGGCCTCCGTGTGCCAAAAATAGGCCAGGCACAGGCGCAAAAATTAGCGACGAAGGTTGGGGTGCCAAACCCCAGCGGAAAAATGGCCAAAAGGTGGGCTATAGCCTTGGTAGGCGTGGGCGAAGTTCCTCCGCGGACTCGGAATGGCCCGAGACTTTGCGGGTGGCCTCCGTGTGCCAAAGATTGGCCACAGTCATAATCCTGCGCCCAAAAATTAGCGCCCGATGGTCAAGTGCCAAAACCCCAGCGGAAAAATTGCCAAAAACGTGTGGGCTATAGCCTTGCTTAGTGGGCGTGGCGAGTTCGTCCGCCGGACTCGGAATGGCCGAGACTGCGGGTGGCCTCCGTGTGCCAAAAATAGGCCACGGGAACTTACGCCCAAAAATTAGCGCCCGAAGGCTGGCTACAAAAACCCCAGCGGAAAAATGGCCAAAAACAGATGGGCTATAGCCTTGGTGGGCGTGGGCGAAGTTCGTCCTCCCGACTCAGAATGGCCGGAGAACTGCGGGCGGCCTCCGTGTGCAAAAAATGGCTACGGGCATAGCGCGCAAAATTAGCGCCCGATGGTCGGGGTGCCAAAACCCCAGCAGAAAAATGGCCAAAAAGGGTGGGCTATAGCCTTGGGGGCGTGGGCGAGTTCGTCCGCGGACTCAGAGAATGGCCCGAGACTGCAGGCGGCCTCCGTGTGCCAAAAATAGGCCACAGGCATAGCGCCGCAAAATTAGCGCGAAGGTCGGGTGCAAAAACCCCAGCGGAAAAATGGCCAAGGTGGGCTATAGCCTTGGTAGGCGTGGGCGAAGTTCCTCCGCCCGGACTCGGAATGGCCGAGACTTTGCGGGTAGCCTCCGTGCAAGATTGCCACATCATAACCGCGCCCAAAAAGTAGCGCCCGATGGTCGGGAAGTGCCAGCTTAGCGGAAAAATTGCCTTAAAACGTGTGGGCTATAGCCTTGGTAGAGTGTGGGCGGATTCGTCCGCCGGACTCGGAATAGCCCGAGACTGCGGGCGGCCTCCGCGTGCCAAAAATAGGCCACGGCACAGCCGCGCCAAAAATTAGCGCCCGAAGGTCGGGGTGCCAAACCCACCAGCGGAAAAATGGCCAAAAGCGGGTGGGCTATAGCCTTGGTGTGGGAGTAGAGCGAGATTCGTCCGACTCGGAATGGCCTGACACTTTGTGGGTGGCCTCCAGTGTGCCAAAAAATTGCACACGGGCAAAGCCGCGCACAAAATTAGTGCCCGAAAGTCGGGATGCCAAAACCCCAGCGGAAAAATGGCGCGGGTGGGCTATAGCCTTGGTGGGGCGTAGGCGAGATTCGTCCGCGGACTCGGAATAGCCCGAGACTTTGTAGGTGGCCTCCGTGTTCCAAAAAAATAGGCCACGGGCAAGCCGTGCACAAACATTAGAGCCCAAAAGTCGGGATGCCAAAACCCCAGCGGAAAAATGGCCAAAAACAGATGGGCTATAGCCTTGGTGGGGGCAGGGCGAAGCTCGTCCTCGGACTCAGAATAGCCCGAGACTTTCTGGCGGCCTCCGTGTGCCAAAAAATAGGACACGGGGACAGGCCTTAAAAATTAGCGCCCAAGGCCGGGTTGCCAAAACCCCAGCGGAAAAATGGCCAAAACGTGTGGGCTATAGCCTTGGTGGGGGTGTGGCGAGATTCGTCCGCCCCGGACTCGGAATGGCGAGACTTTGCGGGGCGGCCTCCGTGTGCCAAAATAGGCCACGGAACTTACAGCAAAATTAGCGCCCGAAGGCTGGCTACAAAAACCCCAGCGGAAAAATGGCCAAAAACAGATGGGCTATAGCCTTGGTGGGCGTGGCGAATTCGTCCTCCCGACTCAGAATGGCCGGAGACTTTGCGGGCGGCCTCCGTGTGCCCAAAAAAAATGGCTACGGGCACAGCGCGCAAAATTAGCGACCGAAGGTCAGGTCAAAACCCCAGCGGAAAAATGGCCAAAAAAGGTGGGCTATAGCCTTGGTGGGGCGTGGCGGTTCCTCCGCGGACTCGGAATGGCCCGAGACACGGGTGGCCTCCGTGTGCCAAAGATTTGCCACAGTCATAACGCGCCCAAAAATTAGCGCCCGATGGTGGTGCCAAAACCCCAGCGGAAAAATTGCCAAAACGTGTAGGCTATAGCCTTGAGTGGGCGTGGGCGAGATTCGTCCGCGGACTGGAATGGCCCGAGACTTTGCGGGTGGCCTCCGTGTGCCAAAATAGGCCACGGAACCAAAATTAGCGCCCGAAGGCTGGCTACAAAAACCCCAGCGGAAAAATGGCCAAAAACAGATGGGCTATAGCCTTGAGTGGGGCGTGGCGAGTTCGTCCTCCCGACTCAGAATGGCCGGAGACTTTGCGGGCGGCCTCCGTGTGCCAAAAAATGGCTACGGGCATAGCCGCGCCCAAAAATTAGCGCCCGATGGTCCGGGTGCCAAAACCCCCCAGCAGAAAAATGGCCAAAAAAGGGGTGGGCTATAGCCTTGGTGCGGGGCGTGGGCGAAGTTCCTCCGCCGGACTCAGAATGGCCCGAGACTTTGCGGGCGGCCTCCGTGTGCCAAAGATTGGCCACAGTCATAACCGCGCCCAAAAATTAGCGCCCGATGGTCGGGGTGCCAAAACCCCCCAGCGGAAAAATTGCCAAAAAACGTGTGGGCTATAGCCTTGGTGGGGGGTGTGGGCGAAGTTCGTCCGCCGGACTCGGAATGGCCCGAGACTTTGCGGGCGGCCTCC
Organism: Citrus mangshanensis; assembly: GCA_030449895.1. Taxonomy (NCBI): domain Eukaryota; kingdom Viridiplantae; phylum Streptophyta; class Magnoliopsida; order Sapindales; family Rutaceae; genus Citrus; species Citrus mangshanensis. The sequence continues at coordinate 187,351 of JASUUJ010000322.1, read as the reverse complement.
AGCGTGCCAAAAATAGGCCACAGCCGGCGCCCAAAAATTAGCGCCGAAGGTCGGGGTGCCAAAACCCACCAGCGGAAAAATGGCCAAAAAACGGGTGGGCTATAGCCTTGGTGCTGGGAGTAGACGAAGTTCGTCCGCCCGACTCGGAATGGCCTGACACTTTGTGGGTGGCCTCCGTGTGCCAAAAATTGGCCACGGGCAAAGCCGCGCACAAAAATTAGTGCCCGAAAGTCGGGATGCCAAAACCCCCCAGCGGAAAAATGGCGAAAAAACGGGTGGGCTACTAGCCTTGGTAGGGCGTAGGCGAGATTTCCGCGGACTCGGAATGGCCCGAGACTTTGTGGGTGGCCTCCGTGTTCCAAAAATAGGCCACGGGCAAAGCCGTGCACAAACATTAGAGCCCAAAAGTCGGGATGCCAAAACCCCCCAGCGGAAAAATGGCCAAAAAACAGATGGGCTATAGCCTTGGTGGGGGGCAGGGGCGAAGCTCGTCCTCCGGACTCAGAATGGCCCGAGACTTGGCGGGCGGCCTCCGTGTGCCACAAATAGGACACGGGGACAGACGCGCCCAAAAATTAGCGCCCGAAGGCCGGGTTGCCAAAACCCCCAGCGGAAAAATGGCCAAAAGCGAGTGGGCTATAGCCTTGAGTGGGGCGTGGGCGAGTCTGCGGACTAGAATGGCCCGAGACTTTGCGGGCGGCCTCCGTGTGCCAAAAATAGGCCACGAGGCACAGCCACCTTAAAAATTAGCGACCGAAGGTCGGGGTGCAAACTTAGCGGAAAAATGGCCAAAAATGTGTGGGCTATAGCCTTGTTGGGGGGTGTGAAGGCGAAGATCGTCCCTTGGACTCGGAATGGCCCGAGACTTTGCAGGCGGCCTCCGTGTGTCAAAAATAGGCCATAGGCACAGCCACGCCCAAAAATTAGCACCCGAAGGTCGGGTGCCAAAACCCCAGCGGAAAAATGGCTAGCGTGTAGGCTATAACCTTGGTGGGGGTGTGGGGAGAAGTTCTTCCGCGGACTCGGAATGGCCGAGACTTTGCTGGCGGCCTCCGTGCGCCAAAAATAGGCCACAGGCAGCTGCGCCCAAAAAGTAGCGCCCGGAAGTCGGGTGCCAAAACTGGAGCGGAAAAATGGCCAAAAAGCGAGTGGGCTATAGCCTTGGTAGGCGTGGCGGATTCCTCCGCCGGACTCGGAATGGCCCGGGAGACTTTGCGGGTGGCCTCCGTGTGCCAAAGATTGGAGACAGTCATAACCGCGCCCAAAAATTGGCGCCCGATGGTGAGTGCCGAAACCCCAGCGGAAAAATTGCCGCGTGGAGCTATAGCCTTGGTGGGGCGTGGGGCGAGATTCGTCCGCCGGACTCGGAATGGCCAGACTTTGCGGGTGGCCTCCGTGTGCCAAAAATAAAGCCACGGGAACAGCCAGCGCCAAAAATTGGCGCCCGAGAGGCTGGCTACAAAACCCCTCAACGGAAAAATGGCCAAAAGGGGTGAGCTATAGCCTTGGTGGGGCGTGGCGGTTCCTCCGCCCGGACTCGGAATGGCCGAGACTGCGGGTGGCCTCCGTGTGCCAAAGATTGCCACAGTCATAACCGCGCCCAAAAATTAGCGCCCGATGGTGGGTGCCAAAACCCCAGCGGAAAAATTGCCAAAAACGTGTGGGCTATAGCCTTGGTGGGGGCGTGGCGAATCGTCCCGGACTCGGAATGGCCCGAGACTTTGCGGGTGGCCTCCGTGTGCCAAAAATAGGCCACGGGAACAGACGTGCCCAAAAATTAGCGCCCGAAGGCTGGCTACCAAAACCCCTCAGCGGAAAAATGGCCAAAAAAGGGGTGGGCTATAGCCTTGGTGGGGGGCGTGGGCGAAGTTCGTCCGCCGGACTCAGAATGGCCCGAGACTTTGCGGGCGGCCTCCGTGTGCCAAAAATAGGCCACGGGCAGCGCCAAATTAGCGACCGAAGGTCGGGGTGCCAAACCCCAGCGGAAAAATGGCCAAAAAAAAGGTGGGCTATAGCCTTGGTGGGGGGCGTGGGAGAAGTTCGTCCGCGGGACTCGGAATGGTACACGACTTTGCGGGTGTACTCCGTTTGCCAAAAATAGGCCACGGGCACAGCCGCGCCCAAAAATTAGCGCCCGAAGGTCGTGATGCCAAAACCCCAAGCGGAAAAATGGCCAAAAACATATGGGCTATAGCCTTGAGTAGGCGTGGCGAGATTCGTCCTCCCGACTCAGAATAGCCGGAGACACTGCGGGCCGCCTCCGTGTGCCAAAAAATGGCTACAGGCATAGCCGCGCCCAAAAATTGGCGCCCGATGGTGGAGTGCCAAGAAACCCCAAGCGGAAAAATGGCCAAAAAGCGGGTGGGCTATAGCCTTGGTAGGCGTGGCGAAGATTCGTCCGCGGGAACTCAGAATGGCCGAGACTGCGGGCGGCCTCCGTGTGCCAAAAATAGGCCACAGGCAAAAGCAAAAATTAGCGCCCGAAGGTTGGGATACCAAAACCCCCCAGCGGAAAAATGGCCAAAAAACGTGTGGGCTATAGCCTTGGTGGGGGGTGTGGGCGAAGTTCCTCCGCCGGACTCGGAATGGCCCGAGACTTTGTGGGCGGCCTCCGTGTGCCAAAAATAGGCCACGGGCACAGCCGCGCCCAAAAATTAGCGCCCGTAAGTAGGGGTGCCAAAACCCACCAGCGGAAAAATGGCGAAAAATCGGGTGGGCTATAGCCTTGGTGGGGGGCGTGGGCGAGATTAAATCCGCGGACTGGAATGGCCCGAGACTTTGTGGGTGGCCTCCGTGTGCCAAAAATAGGCCACAGGCATAACCGCCCAAAATTAGCGCCCGATGGTGGGTTCAAAACCCCAAGCGGAAAAATGGCGAAAAGCAGGTGGGCTATAGGCTTGGTGGGGCGTGGGCGAAGTTCGTCCTCCGGACTCAGAATGGCCCGATACTTACCAGGCGGCCTCCGTGTGCCAAAAAATGGCCACGGGCATAGCCGTGTCCAAAAATTAGCGCCCAATGGTCGGGTTGCCAAAACCCCCCAGCGGAAAAATGGCGAAAAAACGGGTGGGCTATAGCCTTGGTGGGGGGCGTGGGCGAAGTTCGTCCTCCGGACTCAGAATGGCCCGAGAATTTGCGGGCGGCCTCCGTGTGCCAAAAATCGCCACGGGCAAAACCGCGCCCAAAAAATAGCGCCCGATGGTCGGGGTGCCAAAAGCCCCCAGCGGAAAAATGGCGAAAACACGTGTGGGCGATAGACTTGTTGGGGGGTGTGGGCGAAGTTCGTCCGCCGGACTCGGAATGGCCCGAGACTTTGCGGGCGGCCTCCGTGTGCCAAAAATAGGCCACGGGCACAGCCGCGCCCAAAAATTAGCGCCCGAAGGTCAGTGAAAAACCCCAGCGGAAAAATGGCCAAAAGGTGGGCTATAGCCTTGGTGGGCGTGGGCGAGTTCGTCCAGCGGGACTCGGGAATGGTACAGGACTTTTGGGTGTACTCCGTGTGCCAATAATAGGCCACTGGCAGCGCCCAGCCGCGCCCAAAAGTAGCGCCGAAGGTCGTGATGTCAAAACCCCAGCGGAAAAATGGCCAAAAACAGATGGGCTATACCCTTGGTGGGGCGTGGCGAGATTCGTCCTCGGACTCAGAATGGCCCGAGACTTTGCGGGCGGCCTCCGTGTGCCAAAAATGGCTCACGGGCATAGCGCGCTAAAAATTAGCGCCCGATGGTCAGGTGCCAAAACCCCAGCGGAAAAATGGCCAAAAACGTGTGGGCGATAGCCTTGGTGGGGTGTGTGGCGAAGTTCGTCCGCGGACTCGGAATGGCCCGAGACTTTGCTGGCGGCCTCCGTGTGCCAAAAATAGCCACAGGCGCCCAAAGTAACGCCCGAAGTAGGGGTGCCAAAACCCACCAGCGGAAAAATGGCCAAAAGCGGGTGGGCTATAGCCTTGGTGGGGAGCGTGGGCGAGATTCGTCCCGGACTCGGAATGGCCGAGACTGTGGGTGGCCTCCGTGTGCCAAAAATAGGCACCCAGGCATAAGCGCCTTAAAAATTAGCGCCCGATGGTCGGGGTTCCAAAACCCCAGCGGAAAAATGGCGAAAAGCGGGTGGGCTATAGCCTTGGTGGGCGTGGCGAGATTCGTCCTCCGGACTCAGAATGGCCCGAGACTTACCAGGCGGCCTCCGTGTGCCAAAAATGGCCACGGGCATAGCCGCGTCCAAAAAGTGCGCCCGATGGTCAGGTTAGCAAAACCCCAGCGGAAAAATGGCGAAAAAAGCGGGTGGGCTATGGCCTTGGTGAAGGGCGTGGCGAGATTCGTCCTCCGGACTCAGAATGGCCCGAGAATTTGCGGGCGGCCTCCGTGTGCCAAAAAATGGCCACGGGCATAACCGCGCCCAAAAATTAGCGCCCGATGGTAGGGGTGCCAAAAGCCCACAGCGGAAAAATGGCCAAAAAACGTGTGGGCTATAGACTTGTTGGGGGGTGTGGGCGAAGTTCGTCCGCCGGACTCGGAATGGCCCGAGACATTGTGGGCGGCCTCCGTGTGTAAAAAATAGGTCACGGGCACACCCACGCCCAAAAATTAGCGACCGAAGGTCGGGGTGCCAAAACCCCCCAGTGGAAAAATGGCCAAAAAATGTGTGGGCTATAGCCTTGTTGGGGGGTGTGGGCGAAGTTCGTCCGCCGGACTCGGAATGGCCCGAGACTTTGCGGGTGGCCTCCGTGTGCCAAAAATAGGCCACGGGAACAGACGTGCCCAAAAATTAGCGCCCGAAGGCTGGCTACCAAAACCCCTCAGCGGAAAAATGGCCAAAAAAGGGGTGGGCTATAGCCTTGGTGGGGAGCGTGGGCGAAGTTCGTCCGCCGGACTCGGAATGGCCCGAGACTTTGTGGGTGGCCTCCGCGTGCCAAAAATAGGCCACGGGCACAGCCGCGCCCAAAAATTAGCGCCCGAAGGTCGGGGTGCCAAAACCCACCAGCGGAAAAATGGCCAAAAAACGGGTGGGCTATAGCCTTGGTGCTGGGAGTAGACGAAGTTCGTCCGCCCGACTCGGAATGGCCTGACACTTTGTGGGTGGCCTCCGTGTGCCAAAAATTGGCCACGGGCAAAGCCGTGCACAAACATTAGAGCCGAAAGTCGGGATGCCAAAACCCCAGCGGAAAAATGGCGAAAAAAGCGGGTGGGCTATAGCCTTGGTGGGGCGTAGCGAGTAGATCGTGGACTCGGAATGGCCCGAGACTTTGTGGGTGGCCTCCGTGTTCCAAAATAGGCCACGGCAAAGGCGTGCACTAACATTAGAGCCCTAATGTCGGGATGCCAAAACCCCCCAGCGGAAAAATGGCCAAAAAACAGATGGGCTATAGCCTTGGTGGGGGGCAGGGGCGAAGCTCGTCCTCCGGACTCAGAATGGCCCGAGACTTGGCGGGGCGGCCTCCGTGTGCCACAAATAGGGACACGGGACAGACGCGCCCAAAAAGTGGCGCCGAAGGCCGGGTTGCCAAAACCCCCAGCGGAAAAATGGCCATGAGTGGGCTATAGCCTTGGTGGGCGTGGCGAAGTCGTCTGCCGGACTAAGAATGGCCGAGACTGCGGGCGGCCTCCGTGTGCCAAAAATAGGCCCGCAGGCACAGCCCTTAAAAATTGCGACCCGAAGGTCGGGGTGCCAAAACCCCCCAGCGGAAAAATGGCCAAAAAATGTGTGGGCTATAGCCTTGTTGGGGTGTGGCGTCCGCCGGACTCGGAATGGCCTGAGAATTTTCGGGCGGCCTCCGTGTGTCAAAAATAGGCCATGGGCACAGCCACGCCCAAAAATTAGCACCCGAAGGTCGGGGTGCCAAAACCCCCCAGCGGAAAAATGGCCAAAAAACGTGTGGGCTATAACCTTGGTGGGGGGTGTGGGAGAAGTTCTTCCGCGGGACTCGGAATGGCCCGAGACTTTGCTGGCGGCCTCCGTGCGCCAAAAATAGGCCACGGGCACAGCTGCGCCCAAAAATTAGCGCCCGGAAGTCGGGGTGCCAAAACCCCCCAGCGGAAAAATGGCCAAAAAACGAGTGGGCTATAGCCTTGGTGGGGGGCGTGGCGAGTTCCTCCGCCGGACTCGGAATGGCCCGAGACTTTGCGGGTGGCCTCCGTGTGCCAAAGATTGGAGACAGTCATAACCGCGCCCAAAAATTAGCGCCCGATGGTCGGGGTGCCAAAACCCCCCAGCGGAAAAATTGCCAAAAAACGTGTGGGCTATAGCCTTGGTGGGGGGCGTGGGCGAAGTTCGTCCGCCGGACTCGGAATGGCCCGAGACTTTGCGGGTGGCCTCCGTGTGCCAAAAATAGGCCACGGGAACAGACGCGCCCAAAAATTAGCGCCCGAAGGCTGGCTACCAAAACCCCTCAACGGAAAAATGGCCAAAAAAGGGGTGGGCTATAGCCTTGGTGGGGGGCGTGGGCGAAGTTCCTCCGCCGGACTCGGAATGGCCCGAGACTTTGCGGGTGGCCTCCGTGTGCCAAAGATTGGCCACAGTCATAACCGCGCCCAAAAATTAGCGCCCGATGGTCGGGGTGCCAAAACCCCCCAGCGGAAAAATTGCCAAAAAACGTGTGGGCTATAGCCTTGGTGGGGGGCGTGGGCGAAGTTCGTCCGCCGGACTCGGAATGGCCCGAGACTTTGCGGGTGGCCTCCGTGTGCCAAAAATAGGCCACGGGAACAGACGTGCCCAAAAATTAGCGCCCGAAGGCTGGCTACCAAAACCCCTCAGCGGAAAAATGGCCAAAAAAGGGGTGGGCTATAGCCTTGGTGGGGGGCGTGGGCGAAGTTCGTCCGCCGGACTCAGAATGGCCCGAGACTTTGCGGGCGGCCTCCGTGTGCCAAAAATAGGCCACGGGCACAGCCGAACCCAAAAATTAGCGACCGAAGGTCGGGGTGCCAAAACCCCCCCAGCGGAAAAATGGCCAAAAAAAAGGTGGGCTATAGCCTTGGTGGGGGGCGTGGGAGAAGTTCGTCCGCGGGACTCGGAATGGTACACGACTTTGCGGGTGTACTCCGTTTGCCAAAAATAGGCCACGGGCACAGCCGCGCCCAAAAATTAGCGCCCGAAGGTCGTGATACCAAAACCCCCCAGCGGAAAAATGGCCAAAAAACATATGGGCTATAGCCTTGGTGGGGGGCGTGGGCGAAGTTCGTCCTCCCGACTCAGAATGGCCGGAGACTTTGCGGGCGGCCTCCGTGTGCCAAAAAATGGCTACGGGCATAGCCGCGCCCAAAAATTAGCGCCCGATGGTCGGGGTGCCAAAACCCCCCAGCGGAAAAATGGCCAAAAAACGTGTGGGCTATAGCCTTGGTGGGGGGTGTGGGCGAAGTTCGTCCGCCCGACTCGGAATGGCCCGAGACTTTGCTGGCGGCCTCCGTGTGCCAAAAATAGGCCACGGGCACAGCCGCGCAGAAAAATTAGCGCCCGGAAGTCGGGGTGCCAAAACCCCCCAGCGGAAAAATGGCCAAAAAACGGGTGGGCTATAGCCTTGGTGGGGGGCGTGGGCGAGACCGAAATCAGAATGTCTCGAGACTTTGCTTGCGGCCTCCGTGTGCCAAAAATAGGCCACGGGCAAAGCCGCGCACAAAAATTAGCGCCCGAAGGTCTGGATGCCAAAACCACCCAGCGGAAAAATGGCCAAAAAACGTGTGGGCTATAACCTTGGTGGGGGGTGTGGGAGAAGTTCTTCCGCGGGACTCGGAATGGCCCGAGACTTTGCTGGCGGCCTCCCTGCGCCAAAAATAGGCCACGGGCACAGCTGCGCCCAAAAATTAGCGCCCGGAAGTCGGGGTGCCAAAACCCCCCAGCGGAAAAATTGCCAAAAAACGTGTGGGCTATAGCCTTGGTGGGGGGCGTGGGCGAAGTTCGTCCGCCGGACTCGGAATGGCCCGAGACTTTGCGGGTGGCCTCCGTGTGCCAAAAATAGGCCACGGGAACAGACGCGCCCAAAAATTAGCGCCCGAAGGCTGGCTACCAAAACCCCTCAACGGAAAAATGGCCAAAAAAGGGGTGGGCTATAGCCTTGGTGGGGGGCGTGGGCGAAGTTCGTCCGCCGGACTCGGAATGGCCCGAGACTTTACGGGCGGCCTCCGTGTGCCAAAAAAATAGGCCACGGGCACAGCCGCGCCCAAAAATTAGCGACCGAAGGTCGGGGTGCCAAAACCCCCCCAGCGGAAAAATGGCCAAAAAAAAGGTGGGCTATAGCCTTGGTGGGGGGCGTGGGAGAAGTTCGTCCGCGGGACTCGGAATGGTACACGACTTTGCGGGTGTACTCCGTTTGCCAAAAATAGGCCACGGGCACAGCCGCGCCCAAAAATTAGCGCCCGAAGGTCGTGATGCCAAAACCCCCCAGCGGAAAAATGGCCAAAAAACATATGGGCTATAGCCTTGGTGGGGGGCGTGGGCGAAGTTCGTCCTCCCGACTCAGAATAGCCGGAGACTTTGCGGGCCGCCTCCGTGTGCCAAAAAATGGCTACGGGCATAGCCGCGCCCAAAAATTAGCGCCCGATGGTCGGGGTGCCAAAACCCCCCAGCGGAAAAATGGCCAAAAAACGGGTGGGCTATAGCCTTGGTGGGGGGCGTGGGCGAAGTTCGTCCGCCGAACTCAGAATGGCCCGAGACTTTGCGGGCGGCCTCCGTGTGCCAAAAATAGGCCACGGGCAAAGCCGCGCACAAAAATTAGCGCCCGAAGGTTGGGATGCCAAAACCCCCCAGCGGAAAAATGGCCAAAAAACGTGTGGGCTATAGCCTTGGTGGGGGGTGTGGGCGAAGTTCCTCCGCCGGACTCGGAATGGCCCGAGACTTTGTGGGCGGCCTCCGTGTGCCAAAAATAGGCCACGGGCACAGCCGCGCCCAAAAATTAGCGCCCGGAAGTAGGGGTGCCAAAACCCACCAGCGGAAAAATGGCCAAAAAACGGGTGGGCTATAGCCTTGGTGGGGAGCGTGGGCGAAGTTCGTCCGCCGGACTCGGAATGGCCCGAGACTTTGTGGGTGGCCTCCGTGTGCCAAAAATAGGCCACGGGCATAACCGCGCCCAAAAATTAGCGCCCGATGGTCGGGGTTCCAAAACCCCCCAGCGGAAAAATGGCGAAAAAACGGGTGGGCTATAGGCTTGGTGGGGGGCGTGGGCGAAGTTCGTCCTCCGGACTCAGAATGGCCCGAGACTTACCGGGCGGCCTCCGTGTGCCAAAAAATGGCCACGGGCATAGCCGTGCCCAAAAATTAGCGCCCAATGGTCGGGTTGCCAAAACCCCCCAGCGGAAAAATGGCGAAAAAACGGGTGGGCTATAGCCTTGGTGGGGGGCGTGGGCGAAGTTCGTCCTCCGGACTCAGAATGGCCCGAGAATTTGCGGGTGGCCTCCGTGTGCCAAAAAATGGCCACGGGCATAACCGCGCCCAAAAATTAGCGCCCGATGGTCGGGGTGCCAAAAGCCCCCAGCGGAAAAATGGCCAAAAAACGTGTGGGCTATAGACTTGTTGGGGGGTGTGGGCGAAGTTCGTCCGCCGGACTCGGAATGGCCCGAGACTTTGCGGGCGGCCTCCGTGTGCCAAAAATAGGCCACGGGCACAGCCGCGCCCAAAAATTAGCGACCGAAGGTCGGGGTGCCAAAACCCCCCCAGCGGAAAAATGGCCAAAAAAAAGGTGGGCTATAGCCTTGGTGGGGGGCGTGGGCGAAGTTCGTCCGCGGGACTCGGAATGGTACAGGACTTTGCGGGTGTATTCCGTGTGCCAATAATAGGCCACTGGCACAGCCGCGCCCAAAAATTAGCGCCCGAAGGTCGTGATGTCAAAACCCCCCAGCGGAAAAATGGCCAAAATACAGATGGGCTATACCCTTGGTGGGGGGCGTGGGCGAAGTTCGTCCTCCGGACTCAGAATGGCCCGAGACTTTGCGGGCGGCCTCCGTGTGCCAAAAAATGGCTACGGGCATAGCCGCGCTAAAAAATTAGCGCCCGATGGTCGGGGTGCCAAAACCCCCCAGCGGAAAAATGGCCAAAAAACGTGTGGGCGATAGCCTTGGTGGGGGGTGTGGGCGAAGTTCGTCCGCCGGACTCGGAATGGCCCGAGACTTTGCTGGCGGCCTCCGTGTGCCAAAAATAGGCCACGGGCACAGCCGCGCCCAAAAATTAACGCCCGGAAGTAGGGGTGCCAAAACCCACCAGCGGAAAAATGGCCAAAAAACGGGTGGGCTATAGCCTTGGTGGGGAGCGTGGGCGAAGTTCGTCCGCCGGACTCGGAATGGCCCGAGACTTTGTGGGTGGCCTCCGTGTGCCAAAAATAGGCCACGGGCATAACCGCGCCCAAAAATTAGCGCCCGATGGTCGGGGTTCCAAAACCCCCCAGCGGAAAAATGGCGAAAAAACGGGTGGGCTATAGCCTTGGTGGGGGGCGTGGGCGAAGTTCGTCCTCCGGACTCAGAATGGCCCGAGACTTACCGGGCGGCCTCCGTGTGCCAAAAAATGGCCACGGGCATAGCCGCGCCCAAAAATTAGCGCCCGATGGTCAGGTTGCCAAAACCCCCCAGCGGAAAAATGGCGAAAAAACGGGTGGGCTATGGCCTTGGTGAAGGGCGTGGGCGAAGTTCGTCCTCCGGACTCAGAATGGCCCGAGAATTTGCGGGCGGCCTCCGTGTGCCAAAAAATGGCCACGGGCATAACCGCGCCCAAAAATTAGCGCCCGATGGTAGGGGTGCCAAAAGCCCACAGCGGAAAAATGGCCAAAAAACGTGTGGGCTATAGACTTGTTGGGGGGTGTGGGCGAAGTTCGTCCGCCGGACTCGGAATGGCCCGAGACATTGTGGGCGGCCTCCGTGTGTAAAAAATAGGTCACGGGCACAGCCACGCCCAAAAATTAGCGCCCGAAGGTCAGAGTGCCAAAACCCCCCAGCGGAAAAATGGACAAAAAACGTGTGGGCTATAGCCTTGGTGGGGGGTGTGGGCGAAGTTCATCCGCCGGACTCGGAATGGCCCGAGACTTTGCTGGCGGCCTCCGTGCACCAAAAATAGGCCACGGGCACAGCCGCGCCCAAAAATTAGCACCCGGAAGTCGGGGTGCCAAAACCCCCCAGCGGAAAAATGGCCAAAAAACGGGTGGCCTATAGCCTTGGTGGGGGGCGTGGGCGAAGTTCGTCCGCCGGACTCGGAATGGCCTGAGACTTTGCGGGTGGCCTCCATGTGCCAAAAATTGGCCACGGTCATAACCGCGCCCAAAAATTATTGCCCGATGGTCGGGGTGCCAAAACCCCCCAGCGGAAAAATAGCGAAAAAACGGGTGGGCTATAGCCTTAGTGGGGGCGTGGGCGAAGTTCGTCCTCCGGACTCAGAATGGCCCGAGAATTTGCGGACGGCCTCCGTGTGCCAAAAAATGGCCACGGGCACAGCCGCGCCCAAAAATTAGAGCCCGATGGTCGGGGTGCAAAAACCCACCAGCGGAAAAATGACCAAAAAACGTGTGGGCTATAGCCTTGGTGGGGGGCGTTGGCGAAGTTCTTCCGCCGGACTCGGAATGGCCCGAGACTTTGCGGGCGGCCTCCGTGTGCCAAAAAAAGGACACGGGAACAGCCACGCCCAAAAATTAGCGCCCGAAGGTCGGGGTGCCCAAACCCCCCGAGCGGAAAAAAGGCCAAAAATCAGGTGGGCTATAGCCTTGGTGGGGGGCGTGGGCGAAGTTCATCCGCGGGACTCAGAATGGTCCGAGACTTTGCGGGTGGCCTCCGTGTGCCAAAAATAGGCCACGGGAACAGCCGCCCCCAAAAATTAGCGCCCGAAGGTCCTGGTGCCAAAACCCCCCAGCGGAAAAATGGCCAAAAAACGAGTGGGCTATAGCCTTGGTGGGGGGCGTGGGCGATGTTCGTCTGCCGGACTCGGAATGGCCCGAGACTTTGCGGGCGGCCTCCGTGTGCCAAAAATAAGCACCTGGCACAGCCGCGCCCAAAAATTAGCCCCCGAAGGTCGGGGTGCAAAAACCCACCAGCGGAAAAATGACCAAAAAACGTGTGGGCTATAGCCTTGGTGGGGGGCGTGGGCGAAGTTCGTCCGCCGGACTCAGAATGGGCCGAGACTTTCCGGGCGGCCTCCGTGTGCCAAAAATAGGCCAGGGGCAAAACCGCACCGAAAAATTAGTGACCGAAGGCCGGGGGTGCCAAAACCCCCCAGCGGAAAAATGGCCAAAAAACGGGTGGGCTATAGCCTTGGTGGGGGGCATGGGCGAAGTTCGTCCGCCGGACTCAGAATGGCCCGATACTTTACGGGCGGCCTCCGTGTGCCAAAAATAGGCCACGGGGACAGACGCGCTCAAAAATTAGCGCCCGAAGGCCGGGCTACCAAAACCCCCCAGCGGAAAAATGGCCAAAAAACGGGTGGGCTATAGTCTTGGTGGGGGGCGTGGGCGAAGTTCGTCCGCCGGACTCAGAATGGCCCGAGACTTTGCGTGCGGCCTCTGTGTTCCAAAAATAGGCCACGGGGACAGACGCGTCCAAAAATTAGCGCCCGAAGGCCGGGTTGCCAAAACCCCCCAGCGGAAAAATGTCCAAAAAACGAGTGGGCTATAGCCTTGGTGGGGGGCGTGGGCGAAGTTTGTCTGCCGGATTGGGAATGGCCCGAGACTTTGCGGGCGGCCTCCGTGTGCAAAAAATAGGCCACTGGCACAGCCGCGCCCAAAAATTAGCGCCCGAAGGTCGGGGTGCCAAAACCCACCAGCGGAAAAATGGCCAAAAAATGGGTGGGCTATAGCCTTGGTGGGGGGCGTGGGCGAAGTTCGTCCGCCGGACTCGGAATGGCCCGAGACTTTGTGGGTAGCCTCCATGTGCCAAAAATAGGCCACGGGATAAGCCGCGCATAAAAATTAGCGCCCGAAGGTCGGGATGCCAAAACCCCCCAGCGGAAAAATGACGAAAAAACGGGTGGGCTATAGCCTTGGTGGGGAGCGTGGGCGAAGTTCGTCCACCGGACTCAGAATGGCCTGAGACTTTGCGGGCGGCCTCCGTGTGCCAAAAAATGGATACGGGCATAGCCGCGCCCAAAAATTAGCGCCCGATGGTCGGGGTGCCAAAACCCCCCAGAGGAAAAATGGCCAAAAAACGTGTGGGCTATAGCCTTGGTGGGGGGTGTGGGCGAAGTTCGTCCTCCGGAATCAGAATGGCCCGAGACTTACCGGGCGGCCTCCGTGTGCCAAAAATAGGCCACGAGCACAGCCGCGCCCAAAAATTAGCGCCCGATGGTCGGGGTGCCCAAACCCCCCGAGCGGTAAAATGGCCAAAAATCAGGTGGGCTATAGCCTTGGTGGAGGGCGTGGGCGAAGTTCGTCCGCGGGACTCGGAATGGTCCGAGACTTTGCGGGCGGCCTCCGTGTGCCAAAAATAGGCCACGGGCAAAGCCGCGCACAAAAATTAGCGCCCGAAGGTCGGGATGCCAAAACCCCCCAACGGAAAAATGGCGAAAAAACGGGTGGGCTATAGCCTTGGTGGGGGGCGTGGGCGAAGTTCGTCCTCCGGACTCAGAATGGCCCGACACTTACCGGGCGGCCTCCGTGTGCCAAAAAATGGCCGCGGGCATAGCCGCGCCCAAAAATTAGCTCCCGATGGTCGGGGTGCCAAAACCCCCAGCGGAAAAATGGCCAAAAAACGTGTGGGCTATAGCCTTGGTGGGGGGTGTGGGCGAAGTTCGTCCTCCGGACTCAGAATGGCCCGAGACTTACCGGGCGGCCTCCGTGTGCCAAAAATAGGCCACGAGCACAGCCGCGCCCAAAAATTAGCGCCCGATGGTCGGGTTACCAAAACCCACCAGCTGAAAAATGGCCAAAAAACGGGTGGGCTATAGCCTTGGTTGGGGGCGTGGGCGAAGTTCGTCCGCCGGACTCCGAATGGCCCGAGACTTTGTGGGCGGCCTCCGTGTGCCAAAAACAGGCCACGGACAAAGCCGCGCACAAAAATTAGCGCCCGAAGGTCGGGATGCCAAAACCCCCCAGCGGAAAAATGGCGAAAAAACGGGTGGGCTATAGCCTTGGTGGGGGGCGTGGTCGAAGTTCGTCCTCCGGACTCAGAATGGCCCGAGACTTTGCGGGCGGCCTCCGTCTGCCAAAAAATGGCCACGGGCATAGCCGCACCCAAAAATTAGTGCCCGGATGTCGGGATGCCAAAACCCCCCAGCGGAAAAATGGCGAAAAAACGGGTGGGCTATAGCATTGGTGGGGGGCGTGGGCGAAGTTCGTCCTCCGGACTCAGAATGGCCCGAGACTTTGCGGGCGGCCTCCGTGTGCCAAAAAATTGCCACGGGAATAGCCGTGCCCAAAAATTAGCGCCCGATGGTCGGGGTGCCAAAACCCCCCAGCGGAAAAATGGCCAAAAAACGTGTGGGCTATAGCTTTGGTGGGGGGCGTGGGCGAAGTTCGTCCTTCGGACTCAGAATGGCCCGATGCTTACCGGGCGGCCTCCGTGTGCCAAAAAATAGGCCACGAGCACAGCCGCGCCCAAAAATTAGCGCCCGATTGTCGGGTTACCAAAACCCACCAGCTGAAAAATGGCCAAAAAACGGGTGGGCTATAGCCTTGGTGGGGGGCGTGGGCGAAGTTCGTCCTTCGGACTCAGAATGGCCCGATGCTTACCGGGCGGCCTCCGTGTGCCAAAAAATAGGCCACGAGCACAGCCGCGCCCAAAAATTAGCGCCCGATTGTCAGGTTACCAAAACCCACCAGCGGAAAAATGGCCAAAAAACGGGTGGGCTATAGCCTTGGTGGGCGTGGCGAAGTTCGTCCTCCGGACTCAGAATGGCCCGAGACTTACCGGGCGGCCTCCGTGTGCCAAAAATAGGCCACGAGCACAGCCGCGCCCAAAAATTAGCGCCCGATGGTCGGGTTACCAAAACCCACCAGCTGAAAAATGGCCAAAAAACGGGTGGGCTATAGCCTTGGTGGGGGGCGTGGGCGAAGTTCGTCCGCCGGACTCCGAATGGCCCGAGACTTTGTGGGCGGCCTCCGTGTGCCAAAAACAGGCCACGGGCAAAGCCGCGCACAAAAATTAGCGCCCGAAGGTCGGGATGCCAAAACCCCCCAGCGGAAAAATGGCGAAAAAACGGGTGGGCTATAGCCTTGGTGGGGGGCGTGGTCGAAGTTCGTCCTCCGGACTCAGAATGGCCCGAGACTTTGCGGGCGGCCTCCGTCTGCCAAAAAATGGCCACGGGCATAGCCGCGCCCAAAAATTAGCGCCCGAAGGTCGGGATGCCAAAACCCCCCAGCGGAAAAATGGCGAAAAAACGGGTGGGCTATATCATTGGTGGGGGGCGTGGGCGAAGTTCGTCCTCCGGACTCAGAATGGCCCGAGACTTTGCGGGCGGCCTCCGTGTGCCAAAAAATTGCCACGGGAATAGCCGTGCCCAAAAATTAGCGCCCGATGGTCGGGGTGCCAAAACCCCCCAGCGGAAAAATGGCCAAAAAACGTGTGGGCTATAGCCTTGGTGGGGGGCGTGGGCGAAGTTCGTCCTTCGGACTCAGAATGGCCCGATGCTTACCGGGCGGCCTCCGTGTGCCAAAAAATAGGCCACGAGCACAGCCGCGCCCAAAAATTAGCGCCCGATTGTCGGGTTACCAAAACCCACCAGCTGAAAAATGGCCAAAAAACGGGTGGGCTATAGCCTTGGTGGGGGGCGTGGGCGAAGTTCGTCCGCCGGACTCCGAATGGCCCGAGACTTTGTGGGCGGCCTCCGTGTGCCAAAAACAGGCCACGGGCAAAGCCGCGCACAAAAATTAGCGCCCGAAGGTCGGGATGCCAAAACCCCCCAGCGGAAAAATGGCGAAAAAACGGGTGGGCTATAGCCTTGGTGGGGGGCGTGGTCGAAGTTCGTCCTCCGGACTCAGAATGGCCCGAGACTTTGCGGGCGGCCTCCGTCTGCCAAAAAATGGCCACGGGCATAGCCGCGCCCAAAAATTAGCGCCCGAAGGTCGGGATGCCAAAACCCCCCAGCGGAAAAATGGCGAAAAAACGGGTGGGCTATATCATTGGTGGGGGGCGTGGGCGAAGTTCGTCCTCCGGACTCAGAATGGCCCGAGACTTTGCGGGCGGCCTCCGTGTGCCAAAAAATTGCCACGGGAATAGCCGTGCCCAAAAATTAGCGCCCGATGGTCGGGGTGCCAAAACCCCCCAGCGGAAAAATGGCCAAAAAACGTGTGGGCTATAGCCTTGGTGGGGGGCGTGGGCGAAGTTCGTCCTTCGGACTCAGAATGGCCCGATGCTTACCGGGCGGCCTCCGTGTGCCAAAAAATGGCCACGGGCATAGCCGCGCCCAAAAATTAGCGCCCGATGGTCGGGGTGCCAAAACCCCCCAGCGGAAAAATGGCCAAAAAACGTGTGGGCTATAGCCTTGGTGGGGGGCGTGGGCGAAGTTCGTCCTTCGGACTCAGAATGGCCCGATGCTTACCGGGCGGCCTCCGTGTGCCAAAAAATAGGCCACGAGCACAGCCGCGCCCAAAAATTAGCGCCCGATTGTCGGGTTACCAAAACCCACCAGCGGAAAAATGGCCAAAAAACGGGTGGGCTATAGCCTTGGTGGGGGGCGTGTGCGCAGTTCGTCCTTCGGTCTCTGATTGGCGCGTTGCTTACCGGGCTGCCTCCGTGTGCCAAAAAATAGGCCACGTGCACAGCCGCGCCCAAAAATTAGCGCCCGATTGTCGGGGTGCCAAAACCCACCAGCGGAAAAATGGCCAAAAAACGGGTGGGCTATAGCCTTGGTGGGCGTGGCGAGTTCGTCCGCCCGGACTCGAATGGCCCGAGACTTTGTGGGCGGCCTCCGTGTGCCAAAAACAGGCCAGGCAAAGCCAAGACAAAAATTAGCGCCCGAAGGTCGGGATGCCAAAACCCCAGCGGAAAAATGGCGAAAAACGGTGGGCTATAGCCTTGGTGGGGCGTGGTGAGTTCGTCCGGACTCAGAATGGCCCGAGACCGGGCGGCCTCCGTGTGCCAAAAAATTAGCCCAAAAATTAGCGCCCGATGGTCGGGTGCCAAAACCCCAGCGGAAAAATGGCCAAAAACGTGTGGGCTATAGCCTTGGTGGGGGCGTGGCGAGTTCGTCCCGGACTCAGAATGGCCCGATGCTTACCGGGCGGCCTCCGTGTGCCAAAAAATAGGCCACGAGCACAGCCGCGCCCAAAAATTAGCCCCCGATTGTCAGGTTACCAAAACCCACCAGCGGAAAAATGGCCAAAAAACGGGTGGGCTATAGCCTTGGTGGGGGGCATGGTCGAAGTTCGTCCTCCGGACTCAGAATGGCCCGAGACTTTGTGGGCGGCCTCCGTCTGCCAAAAAATGGCCACGGGCTTAGCCGCGCCCAAAAATTAGCGCCCGAAGGTCGGGATACCAAAACCCCCCAGCGGAAAAATGGCGAAAAAACGGGTGGGCTATAGCATTGGTTGGGGGCGTGGGCGAAGTTCGTCCTCCGGACTCAGAATGGCCCGAGACTTTGCGGGCGGCCTCCGTGTGCCAAAAAATTGCCACGGCCATAGCCGTGCCCAAAAATTAGCGCCCGATGGTCGGGGTGCCAAAACCCCCCAGCGGAAAAATGGCCAAAAAACGTGTGGGCTATAGCCTTGTTGGGGGGTGTGGGCGAAGTTCGTCCGCCGGACTCGGAATGGCCCGAGACTTTGCGTGCGGCCTCCGTGTGCCAAAAATAGGACACGGGCAAAGCCGCGCACAAAAATTAGCGCCCGAAGGTCGGGATGCCAAAACCCCCCAGCGGAAAAATGGCGAAAAAACGGGTGGGCTATAGCCTTGGTGGGGGGCGTGGGCGAAGTTCGTCCTTCGGACTCAGAATGGCCCGATGCTTACCGGGCGGCCTCCGTGTGCCAAAAAATGGCCACGGGCATAGCCGCGCCCAAAAATTAGCGCCCGATGGTTGGGGTGCCAAATCCCCCCAGCGGAAAAATGGCCAAAAAACGTGTGGGCTATAGCCTTGGTGGGGGGTGTGGGCGAAGTTCGTCATCCGGACTCAGAATGGCCCGAGACTTACCGGGCGGCCTCCGTGTGCCAAAAATAGGCCACGAGCACGGCCGCTCCCAAAAATTAGCGCCCGATGGTCGGGGTGCCAAAACCCACCAGCGGAAAAATGGCCAAAAAACGCGTGGGCTATAGCCTTGGTGGGGGGCGTGGACGAAGTTCGTCCCCAGGACTCGGAATGGCCCGAGACTTTGTGGGTGGCCTCAGTGTGCCAAAAATTAGGCCACGGGCACAGCCGCGCACAAAAATTAGTGCCCGAAGGTCGGAATGCCAAAACCCCCCAGCGGAAAAATGGCGAAAAAACGGGTGGGCTATAGCCCTGGTGGGGGGCGTGGGCGAAGCTCGTCCTCCGGACTCGGAATGGCCCGAGACTTTGTGGGCGGCCTCCGTGTGCCAAAAATAGGCCATGGGCAAAGCCGCGCACAAAACTAGCGCCCGAAGGTCGGGATGCCAAAACCCCCCAGCGGAGAAATGGCGAAAAAACGGGTGGGCTATAGCCTTGGTGGGGGGCGTGGGCGAAGTTCGTCCTCCGGACTCAGAATGGCCCGAGACTTTGCGGGCGGCCTCCGTGTGCCAAAAAATGGCCACGGGCATAGCCGCACCCAAAAATTAGCACCCGAAGGTCGGGATGCCAAAACCCCCCAGCGGAAAAATGGCGAAAAAACGGGTGGGCTATAGCCTTGGTGGGGGGCGTGGGCGAAGTTCGTCCTCCGGACTCAGAATGGCCCGAGACTTTGCGGGCGGCCTCCGTGTGCCAAAAAATGGCCACGGGGATAGCCGCGCCCAAAAATTTGCGCCCGATGGTCGGGGTGCCAAAACCCCCCAGCGGAAAAATGGCCAAAAAACGTGTGGGCTATAGCCTTGTTGGGGGGTGTGGGCGAAGTTCGTCCGCCGGACTCGGAATGGCCCGAGACTTTGCGGGCGGCCTCCGTGTGCCAAAAATAGGCCACTGGCACAGCCGCGCCCAAAAATTAGCGCCCGAAGGTCGGGGTGCCAAAACCCCGCAGTGGAAAAATGGCCAAAAAACGAGTGGCGTGGCGAAGTTCGTCCGGACTTGGAATGGCCCGAGACTTTGCGGGCGGCCTCCGTGTGCCAAAAATAGGCCACTGGCACAGCCGCGCCCAAAAATTAGCGCCCGAAGGTCGGGGTGCCAATACCCCCCTGCGGAAAAATGGCCAAAAAACGGGTGGGCTATAGCCTTGGTAGGGGGCGTGGCGGTTCGTCTGCCAGACTGGAATGGCCCGAGACTTTGCGGGTGGCCTCCGTGTGCCAATAATAGGCCACTGGCACAGCCGCGCCCTAAAATTAGTTCGGGTGCCAAAACCCCGAGCGGAAAATGGCCAAAAACAGGTGGGCTATAGCCTTGGTGGGGCGTGGGCGAAGTCCGGGCCTCGAGAATGGTCTGAGACTTTGCGTGCGCCTCCGTGTGCCAAAAATGGCCACGGGCATAGCCGCCCAAAATTACCGAAGGTCGGGGTGCCAAAACCCCCCAGCGGAAAAATGGCCAAAAAACGTGTGGGCTATAGCCTTGTTGGGGGGTGTGGGCGAAGTTCGTCCGCCGGACTCAGAATGGCCCGAGACTTACCGGGCGGCCTATGTGTGTAAAAAATAGGCCAGGGACAAAACCGCGACCAAAAATTAGCGACCGAAGGCCGGGGGTGCCAAAACCCCCCAGCGGAAAAATGGCCAAAAAACGGGTGGGCTATAGCCTTGGTGGGGGGCGTGGGCGAAGTTCGTCCGCCGGACTCAGAATGGCCCGAGACTTTGCGGGCGGCCTCCGTGTGCCAAAAATAGGCCACGGGCACAGCCGCGCCCAAAAATTAGCGCCCGAAGGTCGGGGTGCCAAAACCCACCAGCGGAAAAATGGCCAAAAAACGGGTGGGCTATAGCCTTGGTGGGGGGCGTGGGCGAAGTTCGTCCGCCGGACTCAGAATGGCCCGAGACTTTGCGGGCGGCCTCCGTGTGCCAAAAATAGGCCACGGGCATAGCCGCGCCCAAAAATTAGCGCCCGAAGGCCGGGTTGCCAAAACCCCCCGGTGGAACGATGGCCGAAAAACGAGCGGGCTATAGCCTTGGCGGGGGGCGCGGGCGAAGTTCGTTTGCCGGACTAAGACTGGCCCGAGACTTTGCGGGCGGCCTCCGTGTGCCAAAAATAGGCCACTGGCACAGCCGCGCCCAAAAATTAGTGCCCGAAGGTCGGGGTGCCAATACCCCCCAGCGGAAAAATGGCCAAAAAACGAGTGGGCTATAGCCTTGGTGGGGGGCGTGGGCGAAGTTCGTCTGCCAGACTCGGAATGGCCCGAGACTTTGCGGGCGGCCTCCGTGTGCCAAAAAATGGCCACGGGCATAGCCGCACCCAAAAATTAGCACCCGACGGTCGGGATGCCAAAACCCCCCAGCGGAAAAATGGCGAAAAAACGGGTGGGCTATAGCCTTGGTGGGGGGCGTGGGCGAAGTTCGTCCTCCGGACTCAGAATGGCCCGAGACTTTGTGGGCGGGCTCCGTGTGCCAAAAAATGGCCACGGGGATAGCCGCGCCCAAAAATTTGCGCCCGATGGTCGGGGTGCCAAAACCCCCCAGCGGAAAAATGGCCAAACAACGTGTGGGCTATAGCCTTGTTGGGGGGTGTGGGCGAAGTTCGTCCGCCGGACTCGGAATGGCCCGAGACTTTGCGGGCGGCCTCCGTGTGCCAAAAATAGGCCACTGGCACAGCCGCGCCCAAAAATTAGCGCCCGAAGGTCGGGGTGCCAATACCCCCCAGCGGAAAAATGGCCAAAAAACGAGTGGCGTGGGCGAAGTTCGTCTGCCAGACTCGGAATGGCCCGAGACTTTGCGGGCGGCCTCCGTGTGCCAAAAATAGGCCACTGGCACAGCCGCGCCCAAAAATTAGCGCCCGAAGGTCGGGGTGCCAAAACCCCCCAGCGGAAAAATGGCCAAAAAACGAGTGGGCTATAGCCTTGGTGGGGGGCGTGGGCGAAGTTCATCCGCCGGACTCGGAATGGCCCGAGACTTTGCGGGCGGCCTCCGTGTGCCAAAAATAGGCCACGGGCACAGCCGCGCCCAAAAATTAGCGCCCGAAGGTCGGGGTGCCAAAACCCACCAGCGGAAAAATGGCCAAAAAACGGGTGGGCTATAGCCTTGGTGGGGGGCATAGGCGAAGTTGGTCTGCCGGACTCGGAATGGCCCGAGACTTTGCGGGCGCCCTCCGTGTGCCAAAAATAAGCCACTGGCACAGCCGCGCCCAAAAATTAGCGCCCGAATGTCGGGGTGCCAAAACCCACCAGCGGAAAAATGGCCAAAAAACAGGTGGGCTATAGCCTTGGTGGGGGGCGTGGGCGAAGTTCGTCCGCGGGACTCGGAATGGTCCGAGACTTTGAGGGTGGCCTCCGTGAGCCAAAAATAGGCCACGGGCATAGCCGCACCCAAAATTTAGCACCCGATGGTCGGGGTGCCAAAACCCCCCAGCGGAAAAATGGCCAAAAAACTTGTGGGCTATAGCCTTGGTGGGGGGCGTGGGCGAAGTTCGTCCGCCGTACTCGGAATGGCCCGAGACTTTGCGGGCGGCCTCCGTGTGCCAAAAATAGGACACGGGAACAGCTGCGCCCAAAAATTAGCACCCGAAGGTCGGGGTGCCAAAACCCACCAGCGGAAAAATGGCCAAAAAACGGGTGGGCTATAGCCTTGGTGGGGGCGTGGGCGAAGTTCGTCTGCCGGACTCGGAATGGCCCAAGACTTTTCGGGTGGCCTCCGTGTGCCAAAAATAGGCCACGGGAACAGCCGCCCCCAAAAATTAGCACCCGAAGGTCGTGGTGCCAAAACCCCCCAGCGGAAAAATGGCCAAAAAACGAGTGGCCTATAGCCTTGGTGGGGGCGTGGGTGAAGTTCGTCTGCCGGACTCGGAATGGCCCGAGACTTTGCGGGCGGCCTCCGTGTGCCAAAAATAGGCCACTGGCACAGCCGCGCCCAAAAATTAGCGCCCGAAGGTCGGGGTGCCAAAACCCACCAGCGGAAAAATGGCCAAAAAACGGGTGGGCTATAGCCTTGGTGGGGGGCGTGGGCGAAGTTCGTCCGCCGGACTCGGAATGGCCCGAGACTTTGCGGGCGGTCTCCGTGTGCCAAAAATAAGCAACGGGCATAGCCGCGCCCAAAAATTAGCGCCCGAAGGTCGGGGTGCCAAAACCCACCTGCGGAAAAATGGCCAAAAAACGGGTGGGCTATAGCCTTGGTGGGGGGCGTGGGCGAAGTTCGTCCGCCGGACTCGGAATGGCCCGAGACTTTGCGGGCGGCCTCCGTGTGCCAAAAATAAGCCACGGGCATAGCCGCGCCCAAAAATTAGCGCCCGAAGGTCGGGGTGCCAAAACCCACCAGCGGAAAAATGGCCAAAAAACGGGTGGGCTATAGCCTTGGTGGGGGGCGTGGGCGAAGTTCGTCCGCGGGACTCGGAATTGTCCGAGACTTTGCGGGTGGCCTCCGTGTGCCAAAAATAGGCCACGGGAACAGCCGCCCCCAAAAATTAGAACCCGAAGGTCGTGGTGCCAAAACCCCCCAGCGGAAAAATGGCCCAAAAACGAGTGGGCTATAGCCTTGGTGGGGGCGTGGGCGAAGTTCGTCTGCCGGACTCGGAATGGCCCGAGACTTTGCGGGCGGCCACCAGGTGCCAAAAATAGGCCACGGGAACAGCCGCCCCCAAAAATTAGCACCCGAAGGTCGTGGTGCCAAAACACCCCAGCGGAAAAATGGCCAAAAAACGAGTGGGCTATAGCCTTGGTGGGGGCGTGGGCGAAGTTCGTCTGCCGGACTCGGAATGGCCCGAGACTTTGCGGGCGGCCTCCGTTTGCCAAAAATAGGCCACAGGCACAGCCGCGCCCAAAAATTAGCACCCGAAGGTCGGGGTGCCAAAACCCACCAGCGGAAAAATGGCCAAAAAACGGGTGGGCTATAGCCTTGGTGGGGGGCATAGGCGAAGTTGGTCTGCCGGACTCGGAATGGCCCGAGACTTTGCGGGCGCCCTCCGTGTGCCAAAAATAAGCCACTGGCACAGCCGCGCCCAAAAATTAGCGCCCGAATGTCGGGGTGCCAAAACCCACCAGCGGAAAAATGGCCAAAAAACAGGTGGGCTATAGCCTTGGTGGGGGGCGTGGTTGAAGTTCGTCCGCGGGACTCGGAATGGTCCGAGACTTTGAGGGTGGCCACCGTGAGCCAAAAATAGGCCACGGGCATAGCCGCGCCCAAAAATTAGCACCCGATGGTCGGGGTGCCAAAACCCCCCAGCGGAAAAATGGCCAAAAAACTTGTGGGCTATAGCCTTGGTGGGGGGCGTGGGCAAAGTTCGTCCGCCGGACTCGGAATGGCCCGAGACTTTGCGGGCGGCCTCCGTGTGCCAAAAATAGGCCACGGGCACAGCCGCGCCCAAAAATTAGCGCCCGGAAGTCGGGGTGCCAAAACCCCCCAGCGGAAAAATGGCCAAAAAACGGGTGGGCTATAGCCTTGGTGGGGGGCGTGGGCGAAGTTCGTCCGCCGGACTCAGAATGGCCCGAGACTTTGCGGGCGGCCTCCGTGTGCCAAAAATAGGCCACGGGGACAGACGCGCCCAAAAATTAGCGCCCGAAGACCGGATTGCCAAAACCCCCCAGCGGAAAAAATGGCCAAAAAACGAGCGGGCTATAGCATTGGTGGGGGGCGTGGGCGAAGTTCGTCTGCCGGCTAAGAATGGCCCGAGACTTTGCGGGCGGCCTCCGTGTGCCAAAAATAGGCCACTGGCACAGCCGCGCCCGAAAATTAGCGCCCGAAGGTCGGGGTGCCAAAACCCACCAGCGGAAAAATGGCCAAAAAACGGGTGGGCTATAGCCTTGGTGGGGGGCGTGGGCGAAGTTCGTCCGCCGGACTTGGAATGGCCCGAGACTTTGTGGGTGGCCTCCGTGTGCCAAAAATAGGCCACGGGCAAAGACGCGCACAAAAATTAGCGCCCGAAGGTCGGGATGCCAAAACCCCCCAGCAGAAAAATGGCGAAAAAACGGGTGGTCTATAGCCTTGGTGGGGGGCGTGGGCGAAGTTCGTCCGCCGGACTCGGAATGGCCCGAGACTTTGTGGGTGGCCTCCGTGTGCCAAAAATTGGCCACGGTCATAACCGCGCCCAAAAATTAGCGCCCGATGGTCGGAGGGCCAAAACCCCCCAGCGGAAAAATTGCCAAAAAACGTGTGGGCTATAGCCTTGGTGGGGGGCGTTGGCGAAGTTCGTCCGCCGGACTCAGAATGGCCCGAGACTTACCGGGCGGCCTATGTGTGCAAAAAATAGGCCAGGGACAAAACCGCGCCCAAAAATTAGCGACCGAAGGCCGGGGGTGCCAAAACCCCCCAGCGGAAAAATGGCCAAAAAACGGGTGGGCTATAGCCTTGGTGGGGGGCGTGGGCGAAGTTCGTCCGCCGGACTCAGAATGACCCGAGACTTTACGGGCGGCCTCCGTGTGCCAAAAATAGGCCACGGGGACAGACGCGCCCAAAAATTAGCGCCCGAAGGCCGGGCTACCAAAACCCCCCAGCGGAAAAATGGCCAAGAAACGGGTGGGCTATAGCCTTGGTGGGGGGCGTGGGCGAAGTTCGTCCTCCGGACTCAGAATGGCCCGAGACTTTGCGGGCGGCCTCCGTGTGCCGAAAATAGGCCACGGGCACAGCCGCGCCCGAAGGTCGGGGTGCCAAAACCCACCAGCGGAAAAATGGCCAAAAAACGGGTGGGCTATAGCCTTGGTGGGGGGCGTAGGCGAAGTTCGTCCGCCGGACTCGGAATGGCCCGAGACTTTGTGGGTGGCCTCCGTGTTCCAAAACTAGGCCACGGACAAAGCCGCGCACAAAAAGTAGCGCCCGAAGGTCGGGGTACCAAAACCCACCAGCGGAAAAATGGCCAAAAAACGGGTGGGCTATAGCCTTGGTGGGGGGCGTAGGGGAAGTTCGTCCGCCGGACTCGGAATGGCCCGAGACTTTGTGGGTGGCCTCCGTGTGCTAAAAATAGGTCACGGGCAAAGCCGCGCACAAAAATTAGTGCCCAAAAGTCGGGATGCCAAAACCCCCCAGCGGAAAAATGGCAAAAAAACGGGTGGGCTATAGCCTTGGTGGGGGGCGTAGGCGAAGTTCGTCCGCCGGACTCGGAATGGCCCGAGACTTTGCGGGCAGCCTCCGTGTGCCAAAAATAGACCACGAGCACAGCCGCGCCCAAAAATTAGCACCCGAAGGTCGGGGTGCCAAAACCCACCAGCGGAAAAATGGCCAAAAAACGGGTGGGCTATAGCATTGGTGGGGGGCGTGGGCGAAGTTCGTCCGCCGGACTCGGAATGGCCCGAGACTTTGTTGGCGGTCTCCGTGTGCCAAAAATAGGCCACGGGCAAAGCCGCGCACAAAAATTAGCGCCCGAAGGTCGGGATGCCAAAACCCCCCAGCGGAAAAATGACGAAAAAATGGGTGGGCTATAGCATTGGTGGGGGGCGTGGGCGAAGTTCGTCCTCCGGACTCAGAATGGCCCGAGACTTTGCGGGCGGCCTCCGTGTGCCAAAAAATGGCCACGGGCATAGCCGCGCCAAAAATTAGCGCCCGATGGTCGGGGTGCCAAAACCCCCCAGCGGAAAAATGGCCAAAAAACGTGTGGGCTATAGCCTTGTTGGGGTGTGTGGGCGAAGTTCGTCCGCCGGACTCCGAATGGCCCGAGACTTTGCGGGCGGCCTCCGTGTGCCAAAAATAGGCCACGAGCACAGCCGCGCCCAAAAATTAGCACCCGAAGGTCTGGGTGCCAAAACCCACCAGCGGAAAAATGGCCAAAAAACGGGTGGGCTATAGCCTTGGTGGGGGGCGTGGGCGAAGTTTATCCGCCGGACTCGGAATGGCCCGAGACTTTGCGGGCGGCCTCCATGTGCCAAAAATAGGCTACGGGCATAGCCACACCAAAAAATTAGTGCCCGATGGTCGGGGTGCCAAAACCCCCCAGCGGAAAAATGGCCAAAAAACGTGTGGGCTATAGCCTTGGTGGGGGGTGTGGGCGAAGTTCGTCCGCCGGACTCGGAATGGCCCGAGACTTTGCGGGCAGCCTCCGTGTGCCAAAAATAGGCCACGAGCGCAGCCGCGCCCAAAAATTAGCGCCCGAAGGTCGGGGTACCAAAACCCACCAGCGGAAAAATGGCCAAAAAACGGGTGGGCTATAGCCTTGGTGGGGGGCGTGGGCGAAGTTTATCCGCCGGACTCGGAATGGCCCGAGACTTTGCGGGCGGCCTCCATGTGCGAAAAATAGGCTACGGGCATAGCCACACCAAAAAATTAGTGCCCGATGGTCGGGGTGCCAAAACCCCCCAGCGGAAAAATGGCCAAAAAACGTGTGGGCTATAGCCTTGGTGGGGGGTGTGGGCGAAGTTCGTCCGCCGGACTCGGAATGGCCCGAGACTTTGCGGGCAGCCTCCGTGTGCCAAAAATAGGCCACGAGCGCAGCCGCGCCCAAAAATTAGCGCCCGAAGGTCGGGGTACCAAAACCCACCAGCGGAAAAATGGCCAAAAAACGGGTGGGCTATAGCCTTGGTGGGGGGCGTGGGCGAAGTTCGTCCTCCGGACTCGGAATGGCCCGAGACTTTGTGGGCGGTCTCCGTGTGCCAAAAATAGGCCACGGGCAAAGCCGCGTACAAAAATTAGTGCCCAAAGGTCGGGATGCCAAAACCCCCCAGCGGAAAAATGACGAAAAAATGGGTGGGCTATAGCCTTGGTGGGGGGCGTGGGCGAAGTTCGTCCTCCGGACTCAGAATGGCCCGAGACTTTGCGGGCGGCCTCTGTGTGCCAAAAAATGGGCACGGGCAAAGCCGTGCCCAAAAATTAGCGCCCGATGGTCGGGGTGCCAAAACCCCCCAGCGGAAAAATGGCCAAAAAACGTGTGGGATATAGCCTTGTTGGGGTGTGTGGGCGAAGTTCGTCCGCCGGACTCGGAATGGCCCGAGATTTTGCGGGTGGCCTCCATGTGCCAAAAATAGGCTACGGGCATAGCCACGCCCAAAAATTAGCGCCCGATGGTCGGGGTGCCAAAACCCCCCAGCGGAAAAATGGCCAAAAAACGTGTGGGATATAGCCTTGTTGGGGTGTGTGGGCGAAGTTCGTCCGCCGGACTCGGAATGGCCCGAGATTTTGCGGGTGGCCTCCATGTGCCAAAAATAGGCTACGGGCATAGCCACGCCCAAAAATTAGCGCCCGATGGTCGGGGTGCCAAAACCCCCCAGCGGAAAAATGGCCAAAAAACGTGTGGGCTATAGCCTTGGTGGGGTGTGGGCGAAGTTCGTCCGCCGGACTCGGAATGGCCCGAGACTTTGTGGGTGGCCTCCGTGTGCTAAAAATAGGCCACGAGCACAGCCGCGCCCAAAAATTAGCGCCCGAAGGTCGGGGTACCAAAACCCACCAGCGGAAAAATGGCCAAAAAACGGGTGGGCTATAGCCTTGGTGGGGGGCGTAGGCGAAGTTCGTCCGCCGGACTCGGAATGGCCCGAGACTTTGTGGGTGGCCTCCGTGTGCTAAAAATAGGTCACGGGCAAAGCCGCGCACAAAAATTAGTGCCCGAAAGTCGGGATGCCAAAACCCCCCAGCGGAAAAATGGCAAAAAAACGGGTGGGCTATAGCCTTGGTGGGGGGCGTAGGCGAAGTTCGTCCGCCGGACTCGGAATGGCCCGAGACTTTGCGGGCAGCCTCCGTGTGCCAAAAATAGGCCACGAGCACAGCCGCGCCCAAAAATTAGCGCCCGAAGGTCGGGGTGCCAAAACCCACCAGCGGAAAAATGGCCAAAAAACGGGTGGGCTATAGCCTTGGTGGGGGGCGTAGGCGAAGTTCGTCCGCCGGCCTCGGAATGGCCCGAGACTTTGTGGGTGGCCTCCGTGTGCCAAAAATAGGCCACGGGCAAAGCCGCGCACAAAAATTAGCGCCCGAAAGTCGGGATGCCAAAACCCCCCAGCGGAAAAATGGTGAAAAAACGGGTGGGCTATATCCTTGGTGGGGGGCGTGGGCGAAATTCGTCCACCGGACTCAGAATGGCCCGAGACTTACCGGGAGGCCTCCGTGTGCCAAAAAATGGCCAGGGGCATAGCCGCGCCCAAAAATTAGCGCCCGATGGTCGAGGTGCCAAAACCCCCCAGCGGAAAAATGGCCAAAAAACGGGTGGGCTATAGCCTTGGTGGGGGGTGTGGGCGAAGTTCGTCCGCCGGACTCAGAATGGCCCGAGACTTTGCGGGCGGCCTCCGTGTGCCAAAAATAGGCCCCGGGGACAGACGCGCCCAAAAATTAGCGCCCGAAGGCCGGGTTGCCAAAACCCCCCAGCTGAAAAATGGCCAAAAAATGAGTGGGCTATAGCCTTGGTGGGGGGCGTGGGCGAAGTTCGTCTGCCGGACGAAGAATGGCCCGAGACTTTGCGGGCGGCCTCCGTGTGCCAAAAATAGGCCACTGGCACAGCCGCGCCCAAAAGTTAGCGCCCGAAGGTCGGGGTGCCAAAACCCACCAGTGGAAAAATGGCCAAAAAACGGGTGGGCTATAGCCTTGGTGGGGGGCGTGGGCGAAATTCGTCCGCCGGACTCGGAATGGCCCGAGACTTTGCAGGCGGCCTCCGTGTGCCAAAAATAGGCCACGGGCACAGCCGCGCCCAAAAATTAGCACCCGAAGGTCGGGGTGCCAAAACTCTCCAGCAGAAAAATGGCCAAAAAACGGGTGGGCTATAGCCTTGGTGGGGGGCGTAGGCGAAGTTCGTCCGCCGGACTCGGAATGGCCCGAGACTTTGCGGGTGGCCTACGTGTGCCAAAAATAGGCCACGGGCAAAGCTACGCACAAAAATTAGCGCCCAAAGGTCGAGATGCCAAAACCCCCCAGCGGAAAAATGGCGAAAAAATGGGTGGGCTATAGCCTTGCTGGGGGGCGTGGGCGAAGTTCGTCCTCCGGACTCAGAATGGCCCGAGACTTCACGGGCGGCCTCCAGGTGCCAAAAAATGGCCACGGGCATAGCCGCGCCCAAAAATTAGCGCCCGATGGTCGGGGTGCCAAAACCCCCCAGCGGAAAAATGGCCAAAAAACGTGTGGGCTATAGCCTTGGTGGGGGGTGTGGGCGAAGTTCTTCCGCCGGACTCGGAATGGCCCGAGACTTTGCTGGCGGCCTCCATGTGCCAAAAATAGGCCACGGGCACAGCCGCGCCCAAAAATTAGCACCCGGAAGTCGGGGTGCAAAAACCCCCCAGCCGAAAAATGCCCAAAAAACGGGTGGGCTATAGCCTTGGTGGGGGGCGTGGGCAAAGTTCGTCCGCCGGACTCGGAATGGCCCGAGACTTTGCGGGTGGCCTCCGTGGCATTTATTTGACACGGGTTTAACCGCGCCCAAAAATTAGCGCCCGATGGGCGGGGTGCCAAAACCCCCCAGCGGAAAAATTGCCAAAAAACGTGTGGGCTATAGCCTTGGTGGGGGGCGTGGGCGAAGTTCGTCCTCCGGACTCAGAATGGCCCGAGACTTTGCGGGGGGCCTCCGTGTGCCAAAAAATGGCCACGGGCATAGCCGCGCCCAAAAATTAGCACCCGAAGGTCGGGATGCCAAAACCCCCCAGCGGAAAAATGGCGAAAAAACGGGTGGGCTATAGCCTTGGTGGGGGACGTGGGCGAAGTTCGTCCTCCGGACTCAGAATGGCCCCACACTTACCGGGCGGCCTCCGTGTGCCAAAAAATGGCCACGGGCATAGCCGCGCCCAAAAATTAGCACCCGAAGGTCGGGGTGCCAAAACCCACCAGCGGAAAAATGGCCAAAAAACGGGTGGGCTATAGCCTTGGTGGGGGGCGTGGGCGAAGTTCATCCGCCGGACTCGGAATGGCCCGAGACTTTGCGGGCGGCCTCCATGTGCTAAAAATAAGCTACGGGCATAGCCACGCCCAAAAATTAGCGCCCGATGGTCGGGGTGCCAAAAACCCCCCAGCGGAAAAATGGCCAAAAAACGTGTGGGCTATAGCCTTGGTGGGGGGTGTGGGCGAAGTTCGTCCGCCGGACTCGGAATGGCCCGAGACTTTGCGGGCAGCCTCCGTGTGCCAAAAATAGGCCACGAGCACAGCCGCGCCCAAAAATTAGCGCCCGAAGGTCGGGGTACCAAAACCCACCAGCGGAAAAATGGCCAAAAAACGGGTGGGCTATAGCCTTGTTGGGGGGTGTGGGCGAAGTTCGTCCGCCGGACTCAGAATGGCCCGAGACTTTACGGGCGGCCCCCGAGTGCCAAAAATAGGCCACGGGGACAGACGCGCCCAAAAATTAGCGCCCGAAGGCCGGGTTGCCAAAACCCCCCAGCGGAAAAATGGCCAAAAAACGAGTGGGCTATAGCCTTGGTGGGGGGCGTGGGCGAAGTTCGTCTGCCGGATTTGGAATGGCCCGAGACTTTGCGGGCGGCCTCCGTGTGCATAAAATAGGCCATTGGCACAGCCGCGCCCAAAAATTAGCGCCCGAAGGTCGGGGTGCCAACACCCCCCCGCGGAACAAGGGCCAAAACACGGGCGGGCTATCGCCGTGCTGGGGGGCGTGGGCAAAGTTCGTCCGCCGGACTCGGAATGGCCCGAGACTTTGTGGGTGGCCTCCGTGTGCCAAAAATAGGCCACAGGATAAGCCGCATAAAAATTAGCGCCGAAGGTCGGGATGCCAAAACCCCAGCGGAAAAATGGCGAAAAAAGCCTTGGTGGGCGTGGGCGAAGTTTGTCCTCCGGACTCAGAATGGCCTGAGACTTTGCGGGCGGCCTCCGTGTGCCAAAAAATGGCCACGGGCATAGCCGCGCCCAAAAATTAGCCCCCGAAGGTCGGGGTGCCAAAACCCACCAGCGGAAAAATGGCCAAAAAACGGGTGGGCTATAGCCTTGGTGGGGGGCGTAGGCGAAGTTCGACCGCCGGACTCGGAATGGCCCGAGACTTTTTGGGTGGCCTCCGTGTGCCAAAAATAGGCCACGGGCAAAGCCGCGCACAAAAATTAGCACCCGAAGGTCGGGGTGCCAAAACCCACCAGCGGAAAAATGGCCAAAAAACGGGTGGGCTATAGCCTTGGTGGGGGGCGTGGGCGAAGTTCGTCCGCCGGACTCGGAATGGCCCGAGACTTTGCGGGCGGCCTCCGTGTGCCAAAAATAGGCCCAGGCACAGCCCAAAAATTGAAGGTCGGGGTGCCAAAACCCACCAGCGGAAAAATGGCCAAAAAACGGGTGGGCTATAGCCTTGGTGGGGGGCGTAGGCGAAGTTCGACCGCCGGACTCGGAATGGCCCGAGACTTTTTGGGTGGCCTCCGTGTGCCAAAAATAGGCCACGGGCACAGCCGTGCCCAAAAATTAGCGCCCGAAGGTCGGGGTGCCAAAACCCACCAGCGGAAAAATGGCCAAAAAACGGGTGGGCTATAGCCTTGGTGGGGGGTGTAGGCGAAGTTCGTCCGCCGGACTCGGAATGGCCCGAGACTTTGTGGGTGGCCTCCGTGTGCCAAAAATAGGCCACGGGCAAAGCCGCGCAAAAAATTAGCGCCCGAAGGTCGGGATGCCAAAACCCCCCAACGGAAAAATGGCGAAAAAACGGGTGGGCTATAGCCTTGGTGGGGGGCGTGGGCGAAGTTCGTCCTCCGGACTCAGAATGGCCCGAGACATACCGGGCGGCCTCCGTGTGGCCAAAAATAGGCCACGGGCATAGCCGCGTCCAAAAATTAGCGCCCGATGGTCGGGGTGCCAAAACCCCCCAGCGGAAAAATGGCCAAAAAACGTGTGGGCTATAGCCTTGGTGGGGGGTGTGGGCGAAGTTCGTCCTCCGGACTCAGAAGTGCCCGAGACATACCGGACGGCCTCCGTGTGCCAAAAATAGGCCACGAGCACAGCCGCGCCCAAAAATTAGCACCCGATGGTCGGGGTGCCAAAACCCACCAGCGGAAAAATGGCCAAAAAACGGGTGGACTATAGCCTTGGTTGGGGGCGTGGGCGAAGTTCGTCCTCCGGACTCGGAATGGCAAACACTTTGTGGGCGGCCTCCGTGTGCCAAAAATAGGCCACGGGCATAGCCGCGCCCAAAAATTAGCACCGAAGGTCGGGGTGCCAAAACCCACCAGCGGAAAAATGGCCAAAAAACGGGTGGGCTATAGCCTTGGTGGGGGGCGTGGGCGAAGTTCATCCGCCGGACTCGGAATGGCCCGAGACTTTGCGGGCGGCCTCCATGTGCTAAAAATAAGCTACGGGCATACCCACGCCCAAAAATTAGCACCCGATGGTCGGGGTGCCAAAAACCCCCCAGCGGAAAAATGGCCAAAAAACGTGTGGGCTATAGCCTTGGTGGGGGGTGTGGGCGAAGTTCGTCCGCCGGACTCGGAATGGCCCAAGACTTTCCTGGCTGCCTCCGTGTGCCAAAAATAGGCCACGGGCACAGCCGCGCCCAAAAATTAGCGCTCGAAGGTCGGGGTACCAAAACCCCCCAGCGGAAAAATGGCCAAAAAACGGGTGGGCTATAGCCTTGTTGGGGGGTGTGGGCGAAGTTCGTCCGCCGGACTCAGAATGGCCCGAGACTTTACGGGCGGCCCCCGAGTGCCAAAAATAGGCCACGGGGACAGACGCGCCCAAAAATTAGCGCCCGAAGGCCGGGTTGCCAAAACCCCCCAGCGGAAAAATGGCCAAAAAACGAGTGGGCTATAGCCTTGGTGGGGGGCGTGGGCGAAGTTCGTCTGCCGGATTTGGAATGGCCCGAGACTTTGCGGGCGGCCTCCGTGTGCATAAAATAGGCCATTGGCACAGCCGCGCCCAAAAATTAGCGCCCGAAGGTCGGGGTGCCAAAACCCACCAGCGGAAAAATGGCCAAAAAACGGGCGGGCTATAGCCTTGCTGGGGGGCGTGGGCAAAGTTCGTCCGCCGGACTCGGAATGGCCCGAGACTTTGTGGGTGGCCTCCGTGTGCCAAAAATAGGCCACGGGATAAGCCGCGCATAAAAATTAGCGCCCGAAGGTCGGGATGCCAAAACCCCCCAGCGGAAAAATGGCGAAAAAACGGGTGGGCTGTAGCCTTGGTGGGGGGCGTGGGCGAAGTTTGTCCTCCGGACTCAGAATGGCCTGAGACTTTGCGGGCGGCCTCCGTGTGCCAAAAAATGGCCACGGGCATAGCCGCGCCCAAAAATTAGCCCCCGAAGGTCGGGGTGCCAAAACCCACCAGCGGAAAAATGGCCAAAAAACGGGTGGGCTATAGCCTTGGTGGGGGGCGTAGGCGAAGTTCGACCGCCGGACTCGGAATGGCCCGAGACTTTTTGGGTGGCCTCCGTGTGCCAAAAATAGGCCACGGGCAAAGCGCAAAAATTAGCACCCGAAGGTCGGGGTGCCAAAACCCACCCGTGTAAAATTGGCCAAAAAACGGGTGGGCTTTCGCCTTGGTGGGGGGCGTGGGCGAAGTTCGTCTGCCGGACTCGGAATGGTACGGGACTTTGCGGGCGGCCTCCGTGTGCCAAAACTAGGCCACGGACACAGCCGCGTCCAAAAATTAGCCCCCGAAGGTCGGGGTGCCAAAACCCACCAGCGGAAAAATGGCTAAAAAACGGGTGGGCTATAGCCTTGGTGGGGCGTAGGCGAGTTCGACCGCGGACTCGGAATGGCCCGAGACTTTTGGGTGGCCTCCGTGTGCCAAAAATAGGCCGCAGGCACAGCTGTGCCCAAAAATTAGCGCCGAAGGTCGGGCTGCCCAAACCCACCAGCGGAAAAATGGCCAAAAAACGGGTGGGCTATAGCCTTGGTGGGGGGTGTAGGCGAAGTTCGTCCGCCGGACTCGGAATGGCCCGAGACTTTGTGGGTGGCCTCCGTGTGCCAAAAATAGGCCACGGGCAAAGCCGCGCAAAAAATTAGCGCCCGAAGGTCGGGATGCCAAAACCCCCCAACGGAAAAATGGCGAAAAAACGGGTGGGCTATAGCCTTGGTGGGGGGCGTGGGCGAAGTTCGTCCTCCGGACTCAGAATGGCCCGAGACATACCGGGCGGCCTCCGTGTGGCCAAAAATAGGCCACGGGCATAGCCACGTCCAAAAATTAGCGCCCGATGGTCGGGGTGCCAAAACCCCCCAGCGGAAAAATGGCCAAAAAACGTGTGGGCTATAGCCTTGGTGGGGGGTGTGGGCGAAGTTCGTCCTCCGGACTCAGAAGTGCCCGAGACATACCGGACGGCCTCCGTGTGCCAAAAATAGCCACGAGCACAGCCGCGCCCAAAAATTAGCACCCGATGGTCGGGGTGCCAAAACCCACCAGCGGAAAAATGGCCAAAAAACGGGTGGACTATAGCCTTGGTTGGGGGCGTGGGCGAAGTTCGTCCTCCGGACTCGGAATGGCAAACACTTTGTGGGCGGCCTCCGTGTGCCAAAAATAGGCCACGGGCATAGCCGCGCCCAAAAATTAGCACCGAAGGTCGGGGTGCCAAAACCCACCAGCGGAAAAATGGCCAAAAAACGGGTGGGCTATAGCCTTGGTGGGGGGCGTGGGCGAAGTTCATCCGCCGGACTCGGAATGGCCCGAGACTTTGCGGGCGGCCTCCATGTGCTCAAAATAAGCTACGGGCATACCCACGCCCAAAAATTAGCACCCGATGGTCGGGGTGCCAAAAACCCCCCAGCGGAAAAATGGCCAAAAAACGTGTGGGCTATAGCCTTGGAGGGGGGTGTGGGCGAAGTTCGTCCGCCGGACTCGGAATGGCCCAAGACTTTCCTGGCTGCCTCCGTGTGCCAAAAATAGGCCACGGGCACAGCCAAAAATTAGCGCTCTAAGGTGGGGGTACCAAAACCCCCCAGCGGAAAAATGGCCAAAAAACGGGTGGGCTATAGCCTTGTTGGGGGGTGTGGGCGAAGTTCGTCCGCCGGACTCAGAATGGCCCGAGACTTTACGGGCGGCCCCCGAGTGCCAAAAATAGGCCACGGGACAGACAAAAATTAGCGCCCGAAGGCAGGGTTGCCAAAACACCACAGCGGAAAAAAGGCCAAAAAACCAGAGGGATATAGCCATGGAGGTGGGCGTGGGCGAAGTTCGTCTGCCGGATTTGGAATGGCCCGAGACTTTGCGGGCGGCCTCCGTGTGCATAAAATAGGCCATTGGCACAGCCGCGCCCAAAAATTAGCGCCCGAAGGTCGGGGTGCCAAAACCCACCAGCGGAAAAATGGCCAAAAAACGGGCGGGCTATAGCCTTGCTGGGGGGCGTGGGCAAAGTTCGTCCGCCGGACTCGGAATGGCCCGAGACTTTGTGGGTGGCCTCCGTGTGCCAAAAATAGGCCACGGGATAAGCCGCGCATAAAAATTAGCGCCCGAAGGTCGGGATGCCAAAACCCCCCAGCGGAAAAATGGCGAAAAAACGGGTGGGCTG
The DNA here is from genome assembly GCA_030449895.1 of Citrus mangshanensis. NCBI lineage: Eukaryota > Viridiplantae > Streptophyta > Magnoliopsida > Sapindales > Rutaceae > Citrus > Citrus mangshanensis. The sequence continues at coordinate 152,002 of JASUUJ010000322.1, read as the reverse complement.
TAGCCTTGGTGGGGGGCGTGGGCGAAGTTCGTCCTCCGGACTCAGAATGGCCTGAGACTTTGCGGGCGGCCTCCGTGTGCCAAAAAATGGCCACGGGCATAGCCGCGCCCAAAAATTAGCGCCCGAAGGTCGGGGTGCCAAAACCCCCCGAGCGGAAAAATGGCCAAAAATCAGGTGGGCTATAGCCTTGGTCGGGGGCGTGGGCGAAGTTCGTCCGCGGGACTCGGAATGGTCCGAGACTTTGCGGGTGGCCTCCGTGTGCCAAAAATAGGCCACGGGCAAAGCCGCGCACAAAAATTAGCACCCGAAGGTCGGGGTGCCAAAACCCACCAGCGGAAAAATGGCCAAAAAACGGGTGGGCTATAGCCTTGGTGGGGGGCGTGGGCGAAGTTCGTCCGCCGGACTCGGAATGGCCCGAGACTTTGCGGGCGGCCTCCGTGTGCCAAAAATTGGCCACAGGCAGAGCGCAAAAATTAGCCCCGAAGGTCGGGGTGCCAAAACCCACCAGCGGAAAAATGGCCAAAAGCGGGTGGGCTATAGCCTTGGTGGGGGGCGTAGGCGAAGTTCGACCGCCGGACTCGGAATGGCCCGAGACTTTTTGGGTGGCCTCCGTGTGCCAAAAATAGGCCACGGGCAGAGCCTTGCAAAAAAATAAGCGCACGAAGGTCGGGGAGCCAAAACCCACAAGCGGAAAAAAGGCCAAAAAACGGGTGGTCTATAGACTTGGTGTGGGGAGTAGGCGAATTCGTCCCGGACGGAATGGCCCGAGACTTTGTGGGTGGCCTCCGTGTGCCAAAAATAGGCCACAGGCAAAGCAGCGCAAAAATTAGCGCCCGAAGGTCGGGTTGCCAAAACCCCCCATCGGAAAAATGGCGAAAAAACGGGTGGGCTATAGCCTTGGTGGGGGGCGTGGGCGAAGTTCGTCCTCCGGACTCAGCATGGCCCGAGACATACAGGCGGCCTCCGTGTGGCCAAAAATAGGCCGCAGGCATAGCAGCGTCAAAAATTAGCGCCCGATGGTCGGGTGCCAAAACCCCAGCGGAAAAATGGCCAAAAACGTGTGGGCTATAGCCTTGGTGGGGGGTGTGGGCGAAGTTCGTCCTCCGGACTCAGAAGTGCCCGAGACATACCGGACGGCCTCCGTGTGCCAAAAATAGGCCACGAGCACAGCCGCGCCCAAAAATTAGCACCCGATGGTCGGGGTGCCAAAACCCACCAGCGGAAAAATGGCCAAAAAACGGGTGGACTATAGCCTTGGTGGGGGGCGTGGGCGAAGTTCGTCCTCCGGACTCGGAATGGCAAACACTTTGTGGGCGGCCTCCGTGTGCCAAAAATAGGCCACGGGCAAAGCCGCGCATAAAAATTAGCGCCCGAAGGTGGGGATGCCAAAACCCCCCAGCGGAAAAATGGCCAAAAAACGGGTGGGCTATAGCCTTGGTGGGGGGCGTGGGCGAAGTTCGTCCTCCGGACTCAGAATGGCCCGAGACTTTGCGGGCGGCCTCCGTGTGCCAAAAAATGGCCACGGGCATAGCCGCGCCCAAAAATTAGCGCCCGAAGGTCGGGATGCCAAAACCCCCCCGCGGAAAAATGGCGAAAAAACGGGTGGGCTATAGCCTTGGTGGGGGGCGTGGGCGAAGTTCGTCCTCCGGACTCCGAATGGCCCGAGACTTTGTCGGCGGCCTCCATGTGCCAAAAATAGGCCACGGGCAAAGCCGCGCACAAAAATTAGCGCCCGAAGGTCGGGATGCCAAACCCCAGCGGAAAAAAAAAAGCAGGTGGGCTATAGCCTTGGTGGGGGTGTGGCGAGTTCGTCCTCCGGACTCAGAATGGCCCGAGACTTTACGGGCGACCTCCGTGTGCCAAAAATGGCCACGAGCATAGCGCCAAAAATTAGCGCCCGAAGGTCGGGATGCCAAAACCCCCCAGCGAGAAAAATGGCGAAAAAACAGGTGGGCTATAGCCTTGGTGGGGGGCGTGGGCGACGTTCGTCCTCCGGACTCATAATGGCCCGAGACTTTGCGGGCGGCCTCCGTGTGCCAAAAAATGGCCACGGGCATAGCCGCGCCCAAAAATTAGCGCCCGATGGTCGGGGTGCCAGAACCCCCCAGCGGAAAAATGGCCAAAAAACGTGTGGTCTATAGCCTTGTTGGGGGGTGTGGGCGAAGTTCGTCCGCCGGACTCGGAATGGCCCGAGACTTTGCGGGCGGCCTCCGTGTGCCAAAAATAGGCCACGGGCAAAGCCGCGCACAAAAATTAGCACCCGAAGGTCGGGGTGCCAAAACCCACCAGCGGAAAAATGGCCAAAAAATGGGTGGGCTATAGCCTTGGTGGGGGGCGTGGGCGAAGTTCGTCCGCCGGACTCGGAATGGCCCGAGACTTTGCGGGCGGCCTCCGTGTGCCAAAAATAGGCCACGGGCACAGCCGTGCCCAAAAATTAGCGCCCGAAGGTCGGGGTGCCAAAACCCACCAGCGGAAAAATGGCCAAAAAACGGGTGGGCTATAGCCTTGGTGGGGGGCGTAGGCGAAGTTCGACCGCCGGACTCGGAATGGCCCGAGACTTTTTGGGTGGCCTCCGTGTGCCAAAAAATGGCCACGGGCATAGCCGCGCCCAAAAATTAGCGCCCGAAGGTCGGGGTGCCAAAACCCACCAGCGGAAAAATGGCCAAAAAACGGGTGGGCTATCGCCTTGGTGGGGGGCGTAGGCGAAGTTCGACCGCCGGACTCGGAATGGCCCGAGACTTTTTGGGTGGCCTCCGTGTGCCAAAAATAGGCCACGGGCACAGCCGTACCCAAAAATTAGCGCCCGAAGGTCAGGTGCCAAAACCCACCAGCGGAAAAATGGCCAAAAGCGGGTGGGCTATAGCCTTGGTGGGGTGTGGCGAGAAGTCCGCCGGACTCGTAATGGCCCGAGACTTTGTGGGTGGCCTCCGTGTGCCAAAAATAGGCCACGGGCAAAGCCGCACAAAAAAATTAGCGCCCGAAGGTCGGGATGCAAAAACCCCCCAGCGGAAAAATGGCGAAAAAACGGGTGGGCTATAGCCTTGGTGGGGGGCGTTGGCGAAGTTCGTCCTCCGGACTCAGAATGGCCCGAGACATGCCGGGCGGCCTCCGTGTGCCCAAAAATAGGCCACGGGCATAGCCGCGTCCAAAAATTAGCGCCCGATGGTGGTGCCAAAACCCCAAGCGGAAAAATGGCCAAAACGTGTGGGCTATAGCCTTGGTGGGGGTGTGGCGAGATTCGTCCTCCGGACTCAGAATGTCCCGAGACATACCGGGTGGCCTCCGTGTGCCAAAAATAGGCCACGGGCAAAGCCGCGCATAAAAATTAGCGCCCGAAGGTGGGGATGCCAAAACGCCCCAGCGGAAAAATGGTGAAAAAACGGGTGGGCTATAGCCTTGGTGGGGGGCGTGGGCGAAGTTCGTCCTCCGGACTCAGAATGGCCCGAGACTTTGCGGGCGGCCTCCGTGTGCCAAAAAATGGCCACGGGCATAGCCGCGCCCAAAAATTAGCGCCTGAAGGTCGGGATGCCAAAACCCCCCAGCGGAAAAATGGCGAAAAAACGGGTGGGCTATAGCCTTGGTGGGGGGCGTGGGCGAAGTTCGTCCTCCGGACTCGGAATGGCCCGAGACTTTGTGGGCGGCCTCCGTGTGCCAAAAATAGGCCACGGGCAAAGCCGCGCACAAAAATTAGCGCCCGAAGGTCGGGATGCCAAACCCCCCAGCGGAAAAATGGCGAAAAAACGGGTGGGCTATATAGCCTTGGTGGGGGGTGTGGGCGAAGTTCGTCCTCCGGACTCAGAATGGCCCGAGACTTTGCGGGCGACCTCCGTGTGCCAAAAAATGGCCACGAGCATAGCCGCGCCCAAAAATTAGCGCCCGAAGGTCGGGATGCCAAAACCCCCCAGCGAGAAAAATGGCGAAAAAGCGGGTGGGCTATAGCCTTGGTGGGGGGCGTGGGCGACGTTCGTCCTCCGGACTCATAATGGCCCGAGACTTTGCGGGCGGCCTCCGTGTGCCAAAAATGGACACTGCATGGCGCCCAAAAATTAGCGCCCGATGGTCGGGTGCCAAAACCCCAGCGGAAAAATGGCCAAAAACGTGTGGTCTATAGCCTTGTTGGGGGTGTGGCGAGTTCGTCCGCGGACTCGGAATGGCCGAGACTTTGCGGGCGGCCTCCGTGTGCCAAAAATAGGCCACGGGCACAGCCACGCCCAAAAATTTGCGACCGAGGGTCGGGGTGCCAAAACCCCCCGAGCGGAAAAATGGCCAAAAAAAAGGTGGGCTATAGCCTTGGTGGGGGGCGTGGGCGAAGTTCGTCCGCGGGACTCGGAATGGTACGCGACTTTACGGGTGGACTCCGTTTGCCAAAAATAGGCCACGGGCAGAGCCGCGCCCAAAAATTAGCGCCCGAAGGGCGTGATGCCAAAACCCCCCAGCGGAAAAATGGCCAAAAAACAGATGGGCTATAGCCTTGGTGGGGGGCGTGGGCGAAGTTCGTCCTCCGGACTCAGAATGGCCCGAGACTTTGCGGGCGGCCTCCGTGTGCCAAAAAATGGCCACAGGCATAGCAGGCTAAAAATTAGCGCCCGAAGGTCGGGATGCCAAAACCCCACGGAAAAATGGCGAAAAAAGCGGGTGGGCTATAGCCTTGGTGGGGCGTGGCGAGTTCGTCCTCCGGACTCGAATGGCCGAGACTTTGTCAGCGGCCTCCATGTGCCAAAAATAGGCCCGCAGGCAAAGCCGCGCACAAAAATTAGCGCCCGAAGGTCGGGATGCCAAACCCCAGCGGAAAAATGGCGAAAAAAGCGGGTGGGCTATAGCCTTGGTGGGGGTGTGGCGAAGTTCGTCCTCCCGGACTCAGAATGGCCCGAGACTTTACGGGCGACCTCCGTGTGCCAAAAATGGCCACGAGCATAGCAGCCAAAAATTAGCGCCCGAAGGTCGGGATGCCAAAACCCCAGCGAAAAATGGCGAAAAACAGGTGGGCTATAGCCTTGGTGGGGCGTGTGCGGCGTTCGTCCTCCGGACTCAGAATGGCCCTAGACTTTGCGGGCGGCCTCCGTGTGCCAAAAATGGCCCCACGGGCATAGCAGCCAAAATTAGCGCCCGATGGTCGGGGTGCAAGAACTCCCCAGCGGAAAAATGGCCAAAAAACGTGTGGTCTATAGCCTTGTTGGGGGGTGTGGGCGAAGTTCGTCCGCCGGACTCGGAATGGCCCGAGACTTTGCGGGCGGCCTCCGTGTGCCAAAAATAGGCCACGGGCAAAGCCGTGCACAAAAATTAGCGCCTGAGGGTCGGGATGCCAAAACCCCCCAGCGGAAAAATGGCGAAAAAACGGGTGCGCTATAGCCTTGGTGGGGGGCGTGGGCGAAGTTCGTCCTCCGGACTCAGAATGGCCCGAGACTTACCGGGCGGCCTCCGTGTGCCAATAAAAGGCCACGGGCATAGCCGCGCCCAAAAATTAGCGCCCGATGGTCGGGGTGCCAAAACCCCCCTGCGGAAAAATGGCCAAAAACCGTGTGGGCTATAGCCTTGGTGGGGGGCATGGGCGAAGTTCGTCCGCGGGACTCGGAATGGTACGCGAATTTGCGGGTGGACTCCGTTTGCCAAAAATAGGCCACGGGCACAGCCGTGCCCAAAAATTAGCGCCCGAAGGACGGGATACCAAAACCCCCCAGCGGAAAAATGGCCAAAAAACGAGTGGGCTATAGCCTTGGTGGGGGGCGTAGGCGAAGTTCGTCCGCTGGACTCGGAATGGCCCGAGACTTTGCGGGCGGCCTCCGTGTGCCAAAAATAGGCCACGGGCAAAGCCGTGCACAAAAATTAGCGCCTGAGGGTCGGGATGCCAAAACCCCCCAGCGGAAAAATGGCGAAAAAACGGGTGCGCTATAGCCTTGGTGGGGGGCGTGGGCGAAGTTCGTCCTCCGGACTCAGAATGGCCCGAGACTTACCGGGCGACCTCCGTGTGCCAAAAATAGGCCACGGGAACAGCCGCGCCAAAAAATTAGCGCCCGAAGGTCGGGGTGCCAAAACCCACCAGCGGAAAAATGGCCAAAAAACGGGTGGGCTATAGCCTTGGTGGGGGGCGTGGGCGAAGTTCGTCCGAGGGACTCGGAATGGTCCGAGACTTTGCGGGTGGCCTCCGTGTGCCAAAAAAAGGCCAACGGCAAAGCCGCGTAAAAATTAGCGCCAGAAGGTCGGGATGCCAAAACCCCCCAACGGAAAAATGGCGAAAAAACGGGTGGGCTATAGCCTTGGTGGGGGGCGTGGGCGAAGTTCGTCCTCCGGACTCAGAATGGCCCGAGACTTACCGGGCGGCCTCCGTGTGCCAAAAATTGGCCACGGGCATAGCCGCGCCCAAAAATTAGCACCCGATGGTCGGGGTGCCAAAACCCCCCAGCGGAAAAATGGCCAAAAAACGTGTGGGCTATAGCCTTGTTGGGGGGTGTGGGCGAAGTTCGTCCGCCGGACTCGGAATGGCCCGAGACTTTGTGGGTGGCCTCCGTGTGCCAAAAAAAGGCCAACGGCAAAGCCGCGTAAAAATTAGCGCCAGAAGGTCGGGATGCCAAAACCCCCCAACGGAAAAATGGCGAAAAAACGGGTGGGCTATAGCCTTGGTGGGGGGCGTGGGCGAAGTTCGTCCTCCGGACTCAGAATGGCCCGAGACTTACCGGGCGGCCTCCGTGTGCCAAAAAATGGCCACGGGCATAGCCGCGCCCAAAAATTAGCGCCCGATGGTCGGGGTGCCAAAACCCCCCAGCGGAAAAATGGCCAAAAAACGTGTGGGCTATAGCCTTGGTGGGGTGTGGGCGAAGTTCGTCCTCCGGACTCAGAACGGCCCGAGACTTACCGGGCGGCCTCCGTGTGCCAAAAATAGGCCATGAGCACAGCCGCGCCCAAAAATTAGCGCCCGATGGTCGGGGTGCCAAAACCCACCAGCGGAAAAATGGCCAAAAAACGGGTGGGCTATAGCCTTGGTGGGGGGCGTGGGCGAAGTTCGTCCTCCGGACTCGGAATGGCCCGACACTTTGTGGGCGGCCTCCGTGTGCCAAAAATAGGCCAGCCGCGCACAAAAATTAGCGCCAGCAGTCGGGATGCCAAAACCCCCAGCGGAAAAATGGCGAAAAAGCGGGTGGGCTATAGCCTTGGTGGGCGTGGCGAGATTCGTCCTCCGGACTCAGAATGGCCCGAGACTTTGCGGGCGGCCTCCGTGTGCCAAAAAATGGCCACGGGCATAGCCGCGCCCAAAAATTAGCGTCCGATGGTCGGGGTGCCAAAACCCCCCAGCGGAAAAATGGCCAAAAAACGTGTGGGCTATAGCCTTGTTGGGGGGTGTGGGCGAAGTTCGTCCGCCGGACTCGGAATGGCCCGAGACTTTGCGGGCGGCCTCCGTGTGCCAAAAATAGGCCACGGGCAAAGCCGCGCACAAAAATTAGCACCCGAAGGTCGGGATGCCAAAACCCCCAGCGGAAAAATGGCGAAAAAACGGGTGGGCTATAGCCTTGGTGGGGGGCGTGGGCGAAGTTCGTCCTCCGGACTCGGAATGGCCCGAGACTTTGCGGGCGGCCTCCGTGTGCCAAAAATAGGCCACGGGCAAAGCCGCACACAAAAATTAGCGCCCGAAGGTCGGGATGCCAAAACCCCCCAGCGGACAAATGGCCAAAGAACGTGTGGGCTATAGCCTTGTTGGGGGGTGTCGGCAAAGTTCGTCCGCCGGACTCGGAATGGCCCGAGACTTTGCGGGCGGCCTCCGTGTGTCAAAAATAGGCCACGGGCACAGGCACGCCCAAAAATTAGCGCCCGAAGGTCGGGGTGCCAAAACCCCCCAGCGGAAAAATGGCCAAAAAACGGGTGGGCTATAGCCTTGGTGGGGGGCATGGGCGAAGTTCGTCCGCCGGACTCGGAATGGCCCGAGACTTTGCGGGTGGCGTCCGTGTGCCAAAAATTTGCCACGGTCATAACCGCGCCCAAAAATTAGCGCCCGATGGTCGGGGTGCCAAAACCCCCCAGCGGAAAAATTGCCAAAAAACGTGTGGGCTATAGCCTTGGTGGGCGTGGCGAGATTCGTCCGCGGACTCAGAATGCCCTGAGACTTTCCGGGCGGCCTCCGTGTGCCAAAAATAGGCTAGGGCAAAACCGCGCACAAAAATTAGCGACGAAGGCCGGGGTGCGAAACCCCAGCGGAAAAATGGCCAAAAGCGGGTGGGCTATAGCCTTGGTGGGCGTGGCGAGTTCGTCCGCCGGACTCAGAATGGCCCGAGACTTTACGGGCGGCCTTCGTGTGCCAAAAATAGGCCACGGGGACAGACGGGCCCAAAAATTAGCGCCCGAAGGCCGGGCTACCAAAACCCCCCAGCGGAAAAATGGCCAAAAAACGGGTGGGCTATAGCCTTGGTGGGGGGCATGGGCGAGATTTCGCCGGACTCAGAATGGCCCGAGACTTTGCGGGCGGCCTCCGTGTGCCAAAAATAGGCCACGGGCACAGCCACGCCCAAAAATTTGCGACCGAAGGTCGGGGTGCCAAAACCCCCCGAGCGGAAAAATGGCCAAAAAACGGGTGGGCTATAGCCTTGGTGGGGGGCGTGGGCGAAGTTCGTCCGCCGGACTCAGAATGGCCAGAGACTTTACGGGCGGCCATCGTGTGCCAAAAATAGGCCACAGGCACAGCGCCAAAAATTAGCGCCCGAAGGTCGTGATGCCAAAACCCCCCAGCGGAAAAATGGCCAAAAAACAGATGGGCTATAGCCTTGGTGGGGGGCGTGGGCGAAGTTCGTCCTCCGGACTCAGAATGGCCCGAGACTTTGCGGGCGGCCTCCGTGTGCCAAAAAATGGCCACGGGCATAGCCGCGCTAAAAATTTAGCACCCGATGGTCGGGGTGCCAAAACCCCCCAGCGGAAAAATGGCCAAAAAACGGGTGGGCTATAGCCTTGTTGGGGGGTGTCGGCAAAGTTCGTCCGCCGGACTCGGAATGGCCCGAGACTTTGCGGGTGGCCTCCGTGTGTCAAAAATAGGCCACGGGCACAGCCACGCCCAAAACTTAGCGCCCGAAGGTCGGGGTACCAAAACCCCCCAGCGGAAAAATGGCCAAAAAACGTGTGGGCTATAGCCTTGGTGGGGGGTGTGGGCGAAGTTCATCCGCCGGACTCGGAATGGCCCGAGACTTTCTGGGCGGCCTCCGTGTGCCAAAAATAGGCCACTGGGACAGGCGCACCCAAAAATTAGCGCCCGAAGGCTGGGTTGCCAAAATCCCCCAGCGAAAAAATGGCCAAAAAACGAGTGGGCTATAGCCTTGGTGGGGGCCGTGGGCGAAGTTCGTCTGCCGGACTCGGAATGGCCCGAGACTTTGCGGGCGGCCTCCGTGTGCCAATAATAGGCCACTGGCACAGCCGCGTCCAAAAATTAGCGCCCGAAGGTCGTGATGCCAAAACCCCCCAGCGGAAAAATGGCCAAAAAACAGATGGGCTATAGCCTTGGTGGGGGGCGTGGGTGAAGTTCGTCCTCCGGACTCAGAATGGCCCGAGACTTTGCGGGCGGCCTCCGTGTGCCAAAAAGTGGCCACGGGCATAGCCGCGCTCAAAAATTAGCACCCGATGGTCGGGGTGCCAAAACCCCCCAGCGGAAAAATGGCCAAAAAACGTGTGGGCTATAGCCTTGGTGGGGGGTGTGGGCGAAGTTCGTCCGCCGGACTCGGAATGGCCTGAGACTTTGCCGGCGGCCTCCGTGTGCCAAAATAAGGACACGGGAACAGCCACGCATAAAAATTAGCGCCCGAAGGCTGGGTTGCCAAAACCCCCCAGCGGAAAAATGGCCAAAAAACGAGTGGGCTATAGCCTTGGTGGGGAGCGTGGGCGATGTTCGTCTGCCGGACTCGGAATGGCCCGAGACTTTGCGGGCAGCCTCCGTGTGCCAAAAATAAGCTACTGGCACAAAAATTAGCCCCGAAGGTCGGGGTGCCAAAACCCACCAGCGGAAAAATGGCCAAAAAACGGGTGGGCTATAGCCTTGGTGGGGGGCGTGGGCGAAGTTCGTCCTCCGGACTCAGAATGGCCCGAGACTTTGTGGGTGGCCTCCGTGTGCCAAACATATGCCACGGCCAAAGCCGCACACAAAAATTAGTGCCCGAAGGTCGGGATGCCAAAACCCCCCATCGGAAAAATGGCGAAAAAACGGGTGGGCGATAGCCTTGGTGGGCGTGGCGAGATTCGTCCTCAGGACTCAGAATGGCCCGAGACTTTGCGGGCGGCCTCCGTGTGCCAAAAATGGCCACGGGCATAGCAGCCAAAATTAGCGCCCGAAGGTCGGGTTGCCAAAACCCACCATCGGAAAAATGGCCAAAAGCGGGTGGGCTATAGCCTTGGTGGGCGTGGGCGAGTTCGTCCGCGGACTGGAACAGCCCGAGACTTTGCGGGCGGCCTCCGTGTACCAAAAATAGGCCACAGGGACAACGCCCAAAATTAGCGCCGAAGGCCGGGGTGCCAAAACCCCAGCGGAAAAATGGCCAAAAGCGGGTGGGCTATAGCCTTGGTGGGGCGTGGGCGAGTTCGTCTGCAGTTTGGAATGGCCCGAGACTTTACAGGCGGCCTCCGTGTGCCAAAAATAGGCCACAGCGCCTTAAAAATTAGCGACCGAAGGTCGGGTGCAAAACCCCGAGCGGAAAAATGGCCAAAAACAGGTGGGCTATAGCCTTGGCGGGCGTGGCGAGATTCGTCCGCGGGACTCGGAATGGTACGAGACTTTGCGGGTGGCTTCCGTGTGCAAAAAATAGGCCACAGGCACAGCGCGCCCAAAATTAGCGCCCGAAGGTCGGGTTGCCAAAACCCACCAGCGGAAAAATGGCCAAAAGCGGGTGGGCTATAGCCTTGGTGGGGGCGTGGGCGAGAGTTCGTCCGCGGACTCGGAATGGCCCGAGACTTTGCGGGCGGCCTCCATGTGCCAAAAATAGGCCACGGGCACAGCGCGACCAAATTAGCCCCGAAGGTCAGGGTACCAAAACCCCAAGCGGAAAAATGGCCAAAAGCGGGTGGGCTATAGCTTGGTGGGGGCGTGGCGAGATTCGTCCGCCAGACTCGGAATGTCCCAAGACTTTGCAGGCGGCCTCCGTGTGCCAAAAATAGGCCACGGGGACAACGCGCCAAAATTAGCGACCCAAGGTCGGGTGCAAAAACCCCGAGCGGAAAAATGGCCAAAAACAGGTGGGCTATAGCCTTGGTGGGGCGTGGGCGAGTTCGTCCGTGGGACTCGGAATGGTACGAGACTTTGCGGGTGGCCTCCATTTGCCAAAAATAGGCCCACGGGGACAGCGCCCAAAAATTAGCGCCCGAAGGCAGGTGCCAAAACCCCCCAGCGGAAAAATGGCCAAAATCGGGTGGGCTATAGCCTTGGTGGGGGGCGTGGGCGAAGTTCGTCCGTCAGACTCGGAATGGCCCGAGACTTTGCGGGCGGCCTCCGTGTGCCAAAAATAGGCCGCGGGCACAGCCGTGCCCAAAAATTAGCGACCGAAGGTCGGGGTGCAAAAACCCCCCGAGCGGAAAATGGCCAAAAAACAGGTGGGCTATAGACTTGGCGGGGGGGGTGGGCGAAGTTCGTCCGCGGGACTCGGAATGGCCCGAGACTTTGCGGGCGGCCTCCGTGTGCCAAAAAAGACCACAGGCATAACCGCGCCCACAAATTAGCGCCCGATGGTCGCGGTGCCAAAACCCCCCAGCGGAAAAATGGCCAAAAAACGGGTGGGCTATAGCCTTGCTGGGGGGCGTGGGTGGAGTTCGTCCGCCGGACTCGGAATGGCCCGAGACTTTGCGGGCGGCCTCCGTGTGCCAAAAATAGGCCACAGGCACAGCGCCCAAAATTAGCGCCCGAAGGTCGGGTAGCCAAAACCCACCGGAAAAATGGCCAAAAGCGGGTGGGCTATCGCCTTGGTGGGCGTGGGGCGAGATTCGTCCGTCAGACTCGGAATGGCCGAGACTTTGCAGGCGGCCTCCGTGTGCCAAAAATAGGCCGCAGGCACAACGTGCCCAAAAATTAGCGACCGAAGGTCAAAAACCCCAGCGGAAAAATGGCCAAAAACAGGTGGGCTATAGCCTTGGCGGGGGGCGTGTGCGAAGTTCGTCCGCGTGACTCGGAATGGTACGCGACTTGGCGGTTTGCCTCCGTTTGCCAATAACAGCCCACGGGCTCAGCCGCGCCCAAAAATTAGCACCCGAAGGTCGGGGAGCCAAAACCCACCAGCGGAAAAATGGCCAAAAAAAGGGTGGGCTATAGCACAGGTGGGCGTGGCGAGAGTTCGTCCCGGACTCGGAAAGGCCCGAGACTTTGCGGGCGGCCTCCGTGTACCAAAAATAGGCCACGGGGACAACGCGCCCAAAAATTAGCGCCGAGTCGGGATGCAAAACCCACCAGCGGAAAAAGGCCAAATGGGTGGGCTATAGCCTTGGTGGGGCGTGGCGAGTTCGTCCGCCGGGCTCGGAATGGCCCGAGACTTTGCGGGCGGCCTACGTGTGCTAAAATAGGCCAGGGCACAGCCGCGCCCAAAAATTAGCGCCCGAAGGTCGGGGTGCCAAAACCCACCAGTGGAAAAATGGCCAAAAAACGGGTGGGCTATAGCCTTGGTGGGGGGCGTGGGCGAAGTTCGTCCGCCGGACTCGGAACGGCCCGAGACTTTGAGGGTGGCCTCCGTGTGCCAAAAATAGGCCACAGCCGCCTCCAAAAATTAGCGCCCGAAGGTCGGGGTGCCAACACCTGCCAGTGGAAAAATGGCCAAAAAACGGGTGGGCTATAGCCTTGGTAGGGGGCGTGGGCGAAGTTCGTCCGCCGGACTCGGAACGGCCCGAGAATTTGTGGGTGGCCTCCGTGTGCCAAACATATGCCAAGGCCACAGCCGCGCCCAAAATATAGCGCCCGAAGGTGGTGCCAAAACCCATCAGCGGAAAAATGGCCAAAAGCGGGTGGGCTATAGCCTTGGTGGGGCGTGGGCGAGTTCGTCCGCCGTACTCAGAATGGCCCGAGACTTTGTGGGTGGCCTCCGTGTGCCAAAAATTGGCCAGGCAAGCAGCCTTACAAAAATTAGCGCCGGAGAGTCGGGATGCCAAAACCCCCCAGCGGAAAAATGGCGAAAAAACGGGTGGGCTATAGCCTTGGTGGGGGGCGTGGGCGAAGTTCGTCCGCCAGACTCGGAATGGCCCGAGACTTTGCGGGTGGCCTCCGTGTGCCAAAAATAGGCCACGGTCACAGCCGCGCCCAAAAATTAGCGCCCGAAGGTCGGGGTGCCAAAACCCACCAGCGGAAAATTGGCCAAAAAACGGGTGGGCTATAGCCTTGGTTGGGGGCGTGGGCGAAGTTCGTCCGCCGTACTCGGAATGGCCCGAAACTTTGTGGGCAGCCTCCGTGTGCCAAAAATTGGACACGGGCAAAGCCGCGCCCAAAAATTAGCACCCGATGGTCGGGGTGCCAAAACCCCCCAGCGGAAAAATTGCCAAAAAACGTGTGGGCTATAGCCTTGGTGGGGGGTGTGGCGAAGATTCGTCTGCGGACTCGGAATGGCCGAGACTGCGGGGGCCTCCGTGTGCCAAAAATAGGCCCGCAGCCACAGCCGCGTCCAAAAATTGGCGCCCGAAGGTCGGGTGCCAACACCACCAGTGGAAAAATGGCCAAAAGCGGGTGGGCTATGGCCTTGGTAGGCGTGGCGAGTTCGTCCGCCGGACTCGGAATGGCCGAGACTTTGTGGGTGGCCTCCGTGTGCCAAACATATGCCACGGCCAAAGCCGCACACAAAATTAGTGCCCGAAGGTCGGGATGCCAAAACCCCCATCGGAAAAATGGCGAAAAAAGCGGGTGGGCTATAGCCTTGGTGGGCGTGGCGAGAGTTCGTCCTCAGACTCAGAATGGCCCGAGACTTTGTGGGCGGCCTCCGTGTGCCAAAAATGGCCACGGGCATAGCGCCCAAAATTAGCGCCCGAAGGTCAGGTTGCCAAAACCACCAGCGGAAAAATGGCCAAAAGCGGGTGGGCTATAGCCTTGGTGGGGCGTGGGCGAGATTCGTCCGCCCGGACTCGGGCGGCCCGAGACTGCGGGCGGCCTCCGTGTGCCAAAAATAGGCCACGGGGACAACGCGCCCAAAAATTAGCGCCGAAGGCAGGGTGCCAAAACCCCAGCGGAAAAATGGCCAAAAAGCGGGTGGGCTATAGCCTTGGTGGGCGTGGGCGAGTTCGTCCGTCAGACTCGGAATGGCCCGAGACTTTGCAGGCGGCCTCCGTGTGCCAAAAATAGGCCACAGGCACAGCCAAAAATTAGCGACCGAAGGTCGGAGTGCAAAACCCCGAGCGGAAAAATGGCCAAAAAACAGGTGGGCTATAGCCTTGGCGGGCGTGGCGAGATTCGTCCAGCGGGACTCGGAATGGTACGAGACTGCGGGTGGCTTCCGTGTGCCAAAAATAGGCCACAGGCACAGCAGCAAAAATTAGCGCCAGAAGGTCGGGTTGCCAAACCCCACCAGCGGAAAAATGGCCAAAAGCGGGTGGGCTATAGCCTTGGTAGGGCGTGGGCGAAGTTCGTCCGCCGGACTCGGAATGGCCCGAGACTTTGCGGGCGGCCTCCGTGTGCACAAAATAGGCCACGGGGAACACGCGCCCAAAAATTAGCGCCCGAAGGTCGGGGTGCCAAAACCCACCAGCGGAAAAATGGCCAAAAAATGGGTGGGCTATAGCCTTGGTGGGGGGCGTGGGCGAAGTTCGTCCGCCGGACTCGGAATGGCCAGAGACTTTGTGGGTGGCCTCCGTGTGCCGAAAATAGGCCACGGGCAAAGCCGCGCACAAAAATTAGTCGCCGAAGGGCGGGATACCAAAACCCCCAGCGGAAAAATGGCGAAAAAAATGGGTGGGCTATAGCCTTGGTGGGGCGTGGCGGCTTCGTCCTCGGACTCAGAATGGCCGAGACTGTGCGGGCAGCCTCCTTGTGCCAAAAAAAGGCCACGGGCATAGCCGCACCCAAAAATTAGCGCCCGATGGTCGGGCTTCCAAAACCCCCCAGCGGAAAAATAACCAAAAAACGTGTGGGCTATAGCCTTGGTGGGGGGTGTGGGCGAAGTTCGTCCGCCGGACTCGGAATGGCCCGAGACTTTGCGGGCAGTCTCCGTGTGCCAAAAATAGGCCACGAGGACAGACGCGCCCAAAAATTAGCGCCCGAAGGCCGGGGTGCCAAAACCCCCCAGCGGAAAAATTTCCAAAAAGGGTGGAGCTCTGACCTTGGTGGGCGTGGGCGAGGTTCGTCCGCGGACTCGGAATGGCCCGAGGCTGCGGGCGGCCTCCGTGTGCCAAAAAGACCACAGGCATAACCGCGCCCATAAATTAGCGCCCGATGGTAGGGGTGCCAAAACCCCCAGCGGAAAAATGGCCAAAAGCGGGTGGGCTATAGCCTTGGTGGGCGTGGGTGGAGTTCGTCCGCGGACTCGGAATGGCCCGAGACTGCGGGCGGCCTCCGTGTGCCAAAAATAGGCCACAGGCACAGCGCGCCCAAAAATTAGCGACCGAAGGTCAGGTGCAAAACCCCAGCGGAAAAATAGCCAAAAAACAGGTGGGCTATAGCCTTGGCGGGGGGCGTGGGCGAAGTTCGTCCGAGGGACTCGGAATGGTACGAGACTTTGCGGGTGGCCTCCGTTTGCCAAAAATAGCCCACGGGCACAGCCGCGCCCAACAATTAGCCCCCTAAGGTCAGGGTGCCAAAACCCTAGCGGAAAAATGGCAAAAGCGGGTGGGCTATAGCCTTGGTGGGGCGTGGCGAGTTCGTCCGCGGACTCGGAATGGCCCGAGACTTTGTGGGTGGCCTCCGTTTGCCAAAAATAGGCCCACAGGCAAGCCGCGCACAAAAAAGTGCCCGAGGTCGGGATGCCAAAACTCCCAGCGGAAAAATGGCGAAAAAAATGGGTGGGCTATAGCCTTGGTGGGGCGTGGCGAAGCTCGTCTACGGACTCAGAATGGCCCGAGACTGCGGGGCGGCCTCCGTGTGCCAAAAATTACCCGCAGGCATAGCCGCGCCCAAAAATTAGCGCCGAAGGTCGGGCTGCCAAAAGCCCCAGCGGAAAAATTTCCAAAAAAGGGTGGGCTATAGCCTTGGTGGGGCGTCGGCGGGATTCGTCCGCCCGGACTCGGAACGGCCCGAGACTTGCCGGGCGGCCTCCGGGTGCCAAAAATCGGCCACGGGGACAACGCGCCCAAAAATTAGCCCCCGAAGGCCGTGGTGCCAAAACACCCCAGCGGAAACATTGCCAAAACACGGGTGGGCTATAGCCTTGGTGGGGTGCGTGGCGAGATTCGTCCGTCAGACTCGGAATGGCCGAGACTTTGCGGGCGGCCTCCGTGTGCCAAAAATAGACGCGGGCACAGCCGTGCCAAAAATTAGCGACCGAAGGTCGGGTGCAAAAACCCCAGCGGAAAATGGCCAAAAACAGGTGGGCTATAGACTTGGCGGGGGTGGCGAGATTCGTCCAGCGGGACTCGGAATGGCCGAGACTTTGCGGGGCGGCCTCCGTGTGCCAAAAAGACCACAGGCATAACCGCGCCCACAAATTGGCGCCCGATGGTCGCGGTGCCAAAACCCCAAGCGGAAAAATGGCCAAAAGCGGGTGGGCTATAGCCTTGCAGGCGTGGGTGGAGTTCGTCCGCGGACTCGGAATGGCCGAGACTGCGGGCGGCCTCCGTGTGCCAAAAATAGGCCACAGGCACAGCCGCGCCAAAAATTAGCGCCGAAGGTCGGGTTGCCAAAACCCACCAGCGGAAAAATGGCCAAGCGGGTGGGCTATAGCCTTGGTGGGGCGTGGGCGAGAGTTCGTCCGTCAGACTCGGAATGCCCGAGACTTTGCGGGCGGCCTCCGTGTGCCAAAAATAGGCCACAGGCACAACGCCCAAAAATTAGCGACCGAAGGTGAGTGCAAAAAGCGGAAAAATGGCCAAAAACAGGTGGGCTATAGCCTTGGCGGGCGTGGGCGAGACCGTCCGCGGGACTCGGAATGGTACGAGACTGCGGGTGGCCTCCGTTTGCCAAAAATAGCCACAGGCTCAGCGCGCCCAAAAATTAGCACCCGAAGGTCGGGGTGCCAAAAGCGCACCAGCGGAAAAATGGCCAAAAGCGGGTGGGCTATAGCCTTGGTGGGGCGTGGGGCGAGATTCGTCCGCCGGACTCGGAAAGGCCCGAGACTTTGCGGGCGGCCTCCGTGTGCCAAAAATAGGCCACGGGGACAACGCGCCCAAAATTAGCGCCGAAGGTCGGGATGCAAAACCCACCAGCGGAAAAAGGCCAAAAATGGGTGGGCTATAGCCTTGGTGGGGGCGTGGCGATGTTCGTCCGCCGGACTCGGAATGGCCCGAGACTTTGCGGGCGGCCTCCGTGTGCCAAAATAGGCCAGGGCACAGCCGCACCCAAAAATTAGCGCCCGAAGGTCGGGGTACCAAAACCCACCAGTGGAAAAATGGCCAAAAAACGGGTGGGCTATAGCCTTGGTGGGGGGCGTGGGCGAAGTTCGTCCGCCGGACTCGGAATGGCCCAAGACTTTGCGGGTGGCCTCCGTGTGCCAAAAATAGGCCACGGCCACAGCCGCGCCCAAAAATGAGCGCCCGAAGGTCGGGGTACCAAAACCCACCAGCGGAAAAATGGCCAAAAAACGGGTGGGCTATAGCCTTGGTGGGCGTGGCGAGATTCGTCCGCCCATTACTGGAATAGCCGAGACTTGGTGGGTGGCCTCCGTGTGCCAAAAATTGGACACGGGCAAAGGCGCGCACAAAAATTAGCGACCGAAGGTCGGGGTGCCAAAACCCCCCAGCGGAAAAATGGCCAAAAAACGTGTGGGCTATAGCCTTGGTAGGGGGTGTGGGCGAAGTTCGTCCGCCGGACTCGGAATGGCCCGAGACTTTGCGGGTGGCCTCCGTGTGCCAAAAATAGGCCACGGCCACAGCCGCGACCAAAAATTAGAGCCCGAAGGTCGGGGTGCCAAAACCCCCCAGCGGAAAAATGGCGAAAAAACGGGTGGGCTATAGCCTTGGTGGGCGTGGCGAGATTCGTCCGCCGTTCACGGAATGGCCCGAGACTTTGCGGGTGGCCTCCGTGTGCCAAAAATAGGCCACGGGCAAAGGCGCGCACAAAAATTAGCGCCCGAAGCTCGGGATGCCAAAACCCCCCAGCGGAAAAATGGCGAAAAAACGGGTGGGCTATAGCCTTGGTGGGAGGCGTGGGCGAGGTTCGTCCGCCGGACTCGGAATGGCCCGAGACTTTGCGGGCGGCCTCCGTGTGCCAAAAATAGGACAGGTGCACAGCCGTGTCCAAAAATTAGCGCCCGAAGGTCGGGGTGCCAAAACCCCCCAGCGGAAAAGTGGCCAAAAAACAGGTGGGCTATAGCCTTGGTGGGGGGCGTGGGCGAAGTTCGTCCTCCGGACTCAGAATGGCCCGAGACTTTACGGGTGGCCTACGTGTGCCAAAAATAGGCCACGGGCAAAGCTACGCACAAAAATTAGTGCCCAAAGGTCGAGATGCCAAAACCCCCCAGCGGAAAAATGGCGAAAAAATGGGTGGGCTATAGCCTTCTTTGGGGCGTGGCGAGTTCGTCCTCCGGACTCAGAATGGCCCGAGACTTCACGGGCGGCCTCCAGGTGCCAAAAAATGGCCACGGGCATAGCCGCGCCCAAAAATTAGCGCCCGATGGTCGGGGTGCCAAAACCCCCCAGCGGAAAAATGGCCAAAAAACGTGTGGGCTATAGCCTTGGTGGGGGGTGTGGGCGAAGTTCTTCCGCCGGACTCGGAATGGCCCGAGACTTTGCGGGCGGCCTCCGTGTGCCAAAAATAGGCCACGGCCATAGCCGTGCCCAAAAATTAGCGCCCGAAGTTCGTGGTGCCAAAACCCACCAGCGGAAAAATGGCCAAAAGCGGGTGGGCTATAGCCACAGTGGCGTGGGCGAGATTCGTCCGCGGACTCGGAATGGCCGAGACTTTGCGGGCGGCCTCGTGTGCCAAAAATAGGCCACGAGGACAGCGCGCCCAAAAAGTGGCGCCGAAGGCAGGTGCCAAAACCCCAGCGGAAAAATGGCCAAAAGCGGGTGGGCTATAGCCTTGCTTTGGGGCGTGGCGAGATTCGTCCGTCGGACTCGGAATGGCCCGAGACTTTGCGGGTGGCCTCCGTGTGCCAAAAATAGGCCACAGGCACAGCCGCACCGAAAAATTAGCGACCGAAGGTCAGGTGCAAAAAGCGTAAAAATGGCCAAAAAACAGGTGGGCTATAGCCTTGGCGGGCGTGGCGAGTTCGTCAGCGGGACTCGGAATGGTCGAGACTGCGGGTGGCCTCCGTTTGCCAAAAATAGCCCAGGCACAGCGCAAAAATTAGCACCCGAAGGTCGGGGTGCCAAAGCGCACCAAGCGGAAAAATGGCCAAAAGCGGGTGGGCTATAGCCTTTGTGGGGCGTGGGCGAGTTCGTCCGCGGACTCGGAAAGGCCCGAGACTGCGGGCGGCCTCCGTGTGCCAAAAATAGGCCACGGGGACAACGCGCCCAAAAATTAGCGCCCGAAGGTCGGGGTGCCAAAACCCACCAGCGGAAAAAAGGCCAAAAAAGGGGTGGGCTATAGCCTTGGTGGGCGTGGGGCGAGATTCGTCCGGACTCGGAATAGCCGAGACTTTGCGGGCGGCCTCCGTGTGCCAAAAATAGGCCAGGGCACAGCCGCGCCCAAAAATTAGCGCCCGAAGGTCGGGGTGCCAAAACCCACCAGTGGAAAAATGGCCAAAAAACGGGTGGGCTATAGCCTTGGTGGGGGGCGTGGGCGAAGTTCGTCCGCCGGACTCGGAAAGGCCCGAGACTTTGCGGGCGGCCTCCGTGTGCCAAAAATAGGCCACGGGGACAACGCGCCCAAAAATTAGCGCCCGAAGGTCAGGGTGCCAAAACCCACCAGCGGAAAAATGGGCCAAAAATTGGTGGGCTATAGCCGTGGTGGGGCGTGGCGAGATTCGTCCGCCCGGACTCGGAATGGCCCGAGACTTTGCGGGCGGCCTCCGTGTGCCAAAAATAGGCCAGGGCACAGCCGCGCCCAAAAATTAGCGCCCGAAGGTCAGGGTGCAAAAACCCACCAGCGGAAAAATGGGCAAAAAATGGGTGGGCTATAGCCTTGGTGGGGGCGTGGGCGAAGTTCGTCCGCCAGACTCGGAATAGCCCGAGATTTTGCGGGCAGTCTCCGTGTGCCAAAAATAGGCCACGGCCACAGTCGCGCCCAAAAATTAGCGCCCGAAGGTCGGGGTGCCAAAACCCTCCAGCGGAAAAATGGGCAAAAAATGGGTGGGCTATAGCCTTGGTTGGGGCGTGGCGAGTTCGTCCGCCGGACTCGGAATGGCCCGAGACTTTGCGGGCGGCCTCCGTGTGCCAAAAATAGGCCACGGGGACAGCGCGCCCAAAAATTAGCACCCGAAGGCCGGGGTGCCAAAACCCCCCAGCGGAAAAATGGCCAAAAAACGGGTGGGCTATAGCCTTGGTGGGGGGCGTGGGCGAAGTTCGTCCGTCACACTCGGAATGGCCCGAGACTTTGCGGGCGGCCTCCGTGTGCCAGAAATAGGACAGGTGCACAGCCGCGTCCAAAAATTAGCGACCGAAGGTCGGGGTGCAAAAACCCCCCGAGCGGAAAATTGGCCAAAAAACAGGTGGGCTATAGCCTTGGCGGGGGGCGTAAGCGAAGTTCGTCCGCTGGACTCGGAATGGTACGAGACTTTGCGGGTGGCCTTCGTTTGCCAAAAATAGCCCACGGGCACAGCCGCGCCCAAAAATTAGCACCCGAAGGTCGGGGTGCCAAAACCCACCAGCGGAAAAATGGCCAAAAAACGGGTGGGCTATAGCCTTGGTGGGGGGTGTGGGCGAAGTTCGTCCGCCGGACTCGGAATGGCCCGAGACTTTGCGGGCAGCCTCCGTGTGCCAAAAATAGGCCACGGCCACAGCCGCGTCCAAAAATTAGCGCCCGAAGATCGGGGTGCCAAAACCCACCAGTGGAAAAATGGCCAAAAAACCGGTGGGCTATAGCCTTGAGTGGGGCGTGGCGAGTTCGTCCGCCGGACTCTGAATAGCCCGAGACTTTGTGGGTGGCCTCCGTGTGCCAAAAATAGGCTACGGGAAAGCCGCACACAAAAATTAGCGCCGAAGGTCGGGATGCAAAACCCCAGCGGAAAAATGGCGAAAAAATGGGGGGGCTATAGCCTTGGTGGGGGCGTGGGCGAAGCTCGTCCTCCGGACTCAGAATGGCCCGAGACTTTGCGGGCGGCCTCCGTGTGCCAAAAAATGGCCACTGGCATAGCCGCGCCAAAAAATTAGTGCCCGAAGGTCGGGGTGCCAACACCCACCAGCGGAAAAATGGCCAAAAAATGGGGGGGCTATAGCCTTGGTGGGGGGCGTGGGCGAACTTCGTCCGCCGTACTCGGAATGGCCCGAGACTTTGTGGGTGGCCTCCGTGTGCCAAAAATTAGCCACAGGCAAAGCCGCCACAAAAATTAGCACCCAGTCGGGATGCCAAAACCCCAGCGGAAAAATGTCGAAAAAGGGGTGGGCTATAGCCTTGGTGGGGGCGAGTTCGTCCGCCGGACTCAGAATGGCCCGAGACTTTGCGGGCGGCCTCAGTGGGCCAAAAATAGGCCACGGGGACAGACGCACCCAAAAATTAGTGCCCGAAGGTCGGGTTGCCAAAACCCACCAGCGGAAAAATGGCCAAAAAACGGGTGGGCTATAGCCTTGGTGGGGGGCGTGGGCGAAGTTCGTCCGCCGGACTCGGAACGGCCCGAGACTTTGTGGGCGGCCTCCGTGTGCCAAAAATAGGCCACGGGGACAACACGCCCAAAAATTAGCGCCCGAAGGCCGGGGTGCCAAAACCCCCCAGCGGAAAAATGGCCAAAAAACGGGTGGGCTATAGCCTTGGTGGGGGGCGTGGGCGAAGTTCGTCCGTCAGACTCGGAATGGCCCGAGACTTTGTGGGCGGCCTCCGTGTGCCAAAAATAGGCCACGGGCACAACCGCGCCCAAAAATTAGCGACCGAAAGTCGGGGTGCAAAAACACCCCGAGCGGAAAAATGGCCAAAAAACAGGTGGGCTAAAGCCTTGGCGGGGGGCGTGGGCGAAGTTCGTCCGCGGGACTCGGAATGGTACGAGACTTTGCGGGTGGCCTCCGTTTGCCAAAAATAGCCCACGGGCAAAACCGCGCCCAAAAATTAGCACCCGAAGGTCGGGGTGCCAAAACCCACCAGCGGAAAAATGGCCAAAAAACGGGTGGGCTATAGCCTTGGTGGGGGGCGTGGGCGAAGTTCGTCCGCCGGACTCGGAATGGCCCGAGACTTTGCGGGCGGCCTCCGTGTGCCAAAAATAGGCCACGGGGAAGACGTGCCCAAAAATTAGCGCCCGAATGTCGGGGTGCCAAAACCCACCAGCGGAAAAATGGCCAAAAAATGGGTGGGCTATAGCCTTGGTGGGGGGCGTGGGCGAAGTTCGTCCGCCGGACTCGGAATGGCCCGAGACTTTACGGGTGGCCTCCGTGTGCCAAAAATTTGCCACGGGCACAGCCGCGTACAAAGTTATCGCATTTCAAGGATTTCGACCCTTTCCAAGCAGTTTCTCAAGCGCCAATGGCACTAAAACGCACCGTTTCTTTTAGCTTAATATAAAGTGGACCTTTCCTCACATACCCGCACAAATGAAGTACAATTTTTCAACTTCCCGCCAAAAAACATATTATCCTCTCTAGTTCGCATTCATTGTTTCTCTATTCCCTCGTCTCCCCTCGGGCAACCAGTAGTAGCTGATGCTTCCTGTGCCTTATCACGGGCTCTTTGCATTGCTACAAGGTATGGTGCTGTCCGTAGACAATTCGGTTCAGAGAATGGTGGCCCTCAGACCCAGGTATTGCTATAGAACCCATTCCTTTTTAATATTATTGAAAAATATTTTAATGTTTGCGGGCGGCCTCCTTGTGCCAACAATAGGCCACGGGGACAACGCGCCCAAAAATTAGCGCCCGAAGGCCGGGGTGCCAAAACCCCCCAGCGGAAAAATGGCCAAAAAACGGGTGGGCTAAAGCCTTGGTGGGGGGCGTGGGCGAAGTTCGTCCGTCAGACTCGGAATGACCCGAGACTTTGCGGGCGGCCTCCGTGTGCCAAAAATAGGTCACGGGCACAGCCGCGCCCAAAAATTAGCGACCGAAGGTCGGGGTGCAAATAGCGGAAAAATGGCCAAAAACAGGTGGGCTATAGCCTTGGCGGGCGTGGGCGAGATTCGTCCAGCGGGACTCGGAATAGCACGAGACTGCGGGTGGCCTCCTTCTGCCAAAAATAGCCGGGCACAGCCGCGCCCAAAAATTAGCGCCCGGGTCGGGGTGCCAAAACCCACCAGCGGAAAAATGGCCAAAAGCGGGTGGGCTATAGCCTTGGTGGGGGCGTGGCGAGTTCGTCCGCCGGACTCGGAATGGTCCGAGACTTTGCGGGCGGCCTCCATGTGCCAAAAATAGGCCACGGGCACAGCCACGACCAAAAATTAGCCCCCGAAGGTCGGGGTACCAAAACCCCCCAGCGGAAAAATGGCCAAAAAACGGGTGGGCTATAGCTTGGTGGGGGGCGTGGGCGAAGTTCGTCCGCCAGACTCGGAATGGCCCAAGACTTTGCAGGCGGCCTCCGTGTGCCAAAAATAGGCCACGGGGACAACGCGCCCAAAAATTAGCGACCCAAGGTCGGGGTGCAAAAATCCCCCGAGCGGAAAAATGGCCAAAAAACAGGTGGGCTATAGCCTTGGTGGGGGGCGTGGCGAGAGTTCGTCCGTGGGACTCGGAATGGTACGAGACTTTGCGGGTGGCCTCCATTTGCCAAAAATAGGCCACGGGACAGCGCCCAAAAATTAGCGCCCGAAGGCGGGTGCCAAAACCCCAGCGGAAAAATGGCCAAAAGCGGGTGGGCTATAGCCTTGGTGGGGGCGTGGGCGAGAGTTCGTCCGTCAGACTCGGAATGGCCGAGACTTTGCTGGCGGCCTCCGTGAGCCAAAAATAGGCCCGCAGGCACAGCCGTGCCCAAAAATTAGCGACCGAAGGTCGGGTGCAAAAAAGCGGAAAATGGCCAAAAAACAGGTGGGCTATAGACTTGGCGGGGGTGGGCGAGTCGTCCGCGGGACTGGAATGGCCGAGACTTTGCGGGTGGCCTCCGTGTGCCAAAAAGACCACAGGCATAACCGCGCCCACAAATTGGCGCCCGATGGTCGAGTGCCAAAACCCCAAGCGGAAAAATGGCCAAAAGCGGGTGGGCTATAGCCTTGCTGGGCGTGGGTGGAGTTCGTCCCGGACTCAGAATGGCCGAGACTTTGCGGCGGCCTCCGTGTGCCAAAAATAGGCCACGGGCAAAGGCGGGGCCAAAAATTTTGGGCCGTAGGGCGGGTTTCCAAAACCCTCCAGCGGAAAAATGGCCAAAAAACGGGTGGGCTATAGCCTTGCAGGGGGGCGTGGGCGAAGTTCGTCCGACTGACTCGGAATGGAACGAGACTTTGCGGGTGGCCTCCGTGTGCCAAAAATAGGCCACAGGCACAAAAATTAGCGACCGAAGGTCGGGGTGCAAAAACCCCCCGAGCGGAAAAATGGCTAAAAAACAGGTGGGCTATAGCCTTGCCGGGGGGCGTGGGCGAAGTTCGTCCGCGGGACTCGGAATGGTACGAGACTTTGCGGGTGGCCTCCGTTTGCCAAAAATAGCCAGGCACAGCCGTGCCCAAAAATTGCTGAAGTCGAAGGTGCCATGCAGCGGAAAAAAAAAGCGGGTGGGCTATAGCCTTGGTGGGCGTGGCGAGTTCGTCCGCGGACTCGGAAAGGCCCGAGACTGGCGGCCTCCGTGTGCCAAAAATAGGCCACGGGACAACGCCTAAAAATTAGCGCCCGAAGGTCGGGATGCCAAAACGCACCAGCGGAAAAAAGGCCAAAAAATGGGTGGGCTATAGCCTTGGTGGGGGGCGTGGGCGAAGTTCGTCCGCCGGACTCGGAATGGCCCGAGACTTTGCGGGTGGCCTCCGTGTGCCAAAATAGGCCAGGGCACAGCCGCGCCCAAAAATTAGCGCCCGAAGGTCGGGGTGCCAAAACCCACCAGTGGAAAAATGAACAAAAAACTGGTGGGCTATAGCCTTGGTGGGGGGCGTGGGCGAAGTTCGTCCGCCGGACTCGGAATGGCCCGAGACTTTGCGGGTGGCCTCCGTGTGCCAAAAATAGGCCACGGCCACAGCCGCGTCCAAAAATTAGTGCCCGACGGTCGGGGTGCCAACACCTGCCAGTGGAAAAATGGCAAAAAACGGGTGGGCTATAGCCTTGGTAGGGGGCGTGGGCGAAGTTCGTCCGCCGGACTCGGAATGGCCCGAGACTTTGTGGGTGGCCTCCGTGTGCCAAACATATGCCACGGCCACAGCCGCGCCCAAAATATAGCGCCCGAAGGTCGGGGTGCCAAAACCCATCAGCGGAAAAATGGCCAAAAAACGGGTGGGCTATAGCCTTGGTGGGGGGCGTGGGCGAAGTTCGTCCGCCGTACTCAGAATGGCCCGAGACTTTGTGGGTGGCCTCCGTGTGCCAAAAATTGGCCATGGGCAAAGCCGCACACAAAAATTAGCGCCCGGAGGTCGGGATGCCAAAACCCCCCAGCGGAAAAATGGCGAAAAAACGGGTGGGCTATAGCCTTGGTGGGGGGCGTGGGCGAAGTTCGTCCGCCAGACTCGGAATGGCCCGAGACTTTGCGGGTGGCCTCCGTGTGCCAAAAATAGGCCACGGTCACAGCCGCGCCCAAAAATTAGCGCCCGAAGGTCGGGGTGCCAAAACCCACCAGCGGAAAATTGGCCAAAAAACGGGTGGGCTATAGCCTTGGTTGGGGCGTGGCGAGATTCGTCCGCCGTACTCGGAATGGCCCGAGACTTTGTGGGCGGCCTCCGTGTTCCAAAAAATTAGCCACAGGCAAAGCGCTCAAAAATTAGCGCCCGAAGGTCGGCATGCCAAAACCCCCCAGCGGAAAAATGGCGAAAAAACGGGTGGGCTATAGCCTTGGTGGGGGGCGTGGGCGAAGTTCGTCCTCCGGACTCAGAATGGCCTGAGACTTTGCGGGCGGCCTCCGTGTGCCAAAAAATGGCCACGGGCATAGCCGCGCCCAAAAATTAGCACCCGATGGTCGGGGTGCCAAAACCCCCCAGCGGAAAAATTGCCAAAAAACGTGTGGGCTATAGCCTTGGTGGGGGGTGTGGGCGAAGTTCGTCTGCCGGACTCGGAATGGCCCGAGACTTTGCGGGGGGCCTCCGTGTGCCAAAAATAGGCCACGGCCACAGCCGCGTCCAAAAATTAGCGCCCGAAGGTCGGGTGCCAACACCCACCAGTGGAAAAATGGCCAAAAAACGGGTGGGCTATAGCCTTGGTAGGGGGCGTGGGCGAAGTTCGTCCGCCGGACTCGGAATGGCCCGAGACTTTGTGGGTGGCCTCCGTGTGCCAAACATATGCCACGGCCAAAGCCGCACACAAAAATTAGTGCCCGAAGGTCGGGATGCCAAAACCCCCCATCGGAAAAATGGCTAAAAGCAGGTGGGCTATAGCCTTGGTGGGGGGCGTGGGCGAAGTTCGTCCTCCAGACTCAGAATGGCCCGAGACTTTGCGGGCGGCCTCCGTGTGCCAAAAAATGGCCACGGGCATAGCCGCGCCCAAAAATTAGCGCCCGAAGGTCGGGTTGCCAAAACCCACCAGCGGAAAAATGGCCAAAAAACGGGTGGGCTATAGCCTTGGTGGGGGGCGTGGGCGAAGTTCGTCCGACGGACTCGGAAAGGCCCGAGACTTTGCGGGCGGCCTCCGTGTGCCAAAAATAGGCCACGGGGACAACGCGCCCAAAAATTAGCGCCCGAAGGCCGGGGTGCCAAAACCCCCCAGCGGAAAAATGGCCAAAAAACGGGTGGGCTATAGCCTTGGTGGGGGGCGTGGGCGAAGTTCGTCCGTCAGACTCGGAATGGCCCGAGACTTTGCGGGCGGCCTCCGTGTGCCAAAAATAGGCCACGGGCACAGCCGCGCCCAAAAATTAGCGACCGAAGGTCGGGGTGCAAAAACCCCCCGAGCGGAAAAATGGCCAAAAAACAGGTGGGCTATAGCCTTGGCGGGGGGCGTGGGCGAAGTTCGTCCGCGGGACTCGGAATGGTACGAGACTTTGCGGGTGGCTTCCGTGTGCCAAAAATAGGCCACGGGCACAGCCGCGCCCAAAAATTAGCGCCCGAAGGTCGGGGTGCCAAAACCCCCCAGCGGAAAAATGGCCAAAAAACGGGTGGGCTATAGCCTTGGTGGGGGGCGTGGGCGAAGTTCGTCCGCCGGACTCGGAATAGCCCGAGACTTTGCGGGCGGCCTCCGTGTGCCAAAAATAGGCCACGGTGAACACACGCCCAAAAATTAGCGCCCGAAGGTCGGGGTGCCAAAACCCACCAGCGGAAAAATGGCCAAAAAATGGGTGGGCTATAGCCTTGGTGGGGGGCGTGGGCGAAGTTCGTCCGCCGGACTCGGAATGGCCCGAGACTTTGTGGGCAGCCTCCTTGTGCCAAAAAATGGCCACGGGCATAGCCGCAGCCAAAAATTAGCGCCCGATGGTCGGGGTGCCAAAACCCCCCAGCGGAAAAATAGCCAAAAAACGTGTGGGCTATAGCCTTGGTGGGGTGTGGGCGAAGTTCGTCGCGGACTCGGAATGGCCGAGACTTTGCGGGCAGTCTCCGTGTGCCAAAAATAGGCCACGGCCACAGCCGCGCAAAATTAGAGCCCGAAGGTCGGGCTGCCAAAACCCACCAGCGGAAAAATGGCCAAAAATGGGTGGGCTATAGCCTTGGTAGGCGTTAGCGGTTCGTCCCGGAATGGCCGAGACTGCGGGTGGCCTCGTGTGCCAAAAATAGGCCACGAGGACAGGCGCCCAAAATTAGCGCCCGAAGGCGGGTACCAAAACCCCAGCGGAAAAATTTCCAAAAAAGGGTGGGCTAGCCTTGGTAGGCGTGGCGAGGTTCGTCCGCCGGACTCGGAATGGCCCGAGGCTTTGCGGGCGGCCTCCATGTGCAAAAAAAGAACACGGGCATAACCGCGCCCAGAAATTAGCGCCCGATGGTAGGGGTGCCAAAACCCCCCAGCGGAAAAATGGCCAAAAAACGGGTGGGCTATAGCCTTGGTGGGGGGCGTGGGTGGAGTTCGTCCGCCGGACTCGGAATGGCCCGAGACTTTGCGGGCGGCCTCCGTGTGCCAAAAATAGGCCACGGGCACAGCGCCAAAAATTAGCGACCGAAGGTCGGGGTGCAAAACCCCCCGAGCGGAAAAATGGCCAAAAAACAGATGGGCTATAGCCTTGGCGGGGGGCGTGGGCAAAGTTCGTCCGCGGGACTCGGAATGGTACGAGACTTTGCGGGTGGCCTCCGTTTGCCAAAAATAGGCCACAGGCAAAGCCGCGCCCAAAAATTAGCACCCGAAGGTCGGGGTGCCAAAACCCACAAGCGGAAAAATGGCGTAAAAACGGGTGGGCTATAGCCTTGGTGGGGGGCGTGGGCGAAGTTCGTCCGCCGGACTCGGAATGGCCCGAGACTTTGTGGGTGGCCTCCGTTTGCCAAAAATAGGCCACGGGCAAAGCCGCGCACAAAAATTAGTGCCCGAAGGTCGGGATGCCAAAACTCCCCAGCGGAAAAATGGCGAAAAAATGGGTGGGCTATAGCCTTGGTGGGGGCGTGGGCGAAGCTCGTCCTCCGGACTCAGAATGGCCCGAGACTTTGCGGGCGGCCTCCGTGTGCCAAAAAATGGCCACGGGCATAGCCGCGCCCAAAAATTAGCGCCCGAAGGTCGGGCTGCCAAAACCCCCCAGCGGAAAAATTTCCAAAAAAAGGGTGGGCTATAGCCTTGGTGGGGGGCGTCGGCGAGGTTCGTTCGCCGGACTCGGAATGGCCCGAGACTTTGCGGGCGGCCTCCGTGTGCCAAAAAAGACCACGGGCATAACCGCGCCCACAAATTAGCGCCCGATGGTCGGGGTGCCAAAACCCCCCGGCGGAAAAATGGCCAAAAAACGGGTGGGCTATAGACTTGGTGGGGGGCGTGGGTGGAGTTCGTCCGCCGGACTCGGAATGGCCCGAGACTTTGCGGGCGGCCTCCGTGTGCCAAAAATAGGCCACGGGCACAGCCGCGCCCAAAAATTAGCGCCCGAAGGTCGGGTTGCCAAAACCCACCAGCGGAAAAATGGCCAAAAAACGGGTGGGCTATAGCCTTGGTGGGGGGCGTGGGCGAAGTTCGTCCGCCGGACTCGGAATGGCCCGAGACTTTGCGGGCGGCCTCCGTGTGCCAAAAATAGGCCACAGGGATAACGTGCCCAAAAATTAGCGCCCGAAGGCCGGGTTGCCAAAACCCCCTAGCGGAAAAATGGCCAAAAAACGGGTGGGCTATAGCCTTGGTGGGCGTGGCGAGATTCGTCCGTCAGACTCGGAATGGCCCGAGACTTTACGGGCGGCCTCCATTTGCCAAAAATAGGCCACGGGCACAGCCGCGCCCAAAAATTAGCGACCGAAGGTCGGGGTACAAAAACCCCCCGAGCGGAAAAATGGCCAAAAAACAGGTGGGCTATAGCTTTGGCGGGCGTGGCGAGATCGTCCGCGGGACTCGGAATGGCACGAGACTTTGCGGGTGGCCTCCGTCTGCAAAAATAGCCCACGGCACAGCCGCGCCCAAAAATTAGCGCCCGAAGGTCGGGTGCCAAAACCAACCAGCGGAAAAATGGCCAAAAGAACGGGTGGGCTATAGCCTTGGTGGGCGTGGCGAGATTCGTCCACCGGACTCGGAATGGCCCGAGACTTTGCGGGCGGCCTCCGTGTGCCAAAAATAGGCCACGGGTACAGCCGCGACTAAAAATTAGCCCCCGAAGGTCGGGGTACCAAAACCCCCCAGCGGAAAAATGGCCAAAAAAGGGTGGGCTATAGCCTTGGTGGGGCGTGGCGGCTCGTCCGCCGGACTAGGAATGGCCCGAGACTTTGCGGGCGGCCTCCGTGTGCCAAAACAAGGCCACGGGCACAGCCGCGGCCAAAATTAGCGCCCGAAGGTCAGGGTGCCAAAACCCCCCCGCGGAAAAATGGCCAAAAATCGGGTGGGCTATAGCCTTGGTGGGGGGCGTGGGCGAAGTTCGTCCGCCGGACTCGGAATGGCCCGAGACTTTGCGGCCGGCCTCCATGTGCCAAAAATAGGACAGGTGCACAGCCTCGTCCAAAAATTAGCGCCCGAAGGTCGGGTTGCCAAAACCCACCAGCGGAAAAATGGCCAAAAAAGGGGTGGGCTATAGCCTTGGTGGGGGGCGTGGGCGAAGCTCGTCCTCCGGACTCAGAATGGCCCGAGACTTTGCGGGTGGCCTCCGTGTGCCAAAAATAGGCCACGGGCAAAGCCGCGTACAAAAATTAGCGCCCGAAGGTCGGGATGCCAAAACCCACCAGCGGAAAAATGGCCAAAAAACAGGTGGGCTATAGCCTTGGTGGGGGGTGTGGGCGAAGTTCGTCCGCCGGACTCGGAATGGCCCGAGACTTTGCGGCCGGCCTCCATGTGCCAAAAATAGGACAGGTGCACAGCCTCGTCCAAAAATTAGCGCCCGAAGGTCGGGTTGCCAAAACCCACCAGCGGAAAAATGGCCAAAAAACGGGTGGGCTATAGCCTTGGTGGGGGGCGTGGGCGAAGTTCGTCCGCCGGACTCGGAATGGCCCGAGACTTTGCGGCCGGCCTCCATGTGCCAAAAATAGGACAGGTGCACAGCCTCGTCCAAAAATTAGCGCCCGAAGGTCGGGGTACCAAAACCCCCCAGCGGAAAAATGGCCAAAAAAGGGGTGGGCTATAGCCTTGGTGGGGGGCGTGGGCGAAGCTCGTCCTCCGGACTCAGAATGGCCCGAGACTTTGCGGGTGGCTTCCGTGTGCCAAAAATAGGCCACGGGCACAGCCGCGCCCAAAAATTAGCGCCCGAAGGTCGGGTTGCCAAAACCCACCAGCGGAAAAATGGCCAAAAAACAGGTGGGCTATAGCCTTGGTGGGGGGTGTGGGCGAAGTTCGTCCGCCGGACTCGGAATGGCCCGAGACTTTGCGGGCGGCCTCCGTGTGCCAAAAAATGGCCACGGACATAGCCACGCCCAAAAATTAGCGCCCGATGGTCGGGGTGCCAAAACCCACCAGCGGAAAAATGGCCAAAAAACGGGTGGGCTATACCCTTGGTGGGGGGCGTGGGCGAAGTTCGTCCGCCGGACTCGGAATGGCCCGAGACTTTGCCGGGGCCCTCCGTGTGCCAAAAATAGGCCTCGGGCAAAGCCGCACAAAAAAATTAGCGCCCGAAGGTCGGATGCCAAAACCTCCCAGCGGAAAAATGGCGAAAAAACGGGTGGGCTATGGCCTTGGTGGTGGGCGTGGGCGAAGTTCGTCCTCCGGACTCAGAATGGCCCGAGACTTTGCGGGCGGCCTCCGTGTGCCAAAAAATGGCCACGGGCATAGCCGCGCCCAAAAATTAGCGCCCGATGGTCGGGGTGCCAAAACCCCAGCGGAAAAATGGCCAAAAACGTGTGGGCTATAGCCTTGGTGGGGGTGTGGCGAGTTCGTCCGCGGACTCGGAATGGCCCGAGACTTTGCGGGCGGCCTCCGTGTGCCAAAAATAGGCCACAGCCACAGCCTTAAAAATTAGCGCCCGAAGGTCGGGGTGCCAAAACTCACCAGCGGAAAAATGGCCAAAAGCGGGTGGGCTATAGCCTTGGTAGGGCGTGGCGAGATTCGGCCGCCGGACTCGGAATGGCCCGAGACTTTGCGGGTGGCCTCCGTGCGCCAAAAATAGGCCACGGGCAAAGCCGCGTACAAAAATTAGCGCCCGAAGGTCGGGATGCCAAAACCGCCCAGCGGAAAAATGGCGAAAAAACGGGTGGGCTATAGCCTTGGTGGGGCGTAAGCTCGTCCTCCCGGACTCAGAATGGCCCGAGACTTTGGGCGGCCTCCGTGTGCCAAAAATGGCCACGGACATAAAAATTAGCGCCCGATGGTCGGGTGCCAAAACCCCCAGCGGAAAAATGGCCAAAAAGCGTGTGGGCTATAGCCTTGGTGGGGTGTGGGCGTAGGTCGTCCGCCGGCCTCGGAATGGCCCGAGACTTGGCGGGCGGCCTCCGTGTGCCAAAAATACGACCACAGCCGCGCCCAAAAATTAGCGCCCGAAGGTCGGGGTGCCAAAACCCCAGCGGAAAAATGGCCAAAAACGTGTGGGCTATAGCCTTGGTGGGGGTGTGGCGGATTCGTCCGCGGACTCGGAATGGCCGAGACTTTGCGGGCGGCCTCCGTGTGCCAAAAATAGGCCACGACCACAGCCGCGCAAAAATTAGCGCCCGATGGTCGGGTGCCAAAACCCCAGCGGAAAAATGGCCAAAAACGTGTGGGCTATAGCCTTGGTGGGGGTGTGGGCGAGTTCGTCCGCGGACTCGGAATGGCCCAAGACTTTCCTGGCTGCCTCCGTGTGCCAAAAATAGGCCACAGGCACAGCCGCGCCAAAAATTAGCGCTCGAAGGTCGGGGTACCAAAACCCCAGCGGAAAAATGGCCAAAACGTGTGGGCTATAGCCTTGGTGGGGGTGTGGCGAATCCGCGGACTCGGAATAGCCCGAGACTTTGCGGGCGGCCTCCGTGTACCAAAAATAGGCCACAGCCGCGCCCAAAAATTAGCGCCGAAGGTCGGGTGCCAAAACTCACCAGCGGAAAAATGGCCAAAACGGGTGGGCTATAGCCTTGGTGGGCGTGGGCGAGTTCGGCCGCGGACTCGGAATAGCCCGAGACTTTGCGGGTGGCCTCCGTGTGCCAAAATAGGCCCAGGCAAAGCGTACAAAAATTAGCGCGCCGAAGGTCGGGATGCCAAACCGCCCAGCGGAAAAATGGCGAAAAAAGCGGGTGGGCTATAGCCTTGGTAGGGCGTGGCGAAGCTCGTCCTCGGACTCAGAATGGCCCGAGACTTTGCGGGCGGCCTCCGTGTGCCAAAAATGGCCACGGACATAGCGCCTTAAAAATTAGCGCCCGATGGTCGGGTGCCAAAACCCCAAGCGGAAAAATGGCCAAAAGCGTGTGGGCTATAGCCTTGGTGGGGGGTGTGGGCGAAGTTCGTCCGCCGGACACGGAATGTCACGAGACTTTGCGGGCGGCCTCCGTGTGCCAAAAATAGGCCACGACCACAGCCGCGCCCAAAAATTAGCGCCCGAAGGTCGGGGTGCCAAAACCCCCCAGCGGAAAAATGGCCAAAAAACGTGTGGGCTATAGCCTTGGTGGGGGGTGTGGGCGAAGTTCGTCCGCCGGACTCGGAATGGCCCGAGACTTTGCGGGCGGCCTCCGTGTGCCAAAAATAGGCCACGACCACAGCCGCGCCCAAAAATTAGCGCCCGATGGTCGGGGTGCCAAAACCCCCCAGCGGAAAAATGGCCAAAAAACGTGTGGGCTATAGCCTTGGTGGGGGGTGTGGGCGAAGTTCGTCCGCCGGACTCGGAATGGCCCAAGACTTTCCTGGCTGCCTCCGTGTGCCAAAAATAGGCCACGGGCACAGCCGCGCCCAAAAATTAGCGCTCGAAGGTCGGGGTACCAAAACCCCCCAGCGGAAAAATGGCCAAAAAACGTGTGGGCTATAGCCTTGGTGGGCGGCGTGGGCGAAATTCGTCCGCCGGACTCGGAATGGCCCGAGACTTTGCGGGCGGCCTCCGTGTGCCAAAAATAGGCCACGGGCACAGCCGCGCCCAAAAATTAGCGCCCGAAGGTCGGGGTGCCAAAACCCCCCAGCGGAAAAATGGCCAAAAAACGGGTGGGCTATAGCCTTGGTGGGGGGCGTGGGCGAAGTTCGTCCGCCGGACTCGGAATGGCCCGAGACTTTGCGGCCGGCCTCCATGTGCCAAAAATAGGACAGGTGCACAGCCGCGTCCAAAAATTAGCGCCCGAAGGTCGGGGTGCCAAAACCCCCCAGCGGAAAAGTGGCCAAAAAACAGGTGGGCTATAGCCTTGGTGGGGGGCGTGGGCAAAGTTCGTCCGCCGGATTCGGAATGGCCCGAGACTTTGCGGGCGGCCTCCGTGTGCCAAAAATAGGCCACAGGCAAAGCCGCGCACAAAACCTAGTGCCCGAAGGTCGGGGAGCCAAAACCCCCCAGCGGAAAAATCGGCCAAAAAACGGGTGGGCTATAGCCTTGGTGGGGAGCGCATCTTATGGTAAATAAAAGTTAGGTTTACAAGGTTCGTGGTACAAAATATAGTCAAAACATGATAAAAACGCAAATTATGGGTCGAATCAAAATTAAAACGTCTTAGGGTAAAAAAAAATTAGGTTTAAAAAAAAAACACCTCAATCGGACCTCCAGCACAAAGTTATCGCATTTCAAGGATTTCGACCCTTTCCAAGCAGTTTCTCAAGCGCCAATGGCACTAAAACGCACCGTTTCTTTTAGCTTAATATAAAGTGGACCTTTCCTCACATACCCGCACAAATGAAGTACAATTTTTCAACTTCCCGCCAAAAAACATATTATCCTCTCTAGTTCGCATTCATTGTTTCTCTTTTCCCTCGTCTCCTCGGGCAACCAGTAGTAGCCGATGCTTCCTGTGCTTTATCACGGGCAGCTTGCATTGCTACAAGGTATGGTGCTGTCCGTAGACAATTCGGTTCAGAGAATGGTGGCCCTCAGGACCCAAGTATTGCTATAGAACCCAATCCTTTTTAATATTATTGAAAAATATTTTAATGTTTGCGGGCGGCCTCCTTGTGCCAACAATAGGCCACGGGGACAACGCGCCCAAAAATTAGCGCCCGAAGGCCGGGGTGCCAAAACCCCCCAGCGGAAAAATGGCCAAAAAACGGGTGGGCTATAGCCTTGGTGGGGGGCGTGGGCGAAGTTCGTCCGTCAGACTCGGAATGACCCGAGACTTTGCGGGCGGCCTCCGTGTGCCAAAAATAGGCCACGGGCACAGCCGCGCCCAAAAATTAGCGACCGAAGGTCGGGGTGCAAATACCCCCCGAGCGGAAAAATGGCCAAAAAACAGGTGGGCTATAGCCTTGGCGGGGGGCGTGGGCGAAGTTCGTCCGCGGGACTCGGAATGGCACGAGACTTTGCGGGTGGCCTCCTTCTGCCAAAAATAGCCCACGGGCACAGCCGCGCCCAAAAATTAGCGCCCGAAGGTCGGGGTGCCAAAACCCACCAGCGGAAAAATGGCCAAAAAACGGGTGGGCTATAGCCTTGGTGGGGGACGTGGGCGAAGTTCGTCCGCCGGACTCGGAATGGCCCGAGACTTTGCGGGCGGCCTCCATGTGCCAAAAATAGGCCACGGGCACAGCCGCGACCAAAAATTAGCCCCCGAAGGTCGGGGTACCAAAACCCCCCAGCGGAAAAATGGCCAAAAAACGGGTGGGCTATAGCTTGGTGGGGGGCGTGGGCGAAGTTCGTCCGCCAGACTCGGAATGGCCCAAGACTTTGCAGGCGGCCTCCGTGTGCCAAAAATAGGCCACGGGGACAACGCGCCCAAAAATTAGCGACCCAAGGTCGGGGTGCAAAAACCCCCCGAGCGGAAAAATGGCCAAAAAACAGGTGGGCTATAGCCTTGGTGGGGGGCGTGGGCGAAGTTCGTCCGTGGGACTCGGAATGGTACGAGACTTTGCGGGTGGCCTCCATTTGCCAAAAATAGGCCACGGGGACAGCGCGCCCAAAAATTAGCGCCCGAAGGCCGGGGTGCCAAAACCCCCCAGCGGAAAAATGGCCAAAAAACGGGTGGGCTATAGCCTTGGTGGGGGACGTGGGCGAAGTTCGTCCGTCAGACTCGGAATGGCCCGAGACTTTGCGGGCGGCCTCCGTGTGCCAAAAATAGGCCACGGGCACAGCCGTGCCCAAAAATTAGCGACCGAAGGTCGGGGTGCAAAAACCCCCCGAGCGGAAAATGGCCAAAAAACAGGTGGGCTATAGACTTGGCGGGGGGGGTGGGCGAAGTTCGTCCGCGGGACTCGGAATGGCCCGAGACTTTGCGGGCGGCCTCCGTGTGCCAAAAAAGACCACAGGCATAACCGCGCCCACAAATTAGCGCCCGATGGTCGCGGTGCCAAAACCCCCCAGCGGAAAAATGGCCAAAAAACGGGTGGGCTATAGCCTTGCTGGGGGGCGTGGGTGGAGTTCGTCCGCCGGACTCGGAATGGCCCGAGACTTTGCGGGCGGCCTCCGTGTACCAAAAATAGGCCACGGGCACAGCCGCGCCCAAAAATTAGCGCCCGA
Organism: Citrus mangshanensis; assembly: GCA_030449895.1. Classification (NCBI taxonomy): domain Eukaryota; kingdom Viridiplantae; phylum Streptophyta; class Magnoliopsida; order Sapindales; family Rutaceae; genus Citrus; species Citrus mangshanensis. Next base: position 115,746 of record JASUUJ010000322.1, on the reverse strand, counting down.
AGGTCGGGTTGCCAAAACCCACCAGCGGAAAAATGGCCAAAAAACGGGTGGGCTATAGCCTTGGTGGGGGGCGTGGGCGAAGTTCGTCCGTCAGACTCGGAATGGCCCGAGACTTTGCGGGCGGCCTCCGTGTGCCAAAAATAGGCCACGGGCACAACCGCGCCCAAAAATTAGCGACCGAAGGTCGGGGTGCAAAAACCCCCCGAGCGGAAAAATGGCCAAAAAACAGGTGGGCTATAGCCTTGGCGGGGGGCGTGGGCGAAGTTCGTCCGCGGGACTCGGAATGGTACGAGACTTTGCGGGTGGCCTCCGTTTGCCAAAAATAGCCCACGCGCCCAAAAATTAGCACCGAAGGTCGGGGTGCCAAAAGCACCAGCGGAAAAATGGCCAAAAAGCGGGTGGGCTATAGCCTTGGTGGGCGTGGCGAGTTCGTCGCGGACTCGGAAAGGCCCGAGACTGCGGCGGCCTCGGTGTGCCAAAAAAAGGCCACGGGGACAACGCGCCCAAAAATTAGCGCCCGAAGGTCGGGATGCCAAAACCCACCAGCGGAAAAAAGGCCAAAAAATGGGTGGGCTATAGCCTTGGTGGGGGGCGTGGGCGAAGTTCGTCCGCCGGACTCGGAATGGCCCGAGACTTTGCGGGCGGCCTCCGTGTGCCAAAATAGGCCAGGGCACAGCCGCGCCCAAAAATTAGCGCCCGAAGGTCGGGGTGCCAAAACCCACCAGTGGAAAAATGGCCAAAAAACGGGTGGGCTATAGCCTTGGTGGGGGGCGTGGGCGAAGTTCGTCCGCCGGACTCGGAATGGCCCGAGACTTTGCGGGTGGCCTCCGTGTGCCAAAAATAGGCCACGGCCACAGCCGCGTCCAAAAATTAGTGCCCGAAGGTCGGGGTGCCAACACCTGCCAGTGGAAAAATGGCCAAAAAACGGGTGGGCTATAGCCTTGGTAGGGGGCGTGGGCGAAGTTCGTCCGCCGGACTCGGAATGGCCCTAGACTTTGTGGGTGGCCTCCGTGTGCCAAACATATGCCACGGCCACAGCCGCGCCTGAAATATAGCGCCCGAAGGTCGGGGTGCCAAAACCCATCAGCGGAAAAATGGCCAAAAAACGGGTGGGCTATAGCCTTGGTGGGGGGCGTGGGCGAAGTTCGTCCGCCGTACTCAGAATGGCCCGAGACTTTGTGGGTGGCCTCCGTGTGCCAAAAATTGGCCACGGCCAAAGCCGCGCACAAAAATTAGCGCCCGGAGGTCGGGATGCCAAAACCCCCCAGCGGAAAAATGGCGAAAAAACGGGTGGGCTATAGCCTTGGTGGGGGGCGTGGGCGAAGTTCGTCCGCCAGACTCGGAATGGCCCGAGACTTTGCGGGTGGCGTCCGTGTGCCAAAAATAGGCCACGGTCACAGCCGAAAATTAGCGCCCGAAGGTCGGGTGCCAAAACCCACCAGCGGAAAATTGACCAAAAGCGGGTGGGCTATAGCCTTGGTTGGGGCGTGGGCGGTTCGTCCGCCGTACTCGGAATGGCCCGAACTTTGTGGGCGGCCTCCGTGTGCCAAAAAATTGGCCACGGGCAAAGCCCACAAAAATTAGCGCCCGAAGGTCGGCATGCCAAAACCCCCCAGCGGAAAAATGGCGAAAAAACGGGTGGGCTATAGCCTTGGTGGGGGGCGTGGGCGAAGTTCGTCCTCCGGACTCAGAATGGCCCGAGATTTTGCGGGCGGCCTCCGTGTGCCAAAAAATGGCCACGGGCATGGCCAAAAATTAGCACCCGATGGTCGGGTGCCAAAACCCCCCAGCGGAAAAATTGCCAAAAAACGTGTGGGCTATAGCCTTGGTGGGGGGTGTGGGCGAAGTTCGTCTGCCGGACTCGGAATGGCCCGAGACTTTGCGGGGGGCCTCCGTGTGCCAAAAATAGGCCACAGCAACAGCCGCGTCCAAAAATTAGCGCCCGAAGGTCGGGTGCCAACACCCACCAGTGGAAAAATGGCCAAAAAACGGGTGGGCTATAGCCTTGGTAGGGGGCGTGGGCGAAGTTCGTCCGCCGGACTCGGAATGGCCCGAGACTTTGTGGGTGGCCTCCGTGTGCCAAACATATGCCACGGCCAAAGCCGCACACAAAAATTAGTGCCCGAAGGTCGGGATGCCAAAACCCCCCATCGGAAAAATGGCGAAAAAACGGGTGGGCTATAGCCTTGGTGGGGGGCGTGGGCGAAGTTCGTCCTCCAGACTCAGAATGGCCCGAGACTTTGCGGGCGGCCTCCGTGTGCCAAAAAATGGCCACGGGCATAGCCGCGCCCAAAAATTAGCGCCCGAAGGTCGGGTTGCCAAAACCCACCAGCGGAAAAATGGCCAAAAAACGGGTGGGCTATAGCCTTGGTGGGGGGCGTGGGCGAAGTTCGTCCGCCGGACTCGGAACGGCCCGAGACTTTGCGGGCGGCCTCCGTGTGCCAAAAATAGGCCACGGGGACAACGCGCCCAAAAATTAGCGCCCGAAGGCCGGGGTGCCAAAACCCCCCAGCGGAAAAATGGCCAAAAAACGGGTGGGCTATAGCCTTGGTGGGGGGCGTGGGCGAAGTTCGTCCGTCAGACTCGGAATGGCCCGAGACTTTGCGGGCGGCCTCCGTGTGCCAAAAATAGGCCACGGGCACAGCCGCGCCCAAAAATTAGCGACCGAAGGTCGGGGTGCAAAAACCCCCCGAGCGGAAAAATGGCCAAAAAACAGGTGGGCTATAGCCTTGGCGGGGGGCGTGGGCGAAGTTCGTCCGCGGGACTCGGAATGGTACGAGACTTTGTGGGTGGCCTGCGTTTGCCAAAAAATAGCCAGGCACAGCGCGCAAAAATTAGCGCCGAAGGTCGGGTTGCCAAAACCCACCAGCGGAAAAATGGCCAAAAAGGTGGGCTATAGCCTTGGTGGGGCGTGGCGAGTTCGTCCGCCGGACTCGGAATGGACCGAGACTTTGCGGGCGGCCTCCGTGTGCCAAAATAGGCCACGGGAACACGCGCCTAAAAATTAGCGCCCGAAGGTCGGGTGCCAAAACCCACCAGCGGAAAAATGGCCAAAAACGGGTGGGCTATAGCCTTGGTGGGCGTGGCGAAGTTCGTCCGCCGGACTCGGAATGGCCCGAGACTTTGCGGGCGGCCTCCGTGTGCCAAAAATAGGCCACGGTGAACACACGCCCAAAAATTAGCGCCCGAAGGTCGGGGTGCCAAAACCCACCAGCGGAAAAATGGCCAAAAAATGGGTGGGCTATAGCCTTGGTGGGGGGCGTGGGCGAAGTTCGTCCGCCGGACTCGGAATGGCCCGAGACTTTGTGGGCAGCCTCCTTGTGCCAAAAAATGGCCACGGGCATAGCCGCAGCCAAAAATTAGCGCCCGATGGTCGGGGTGCCAAAACCCCCCAGCGGAAAAATAGCCAAAAAACGTGTGGGCTATAGCCTTGGTGGGGGGTGTGGGCGAAGTTCGTCCGCCGGACTCGGAATGGCCCGAGACTTTGCGGGCAGTCTCCGTGTGCCAAAAATAGGCCACGGCCACAGCCGCGCCCAAAAATTAGAGCCCGAAGGTCGGGCTGCCAAAACCCACCAGCGGAAAAATGGCCAAAAAATGGGTGGGCTATAGCCTTGGTGGGGGGCGTGGGCGAAGTTCGTCCGCCGGACTCGGAATGGCCAGAGACTTTGTGGGTGGCCTCCGTGTGCCGAAAATAGGCCACGGGCAAAGCCGCGCACAAAAATTAGTGCCCGAAGGTCGGGATGCCAAAACCCCCCAGCGGAAAAATGGCGAAAAAATGGGTGGGCTATAGCCTTGGTGGGGGCGTGGGCGAAGCTCGTCCTCCGGACTCAGAATGGCCCGAGACTTTGCGGGCAGCCTCCTTGTGCCAAAAAATGGCCACGGGCATAGCCGCAGCCAAAAATTAGCGCCCGATGGTCGGGGTGCCAAAACCCCCCAGCGGAAAAATAACCAAAAAACGTGTGGGCTATAGCCTTGGTGGGGGGCGTGGGCGAAGTTCGTCCGTCAGACTCGGAATGGCCCGAGACTTTGCGGGCGGCCTCCGTGTGCCAAAAATAGGCCAAGGCACAGCCCTTAAAAATTAGCGACCGAAGGTCGGGGTGCAAAAACCCCCCGAGCGGAAAAATGGCCAAAAAACAGGTGGGCTATAGCCTTGGCGGGGGGCGTGGGCGAAGTTCGTCCGCGGGACTCGGAATGGTACGAGACTTTGCGGGTGGCTTCCGTGTGCCAAAAAATAGGCCACGGCCACAGCCGCGCCCAAAAATTAGAGCCCGAAGGTCGGGCTGCCAAAACCCACCAGCGGAAAAATGGCCAAAAAATGGGTGGGCTATAGCCTTGGTGGGGGGCGTGGGCGAAGTTCGTCCGCCGGACTCGGAATGGACCGAGACTTTGCGGGCGGCCTCCGTGTGCCAAAAATAGGCCACGGGGAACACGCGCCCAAAAATTAGAGCCCGAAGGTCGGGATGCCAAAACCCCCCAGCGGAAAAATGGCGAAAAAATGGGTGGGCTATAGCCTTGGCGGGGGGCGTGGGCAAAGTTCGTCCGTCAGACTCGGAATGGCCCGAGACTTTGCGGGCGGCCTCCGTGTGCCAAAAATAGGCCACGGGCACAGCCGCGCCCAAAAATTAGCGACCGAAGGTCGGGGTGCAAAAACCCCCCGAGCGGAAAAATGGCCAAAAAACAGGTGGGCTATAGCCTTGGCGGGGGGCGTGGGCGAAGTTCGTCCGCGGGACTCGGAATGGTACGAGACTTTGCGGGTGGCTTCCGTGTGCCAAAAATAGGCCACGGGCACAGCCGCGCCCAAAAATTAGCGCCCGAAGGTCGGGTTGCCAAAACCCACCAGCGGAAAAATGGCCAAAAAACGGGTGGGCTATAGCATTGGTGGGGGCGTGGCGAGATTCGTCCGCCGGACTCGGAATGGCCCGAGACTTTGCGGGCGGCCTCCGTGTGCCAAAAATAGGCCACGGGGAACACGCGCCCAAAAATTAGCGCCCGAAGGTCGGGGTGCCAAAACCCACCAGCGGAAAAATGGCCAAAAAATGGGTGGGCTATAGCCTTGGTGGGGGGCGTGGGCGAAGTTCGTCCGCCGGACTCGGAATGGCCAGAGACTTTGTGGGTGGCCTCCGTGTGCCGAAAATAGGCCACGAGCAAAGCACCGCACAAAAATTAGTGCCCGAAGGTCGGGATGCCAAAACCCCAGCGGAAAAATGGCTAAAAAATGGGTGGGCTATAGCCTTGGTGGGGGCGTGGGCGAAGCTCGTCCTCCGGACTCAGAATGGCCCGAGACTTTGCGGGCAGCCTCCTTGTGCCAAAAAATGGCCACGGGCATAGCCGCAGCCAAAAATTAGCGCCCGATGGTCGGGTGCCAAAACCCCAGCGGAAAAATAACCAAAAACGTGTAGGCTATAGCCTTGGTAGAAGTGTGGGCGAGTTCGTCCGCGGACTCGGAATGGGGCGAGACTTTGCGAGCACCCTCCGTGTGCCAAAAATAGGCCGCGGCCACAGCCATGCCCAAAAATTAGCGCCCGAAGATCGGGGTGCCAAAACCCACCAGCGAAAAAATGGCCAAAAAATGGGTGGGCTATAGCCTTGGTGGGGGGCGTTGGCTAAGTTCGTCCGCCGGACTCGGAATGGCCCGAGACTTTGCGGGTGGCCTACGTGTGCCAAAAATAGGCCACGAGGACAGACGCGCCCAAAAATTTGCACCCGAAGGCCGGGGTGCCAAAACCCCCCAGCGGAAAAATTTCCAAAAAAAGGGTGGGCTACAGCCTTGGTGGGGGGCGTGGGCGAGGCTCGTCCGACGTACTCGGAATGGCCCGAGGCTTTGCGGGCGGCCTCCGTGTGCCAAAAAAGACCACGGGCATAACCGCGCCCAGAAATTAGCGCCCGATGGTAGGGGTGCCAAAACCCCCCAGCGGAAAAATGGCCAAAAAACGGGTGGGCTATAGCCTTGGTGGGGGGCGTGGGTGGAGTTCGTCCGCCGGACTCGGAATGGCCCGAGACTTTGAGGGGGGCCTCCGTGTGCCAAAAATGAGTCACAGCGCCCAAAAATTAGCGACCGAAGGTCGGGGTGCAAAAACCCCCCGAGCGGAAAAATGGGCAAAAAACAGGTGGGCTATAGCTTTGGCGGGGGGCGTGGGCGAAGTTCGTCCGCAGGACTCGGAATGGTACGAGACTTTGCGGGTGGCCTCCGTTTGCCAAAAATAGCCCACGGGCACAGCCGCGCCCAAAAATTAGCACCCGAAGGTCGGGGTGCCAAAACCCACAAGCGGAAAAATGGCCAAAAAACGGGTGGGCTATAGCCTTGGTGGGGGGCGTGGGCGAAGTTCGTCCGCCGGACTCGGAATGGCCCGAGACTTTGTGGGTGGCCTCCGTTTGCCAAAAATAGGCCACGGGAAAAGCCGCGCACAAAAATTAGTGCCCGAAGGTCGGGATGCCAAAACTCCCCAGCGGAAAAATGGCGAAAAAATGGGTGGGCTATAGCCTTGGTGGGGGCGTGGGCGAAGCTCGTCCTACGGACTCAGAATGGCCCGAGACTTTGCGGGCGGCCTCCGTGTGCCAAACAATGGCCACGGGCATAGCCGCGCCCAAAAATTAGCGCCCGAAGGTCGGGCTGCCAAAACCCCCCAGCGGAAAAATTTCCAAAAAAAGGGTGGGCTATAGCCTTGGTGGGGGGCGTCGGCGAGGTTCGTTCGCCGGACTCGGAATGGCCCGAGACTTTGGCGGCCTCCGTGTGCCAAAAAGACCACAGGCATAACTGCGCACAAATTAGCGCCCGATGGTGGGGTGCCAAAACCCCGGCGGAAAAATGGCCAAAAGCGGGTGGGCTATAGACTTGGTGGGGCGTGGGTGGAGTTCGTCCCGGACTGGAATGGCCCGAGACTTTGCGGGCGGCCTCCGTGTGCCAAAAATAGGCCACGGCACTAAAAATTGTCGGGTTGCCAAAACCCACCAGCGGAAAAATGGCCAAAACGGGTGGGCTATAGCCTTGGTAGGGCGTGGCGAGAGGACTCGGAATGGCCGAGACTTTCGGCGGCTTCCGTGTGCCAAAAATAGGCCACAGGGATAACGTGCCCAAAAATTAGCGCCCGAAGGCCGGGTTGCCAAAACCCCTAGCGGAAAAATGGCCCGGGTGGGCTATAGCCTTGGTGGGGCGTGGCGAGTTCGTCCGTCAGACTCGGAATGGCCCGAGACTTTGCGGGCGGCCTCCGTTTGCCAAAAATAAAATTAGCGAAAGGTCGGGTACAAAACCCCGGCGGAAAAATGGCCAAAAACAGGTGGGCTATAGCTTTGGCGGGCGTGGCGGTCGTCCGCGGGACTCGGAATGGGACGAGACTTTGGGGGTGGCCTCCGTCTGCCAAAAATAGCCCACGGGAAAAATTAGCGCCCGAAGGTCGGGGTGCCAAAACCAACCAGCGGAAAAATGGCCAAAGAACGGGTGGGCTATAGCCTTGGTGGGGGGCGTGGGCGAAGTTCGTCCGCCGGACTCGGAATGGCCCGAGACTTTGCGGGCGGCTTCCGTGTGCCAAAAATAGGCCACAGGGATAACGTGCCCAAAAATTAGCGCCCGAAGGCCGGGTTGCCAAAACCCCCTAGCGGAAAAATGGCCAAAAAACGGGTAAGCTATAGCCTTGGTGGGGGGCGTGGGCGAAGTTCGTCCGTCAGACTCGGAATGGCCCGAGACTTTGCGGGCGGCCTCCGTTTGCCAAAAATAGGCCACGGGCACAGCCGCGCCCAAAAATTAGCGACCGAAGGTCGGGGTACAAAAACCCCCCGAGCGGAAAAATGGCCAAAAAACAGGTGGGCTATAGCTTTGGCGGGGGGCGTGGGCGAAGTTCGTCCGCGGGACTCGGAATGGCACGAGACTTTGCGGGTGGCCTCCGTCTGCCAAAAATAGCCCACGGGCACAGCCGCGCCCAAAAATTAGCGCCCGAAGGTCGGGGTGCCAAAACCAACCAGCGGAAAAATGGCCAAAGAACGGGTGGGCTATAGCCTTGGTGGGGGGCGTGGGCGAAGTTCGTCCGCCGGACTCGGAATGGCCCGAGACTTTGCGGGCGGCCTCCGTGTGCCAAAAATAGGCCACGGGTACAGCCGCGACTAAAAATTAGCCCCCGAAGGTCGGGGTACCAAAACCCCCCAGCGGAAAAATGGCCAAAAAAGGGGTGGGCTATAGCCTTGGTGGGGGGCGTGGGCGAAGTTCGTCCGCCAGACTCGGAATGGCCCAAGACTTTGCGGGCGGCCTCCGTGTGCCAAAAATAGGCCACGGCCATAGCCGCGCCCAAAAATTAGCTCCCGAAGTTCGGGGTGCCAAAACCCCCCTGCGGAAAAATGGCCAAAAAACGAGTGGGCTATAGCCTTGGTGGGGGGCGTGGGCGAAGTTCGTCCACCGGACTCGGAATGGCCCGAGACATTGCGGGCGGCCTCCGTGTGCCAGAAATAGGCCACGGGCACAGCCGCGCCCAAAAATTAGCGACCGAAGGTCGGGGTGCAAAAACCCCCCGAGCGGAAAAATGGCCAAAAAACAGGTGGGCTATAGCCTTGGCGGGGGGCGTGGGCAAAGTTCGTCCGCGGGACTCGGAATGGTACGAGACTTTGCGGGTGGCCTCCGTTTGCCAAAAATAGCCCACGGGCAAAGCCGCGCCCAAAAATTAGCACCCGAAGGTCGGGGTGCCAAAACCCACAAGCGGAAAAATGGCGAAAAAATGGGTGGGCTATAGCCTTGGTGGGGGCGTGGGCGAAGCTCGTCCTCCGGACTCAGAATGGCCCGAGACTTTGCGGGCGGCCTCCGTGTGCCAAAAAATGGCCACGGGCATAGCCGCGCCCAAAAATTAGCGCCCGAAGGTCGGGCTGCCAAAACCCCCCAGCGGAAAAATTTCCAAAAAAAGGGTGGGCTATAGCCTTGGTGGGGGGCGTGGGCGAAGTTTGTCCGCCGGACTCGGAATGGCCCGAGACTTTGCGGGTGGCCTCCGTGTGCCAAAAATAGGCCACGGTCACAGCCGCGCCCAAAAATTAGCGCCCGAAGGTCGGGGTGCCAAAACCCACCAGCGGAAAATTGGCCAAAAAACGGGTGGGCTATAGCCTTGGTGGGGGGCGTGGGCGAAGTTCGTCCGCCGTACTCGGAATGGCCCGAGACTTTGTGGGTGACCTCCGTGTGCCAAAAATTGGCCACGGGCAAAGCCGCGCACAAAAATTAGCGCCCGAAGGTCGGGATGCCAAAACCCCCCAGCGGAAAAATGGCCAAAAAACGGGTGGCATATAGCGTTGGTGGGGGGCGTGGGCGATGTACGACCTCCGGACACAGAATGGCCCGAGACTTTGCGGGCGGCCTCCGTGTGCCAAAAGTGGCCAGGTATAGCAGCTAAAAATTAGCACCCGATGGTGGTGCCAAAACCCCAGCGGAAAAATGGCCAAAAACCGTGTGGGCTATAGCCTTGGTGGGGGTGTGGCGAAGTTCGTCCCGGACTCGGAATGGCCCGAGACTTTGCTTGCGGCCTCCGTGTTCCAAAAATAGGCCGCGGCCACAGCCGCGCCCAAAAATTAGCGCCCGAAGGTCGGGTGCCAAAACCCCCCAGTGGAAAAATGGCCAAAAAACGGGTGGGCTATAGCCTTGGTGGGGGGCATTGGCGAAGTTCGTCCGCCGGACTCGGAATGGCCCGAGACTTTGCGGGCGGCCTCCGTGTGCCAAAAATAGGACAGGTGCACAGCCGCGTCCAAAAATTAGCGCCCGAAGGTCGGGGTGCCAAAACCCCCCAGCGGAAAAGTGGCCAAAAAACAGGTGGGCTATAGCCTTGGTGGGGGGCGTGGGCAAAGTTTGTCCGCCGGATTCGGAATGGCCCGAGACTTTGCGGGCGGCCTCCGTGTGCCAAAAATAGGCCACGGGCAAAGGCGCGCACAAAAATTAGCGCCCGAAGGTCGGGATGCCAAAACCCCCCAGCGGAAAAATGGCGAAAAAACGGGTGGGCTATAGCCTTGGTGGGGGGCGTGGGCGAAGTTCGTCCGCCGGACTCGGAATGGCCCGAGACTTTGCGGGTGGCCTCCGTGTGCCAAAAATAGGCCACGGCCACAGCCGCGCCCAAAAATTAGCGCCCGAAGGTCGGGGTGCCAAAACCCACCAGCGGAAAAATGGCCAAAAAACGGGTGGGCTATAGCCTTGGTGGGGGGCGTGGGCGAAGTTCGTCCACCGTACTCGGAATGGCCCGACACTTTGTGGGTGGCCTCCGTGTGCCAAAAATTGGACACGGGCAAAGGCGCGCACAAAAATTAGCGACCGAAGGTCGGGGTGCCAAAACCCCCCAGCGGAAAAATGGCCAAAAAACGTGTGGGCTATAGCCTTGGTGGGGGGTGTGGGCGAAGTTCGTCCGCCGGACTCGGAATGGCCCGAGACTTTGCGGGTGGCCTCCGTGTGCCAAAAATAGGCCACGGCCACAGCCGCGTCCAAAAATTAGCGCCCGAAGGTCGGGGTGCCAAAACCCACCAGCGGAAAAATGGCCAAAAAACGGGTGGGCTATAGCCTTGGTGGGGGGCGTGGGCGAAGTTCGTACGCCGTACTCGGAATGGCCCGAGACTTTGCGGGCGGCCTCCGTGTGCCAAAAATAGGCCACGGGCAAAGGCGCGCACAAAAATTAGCACCCGAAGGTCGGGATGCCAAAACCCCCCAGCGGAAAAATGGCGAAAAAACGGGTGGGCTATAGCCTTGGTGGGGGGCGTGGGCGAAGTTCGTCCGCCGGACTCGGAATGGCCCGAGACTTTGCGGGCGGCCTCCGTGTGCCAAAAATAGGACAGGTGGGCTATAGCCTTGGTGGGGGGTGTGGGCGAAGTTCGTCCGCCGGACTCGGAATGGCCCGAGACTTTGCGGGTGGCCTCCGTGTGCCAAAAATAGGCCACGGCCACAGCCGCGTCCAAAAATTAGCGCCCGAAGGTCGGGGTGCCAAAACCCACCAGCGGAAAAATGGCCAAAAAACGGGTGGGCTATAGCCTTGGTGGGGGGCGTGGGCGAAGTTCGTACGCCGTACTCGGAATGGCCCGAGACTTTGCGGGCGGCCTCCGTGTGCCAAAAATAGGCCACGGGCAAAGGCGCGCACAAAAATTAGCACCCGAAGGTCGGGGTGCCAAAACCCCCCAGCGGAAAAGTGGCCAAAAAACAGGTGGGCTATAGCCTTGGTGGGGGGCGTGGGCGAAGTTCGTCCTCCGGACTCAGAATGGCCCGAGACTTTACGGGCGGCCTCCGTGTGCCAAAAAATGGCCACGGCCATAGCCGCACCCAAAAATTAGCGCCCGATGGTCGGGGTGCCAAAACCCCCCAGCGGAAAAATGGCCAAAAAACGTGTGGGCTATAGCCTTGGTGGGGGGTGTGGGCGAAGTTCGTCCGCCGGACTCGGAATCGCCCGAGACTTTGCGGGTGGCCTCCGTGTGCCAAAAATAGGCCACGGCGACAGCCGCGCTTAAAAATTAGCGCCCGAAGGTCGGGGTGCCAAAACCCACCAGCGGAAAAATGGCCAAAAAACGGGTGGGCTATAGCCTTGGTGGGGGGCGTGGGCGAAGTTCGTCCGCCGTACTCGGAATGGCCCGAGACTTTGTGGGTGGCCTCCGTGTGCCAAAAATTGGACACGGGCAAAGGCGCGCACAAAAATTAGCGACCGAAGGTCGGGGTGCAAAAACCCCCCAGCGGAAAAATGGCCAAAAAACAGGTGGGCTATAGCCTTGGCGGGGGGCGTGGGCGAAGTTCGTCCGCGGGACTCGGAATGGCCCGAGACTTTGCGGGCGGCCTCCGTGTGCCAAAAATAGGCCACGGGCACAGCCGCGCCCAAAAATTATTGACCGAAGGTCGGGGTGCAAAAACCCCCCGAGCGGAAAAATGGCCAAAAAACGGGTGGCCTATAGCCTTGGTGGGGGGCGTGGGCGAAGTTCGTCCGCCGGACTCGGACTGGCCCGAGACTTTGCGGGCGGCCTCCGTGTGCCAAAAATAGGCCACGGGGACAACGCGCCCAAAAATTAGCGCCCGAAGGTCCGGGTGCCAAAACCCTCCAGCGGAAAAATGGGCAAAAAATAGGTGGGCTATAGCCTTGGTTGGGGGCGTGGGCGAAGTTCGTCCGCCGGACTCGGAATGGCCCGAGACTTTGTGGGTGGCCTCCGTGTGCCAAAAATAGGCCACAGGCAAAGCCGCGCACAAAAATTAGTGCCCGAAGGTCGGGATGCCAAAACCCCCCAGCGGAAAAATGGCGAAAAAATGGGTGGGCAATAGCCTTGGTGGGGGCGTGGGCGAAGCTCGTCCTCCGGACTCAGAATGGCCCGAGACTTTGCGGGCGGCCTCCGTGTGCCAAAAAATGGCCACGGGCATAGCCGCGCCCAAAAATTAGCGCCCGATGGTTGGGGTACCAAAACCCCCCAGCGGAAAAATGGGCAAAAAACGTGTGGGCTATAGCCTTGGTGGGGGGTGTGGGCGAAGTTCGTCCGCCGGGCTCGGAATGGCCCGAGACTTTGCGGGCAGTCTCCGTGTGCCAAAAATAGGCCACGGCCACAGCCGCGCCCAAAAATTAGCGCCGAAGGTCGGGGTGCCGAAACCCACCAGCGGAAAAATGGGCAAAAAATGGGTGGGCTATAGCCTTGGTGGGGGGCGTGGGTGAAGTTCGTCCGCCGGACTCGGAATGGCCCGAGACTTTGCGGGCGGCCTCCGTGTACCAAAAATAGGCCACGGACGCAGCCGTGCCCAAAAATTATCGCTCGAAGGTCGGGTTACCGAAACCCACCAGCGGAAAAATTTCCAAAAAAAGGGTGGGCTACAGCCTTGGTGGGGGGCGTGGGCGAGGTTCGTCCGCCGGACTCGGAATGGCCCGAGACTTTACGGGCGGCCTCCGTGTGCCAAAAAAGACCATGGGCATAACCGCGCCCAGAAATTAGCACCCGATGGTAGGGGTGCCAAAACCCCCCAGCGGAAAAATGGCCAAAAAACGGGTGGGCTATAGCCTTGGTGGGGGGCGTAGGTGGAGTTCGTCCGCCGGACTCGGAATGGCCCGAGACTTTGTGGGTGGCCTCCGTGTGCCAAAAAATGGCCACGGCCATAGCCGCACCCAAAAATTAGCGCCCGATGGTCGGGGTGCCAAAACCCCCCAGCGGAAAAATGGCCAAAAAACGTGTGGGCTATAGCCTTGGTGGGGGGTGTGGGCGAAGTTCGTCCGCCGGACTCGGAATCGCCCGAGACTTTGCGGGTGGCCTCCGTGTGCCAAAAATAGGCCACGGCCACAGCCGCGCCCAAAAATTAGCGCCCGAAGGTCGGGGTGCCAAAACCCACCAGCGGAAAAATGGCCAAAAAACGGGTGGGCTATAGCCTTGGTGGGGGGCGTGGGCGAAGTTCGTCCGCCGTACTCGGAATGGCCCGAGACTTTGTGGGTGGCCTCCGTGTGCCAAAAATTGGACACGGGCAAAGGCGCGCACAAAAATTAGCGACCGAAGGTCGGGGTGCAAAAACCCCCCAGCGGAAAAATGGCCAAAAAACGGGTGGGCTATAGCCTTGGTGGGGGGCGTGGGCGAAGTTCGTCCGCTGGACTCGGAATGGCCCGAGACTTTGCGGGCGGCCTCCGTGTGCCAAAAATAGGCCACGGGCACAGCCGCGCCCAAAAATTATTGACCGAAGGTCGGGGTGCAAAAACCCCCCGAGCGGAAAAATGGCCAAAAAACGGGTGGGCTATAGCCTTGGTGGGGGGCGTGGGCGAAGTTCGTCCGCCGGACTCGGAATGGCCCGAGACTTTGCGGGCGGCCTCCGTGTGCCAAAAATAGGCCACGGGGACAACGCGCCCAAAAATTAGCGCCCGAAGGTCGGGGTGCCAAAACCCACCAGCGGAAAAAAGGCCAAAAAATGGGTGGGTTATAGCCTTGGTGGGGGGCGTGGGTGGAGTTCGTCCGCCGGACTCGGAATGGCCCGAGACTTTGTGGGTGGCCTCCGTGTGCCAAAAATAGGCCACAGGCAAAGCCGCGCACAAAAATTAGTGCCCGAAGGTCGGGATGCCAAAACCCCCCAGCGGAAAAATGGCGAAAAAATGGGTGGGCAATAGCCTTGGTGGGGGCGTGGGCGAAGCTCGTCCTCCGGACTCAGAATGGCCCGAGACTTTGCGGGCGGCCTCCGTGTGCCAAAAAATGGCCACGGGCATAGCCGCGCCCAAAAATTAGCGCCCGATGGTTGGGGTACCAAAACCCCCCAGCGGAAAAATGGCCAAAAAACGTGTGGGCTATAGCCTTGGTGGGGGTGTCGGGCTCGGAATGGCCCGAGACTTTGCGGGCAGTCTCCGTGTAAAATAGGCCACGGCCACAGCCGCGCCCAAAAATTAGCGCCGAAGGTCGGGTGCGAAACCCACCAGCGGAAAAATGGGCAAAAATGGGTGGGCTATAGCCTTGGTGGGGGGCGTGGGTGAAGTTCGTCCGGACTCTGAATGGCCCGAGACTTTGCGGGCGGCCTCCGTGTACCAAAAATAGGCCACGGACGCAGCCGTGCCCAAAAATTATCGCTCGAAGGTCGGGTTACCGAAACCCACCAGCGGAAAAATTTCCAAAAAAAGGGTGGGCTACAGCCTTGGTGGGGGGCGTGGGCGAGGTTCGTCCGCCGGACTCGGAATGGCCCGAGACTTTACGGGCGGCCTCCGTGTGCCAAAAAAGACCATGGGCATAACCGCGCCCAGAAATTAGCACCCGATGGTAGGGGTGCCAAAACCCCCCAGCGGAAAAATGGCCAAAAAACGGGTGGGCTATAGCCTTGGTGGGGGGCGTAGGTGGAGTTCGTCCGCCGGACTCGGAATGGCCCGAGACTTTGTGGGTGGCCTCCGTGTGCCAAAAATAGGCCACGGGCAAAGCCGCGCACAAAAATTTGTGCCCGAAGGTCGGGATGCCAAAACCCCCCAGCGGAAAAATGGCAAAAAAATGGGTGGGCAATAGCCTTGGTGGGGGCGTGGGCGAAGCTCGTCCTCCGGACTCAGAATGGCCCGAGACTTTGCGGGCGGCCTCCGTGTGCCAAAAAATGGCCACGGGCATAGCCGCGCCCAAAAATTAGCGCCCGATGGTCGGGGTGCCAAAACCCCCCAGCGGAAAAATGGCCAAAAAAAGTGTGGGCTATAGCCTTGGTGGGGGGTGTGGGCGAAGTTCGTCCGCCGGACTCGGAATGGCCCGAGACTTTGCGGGCAGTCTCCGTGTGCCAAAAATAGGCCACGGCCACAGCCGCGCCCAAAAATTATCGCCCGAAGGTCGGGGTGCCAAAACCCACCAGCGGAAAAATGGCCAAAAAATGGGTGGGCTATAGCCTTGGTGGGGGGCGTGGGCGAAGTTCGTCCGCCGGACTCGGAATGGCCCGAGACTTTGCGGGAGGCCTCCGTGTGCCAAAAATAGGCCACGGGCACAGACGCGCCTAAAAATTAGCGCCCAAGGCCGGGTGCCAAAACCCCAGCGGAAAAATGGCCAAAAACGGGTGGGCTATAGCCTTGGTGGGGGCGTGGCGAAGTTCGTCCGCCAGACTCGGAATGGCCCAAGACTTTGCGGGCGGCCTCCGTGTGCCAAAAATCGCCACAGCCATAGCCGTGCCAAAAATTAGCGCCAAGTTCGGGTGCCAAAACCCACCTGCGGAAAAATGGCCAAAAAACGGGTGGGCTATAGCCCTGGTGGGGGGCGTGGGCGAAGTTCGTCCGCCGGACTCGGAATGGCCCGAGACTTTGCGGGCGGCCTCCGTGTGCCAAAAATAGGCCACGGGCACAGCCCGCCCAACAAATTGCGCACGAAGGCAGGGGTGGCAAAACCCCCGAGCGGAAAAATGGCCAAAAAACGGGTGGGCTATAGCCTTTGGGCGTGGCGAAGTTCGTCAGACTCGGAATGGCCCGAGACTTTGCGGGTGGCCTCCGTGTGCCAAAAATAGGCCACGGGCACAGCCGCACCCAAAAATTAGCGACCGAAGGTCGGGGTGCAAAAACCCCCCGAGCGGAAAAATGGCCAAAAAACAGGTGGGCTATAGCCTTGGCGGGGGGCGTGGGCGAAGTTCGTCCGCGGGACTCGGAATGGTACGAGACTTTGCGGGTGGCCTCCGTTTGCCAAAAATAGCCCACGGGCACAGCCGCGCCCAAAAATTAGCACCCGAAGGTCGGGGTGCCAAAACGCACCAGCGGAAAAATGGCCAAAAAACGGGTGGGCTATAGCCTTTGTGGGGGGCGTGGGCGAAGTTCGTCCGCCGGACTCGGAAAGGCCCGAGACTTTGCGGGCGGCCTCCGTGTGCCAAAAATAGGCCACGGGGACAACGCGCCCAAAAATTAGCGCCCGAAGGTCGGGGTGCCAAAACCCACCAGCGGAAAAAAGGCCAAAAAATGGGTGGGCTATAGCCTTGGTGGGGGGCGTGGGCGAAGTTCGTCCGCCGGACTCGGAATGGCCCGAGACTTTGCGGGCGGCCTCCGTGTGCCAAAAATAGGCCAGGGCACAGCCGCGCCCAAAAATTAGCGCCCGAAGGTCGGGGTGCCAAAACCCACCAGTGGAAAAATGGCCAAAAAACGGGTGGGCTATAGCCTTGGTGGGGGGCGTGGGCGAAGTTCGTCCGCCAGACTCGGAATAGCCCGAGACTTTGCGGGCAGTCTCCGTGTGCCAAAAATAGGCCACGGCCACAGTCGCGCCCAAAAATTAGCGCCCGAAGGTCGGGGTGCCAAAACCCTCCAGCGGAAAAATGGGCAAAAAATGGGTGGGCTATAGCCTTGGTTGGGGGCGTGGGCGAAGTTCGTCCGCCGGACTCGGAATGGCCCGAGACTTTGCGGGCGGCCTCCGTGTGCCAAAAATAGGCCACGGGGACAGCGCGCCCAAAAATTAGCACCCGAAGGCCGGGGTGCCAAAACCCCCCAGCGGAAAAATGGCCAAAAAACGGGTGGGCTATAGCCTTGGTGGGGGGCGTGGGCGAAGTTCGTCCGCCGGACTCGGAATGGCCCGAGACTTTGCGGGAGGCCTCCGTGTGCCAAAAATAGGCCACGGGGACAGACGCGCCTAAAAATTAGCGCCCGAAGGCCGGGGTGCCAAAACCCCCCAGCGGAAAAATGGCCAAAAAACGGGTGGGCTATAGCCTTGGTGGGGGGCGTGGGCGAAGTTCGTCCGCCAGACTCGGAATGGCCCAAGACTTTGCGGGCGGCCTCCGTGTGCCAAAAATAGGCCACGGCCATAGCCGTGCCCAAAAATTAGCGCCCGAAGTTCGGGGTGCCAAAACCCACCAGCGGAAAAATGGCCAAAAAACGGGTGGGCTATAGCCCTGGTGGGGGGCGTGGGCGAAGTTCGTCCGCCGGACTCGGAATGGCCCGAGACTTTGCGGGCGGCCTCCGTGTGCCAAAAATAGGCCACGGGGACAGCGCGCCCAACAATTAGCGCCCGAAGGCCGGGGTGCCAAAACCCCCGAGCGGAAAAATGGCCAAAAAACGGGTGGGCTATAGCCTTGCTGGGGGGCGTGGGCGAAGTTCGTCCGTCAGACTCGGAATGGCCCGAGACTTTGCGGGTGGCCTCCGTGTGCCAAAAATAGGCCACGGGCACAGCCGCACCCAAAAATTAGCGACCGAAGGTCGGGGTGCAAAAACCCCCCGAGCGGAAAAATGGCCAAAAAACAGGTGGGCTATAGCCTTGGCGGGGGGCGTGGGCGAAGTTCGTCCGCGGGACTCGGAATGGTACGAGACTTTGCGGGTGGCCTCCGTTTGCCAAAAATAGCCCACGGGCAAAACCGCGTCCAAAAATTAGCACCCGAAGGTCGGGGTGCCAAAACCCACCAGCGGAAAAATGGCCAAAAAGCGGGTGGGCTATAGCCTTGGTGGGGGGCGTGGGCGAAGTTCGTCCGCCGGACTCGGAATGGCCCGAGACTTTGCGGGCGGCCTCCGTGTGCCAAAAATAGGCCACGGGGACAACGCGCCCAAAAATTAGCACCCGAAGGCCGGGGTGCCAAAACCCCCCCAGCGGAAAAATGGCCAAAAAACGGGTGGGCTATAGCCTTGGTGGGGGGCGTGGGCGAAGTTCGTCCGCGGGACTCGGAATGGTACGAGACTTTGTGGGCAGTCTCCGTGTGCCAAAAATAGGCCACGGCCACAGTCGCGCCCAAAAATTAGCGCCCGAAGGTCGGGGTGCCAAAACCCTCCAGCGGAAAAATGGGCAAAAAATGGGTGGGCTATAGCCTTGGTTGGGGGCGTGGGCGAAGTTCGTCCGCCGGACTCGGAATGGCCCGAGACTTTGCGGGCGGCCTCCGTGTGCCAAAAATAGGCCACGGGGACAACGCGCCCAAAAATTAGCACCCGAAGGCCGGGGTGCCAAAACCCCCCAGCGGAAAAATGGCCAAAAAACGGGTGGGCTATAGCCTTGGTGGGGGGCGTGGGCGAAGTTCGTCCGTCACACTCGGAATGGCCCGAGACTTTGCGGGCAGCCTCCGTGTGCCAAAAATAGGCCACGGCCACAGCCGCGTCCAAAAATTAGCGCCCGAAGGTCGGGGTGCCAAAACCCACCAGTGGAAAAATGGCCAAAAAACGGGTGGGCTATAGCCTTGGTGGGGGGCGTGGGCGAAGTTCGTCCGCCGGACTCTGAATGGCCCGAGACTTTGTGGGTGGCCTCCGTGTGCCAAAAATAGGCTACGGGGAAAGCCGCACACAAAAATTAGCGCCCGAAGGTCGGGATGCCAAAACCCCCCAGCGGAAAAATGGCGAAAAAATGGGGGGGCTATAGCCTTGGTGGGGGCGTGGGCGAAGCTCGTCCTCCGGACTCAGAATGGCCCGAGACTTTGCGGGCGGCCTCCGTGTGCCAAAAAATGGCCACGGGCATAGCCGCGCCAAAAAATTAGTGCCCGAAGGTCGGGGTGCCAAAACCCACCAGCGGAAAAATGGCCAAAAAATGGGTGGGCTATAGCCTTGGTGGGGGGCGTGGGCGAACTTCGTCCGCCGTACTCGGAATGGCCCGAGACTTTGTGGGTGGCCTCCGTGTGCCAAAAATTGGCCACGGGCAAAGCCGCGCACAAAAATTAGCACCCGAAGGTCGGGATGCCAAAACCCCCCAGCGGAAAAATGTCGAAAAAAGGGGTGGGCTATAGCCTTGGTGGGGGGCGTGGGCGAAGTTCGTCCGCCGGACTCAGAATGGCCCGAGACTTTGCGGGCGGCCTCCGTGGGCCAAAAATAGGCCACGGGGACAGACGCGCCCAAAAATTAGTGCCCGAAGGTCGGGTTGCCAAAACCCACCAGCGGAAAAATGGCCAAAAAACGGGTGGGCTATAGCCTTGGTGGGGGGCGTGGGCGAAGTTCGTCCGCCGGACTCGGAACGGCCCGAGACTTTGTGGGCGGCCTCCGTGTGCCAAAAATAGGCCACGGGGACAACACGCCCAAAAATTAGCGCCCGAAGGCCGGGGTGCCAAAACCCCCCAGCGGAAAAATGGCCAAAAAACGGGTGGGCTATAGCCTTGGTGGGGGGCGTGGGCGAAGTTCGTCCGTCAGACTCGGAATGGCCCGAGACTTTGCGGGCGGCCTCCGTGTGCCAAAAATAGGCCATGGGGACAGACGCGCCTAAAAATTAGCGCCCGAAGGCCGGGGTGCCAAAACACCCCGAGCGGAAAAATGGCCAAAAAACAGGTGGGCTAAAGCCTTGGCGGGCGTGGCGGTTCAGCGGGACTCGGAATGGTACGAGACTTTGCGGGTGGCCTCCGTTTGCCAAAAATAGCCCACGGGCAAAACCGCGTCCAAAAATTAGCACCCGAAGGTCGGGGTGCCAAAACCCACCAGCGGAAAAATGGCCAAAAAGCGGGTGGGCTATAGCCTTGGTGGGCGTGGCGAGTTCGTCCGGACTCGGAATGGCCCGAGACTTTGCGGGCGGCCTCCGTGTGCCAAAAATAGGCCACGGGGAAGACGTGCCCAAAAATTAGCGCCCGAATGTCGGGGTGCCAAAACCCACCAGCGGAAAAATGGCCAAAAAATGGGTGGGCTATAGCCTTGGTGGGGGGCGTGGGCGAAGTTCGTCCGCCGGACTCGGAATGGCCCGAGACTTTACGGGCGGCCTCCGTGTGCCAAAAAAGACCACGGGCATAACCGCGGCCACAAATTAGCGCCCGATGGTCGGGGTGCCAAAACCCCCCAGCGGAAAAATGGCCAAAAAACGGGTGGGCTATAGACTTGGTGGGGGGCGTGGGCGGAGTTCGTCCGTCGGAGTCGGAATGGCCCGAGACTTTGCGGGTGGCCTCCGTGTGCCAAAAATAGGCCACGGGCACAGCCGCGCCCAAAAATTAGCGCCCGAAGGTCGGGGTGCCAAAACCCACCAGCGGAAAAATGGCCAAAAAACGGGTGGGCTATAGCCTTGGTGGGGGGCGTGGGCGAAGTTCGTCCGCCGGACTCGGAATGGCCCGAGACTTTGCGGGTGGCCTCCGTGTGCCAAAAATTGGCCACGGGGACAGATGCGCCCAAAAATTAGCGCCCGAAGGCCGGGGTGCCAAAACCCCCCAGCGGAAAAATTTCCAAAAAAAAGGGTGGGCTATAGCCTTGGTGGGGGGCGTGGGCGATGTTCGTCTGCCGGACTCGGAATGGCCCGAGACTTTACGGGCGGCCTCCGTGTGCCAAAAAAGACCACGGGCATAACCGCGGCCACAAATTAGCGCCCGATGGTCGGGGTGCCAAAACCCCCCAGCGGAAAAATGGCCAATAAACGGGTGGGCTATAGCCTTGGTGGGGGGCGTGGGCGAAGTTCGTCCGCCGGACTCCGAATGGCCCGAGACTTTGCGGGCGGCCACCGTGGGCCAGAAATAGGCCACGGGGACAGACGCGCCCAAAAATTAGCGCCCGAAGGTCGGGTTGCCGAAACCCACGAGCGGAAAAATGGCCAAAAAACGGGTGGGCTATAGCCTTGGTGGGGGGCGTGGGCGAAGTTCGTCCGCCGGACTCGGAACGGCCCGAGACTTTGCGGTCGGCCTCCGTGTGCCAAAAATAGCCCACGGGGATAACGCGCCCAAAAATTAGCGCTCGAAGGCCGGGGTGCCAAAACCCCCCAGCGGAAAAATGGCCAAAAAACGGGTGGGCTATAGCCTTGGTGGGGGGCGTGGGCGAAGTTTGTCCGTCAGACTCGGAATGGCCCGAGACTTTGCGGGCGGCCTCCGTGTGCCAAAAATAGGCCACGGGCACAGCCGCGCCCAAAAATTAGCGACCGAAGGTCGGGGTGCAAAAACCCCCCGAGCAGAAAAATGGCCAAAAAACAGGTGGGCTATAGCCTTGGCGGGGGGCGTGGGCGAAGTTCGTCCGCGGGACTCGGAATGGTACGAGACTTTGCGGGTGGCCTCCGTTTGCCAAAAATAGCCCACGGGCACAGCCGCGCCAAAAAATTAGCACCCGAAGGTCGGGGTGCCAAAACCCACCAGCGGAAAAATGGCCAAAAAAGGGTGGGCTATAGCCTTGGTGGGGGGCGTGGGCGAAGTTCGTCCGCCGGACTCGGAATGGCCCGAGACTTTGCGGGCGGCCTCCGTGTGCCAAAAATAGGCCACGGGGAAGACGTGCCCAAAAATTAGCGCCCGCAGGTCGGTGTGCCAAAACCCACCAGCGGAAAAATGGCCAAAAAATGGGTGGGCTATAACCTTGGTGGGGGGCGTGGGCGAAGTTCGTCCGCCGGACTCGGAATGGCCCCAGACTTGGCGGGCGGCCTCCGTGTGCCAAAAATAGGCCACGGGCACAGCCGCGCCCAAAACTCAGCCCCCGAAGGTCGGGGTGCCAAGACCCCCCAGCGGAAAAATGGCCAAAAAACGGGTGGGCTATAACCTTGGTGGGGGTCGTGGGCGAAGTTCGTCCGCCGGACTCGGAATGGCCCCAGACTTGGCGGGCGGCCTCCGTGTGCCAAAAATAGGCCACGGGCACAGCCGTACCCAAAAATCAGCCCCCGAAGGTCGGGGTGCCAAGACCCCCCAGCGGAAAAATGGCCAAAAAATGGGTGGGCTATATGGCTTGGTGGGGGGCGTGGGCGAAGTTCGTCCGCCAGAATCGGAATGGCCCCAGACTCTGCGGGCGGCCTCCGTGTGCCAAAAATAGGCCACGGGCACAGCCACGCCCAAAAATCAGCCCCCGAAGGTCGGGGGGCCGAGACCCCCCAGCGGAAAAATGGCCAAAAAACGGGTGGGCTATAGCCTTGGTGGGGGGCGTGGGCGAAGTTCGTCCGCCGGACTCGGAACGGCCCGAGACTTTGCGGTCGGCCTCCGTGTGCCAAAAATAGCCCACGGGGACAACGCGCCCAAAAATTAGCGCTCGAAGGCCGGGGTGCCAAAACCCCCCAGCGGAAAAATGGCCAAAAAACGGGTGGGCTATAGCCTTGGTGGGGGCGTTGGCGGACCGCGACTTTGCGGGCGGCCTCCGTGTGCCAAAAATAGCCCACGGGGACAACGCGCCCAAAAATTAGCGCTCGAAGGCCGGGGTGCCAAAACCCCCCAGCGGAAAAATGGCCAAAAAACGGGTGGGCTATAGCCTTGGTGGGGGGCGTGGGCGAAGTTCGTCCGTCAGACTCGGAATGGCCCGAGACTTTGCGGGCGGCCTCCGTGTGCCAAAAATAGGCCACGGGCACAGCCGCGCCCAAAAATTAGCGACCGAAGGTCGGGGTGCAAAAACCCCCCGAGCAGAAAAATGGCCAAAAAACAGGTGGGCTATAGCCTTGGCGGGGGGCGTGGGCGAAGTTCGTCCGCGGGACTCGGAATGGTACGAGACTTTGCGGGTGGCCTCCGTTTGCCAAAAATAGCCCACGGGCACAGCCGCGCCAAAAAATTAGCACCCGAAGGTCGGGGTGCCAAAACCCACCAGCGGAAAAATGGCCAAAAAAGGGTGGGCTATAGCCTTGGTGGGGGGCGTGGGCGAAGTTCGTCCGCCGGACTCGGAATGGCCCGAGACTTTGCGGGCGGCCTCCGTGTGCCAAAAATAGGCCACGGGGAAGACGTGCCCAAAAATTAGCGCCCGCAGGTCGGTGTGCCAAAACCCACCAGCGGAAAAATGGCCAAAAAATGGGTGGGCTATAACCTTGGTGGGGGGCGTGGGCGAAGTTCGTCCGCCGGACTCGGAATGGCCCCAGACTTGGCGGGCGGCCTCCGTGTGCCAAAAATAGGACACGGGCACAGCCGCGCCAAAAACTCAGCCCCCGAAGGTCGGGGTGCCAAGACCCCCCAGCGGAAAAATGGCCAAAAAACGGGTGGGCTATAACCTTGGTGGGGGTCGTGGGCGAAGTTCGTCCGCCGGACTCGGAATGGCCCCAGACTTGGCGGGCGGCCTCCGTGTGCCAAAAATAGGCCACGGGCACAGCCGCGCCCAAAAATCAGCCCCCGAAGGCTGGGGTGCCAAGACCCCCCAGTGGAAAAATGGCCAAAAAACCCGTGGGCTATAGCCTTGGTGGGGGGCGTGGGCGAAGTTCGTCCGCCGGACTCGGAATGGCCCCAGACTTGGCGGGCGGCCTCCGTGTGCCAAAAATAGGCCACGGGCACAGCCGCACCCAAAAATCAGCCCCCGAAGGTCGGGGTGCCAAGACCCCCCAGCGGAAAAATGGCCAAAAAACGGGTGGGCTATAGCCTTGGTGGGGGGCGTGGGCGAAGTTCGTCCGCCGGACTCGGAATGGCCCCAGACTCTGCGGGCGGCCTCCGTGTGCCAAAAATAGGCCACGGGCACAGCCACGCCCAAAAATCAGCCCCCGAAGGTCGGGGGGCCGAGACCCCCCAGCGGAAAAATGGCCAAAAAACGGGTGGGCTATAGCCTTGGTGGGGGGCGTGGGCGAAGTTCGTCCGCCGGACTCGGAATGGCCCCTGACTCTGCGGGCGGCCTCCGTGTGCCAAAAATAGGCCATGGGCACAGCCGCGCCCAAAAATGAGCGACCGAAGGTCGGGGCGCCAACACTCCCCAGCGGAAAAATGGCCAAAAAACGGGTGGGCTATAGCCTTGGAGGGGGGCGTGGGCGAAGTTCGTCCGCCGGACTCGAAATGGCCCCAGACTTTGTGGGCGGCCTCCGTGTGCCAAAAATAGGCCACGGGCACAGCCGCGCGCAAAGGTCCCGTTCCCATGTTCGTGACTTTACGAGCGCCCTCCGTGTGCCAAAATTGGCCGCGGGCACAGCCGCGCCCAGAAATAAGCCCCCGAAGGTCCCGTCCCCAAGTTCGTCCGCCGCAAAAATTCCCAAAAAACGGGTGGGCTATAGCCTTAGGGGAGGGGCTGGCCCACTTCGTCCGCCGGACTCGGAATGGGGCGAGACTTTGCGAGCGCCCTCCGTGTTCCAAAAATAGGCCACGGGCACAGCCGCGCCCAAAAATAAGCCCGTAAAGGTCCCGTTCCCAAGTTCGTGACTTTGCGGGCGCCCTCTGTGTGCCAAAAATAGGCCGCGGGCACAGCCGCGCCCAAAAATAAGCCCCCGAAGATCCCGTCCCCAAGTTCCTCCGCCGCAAAAATGCTCAAAAAACGGGTGGGCTATAGCCTTGGGGGGAGGGGCTGGCCAACTTCGTCCGCCGGACTCGGAATGGGGCGAGACTTTGCGAGCGCCCTCCGTGTGCCAAAAATAGGCCGCGGGCACAGCCGCGCCTGAAGGTCCCATCCCCAAGTTCGTCCGCCGCAAAAATGCCTAAAAAACGGGAGGGCTATAGCCTTGGGGGGAGGGGCTGGCCAACCTCGTCCGCCGGACTCGGAATGGGGCGAGCCTTTGCGAGCGCCCTCCGTGTGCCAAAAATAGGCCGCGGGAACAGCCGCACCCAAAAATAAGCCCCCGAAGGTCCCGTCCCCAAGTTCGTCCGCCTCAAAAATGCCCAAAAAACGGGTGGGCTATAGCCTTGGGGGGAGGGGCTGACCAACTTCGTCCGCCGGACTCGGAATGGGGCGAGACTTTACGAGCGCCCTCCGTGTGCCAAAAATAGGCCGCGGGCACAGCCGCACCCAAAACTAAGCCCCCGCAGGTCCCGTCCCGAAGTTCGTCAGCCGCAAAAATGCCCAAAAAACGGGTGGGCTATAGCCTTGGGGGGAGGGGCTGGCCAACTTCGTCGACCGGACTCGGAATGGGGCAAGACTTTGCAAGCGCCCTCCATGTGCCACAAATATGCCGCGGGTACAGCCGCACCCAAAAATAAGCCCCCGAAGGTCCCGTCCCCAAGTTCGTCCGGCGCAAAAACGCCTAAAAAACGGGTGGGCTATAGCCTTGGGGGGAGGGGCTGGCCAACTTCGTCCGCCGGACTCGGAATGGGGCGAGCCTTTGCGAGTGCCCTCCATGTACCAAAAATAGGCCGCGGGAGAGCCACACCCAAAAATAAGCCCCCGAAGGTCCCGTCCCCAAGTTCGTCCGCCGCAAAAATGCCCAAAAAACGGGGGGGCTATAGCCTTGGATGGAGGGGCTGGCCAACTTCGTCCGCCGGACTCGGAATGGGGCGAGACTTTGCGAGCATCCTCCGTGTGTCAAAAATAGGCCGCGGGCACGGCCGCGCCCAAAAATAATCCCCCGAAGGTCCCGTTCCC
Organism: Citrus mangshanensis; assembly: GCA_030449895.1. Lineage (NCBI taxonomy): Eukaryota > Viridiplantae > Streptophyta > Magnoliopsida > Sapindales > Rutaceae > Citrus > Citrus mangshanensis. The sequence continues at coordinate 90,298 of JASUUJ010000322.1, read as the reverse complement.
AAGTTCGTCCGCCGCAAAAATGCCCAAAAAATGGGTGGGCTATAGCCTTGGGGGGAGGGGATGGCCAACTTCGTCCGCCGGACTCGGAATGGGGCGAGACTTTGTGAGCGCCCTCCGTGTGCGAAAAATAGGCCACGGGCACAGCCGTACCCAAAAATAAGCCCGTAAAGGTCCCGTTCCCAAGTTCGTGACTTTGCGGGCGCCCTCTGTGTGCCAAAAATAGGCCGCGGGCACAGCCGCGCCCAAAAATAAGCCCCCGAAGATCCCGTCCCCAAGTTCCTCCGCCGCAAAAATGCTCAAAAAACGGGTGGGCTATAGCCTTGGGGGGAGGGGCTGGCCAACTTCGTCCGCCGGACTCGGAATGGGGCGAGACTTTGCGAGCGCCCTCCGTGTGCCAAAAATAGGCCGCGGGCACAGCCGCGCCTGAAGGTCCCATCCCCAAGTTCGTCCGCCGCAAAAATGCCTAAAAAACGGGTGGGCTATAGCCTTGGGGGGAGGGGCTGGCCAACCTCGTCCGCCGGACTCGGAATGGGGCGAGCCTTTGCGAGCGCCCTCCGTTTGCCAAAAATAGGCCGCGGGAACAGCCGCACCCAAAAATAAGCCCCCGAAGGTCCCGTCCCCAAGTTCGTCCGCCTCAAAAATGCCCAAAAAACGGGTGGGCTATAGCCTTGGGGGGAGGGGCTGACCAACTTCGTCCGCCGGACTCGGAATGGGGCGAGACTTTACGAGCGCCCTCCGTGTGCCAAAAATAGGCCGCGGGCACAGCCGCACCCATAACTAAGCCCCCGCAGGTCCCGTCCCGAAGTTCATCAGCCGCAAAAATGCCCAAAAAACGGGTGGGCTATAGCCTTGGGGGGAGGGGCTGGCCAACCGGACTCGGAATGGGGCAAGACTTTGCAAGCGCCCTCCATGTGCCACAAATATGCCATGGTACAGCCGCACCCAAAAATAAGCCCCCGAAGGTCCCGTCCCCAAGTTCGTCCGGCGCAAAAACGCCTAAAAAACGGGTGGGCTATAGTCTTGGGGGGAGGGGCTGGCCAACTTCGTCCGCCGGACTCGGAATGGGGCGAGCCTTTGCGAGTGCCCTCCATGTACCAAAAATAGGCCGCGGGAGAGCCACACCCAAAAATAAGCCCCCGAAGGTCCCGTCCCCAAGTTCGTCCGCCGCAAAAATGCCCAAAAAACGGGGGGGCTATAACCTTGGATGGAGGGGCTGGCCAACTTCGTCCGCCGGACTCGGAATGGGGCGAGACTTTGCGAGCATCCTCCGTGTGTCAAAAATAGGCCGCGGGCACGGCCGCGTCCAAAAATAATCCCCCGAAGGTCCCGTTCCCAAGTTCGTCCGCCGCAAAAATGCCCAAAAAATGGGTGGGCTATAGCCTTGGGGGGAGGGGATGGCCAACTTCGTCCGCCGGACTCGGAATGGGGCGAGACTTTGTGAGCGCCCTCCGTGTGCGAAAAATAGGCCACGGGAACAGCCGTACCCAAAAATAAGCCCCCGAAGGTCCCATCCCCAAGTTCGTCCGCCGCAAAATTGCCCAAAAAACGGGTGGGCTATAGCCTTGCGGGGAGGGGCTGGCAAACTTCGTCCGCCGGACTCGGAATGGGGCGAGAGTTTGCGAGTGCCCTCCGTGTGCCAAAAATAGGCCGCGGGAACAGCCGCGCCCAAAAAAAAGCCCCCGAAGGTCCCGTCCCCAAAATGCCCAAAAACGGGTGGGCTATAGCCTTGGGGGAGGGGCTGGCCCAACTTCGTCCGCCGGACTCGGAATGCCCAGTTGTGCACAAAAATAAGCCCCCGAAGGTCCCGTCCCCAAGTTAGTTCGCCGTAAAAATGCCCAAAAAACGGGTGGGCTATAGCCTTGGGGGGAGGGGATCGCCAACTTTGTCCGCCGGACTCGGAATGGGGCGAGAATTAACGAGCGCCCTCCGTGTACCAAAAATTGGCCGCGAACACAGCCGCGCCCAAAAATAAGCCCCCGAAGGTCCCATCCCCAAGTTCGTCCGCCGCAAAAATGCCCAAAAAACGGGTGGGCTATAGCCTTGGGGGGAGGGGCTGGCCCACTCCGTCCGCCTGACTCGGAATGGGGCGAGACTTGGCAAGTGCCCTCCGTGTGCCAAAAATAGGCCGCGGGCACAGCCACGTCCAAAAATAAGCCCCCGAAGGTCCCGTCCCCAAGTTCGTCCGCCGCAAAAATGCCCAAAAAACGGGTGGGCTATAGCCTTGGGGGGAGGGGATGGCCCACTTCGTCCGCCGGACTCGGAATGGGGCGAGGCTTTGTGTGCACCCTTCGTGTGCCAAAACTAAGCTCCCGAAGGTACCGTCCCCAAGTTCGTCCGCCGCAAAAATGCCCAAAAAACGGTTGGGCTATAGCCTTGGGGGGAGGGGCTGCCCAACTTCGTCCGCCGGACTCGGAATGGGGCGAGACATTACGAGCGCCCTCCGTATGCCAAAAATAGGCTGCAGGCACAGAAGCGCCCAAAAATAAGCCCCCGAAGGTCCCGTCCCCAAGTTCATCTGCCGCAAAAATGCCGAAAAAACGGGTGGACTATTGCCTTGGGGGGAGGGGATGGCCAACTTCGTCCGCCGGACTCGGAATGGGGCGAGACTTTGCGAGCACCCTCCGTGTGCCAAAAATAGGCCGCGGGCACAGCCGTGCCCAAAAATAAGCCCCCGAAGGAACCGTCCCCAAGTTCGTCCTCCGCAAAAATGCCCAAAAAACGGGTGGGCTATAGGCTTGGGGGGAGGGGATGGCCAACTTCGTCCACCGGACTCGGAATGGGGTGAGACTTTGCGAGCACCCTCCATGTGCCAAAAATAGGCCGCGGGCACAGCCGAACCCAAAAATAAGCCCCCGAAGGTCCCGTCCCCAAGTTAGTCCGCCGCAAAAATGCCCAAAAATCGGGTGGGCTATAGACTTGGGGGGAGGGGCTGGCCAACTTCGTCCGCCGGACTCGGAATGGGGCGAGACTTTGCGAGCGCCCTCCGTGTGCCAAAAATAGGCTATGGGAACAGGCGCGCCCAAAAATAAGCCCCCGACGGTCCCGTCCCCAAGTTCGTCCGCCGCAAAAATGCCCAAAAAATGGGTGGGCTATAGCCTTGGGGGAGTGGCTCGCCAACTTCGTCCGCCGGACTCGGAATGGGGCGAGACTTTGCGAGCGCCCTCCGTGTGCCAAAAATAGGCCGCGGGCACAGCCGTACCCAAAAATAAGCCCCCGAAGGTCCCGTCCCCAAGTTCGTCCGCCGCAAAAATGCCCAAAAAACGGGTGGGCTATAGCCTTGGGGGGAGGGGATCGCCAACTTCGTCCGCCGGACTCGGAATGGGGCGAGACTTTACGAGCACCCTCCATGTACCAAAAATATACCGCAGGCACAGCCGCACCAAAAAATAAGCCCCCGAAGGTCAAGTCCCCAAGTTCGTCCGCCGCAAAAATGCCCAAAAAATGGGTGGGCTATAGCCTTGGGGGGAGGGGCTGGCCACCTTCGTCCGCCGGACTCGGAATGGGGCGAGACTTTGCGAGCGCCCTCCGTGTGCCAAAAATAGGCCGCGGGCACAGCCGTGCCCAAAAATAAGCCCCCGAAGGTCCCGTCCCCAAGTTCGTCCGCCGCAAAAATGCCCAAAAAACGGGTGAGCTATAGCCTTGGGGGGAGGGGATGGCAAACTTTGTCCGCCGGACTCGGAATGGGGCGAGACTTTGTGAGCGTCGTCCGTGTGCCAAAAATAGGCCGCAGGCACAGCCGCACCCAAAAATAAGCCCCCGAAGGTCCCGTCCCCAAGTTCGTCCTCCGCAAAAATGCCCAAAAAACGGGTGGGCTATAGCCTTGGGGGGAGGGGCTGGCCCACTTCGTCCGCCGGACTCAGAATGGGGCGAGACTTTACGAGCGCCCTCCGTGTGCCAAAAATAGGCCGCGGGCACAGCCGCGCCCAAAAATAAGCCCCCGAAGTTCCCGTCCCCAAGTTCGTCCGCCACAAAAATGCCCAAAAAATGGGTGGGCTATAGCCTTGGGGGGAGGGGATCGCCAACTTCGTCCGCCGGACTCGGAATGGGGCGAGACTTTACAAGCACCCTCCGTGTACCAAAAATATGCCGCAGGCACAGCCGCACCAAAAAATAAGCCCCCGACGGTCCCGACCCCAAGTTCGTCCGCTGCAAAAATGCCCAAAAAACGGGTGGGCTATAGCCTTGGGGGGAGGGGATCGCCAACTTCGTCCGCCGGACTCGGAATGGGGCGAGAATTAACGAGCGCCCTCCGTGTTCCAAAAATTGGCCGCGTACACAGCCGCACCCAAAAATAAGCCCCCGAAGGTCCCGTCCCCAAGTTCGTCCACCGCAAAAATGCCAAAAAAACGGGTGGGCTATAGCCTTGGGGGGAGGGGCAGGCCAACTTCGTCCGCCGTACTCGGAATGGGGTGAGACTTTGCGAGCGCCCTCCGTGTGCCAAAAATAGGCCGCGGGCCCAGTTGCGCACAAAAATAAGACCCCGAAGGTCCCGTCCCCAAGTTAGTCCGCCGTAAAAATGCCCAAAAAACGGGTGGGCTATAGCCTTGGGGGGAGGGGCTGGCCAAGTTCGTCCGCCGGACTCGGAATGGGGCGAGACTTTGCGAGCGCACTCCGTGTGCCAAAAATAGGCCGCTGGCAAAGTCGCGGCCCAAAATAAGCCCCCGAAGGTCCCGTCCCCAAGTTCCTCCGCCGCAAAAATGCCCAAAAAACGGGTGGGCTATAGCCTTGGGGGGAGGGGCTGGCCAACTTCGTCTGCCGGACTCGGAATGGGGCGAGACTTTGCGAGCACCCTCCGTGTGCCAAAAATCTGCCGCGGAACAGCCGCGCCCAAAAATAAGCCCCCGAAGGTCCCGTCCCCAAGTTCGTCCGCCGCAAAAATGCCCAAAAAACGGGTGGGCTATAGCCTTGGGGGGAGGGGCTGGCCAACTTCGTCTGCCGGACTCGGAATGGGGTGAGACTTTACGAGCGCCCTCCGTGTGCCAAAAATAGGCCGTGGGAACAGCCGCGCCCAAAAATAAGACCCCGAAGGTCCCGTCCCCAAGTTCGTCCGCCGCAAAAGTGCCCAAAAAATGGGTGGGCTATAGCGTTGGGGGGAGGGGCTGGCCCACTTCGTCCGCCGTACTCGGAATGGGACGAGACTTTACGAGCGCCCTCCGTGTGCCAAAAATAGGCCGCGGGCCCAGTTGTGCACAAAAATAAGCACCCGAAGGTCCCGTCCCCAAGTTAGTTCGCCGTAAAAATGCCCAAAAAACGGGTGGGCTATAGCCTTGGGGGGAGGGGATCGCCAACTTCGTCCGCCGGACTCGGAATGGGGCGAGAATTAACGAGCGCCCTCCGTGTACCAAAAATTAGCCGCGTACACAGCCGCGCCCAAAAATAAGCCCCCGAAGGTCCCGTCCCCAAGTTCGTCCGCCTCAAAAATGCCCAAAAAACGGGTGGGCTATAGCCTTGGGTGGAGGGGCTGGCCAACTTCGTCCGCCGGACTCGGAATGGGACGGGAATTTACGAGCGCCCTCCATGTGCCAAAAATAGGCCGCGGGCACAGCCGCGCCCAAAAATAAGCCCCCGAAGGTCCCGTCCCCAAGTTCGTCCGCCCCAAAAATGCCCAAAAAACGGGTGGGCTATAGCCTTGGGGGGAGGGGACGGCCCACTTCGTCCGTCGGACTCGGAATGGGGCGAGACTTTACGAGCGCCCTCCGTGTGGCAAAAATAGGCCGCGTACACAGCCGCGCCAAAAAATAAGCCCCCGAAGGTGCCGTCCCCAAGTTCATCCGCCGCAAAAATGCCCAAAAAACGGGTGGGCTATAGCCTTGGGGGGAGGGGCTGGCCCACTTTGTCCGCCTGACTCGGAATGGGGCGAGACTTGGCAAGTGCCCTCCGTGTGCCAAAAATAGGCCGCGGGCACAGCCACGTCCAAAAATAAGCCCCCGAAGGTCCCGTCCCCAAGTTCGTCCGCCGCAAAAATGCCCAAAAAACGGGTGGGCTATAGCCTTGGGGGGAGGGGATGGCCGACTTCGTCCGCCGGACTCGGAATGGGGCGAGACATTACGAGCGCCGTCCGTATGCCAAAAATAGGCTGCAGGCACAGAAGCGCCCAAAAATAAGCCCCTGAAGGTCCCGTCCCCAAGTTCGTCTGCCGCAAAAATGCCGAAAAAACGGGTGGACTATTGCCTTGGGGGGAGGGGATGGCCAACTTCGTCCGCCGGACTCGGAATGGGGCGAGACTTTGCGAGAACCCTCCGTGTACCAAAAATAGGCCGCGGGCACAGCCGTGCCCAAAAATAAGCCCCCGAAGGAACCGTCCCCAAGTTCGTCCTCCGCAAAAATGCCCAAAAAACGGGTGGGCTATAGGCTTGGGGGGAGGGGATGGCCAACTTCGTCCACCGGACTCGGAATGGGGTGAGACTTTGCGAGCACCCTCCGTGTGCCAAAAATAGGCCGCGGGCACAGCTGATCCCAAAAATAAGCCCCCGAAGGTCCCGTCCCCAAGTTAGTCCGCCGCAAAAATGCCCAAAAATCGGGTGGGCAATAGACTTGGGGGGAGGGGCTGGCCAACTTCGTCCGCCGGACTCGGAATGGGGCGAGACTTTTCGAGCGCCCTCCGTGAGCCAAAAATAGGCTACGGGAATAGCCGCGCCCAAAAATAAGCCCCCGAAGGTCCCGCCCCCAAGTTCGTCCACCGCAAAAATGCCAAAAAAACGGGTGGGCTATAGCCTTGGGGGGAGGGGCTGGCCAACTTCGTCCGCCGTACTCGGAATGGGGCGAGACTTTGCGAGCGCCCTCCGTGTGCCAAAAATAGGCCGCGGGCCCAGTTGCGCACAAAAATAAGACCCCGAAGGTCCCATCCCCAAGTTCGTCCGCCGCAAAAATGCCCAAAAAACGGTTGGGCTATAGCCTTGGGGGGAGGGGCTTGCCAACTTCGTCCGCCGGACTCGGAATGGGTCGAGACTTTGCGAGCGCCCTCTGTGTGCCAAAAATAGGCCGTGGGCACAGCCGCACCCAAAAATAAGCCCCCGAAGGTCCCGTCCCCAAGTTCGTCCGCCGCAAAAATGCCCAAAAAACGGGTGAGCTATAGCCTTGGGGGGAGAGGCTGGCCAACTTCGTCCGCCGGACTCGGAATGGGGCGAGAATTTACGAGCGCCCTCCGTGTGCCAAAAATAGGCCGCGGGCAGAGCCGCGCCCAAAAATAAGCCCCCGAAGGTCCCGTCCCCAAGTTCGTCCGCCGCAAAAATGCCCAAAAAACGGGTGGGCTATAGCCTTGGGGGAGGGGCTGGCCCACGTCGTCCGCCGGACTCGGAATGTGGAGAGACATTTCGAGTGCCCTCCGTGTGCCAAAATAGGCCGGGCACAACCGCGCCCAAAAATAAGCCCCGAAGGTCCCGCCCCAAGTTCGCCGCAAAAATGCCCAAAAAACGGGTGGGCTATAGCCTTGGGGGAGGGGCTGGCCAACTTCGTCCGCCGGACTCGGAATGGGGCGAGTCTTTGCGAGCGGCCTCCGTGTGCCAAAAATCGGCCGCGGGCACAGCCGCGCCCAAAAATAACTGCCCGAAGGACGGGGCGCCAAGTTCGTCCAGCGGAAAAAGGCCACAAAAACGGATGGGCTATAGCCTCGGGGTGTGGGGCTGGCCAACTTCGTCCGCCGGACTCGGAATGGCGCGAGACTTTGCGAGCGGCCTCCGTGTGCCAAGAAGAGGCCGCGGCCACAGCCGCGCCCAAAAATAACCGCCCGAAGGCCGAGGCACCAAGTTCGTCCACCGGAAAAAGGCCACAAAAACGGGTGGGCTATAGCAATGGGGGGTGGGGCTGGCCAACTTCGTCCGCCGGACTCGGAATGGGTCGAGACTTTGCGAGCGCCATCCGTGGGCCAGAAATAGGCCGTGGGCACAGCCGCACCCAAAAATAAGCCCCCGAAGGTCCCGTCCCCAAGTTCGTCCGCCGCAAAAATGCCCAAAAAACGGGGGAGCTATAGCCTTGGGGGGAGGGGCTGGCCAACTTCGTCCGCCGGACTCGGAATGGGACGAGAATTTACGAGTGCCCTCCGTGTGCCAAAAATAGGCTGCGGGCAGAGCCGCGTCCAAAAATAAGCCCCCGAAGGTCCCGTCCCCAAGTTCGTCCGCCGTAAAAATGCCCAAAAAACGGGTGGGCGATAGCCTTCGGGGGAGGGGCTGGCCAACTTCGTCCGCCGGATTCGGAATGGGGCGAGACTTTGCGACCGCACTCCGTGCACCAAAAATAGGCCGCGGGCACAGCCGCACCCAAATATAAGCCCCCGACGGTCCCGTCCCCAAGTTCGTCCGCCGCAAAAATGCCCAAAAAACGGTTGGGCTATAGCCTTGGGGGGAGGGGCTGGCCAACTTCGTCCGCCGGACTCGGAATGGGTCGAGACTTTGCGAGCGCCCTCTGTGTGCCTAAAATAGGCCGTGGGCATAGCCGCACCCAAAAATAAGCCCCCGAAGGTCCCGTCCCCAAGTTCGTCCGCCGCAAAAATGCCCAAAAAACGGGTGAGCTATAGCCTTGGGGGGAGAGGCTGGCCAACTTCGTCCGCCGGACTCGGAATGGGGCGAGAATTTACGAGCGCCCTCCGTGTGCCAAAAATAGGCCACGGGTCCAGTTCCGCACAAAAATAATCCCCCGAAGGTCCCGTCCCCAAGTTAGTCCGCCGTAAAAATGCCCAAAAAACGGGTGGGCTATAGCCTTCGGGGGAGGGGCTGGCCAACTTCGTCCGCCGGATTCGGAATGGGGAGAGACTTTGCGACCGCACTCCGTGTGCCAAAACTAGGCCGCGGGCACAGCCGCACCCAAAAATAAGCCCCCGAAGGTCCCGTCCCCAAGTTCGTCCGCCGCAAAAATGCCCAAAAAACGGGTGGGCTATAGCCTTGGGGGGAGGGGCTGGCCAACTTCGTCTGCCGGACTCGGAATGGGGCGAGACTTTGCGAGCACCCTCTGTGTGCCAAAAATCTGCCGCAGATTAGCCGCGCCCAAAAATAAGCCCCCGAAGATCCCGTCCCCAAGTATGTCCGCCGCAAAAATGCCCAAAAAACGGGTGGGCTATAGCCTTGGGGGGAGGGGCTGGCCAACTTCGTCTGCCGGACTCGGAATGGGGTGAGACTTTGCGAGCACCCTCCGTGTGCCAAAAATAGGCCGTGGGAACAGCCGCGCCCAAAAATAAGCCCCCGAAGGTCCCGTCCCCAAGTTCGTCCGCCGCAAAAGTGCCCAAAAAATGGGTGGGCTATAGCGTTGGGGGGAGGGGCTGGCCCACTTCGTCCGCCGTACTCGGAATGGGGCGAGACTTTGCGAGCGCCCTCCGTGTGCCAAAAATAGGCCGCGGGCCCAGTTGTGCACAAAAATAAGCCCCCGAAGGTCCCGTCCCCAAGTTAGTTCACGTAAAAATGCCCAAAAAACGGGTGGGCTATAGCCTTGGGGGGAGGGGATCGCCAACTTCGTCCGCCGGACTCGGAATGGGGCGAGAATTAACGAGCGCCCTCCGTGTACCAAAAATTGGCCGCATACACAGCCGCGCCCAAAAATAAGCCCCCGAAGGTCCCGTCCCCAAGTTCGTCCGCCGCAAAAATGCCCAAAAAACGGGTGGGCTATAGCCTTGGGGGGAGGGGCTGGCCAACTTCGTCCGCCGTACTCGGAATGGGGCGAGACTTTGCGAGCGCCCTCCGTGTGCCAAAAATAGGCCACGGGTCCAGTTCCGCACAAAAATAATCCCCCGAAGGTCCCGTCCCCAAGTTAGTCCGCCGTAAAAATGCCCAAAAAACGGGTGGGCTATAGCCTTCGGGGGAGGGGCTGGCCAACTTCATCTGCCGGATTCGGAATGGGGCGAGACTTTGCGACCGCACTCCGTGTGCCAAAAATAGGCCGCGGGCACAGCCGCACCCAAATATAAGCCCCCGACGGTCCCGTCCCCAAGTTCTTCCGCCGCAAAAATGCCCAAAAAACGGTTGGGCTATAGCCTTGGGGGGAGGGGCTGGCCAACTTCGTCCGCCGGACTCGGAATGGGTCGAGACTTTGCGAGCGCCCTCTGTGTGCCAAAAATAGGCCGTGGCACAGCCGCACCCAACAAATAAGCCCCCGAAGGTCCCGTCCCCAAGTTCGTCCGCCGCAAAAATGCCCAAAAAACGGGTGAGCTATAGCCTTGGGGGGAGAGGCTGGCCAACTTCGTCCGCCGGACTCGGAATGGGGCGAGAATTTACGAGCGCCCTCCGTGTGCCAAAAATAGGCCGCGGGCAGAGCCGCGCACAAAAATAAGCCCCCAAAGGTCCCGTCCCCAAGTTCGTCCGCCGCAAAAATGCCCAAAAAACGGGTGGGCTATAGCCTTGGGGGAGGGGCTGGCCAACTTCGTCCGCCGGACTCGGAATGGGGAGAGACTTTGCGAGTGCCCTCCGTGTGCCAAAAATAGGCCGCGCCCAAAAATAAGCCCCCGAAGGTCCCGTCCCCAAGTTCGTCCGCCGCAAAAATGCCCAAAAAACGGGTGGGCTATAGCCTTGGGGGAGGGGCTGGCCAACTTCGTCCGCCGGACTCGGAATGGGGCGAGTCTTTGCGAGCGGCCTCCGTGTGCCAAAAATCGGCTGCGGGCACAGCCGCGCCCAAAAATAACTGCCCGAAGGACGGGGCGCCAAGTTCGTCCAGCGGAAAAAGGCCACAAAAACGGATGGGCTATAGCCTCGGGGTGTGGGGCTGGCCAACTTCGTCCGCCGGACTCGGAATGGCGCGAGACTTTGCGAGCGGCCTCCGTGTGCCAAGAAGAGGCCGCGGCCACAGCCGCGCCCAAAAATAACCGCCCGAAGGCCGAGGCGCCAAGTTCGTCCAGCGGAAAAAGGCCACAAAAACGGGTGGGCTATAGCAATGGGGGGTGGGGCTGGCCAACTTCGTCCGCCGGACTCGGAATGGGTCGAGACTTTGCGAGCGCCCTCCGTGTGCCAAAAATAGGCCGTGGGCACAGCCGTACCCAAAAATAAGCCCCCGAAGGTCCCGTCCCCAAGTTCGTCCGCCGCAAAAATGCCCAAAAAACGGGGGAGCTATAGCCTTGGGGGGAGGGGCTGGCCAACTTCGTCCGCCGGACTCGGAATGGGACGAGAATTTACGAGCGCCCTCCGTGTGCCAAAAATAGGCCGTGGGCAGAGCCGCGCCCAAAAATAAGCCCCCGAAGGTCCCGTCCCCAAGTTCGTCCGCCGCAAAAATGCCCAAAAAACGGGTGGGCTATAGCCTTGGGGGGAGGGGCTGGCCAACTTCGTCCGCCGGACTCGGAATGGGGCAAGACTTTGCGAGCGCCCTCCGTGTGCCAAAAATAGGCCGCGGGCACAGCCGCGCCCAAAAATAAGCCCCCGAAGGTCCCGTCCCCAAGTTCGTCCGCCGCAAAAATGACCAAAAAACGGGTGGGCTATAGCCTTGGGGGGAGGGCCTGGCCAACTTCGTCCGCCGAACTCGGAATGGGGCGAGACTTTTTGAGCGCCCTCCGTGTGCCAAAAATAGGCCACGGGCACAGCCGCGCCCAAATATAAGCCCCCGACGGTCCCGACCCCAAGTTCGTCCGCCGCAAAAATGCCCAAAAAACGGGTGGGCTATAGCCTTGGGGGGAGGGGCTGGCCAACTTCGTCTGCCGGACTCGGAATGGGCCGAGACTTTACGAGCGCCCTCCGTGTGCCAAAAATAGGCCGCGGGCACAGCCGCGTCCAAAAATAAGCCCCCGAAGGTCCCGTCCCCAAGTTCGTCCGCCGCAAAAATGCCCAAAAAACGGGTGGGCTATAGCCTTGGGGGGAGGGGCTGACCCACTTCGTCCGCCGGACTCGGAATGGGGCGAGACTTTACGAGCGCCCTCCGTGTGCCAAAAATAGGCCGCGGGCACAGCCACGTCCAAAAATAAGCCCCCGAAGGTCCCGTCCCCAAGTTCGTCCGCCGCAAAAATGCCCAAAAACCGGGTGGGCTATAGCCTTGGGGGGAGGGGCTGGCCAACTTCGTCCGCCGGACTCGGAATGGGACGAGACTTTGCGAGCGCCCTCTGTGTGCCAAAAATAGGACGCGGGCACAGCCGTGTCCAAAAATAAGCCCCCGAAGGTCCCTTCCCCAAGTTCGTCCGCCGCAAAAATGCCCAAAAAACGGGTGGGCCATAGCCTTGGGGGAGGGGCTGGCCAACTTCGTCCGCCGGACTCGGAATGGGGCGAGTCTTTGCGAGCGGCCTCCGTGTGCCAAAAATAGGCCGCGGGCACAGCCGCGCCCAAAAATAACTGCCCGAAGGACGGGGCGCGAAGTTCGTCCAGCGGAAAAAGGCCACAAAAACGGATGGGCTATAGCCTCGGGGTGTGGGGCTGGCCAACTTCGTCCGCCGGACTCGGAATGGCGCGAGACTTTGCGAGCGGCCTCCGTGTGCCAAGAAGAGGCCGCGGACACAGCCGCGCCCAAAAATAACCGCCCGAAGGCCGAGGCGCCAAGTTCGTCCAGCGGAAAAAGGCCACAAAAACGGGTGGGCTATAGCATTGGGGGGTGGGGCTGGCCAACTTCGTCCGCCGGACTCAGAATGGCGCGAGACTTTGCGAGCAGCCTCCGTTTGCCAAAAATAGGCCGCGGGCACAGCCGCGCCCAAAAATAACCACCCGAAGGCCGGGGCGCCAAGTTCGTCCAGCGGAAAAAGGCCACAAAAACGGGTGGGCTATAGCCTTTGGGGGTGGGGCTGGCCAACTTCGTCGGCTGGACTAGGAATGGCGCGAGACCTTGCGAGCGGCCTCCGTATGCCAAAAATAGGACTCAGGCACAGCCGCTCTCAAAAATAACCGCCCGAAGGTCGGGGCGCCAAGTTCATCCAGCGGAAAAAGGCCACAAAAACGGGTGGGCTATAGCCTTGGGGGGTGGGAGTGGCCGACTTCGTCCGCCGGACTCGGAATGGCGCGAGCGGCCTCCGTGTGCCAAAAATAGGACGCGGACACAGCCGCACCAAAAAATAACTGCCCCTAGGCCGGGGCGCCAAGTTCGCCCAGCGGAAAAAGGCCACAAAAACGGGTGGGCTATAGCCTTGGGGGGTGGGGCAGGCCAACTTCGTCCGCCGGATTTGGAATGGCGCGAGACTTTGTGGGCGGCCTCCGTGTGCCGAAAATAGGCCGCGGGCACAGCCGCGCCCAAAAATAACTGCCCGAAGGCCGGGGCGCCAAGTTCGTCCAGCGGAAAAAGGCCACAAAAACGGGTGGGCTATAGCCTTGGGGGGTGGGGCTGGCCGACTTCGTCCGCCGGACTCGGAATGGCGCGAGACTTTGCGAGCGGCCTCCGTGTGCCAAAAATAGGACGCGGACTCAGCCGCACCAAAAAATAACCGCCCGTAGGCCGGGGCGCCAAGTTCGTCCAGCGGAAAAAGGCCACAAAAACGGGTGGGCTATAGCCTTGGGGGGTGGGGCAGGCCAACTTCGTCCGCCGGACTCGGAATGGCGCGAGACTTTGCGAGCGGCCTCCGTGTGCTAAAAATAGCCCGCAGACACAGCCGCGCCCAAAAATAACTGCCCGAAGGCCGGGGCGCCAAGTTCGTCCAGCGGAAAAAGGCCACAAAAACGGGTGCGCTATAGCCTTGGGGGGTGGAGCTGGCCCACTTCCTCCGCCGGACTCGGAATGGCGCGAGACTTTGCGAGCGGCCTCCGTGTGCCAAAACTAGGCCAAGGACACAGCCGCGCCGAAAAATAACCGCCCGTAGGCCGGGGCGCCAAGTTCGTCCAGCGGAAAAAGGCCACAAAAACGGGTGCGCTATAGCCTTGGGGGGTGGGGCTGTCCAACTTCGTCCGCCGGACTAGGAATGGCGCGAGACTTTGCGAGTGGCCTCCGTGTGCCAAAAATAGGACTCAGGCACAATGCTCCTAAAATAACCGCCCGAAGGTCGGGGCGCCAAGTTCATCCAGCGGAAAAAGGCCACAAAAACGGGTGGGCTATAGCCTTGGGGGGTGGGGCTGGCCAACTTCGTCGGCCGGACTAGGAATGGCGCGAGACTTTGCGAGCGGCCTCCGTGTGCCAAAAATAGGACTCAGGCACAGCCGCTCCCAAAAAGAACCGCCCGAAGGTCGGGGCGCCAAGTTCATCCAGCGGAAAAAGGCCACAAAAACGGGTGGGCTATAGCCTTGGGGGGTGGGGCTGGCCGACTTCGTCCGCCGGACTCGGAATGGCGCGAGACTTTGCGAGCGGCCTCCGTGTGCCAAAAATAGGACGCGGACTCAGCCGCACCAAAAAATAACCGCCCGTAGGCCGGGGCGCCAAGTTCGTCCAGCGGAAAAAGGCCACAAAAACGGGTGGGCTATAGCCTTGGGGGGTGGGGCAGGCCAACTTCGTCCGCCGGATTTGGAATGGCGCGAGACTTTGTGGGCGGCCTCCGTGTGCCGAAAATAGGCCGCGGGCAAAGCCGCGCCCAAAAATAACCGCCCGAAGGCCGGGGCGCCAAGTTCGTCCAGCGGAAAAAGGCCACAAAAACGGGTGGGCTATAGCCTTGGGGGGTGGGGCTGGCCAACTTCGTCCGCCGGACTCGGAATGGCGCGAGACTTTGCGAGCTGGTTCCGTGTGCCAAAAATAGGCCGCGGGCACAGCCGCGACCATAAATAACCGCCCGAAGGCCGGGGCGCCAAGTTCGTCCAGCGGAAAAAGGCAACAAAAACAGGTGGGCTATAGCCTTGGTGGGTGGGGCTGGCCAACATCGTCTGCCGGACTCGGAATGGAGCGAGACTTTGCGAGCGGCCTCCGTGTGCCGAAAATAGGCCACGGGCACAGCCGTGCCCAAAAATAACCGCCCGAAGGCCGGGGCGGCAAGTTCGTCCAGCGGAAAAAGACAACAAAAACGGGTGGGCTATAGCCTTGGGGGGTGGGGCTGGCCAACTTCGTCCGCCGGACTCGGAATGGCGTGAGACATTGCGAGCGGCCTCCGTGTGCCAAGAAGAGTCCACGGGCACAGCCGCACCCAAAAATAACCGCCCGAAGGTCGGGGCGCCAAGTTCGTCCAGCGGAAAAAGGCCACAAAACGGGTGGGCTATAGCATTGGGGGGTGGGGCTGGCCAACTTCGTCCGCCGGACTCGGAATGGGGCGAGACTTTGCGAGCAGCCTCCGTTTGCAAAAAATAGGCCGCAGGCACAGCCGCGCCCAAAAATAACCGCCCGAAGGCCGGGGCGCCAAGTTCGTCCAGCGGAAAAAGGCCACAAAAACGGGTGGGCTATAGCCTTGGGGGTTGGGGCTGGCCAACTTCGTCCGCCGGACTCGGAATGGCGCGAGACTTTGCGAGCGGCCTCCGTGTGCCAAAAATAGGCCACGGGTACAGCCGCACCCAAAAATAACTGCCCGAAGGCCGGGGTGCCAAGTTCGTCCAGCGGAAAAAGGCCACAAAAACGGATGGGCTATAGCCTTGGGGGGTGGGGCTGGCCAACTTCGTTCGCCGGACTCGGAATGGCGCGAGACTTTGCGAGTTTCCTCCGTGTGCCAAAAATAGCCCGCGGGCACAGCCGAGCCCAAAAATAACCGCCCGAAGGCCGGGGCGCCAAGTTCGTCCAGCGGAAAAAGGCGACAAAAACGGATGGGCTATAGCCTTGGGGTGTGGGGCTGGCCAACTTCGTCTGCCGGACTCGGAATGGCGCGAGACTTTGCGAGCGGCCTCCGTGTGCCAAGAAGAGGCCGCGGGCACAGCCGCGCCCAAAAATAACTGCCCGAAGGCCGGGGCGCCAACTTCGTCCAGCGGAAAAAGGCCACAAAAACGGGTGGGCTATAGCATTGGGGGGTGGGGCTGGGCAACTTCGTCCGCCGGACTCAGAATGGCGCGAGACTTTGCGAGCAGCCTCCGTTTGCAAAAAATAGGCCGTGGGCACAGCCTCGCCCAAAAATAACCGCCCGAAGGTCGGGGCGCCAAGTTCGTCCAGCGGAAAAAGGCCACAAAAACGGGTGGGCTATAGCCTTGGGGGGTGGGGCTGGCCAACTTCGTCTGCCGGATTGGGAATGGCGCGAGACTTTGCGAGCGGCCTCCGTGTGCCAAAAATAGGACGTGGACACAGCCGCACCAAAAAATAACCGCCCGTAGGCCGGGGCGCCAAGTTCGTCCAGCGGAAAAAGGCCACAAAAACGGGTGGGCTATAGCCTTGGGGGGTGGGGCTGGCCAACTTCTTGCGCCGGACTCGGAATTGCGCGAGAATTTGCGAGCGGCCTCCATGTACCAAAAATAGGCCGCGGGCACAGCCGCGCCCAAAAATAACGGCCCGAAGGCCGGGGCGCCAAATTCGTCCAGCGGAAAAAGGCCACAAAAACGGGTGGGCTATAGCCTTGGGGGGTGGGGCTGGCCAACTTCTTGCGCCGGACTCGGAATGGCGCGAGACTTTGCGAGCGGCCTCCGTGTGCCAAAAATAGGCCGCGGGCTCAGCCGCGCCCAAAAATAACCGCCCGAAGGCCGGGGCGCCAAGTTCGTCCAGCGGAAAAAGGCCACAAAAACGGGTGGGCTATAGCCTTGGGGGGTGGGGCTGGCCAACTTCGTCCGCCGGACTCGGAATGGCGCGAGACTTTGCGAGCGGCCTCCGTGTGCCAAAAATAGGCCGCGGACACAGCTGCACCCAAAAATAACTGCCCGTAGGCCGGGGCGCCAAGTTCGTCCAGCGGAAAAAGGCCACAAAAACGGGTGGGCTATAGCCTTGGGGGATGGGGCTGCCCAACTTCATCCGCCGGACTCGGAATGGCACGAGACTTTGCGAGCGGCCTCCGTGTGCCAAACATAGGCCACGGGTACAGCCGCACCCAAAAATAACTGCCCGAAGGCCGGGGCGCCAAGTTCGTCCAGCGGAAAAAGGCCACAAAAACGGATGGGCTATAGCCTTTGGGGGTGGGGCTGGCCAACTTCGTCCGCCGGACTCGGAATGGCGCGAGACTTTGCGAGTTTCCTCCGTGTGCCAAAAATAGCCCGCGGGCACAGCCGTGCCCAAAAATAACCGCCCGAAGGCCGAGGCGCCAAGTTCGTCCAGCGGAAAAAGGCGACAAAAACGGATGGGCTATAGCCTTGGGGTGTGGGGCTGGCCAACTTCGTCTGCCGGACTCGGAATGGCGCGAGACTTTGCGAGCGGCCTCCGTGTGCCAAGAAGAGGACGCGGGCACAGCCGCGCCCAAAAATAACTGCCCGAAGGCCGGGGCGCCAACTTCGTCCAGCGGAAAAAGGCCACAAGAACGGGTGGGCTATAGCATTGGGGGGTGGGGCTGGCCAACTTCGTCCGCCGGACTCAGAATGGCGCGAGACTTTGCGAGCAGCCTCCGTTTGCAAAAAATAGGACGTGGGCACAGCCGCGCCCAAAAATAACCGCCCGAAGGTCGGGGCGCCAAGTTCGTCCAGAGGAAAAAGGCCACAAAAACGGGTGGGCTATAGCCTTGGGGGGTGGGGCTGGCCAACTTCGTCTGCCGGATTGGGAATGGCGCGAGTCTTTGCGAGCGGCCTCCGTGTGCCAAAAATAGGACGTGGACACAGCCGCACCAAAAAAATAACCGCCCGTAGGCCGGGGCGCCAAGTTCGTCCAGCGGAAAAAGGCCACAAAAACGGGTGGGCTATAGCCTTGGGGGGTGGGGCTGGCCAACTTCTTGCGCCGGACTCGGAATTGCGCGAGAATTTGCGAGCGGCCTCCATGTACCAAAAATAGGCCGCGGGCACAGCCGCGCCCAAAAATAACCGCCCGAAGGCCGGGGCGCCAAATTCGTCCAGCGGAAAAAGGCCACAAAAACGGGTGGGCTACAGCCTTGGGGGGTGGGGCTGGCCAACTTCTTGCGCCGGACTCGGAATGGCGCGAGACTTTGCGAGCGGCCTCCGTGTAAAAAAGGGCTCAGCCGCGCCAAAAAATAACCGCCCGAAGGACGTGGCGCCAAGTTCGTCCAGCGGAAAAAGGCCACAAAAACGGGTGGGCTATAGCCTTGGGGGGTGGGGCTGGCCAACTTCTTGCGCCAGACTCGGAATTGCGCGAGAATTTGCGAGCGGCCTCCGTGTACCAAAAATAGGCCGCGGGCACAGCCGCACCCAAAAATAACCGCCCGAAGGCCGGGGCGCCAAATTCGTCCAGCGGAAAAAGGCCACAAAAACGGGTGGGCTATAGCCTTGGGGGGGGGGGGGCTGGCCAACTTCTTGCGCCGGACTCGGAATGGCGCGAGACTTTGCGAGCGGCCTCTGTGTGCCAAAAATAGGCCGCGGACACAGCTGCACCCAAAAATAACTGCCCGTAGGCCGGGGCGCCAAGTTCGTCCAGCGGAAAAAGGCCACAAAAACGGGTGGGCTATAGCGTTGGGGGATGGGGCTGCCCAACTTCATCCGCCGGACTCGGAATGGCGCGAGACTTTGCGAGCGGCCTCCGTGTGCCAAAAATAGGCCACGGGTACAGCCGCACCCAAAAATAACTGCCCGAAGGCCGGGGTGCCAAGTTCGTCCAGCGGAAAAAGGCCACAAAAACGGATGGGCTATAGCCTTGGGGGGTGGGGCTGGCCAACTTCGTTCGCCGGACTCGGAATGGCGCGAGACTTTGCGAGTTTCCTCCGTGTGCCAAAAATAGCCCGCGGGCACAGCCGTGCCCAAAAATAACCGCCCGAAGGCCGGGGCGCCAAGTTCGTCCAGCGGAAAAAGGCGACAAAAACGGATGGGCTATAGCCTTGGGGTGTGGGGCTGGCCAACTTCGTCTGCCGGACTCGGAATGGCGCGAGACTTTGCGAGCGGCCTCCGTGTGCCAAGAAGAGGCCGCGGGCACAGCCGCGCCCAAAAATAACTGCCCGAAGGCCGTCGCGCCAACTACGTACAGAGGAACAAGCCCACAAGAACGGGTGGGCTATAGCATTGGGGGGTGGGGCTGGCCAACTTCGTCCGCCGGACTCAGAATGGCGCGAGACTTTGCGAGCAGCCTCCGTTTGCAAAACATAGGCCGTGGGCACAGCCGCGCCCAAAAATAACCGCCCGAAGGTCGGGGCGCCAAGTTCGTCCAGAGGAAAAAGGCCACAAAAACGGGTGGGCTATAGCCTTGGGGGGTGGGGCTGGCCAACTTCGTCTGCCGGATTGGGAATGGCGCGAGTCTTTGCGAGCGGCCTCCGTGTGCCAAAAATAGGACGTGGACACAGCCGCACCAAAAAATAACCGCCCGTAGGCCGGGGCGCCAAGTTCGTCCAGCGGAAAAAGGCCACAAAAACGGGTGGGCTATAGCCTTGGGGGGTGGGGCTGGCCAACTTCTTGCGCCGGACTCGGAATTGCGCGAGAATTTGCGAGCGGCCTCCATGTGCCAAAAATAGGCCGCGGGCACAGCCGCGCCCAAAAATAACCGCCCGAAGGCCGGGGCGCCAAATTCGTCCAGCGGAAAAAGGCCACAAAAACGGGTGGGCTACAGCCTTGGGGGGTGGGGCTGGCCAACTTCTTGCGCCGGACTCGGAATGGCGCGAGACTTTGCGAGCGGCCTCCGTGTGCCAAAAATAGGCCGCGGGCTCAGCCGCGCCCAAAAATAACCGCCCGAAGGACGTGGCGCCAAGTTCGTCCAGCGGAAAAAGGCCACAAAAACGGGTGGGCTATAGCCTTGGGGGGTGGGGCTGGCCAACTTCTTGCGCCAGACTCGGAATTGCGCGAGAATTTGCGAGCGGCCTCCGTGTACCAAAAATAGGCCGCGGGCACAGCCGCACCCAAAAATAACCGCCCGAAGGCCGGGGCGCCAAATTCATCCAGCGGAAAAAGGCCACAAAAACGGGTGGGCTATAGCCTTGGGGGGGGGGGGGCTGGCCAACTTCTTGCGCCGGACTCGGAATGGCGCGAGACTTTGCGAGCGGCCTCCGTGTGCCAAAAATAGGCCGCGGGCTCAGCCACGCCCAAAAATAACCGACCGAAGGCCGTGGCGCCAAGTTCGTCCAGCGGAAAAAGGCCACAAAAACGGGTGGGCTATAGCCTAGGGGGGTGGGGCTGGCCAACTTCTTGCGCCGGACTCGGAATTGCGCGAGAATTTGCAAGCGGCCTCTGTGTACCAAAAATAGGCCACGGGCACAGCCGCGCCCAAAAATAACCGACCGAAGGCCAGGGCGCCAAATTCGTCCAGCGGAAAAAGGCCACAAAAACGGGTGGGCTATAGCCTTGGGGGGTGGGGCCTGCCAACTTCTTGCGCCGGACTCGAAATGGCGCGAGACTTTGCGAGCGGCCTCCGTGTGCCAAAAATAGGCCGCGGGCTCAGCCGCGCCCAAAAATAACTGCCCGAAGGCCGGGGCGCCAAGTTCGTCCAGTGGAAAAAGGCCACAAAAACGGGTGGCTATAGCCTTGGGGGGTGGGGCTGGCACACTTCGTCCGCCGGACTCGGAATGGCGCGAGACATTTCGAGCGGCCTCCGTGTGCCAAAAATAGGCCGCGGGCACAGACGCGCCCAAAAATAACTGCCCGAAGGCCGGGGCGCCAAGTTCGTCCAGCGGAAAAAGGCCACAAAAATGGGTGGGCTATAGCCTTGGGGGGTGGGGCCGGCCCACTTCGTCCGCCGGACTCAGAATGGCGCGAGACTTTGCGAGCGGCCTCCGTGTACCAAAATTAGGCCGCGGGCACAGCCTCGCCCAAAAATAACCGCCCCAAGGCCGGGGCGCCAAGTTCGTCCAGCGGAAAAAGGCCACAAAAACGGGTGGGCTACAGCCTTTGGGGGTGGGGCTGGCCAACTTCGTCCGCCGGACTCGGAATGGCGCGAGACTTTGCGAGCGGCCTCCGTGTATAAAAATTAGGCCGCGGGCACAGCGGCGCCCAAAAATAACCGCCCGAAGGCCGGGGCGCCAAGTTCGTCCAGCGGAAAAAGGCCACAAAAACGGGTGGGCTATAGCCTTGGGGGGTGGGGCTGGCCAACTTCGTCCGCCGGACTCAGAATGGCGCGAGACTTTGCGAGCGGCCTCCATGTACCAAAAATAGGCCGCTGGCACAGCCGCGCCCAAAAATAACCGACCCAAGGCCGGGGTGCCAAGTTCGTCCAGCGTAAAAAGGCCACAAAAACGGGTGGGCTACAGCCTTTGGGGGTGGGGCTGGCCAACTTCGTCCGCCGGACTCGGAATGGCGCGAGACTTTGCGAGCGGCCTCCGTGTACCAAAAATAGGCCGCGGGCCCAGCCGTACCCAAAAATAACCGCCCCAAGGCCGGGGCGCGAAGTTCGTCCAGCGGAAAAAGGCCACAAAAACGGGTGGGCTATAGCCTTGGGGGGTGGGGCTGGCCCACTTCGTCCGCCGGACTCAGAATGGCGCGAGACTTTGCGAGCGGCCTCCGTGTAGCAAAAATAGGCCGCGGGCACAGCTGCGGCCAAAAATAACCGCCCGAAGGCCGGGGCGCCAAGTTCGTCCAGCGGAAAAAGGCCACAAAAACGGGTGGGCTATAGCCTTGGGGGGTGGGGCTGGCCCACTTCGTCCGCCGGACTCGGAATGGCGCGAGACTTTACGAGCGGTCTCCGTGTGCCAAAAATAGGCCGCGGGCACAGCCGCGCCCAAAAATAACCGCCCGAAGGCCGGGGCGCCAAGTTCGTCCAGCGGAAAAAGGCCACAAAAACGGGTGGGCTATAGCGTTGCGGGGTGGGGCTGGCCTACTTCGTCCGCCGGACTTGGAATGGTGCGAGACTTTGCGAGCGGCCTCTGTGAGCCAAAAATAGGCCGCGGGCACAGCCGCGCCCAAAATTAACCGCCCGAAGGCCGGGGCGCCAAGTTCGTCCAGCGGAAAAAGGCCACAAAAACGGGTGGGCTAAAGCCTAGGGGGGTGGGGCTGGCCAACTTCGTCCGCCGGACTTGGAATGGTGCGAGACTTTGCGAGCGCCCTCTGTGAGCCAAAAATAGGCCGCGGGCACAGCCGCGCCCAAAAATAACCGCCCGAAGGCCGGGGCGCCAATTTCGTCCAGCGGAAAAAGGCCACAAAAACGGGTGGGCTATAGCCTTGGGGGGTGGGGCTGGCTAGCTTCGTCCGCCGGACTCGGAATGGCACGAGACTTTTCGAGCGGCCTCCGTGTGCCAAAAATAGGCCGCGGGCAAAGACGCGCCCAAAAATAACCGCCCGAAGGCCGGGCCGCCAAGTTCGTCCAGCGGAAAAAGGCCACAAAAACGGATGGGCTATAGCCTTGGGGGGTGGGGATGGCCAACTTCGTCCGCCGGACTCCGAATGGTGCGAGACTTTGCGAGCGGCCTCCGCGTACCAAAAATAGGCCGCGGTGACAGCCACGCCCTAAAAGAACCGCCCGAAGGCCGGGGCGCCAAGTTCGTCCAGCGGAAAAAGGCCACAAAAACGGGTGGGCTATAGCCTTGGGGGGTGGGGCTGGCCCACTTCGTCCGCCGGATTCAGAATGGCGCGAGACATTGCGAGCGGCCTCCGTGTGCCAAAAATTGGCCGCGGGCAAAGCCGCGCCCAAAAATAACGGCCCGAAGGCCGGGGCGCCAAGTTCGTCCAGCGGAAAAAGGCCACAAAAACGGGTGGGCTATAGCCTTGGGGTTGGGGCAGGCCAACTTCGTTCGCCGGCCTCGGAATGGCGCGAGACTTTGCGAGCGGCCTCCGTGAGCCAAAAATAGGCCGCGGGCACAGCCGGGCCCAAAAATAACCGCCCGAAGGCCGGGGCGCCAAGTTCGTCCAGCGGAAAAAGGCCACAAAAACGGGTGGGCTATAGCCTTGGGGGGTGGGGATGGCCAACTTCGTCCGCCGGACTCGGAATGGCGCGAGACTTTGCGATCGGCCTCCGTGTGCCAAAAATAGGCCGCGGGCACAGACGCGCCCAAAAATAACTGCCCCAAGGCCGGGGCGCCAAGTTCGTCCAGTGGAAAAAGGCCACAAAAACGGGTGGCTATAGCCTTGGGGGGTGGGGCTGGCACACTTCGTCCGCCGGACTCGGAATGGCGCGAGACATTTCGAGCGGCCTCCGTGTGCCAAAAATAGGCCGCGGGCACAGACGCGCCCAAAAATAACTGCCCGAAGGTCGGGGCGCCAAGTTCGTCCAGCGGAAAAAGGCCACAAAAATGGGTGGGCTATAGCCTTGGGGGGTGGGGCTGGCCCACTTCGTCCGCCGGACTCGGAATGGCGCGAGACTTTGCGAGCGGCCTCCGTGTGCCAACAATTGGCCGCGGGCACAGCCGCGCCCAAAAATAACGGCCCGAAGGCCGGGCCGCCAAGTTCGTCCAGTGGAAAAAGGCCACAAAAACGGGTGGGCTAAAGCCTAGGGGGGTGGGGCTGGCCAGCTTCGTCCGCCGGACTCGGAATGGCACGAGACTTTGCGAGCGGCCTCTGTGTGCCAAAAATAGACCGCGGGCACTGCCGCGCCCAAAAATAACCGCCCGAAGGCCGGGGCGCCAAGTTCGTCCAGCGGAAAAAGGCCACAAAAACGGGTGGGCTATAGCCTTGGGGGGTGGGGATGGCCAACTTCGTCCGCCGGACTCGGAATGGCGCGAGACTTTGCGATCGGCCTCCGTGTGCCAAAAATAGGACGCGGGCACAGACGCGCCCAAAAATAACTGCCCGAAGGCCGAGGCGCCCAGTTCGTCCCGTGGAAAAAGGCCACAAAAACGGGTGGCTATAGCCTTGGGGGGTGGGGCTGGCCCACTTCGTCCGCCGGACTCGGAATGGCGCGAGACATTTCGAGCGGCCTCCGTGTGCCAAAAATAGGCCGCGGGCACAGCCGCGCCCAAAAATAACGGCCCAAAGGCCGGGGCGCCAAGTTCGTCCAGCGGAAAAAGGCCACAAAAACGGGTGGGCTATAGCCTTGGGGGGTGGGGATGGCCAACTTCGTCCGCCGGACTCGGAATGGCGCGAGACTTTGCGAGCGGCCTCCGTGTGCTAAAAATAGGCCGCGGGGACAGCCGCGCCCAAAAATAACCACCCGAAGGCCGGGGCGCCAAGTTCGTCCAGCGGAAAAAGGCCACAAAAACGGATGGGCTATAGCCTTGGGGGGTGGGGATGGCCAACTTTGTCCGCCCGACTCCGAATGGTGCGAGACTTTGCGAGCAGCCTCCGCGTACCAAAAATAGGCCGCGGAGACAGCCACGCCCTAAAAGAACCGCCCGAAGGCCGGGGCGCCAAGTTCGTCCAGTGGAAAAAGGCCACAAAAACGGGTGGGCTATAGCCTTGGGGGGTGGGGCTGGCCCACTTCGTCCGCCGGACTCGGAATGGCGCGAGACATTGCGAGCGGCCTCCATGTGCCAAAAATTGGCCGCGGGCACAGCCGCGCCCAAAAATAACGGCCCGAAGGCCGGGGCGCCAAGTTCGTCCAGCGGAAAAAGGCCACAAAAACGGGTGGGCTATAGCCTTGGGGGGTGGGGATGGCCAACTTCGTCCGCCGGACTCGGAATGGCGCGAGACTTTGCGAGCGGCCTCCGTGTGCCAAAAATAGGCCGCGGGCACAGCTGCGCCCAAATATAACCGCCCGAAGGCCGGGGCGCCAAGTTCGTCCGGATGAAAAATGCCACAAAAACGAGTGGGCTATAGCCTTGGGGGGTGGGGCAGGCCAACTTCGTCCGCCGGAATCGGAATGGCGCGAGACTTTGCGAGCGGCCTCCGCGTGCCAAAAATAGGCCGCGGGGACAGCCGTGCCCAAAAATAACGGCCCGAAGGCCGGGGCGCCAAGTTCGTCCAGCGGAAAAAGGCAATAAAAACGGGTGGGCTAAAGCCTAGGGGGGTGGGGCTGGCCCACTTCGTCCGCCGGACTTGGAATGGTACGAGACTTTGCGAGCGGCCTCCATGAGCCAAAAATAGGCCATGGGCACAGCCGCGCCCAAAAAAAACCGCCCGAAGGCCGGGGTGCCAAGTTCGTCCAGCGGAAAAAGGCCACAAAAACGGGTGGGCTATAGCCTTGGGGGGTGGGGCTGGCCAGCTTCGTCCGCCGGACTCGGAATGGCGCGAGACTTTGCGAGCGGCCTCCGCGTACCAAAAATAGGCCGCGGGGACAGCCACGCCCTAAAAGAACCGTCCGCAGGCCGGGGCGCCAAGTTCGTCCAGTGGAAAAAGGCCACAAAAACGGGTGGGCTATAGCCTTGGGCGGTGGGGCTGGCCCACTTCGTCCGCCGGACTCGGAATGGCGCGAAACATTGCGAGCGGCCTCCAAGTGGCAGAAATTGGCCGCGGGCACAGCCGCGCCCAAAAATAACGGCCCGAAGGCCGGGGCGCCAAGTTCGTCCAGCGGAAAAAGGCCACAAAAACGGGTGGGCTATAGCCTTGGGGGGTGGGGCAGGCCAACTTCGTCCGCCGGAATCGGAATGGCGCGAGACTTTGTGAGTGGCCTCCGCGTGCCAAAAATAGGCCGCGGGGACAGCCGTGCCCAAAAATAACCACCCGAAGGCCGGGCCGCCAAGTTCGTCCAGCGGAAAAAGGCCACAAAAACGGGTGGGCTATAGCCTTGGGGGGTGGGGCTGGCCAACTTCGTCCGCCGGACTCGGAATGGCGCGAGACTTTGCGAGCGGCCTCCGTGTGCCAAAAATAGGCCGCGGGCACAGCCGCGCCCAAAAATAACCGCCCGAAGGCCGGGGCGCCAAGTTCGTCCAGCGGAAAAAGGCCACAAAAACGGGTGGGCTAAAGCCTAGGGGGGTGGGGCTGGCCAACTTCGTCCGCCGGTCTTGGAATGGTGCGAGACTTTGCGAGCGGCCTCCATGAGCCAAAAATAGGCCGCGGGCACAGCCGCGCCCAAAAATAACCACCCGAAGGCCGGGCTGCGAAGTTCGTCCAGCGGAAAAAGGCCACAAAAACGGGTGGGCTATAGCCTTAGGGGGTGGGGCTGGCCCACTTCGTCCGCCGGACTCGGAATGGCGCGAGACATTGCGAGCGGCCTCCGTGTGCCAAAAATAGGCCGCGGGCACAGCCGCGCCCAAAAATAACTGCCCGAAGGCCGGGGCGCCAAGTTCGTCCAGCGGAAAAAGGCCACAAAAACGGGTGGGCTATAGCCTTGGGGGGTGGGGATGGCCAACTTCGTCCGCCGGACTCGGAATGGCGTGAGACTTTGCGAGCGGCCTCCGTGTGCTAAAAATAGGCCGCGGGGACAGCCGCGCCAAAAAATAACCGCCCGAAGGCCGGGGCGCCAAGTTCGTCCAGCGGAAAAAGGCCACAAAAATGGGTGGGCTATAGCCTTGGGGGGTGGGGATGGCCAACTTCGTCCGCCGGACTCGGAATGGCGCGAGACTTTGCGAGCGGCCTCCGTGTGCCAACAATTGGCCGCGGGCACAGCTGCGCCCAAAAATAACGCCCCGAAGAACGGGGCGCCAAGTTCGTCCAGCGGAAAAAGGCCACAAAAACGGGTGGGCTAGGCCTTGGGGGGTGGGGCAGGCCAACTTCGTTCGCCGGACTCGGAATGCCGCGAGACTTTGCGAGCGGCCTCCGAGTGCCAAAAATAGGCCGCGGGACAGCCGTGTCAAAAATAACCACCCGAAGGCCGGGCTGCCAAGTTCGTCCAGCGGAAAAGGCCACAAAACGGGTGGGCTATAGCCTTGGGGGTGGGGCTGGCCAACCGTCCTGACTCGGAATGGCGCGAGACTTTGCGAGCGGCCTCCGTGTGCCAAAAATAGGCCGCGGGCACAGCTGCGCCCAAATATAACCGCCCGAAGGCCGGGGCGCCAAGTTCGTCCGGATGAAAAATGCCACAAAAACGAGTGGGCTATAGCCTTGGGGGGTGGGGCAGGCCAACTTCGTCCGCCGGAATCGGAATGGCGCGAGACTTTGCGAGCGGCCTCCGCGTGCCAAAAATAGGCCGCGGGGACAGCCGTACCCAAAAATAACGGCCCGAAGGCCGGGGCGCCAAGTTCGTCCAGCGGAAAAAGGCCACAAAAACGGGTGGGCTATAGCCTTGGGGGGTGGGGCTGGCCAACTTCGTCCGCCGGACTCGGAATGGCGCGAGACTTTGCGAGCGGCCTCCGTGTGCCAAAAATAGGCCGCGGGCACAGCCGCGCCCAAAAATAACCGCCCGAAGTCCGGGGCGCCAAGTTCGTCCAGCGGAAAAAGGCCACAAAAACGGGTGGGCTAAAGCCTAGGGGGGTGGGGCTGGCCAACTTCGTCCGCCGGTCTTGGAATGGTGCGAGACTTTGCGAGCGGCCTCCGTGAGCCAAAAATAGGCCGCGGGCACAGCCGCGCCCAAAAATAACCGCCCGAAGGCCGGGGCACCAAGTTCGTCCAGCGGAAAAAGGCCACAAAAACGGGTGGGCTATAGCCTTGGGGGGTGGGGCTGGCCCACTTCGTCCGCCGGACTCGGAATGGCGCGAGACATTACGAGCGGCCTCCGTGTGCCAAAAATAGGCCGCGGGCACAGCCGCGCCCAAAAATAACTGCCCGAAGGCCGGGGCGCCAAGTTCGTCCAGCAGAAAAAGGCCACAAAAACGGGTGGGCTATAGCCTTGGGGGGTGGGGATGGCCAACTTCGTCCGCCGGACTCGGAATGGCGTGAGACATTGCGAGCGGCCTCCGTATGCTAAAAATAGGCCGCGGGGACAGCCGCGCCAAAAAATAACCGCCCGAAGGCCGGGGCGCCAAGTTCGTCCAGCGGAAAAAGGCCACAAAAACGGGTGGGCTAAAGCCTAGGGGGGTGGGGCTGGCCAACTTCGTCCGCCGGACTTGGAATGGTGCGAGACTTTGAGAGCGGCCTCCATGAGCCAAAAATAGGCCGCGGACACAGCCGCGCCCAAAAATTACCGCCCGAAGGCCGGGGCGCCAAGTTCGTCCAGCGGAAAAAGGCCACAAAAATGGGTGGGCTATAGCCTTGGGGGGTGGGGATGGCCAACTTCGTCCGCCGGACTCGGAATGGCGCGAGACTTTGCGAGCGGCCTCCGTGTGCCAACAATTGGCCGCGGGCACAGCTGCGCCCAAAAATAACGGCCCGAAGGCCGGGGCGCCAAGTTCGTCCAGCGGAAAAAGGCCACAAAAACGGGTGGGCTAGGCCTTGGGGGGTGGGGCAGGCCAACTTCGTTCGCCGGACTCGGAATGGCGCGAGACTTTGTGAGCGGCCTCCGCGTGCCAAAAATAGGCCGCGGGGACAGCCGTGCCCAAAAATAACCACCCGAAGGCCGGGCTGCCAAGTTCGTCCAGCGGAAAAAGGCCACAAAAACGGGTGGGCTATAGCCTTGGGGGGTGGGGCTGGCCAACTTCGTCCGCCGGACTCGGAATGGCGCGAGACTTTGCGAGCGGCCTCCGTGTGCCAAAAATAGGCCGCGGGCACAGCTGCGCCCAAATATAACCGCCCGAAGGCCGGGGCGCCAAGTTCGTCCGGATGAAAAAGGCCACAAAAACGAGTGGGCTATAGCCTTGGGGGGTGGGGCAGGCCAAGTTCGTCCGCCGGAATCGGAATGGCGGGAGACTTTGCGAGCGGCCTCCGTGTGCCAAAAATAGGCCGCGGACACAGCTGCGCCCAAATATAACCGCCCGAAGGCCGGGGCGCCAAGTTCGTCCGGATGAAAAAGGCCACAAAAACGAGTGGGCTATAGCCTTGGGGGGTGGGGCAGGCCAACTTCGTCCGCCGGAATCGGAATGGCGCGAGACTTTGCGAGCAGCCTCTGTGTGCCAAAAATAGGCCGCGGGGAAAACCGCGCCCAAAAATAACCGCCCGAAGGTCGGGGCGCCAAGTTCGTCCTGCGGAAAAAGGCCACCAAAACGGGTGGGCTATAGCCTTGGGGTTGGGGCAGGCCAACTTCGTTCGCCGGCCTCGAAATGGGGCGAGACTTTGCGAGCGGCCTCTGCGTGCCAAAAATAGGCCGCGGGGACAACCGCGCCAAAAAATAACCGCCCGAAGGCCGGGCCGCCAAGTTCGTCCAGCGGAAAAAGGCCACAAAAACGGGTGGGCTATAGCCTTGGGGGGTGGGGCTGGCCTACTTCGTCCGCCGGACTCGGACTGGTGCGAGACTTTGCGAGCTGCCTTCGTGTGCCAAAAATAGGCCGCGGGCACAGCTGCGCCCAAATATAACCACCCGAAGGCCGGGCCGCCAAGTTCGTCCAGCGGAAAAAGGCCACAAAAACGGGTGGGCTATAGCCTTGGGGGGTGGGGCTGGCCAACTTCGTCCGCCGGACTCGGAATGGCGCGAGACTTTGCGAGCGGCCTCCGTGTGCCAAAAATAGGCCGCGGGCACAGCTGCGCCCAAATATAACCGCCCGAAGGCCGGGGCGCCAAGTTCGTCCGGATGAAAAAGGCCACAAAAACGAGTGGGCTATAGCCTTGGGGGGTGGGGCAGGCCAAGTTCGTCCGCCGGAATCGGAATGGCGCGAGACTTTGCGAGCGGCCTCCGTGTGCCAAAAATAGGCCGCGGACACAGCTGCGCCCAAATATAACCGCCCGAAGGCCGGGGCGCCAAGTTCGTCTGGATGAAAAAGGCCACAAAAACGAGTGGGCTATAGCCTTGGGGGGTGGGGCAGGCCAACTTCGTCCGCCGGAATCGGAATGGCGCGAGACTTTGCGAGCAGCCTCTGTGTGCCAAAAATAGGCCGCGGGGAAAACCGCGCCCAAAAATAACCGCCCGAAGGTCGGGGCGCCAAGTTCGTCCTGCGGAAAAAGGCCACCAAAACGGGTGGGCTATAGCCTTGGGGTTGGGGCAGGCCAACTTCGTTCGCCGGCCTCGAAATGGGGCGAGACTTTGCGAGCGGCCTCTGCGTGCCAAAAATAGGCCGCGGGGACAACCGCGCCCAAAAATAACCGCCCGAAGGCCGGGCCGCCAAGTTCGTCCAGCGGAAAAAGGCCACAAAAACGGGTGGGCTATAGCCCTGGGGGGTGGGGCTGGCCTACTTCGTCCGCCGGACTCGGACTGGTGCGAGACTTTGCGAGCGGCCTCCGTGTGCCAAAAATAGGCCGCGGGCACAGCTGCGCCCAAATATAACCACCCGAAGGCCGGGCCGCCAAGTTCGTCCAGCGGAAAAAGGCCACAAAAACGGGTGGGATATAGCCTTGGGGGGTGGGGATGGCCCACTTCGTCCGCCGGACTCGGAATGGCGCGAGACATTGCGAGCGGCCTCCGTGTGCCAAAAATAGGCCACGGGCACAGCCGCGCGCAAAAATAACCGCCCGAAGGCCGGGGCGCCAAGTTCGTCCAGCGGAAAAAGGCCACAAAAACGGGTGGGCTATAGCCTTGGGGGGTAGGGATGGCCGACTTCGTCCGCCGGACTCGGAATGGCGCGAGACTTTGCTAGCGGCCTCCGTGTGCCAAAAATAGGCCGCGGGCACCGACGCGCCCAAAAATAACCGCCCGAAGGCCGGCGCCAAGTTCGTCCAGTGGAAAAAGGCCACAAAAACGGGTGGTCTATAGCCTTGGGGGGTGGGGCTGGCCCACTTCGTCCGCCGGACTCGGAACGGTGCGAGACATTGCGAGCGGCCTCCGTGTGACAAAAATAGGCCGCGGGCACAGCCACGCCCAAAAATAACGGCCCGAAGGCCGGGGCGCCAAGTTCGTCCAGCAGAAAAAGGCCACAAAAACGGGTGGGCTATAGCCTTGGGGGGTGGGGATGGCCAACTTCATCCGCCGGACTCGGAATGGCGCGAGACTTTGCGAGCGGCCTCCGTGTGCCAAAACCCACCAGCGGAAAAATGGCCAAAAAACGGGTGGGCTATAGCCTTGGTGGGGGGCGTGGGCGAAGTTCGTCCGCCGCACTCGGAATGGCTCGAGACTTTGTAGGTGGCGTCCGTGTGCCAAAAATAGGCCACGGGCACAGCCGAACCCAAAAATTAGCGCTCGAAGGTCGGGGTGCCAAAACCCCCCAGCGGAAAAATGGACAAAAAACGGGTGGGCTATAGCCTTGGTGGGGGGCGTGGGCGAAGTTCGTCCGCCGGACTCGGAATGGCTCGAGACTTTGTAGGTGGCCTTCGTGTGCCAAAAATAGGCCACGGGCACAGCCGCACCCAAAAATTAGTGCTCGAAGGTCGGGGTGCCAAAACCCCCCAGCGGAAAAATGGCCAAAAAACGTGAGGGCTATAGCCTTGGTGGGGGGCGTGCGCGAAGTTCGTCCTCCAGCTCGAATGGCCCGAGACTTTCGGGCGGTCTCTCAGCCAAAATTGGTCACGCGCATAGCCGCGCCCAAAAATTAGCGCCCGAAGGTCTGGGTGCCAAAACCCCCAGCGGAAAATGGCCAAAAACGTGTGGGCTATAGCCTTGGTAGGGAGCGTGGGCGGTCTGCTCGCCAGACTGAATAGCCTGAGACTTTGCGGCCAGCCTCCGTGTGTAAAAATAGGCCACGGGCACAGCCGCGCCAAAAATTAGCGCCCGAAGGTTGGGGTGCCAAAACCCCAGCGGAAAATGGCAAAAAGTGTGGGCTATAGCCTTGGTGGGGGCGTGGCGAAGTTCCGTCCGGGGTTGGAATGGCCGGAGACTTTGCGGGCGGCATGCGTGTGAAAAATAGGCCACTGGTACAGCCGCGCCCAGAAATTAGCGCCAGAAGGTCGGGTGCCAAAACCCCAAGCTGAAAAATGGCCAAAAACGGTGGGCTATAGCCTTTGTGGGGGGCGTGGGCGGAGTTCCTCCGCCGGACTCGGAATGGCCCGAGACTTTGTAGGTGGCCTCCGTGTGCCAAAAATAGGCCACGGGCACAGCCGCACCCAAAAATTACCGCTCGAAGGTCGGGGTGCCAAAACCCCCCAGCGGAAAAATGGCCAAAATACGGGTGGGCTATAGCCTTGGTTGGGGGCGTGGGCGAAGTTCTTCCTCAGGACTCAGAATGGCCCGAGACTTTGCGGGCGGCCTCCGTGAGCCAAAAATTGGTCACGTGCAGTGCCGCGCCCAAAAATTAGCGCCCGAAGGTCGGGGTGCCAAAACCCCCCAGCGGAAAAATGGCCAAAAAACGGGTGGGCTATAGCCTTGGTGGGGGGCGTGGGCGAAGTTCTTCCTCCGGAATCAGAATGGCCCGAGACTTTGCGGGCGGCCTCCGTGAGCCAAAAATTGGCCACGGACAGAGCCGCGCCCAAAAATTAGCGCCCGAAGGTCGGGGTGCCAAAACCCCCCAGCGGAAAAATGGCCAAAAAACGTGAGGGCTATAGCCTTGGTGGGGGGCGTTGGCGAAGTTCGTCCTCCAGGCTCAGAATGGCCCGAGACTTTTCGGGCGGCCTCCGTGAGCCAAAAATTGGCCACGGACAGAGCCGCGCCCAAAAATTAGCGCCCGAAGGTCGGGGTGCCAAAACCCCCCAGCGGAAAAATGGCCAAAAAACGTGAGGGCTATAGCC
This sequence comes from Citrus mangshanensis, assembly GCA_030449895.1. Classification (NCBI taxonomy): domain Eukaryota; kingdom Viridiplantae; phylum Streptophyta; class Magnoliopsida; order Sapindales; family Rutaceae; genus Citrus; species Citrus mangshanensis. The sequence continues at coordinate 58,217 of JASUUJ010000322.1, read as the reverse complement.
TTGGTGGGGGGCGTTGGCGAAGTTCGTCCTCCAGGCTCAGAATGGCCCGAGACTTTTCGGGCGGTCTCTGTGTGCCAAACAATGTTCACGCGCATAGCCGCGCCCAAAAATTAGCGCCCGAAGGTCGGGGTGCCAAAACCCCCCAGCGGAAAAATGGCCAAAAAACGTGTGGGCTATAGCCTTGGTGGGGGGCGTAGGCGAAGTTCGTTCGCCAGACTCGGAATAGCCTGAGACTTTGCGGCCAGCCTCCGTGTGCCAAAAATAGGCCACGGGCACAGCCGCGCCCAGAAATTAGCGCCAGAAGGTCGGGGTGCCAAAACCCCCAAGCTGAAAAATGGCCAAAAAACGGGTGGGCTATAGCCTTGGTGGGGGGCGTGGGCGGAGTTCGTCCGCCGGACTCGGAATGGCCCGAGACTTTGTAGGTGGCCTCCGTGTGCCAAAAATAGGCCACGGGCACAGCCGCGCCCACAAATTAGCGAAGGTCGGGTGCCAAAACCCCCAGCGGAAAAATGGCCAAAATCGGTGGGCTATAGCCTTGGTTGGGGCGTGGGCGAAGTTCTTCCTCAGACTCAGAATGGCCCGAGACTTTGCGGGCGGCCTCCGTGAGCCAAAAATTGGTCACGTGCAGTGCCGCGCCCAAAATTAGCGCCCGAAGGTCAGGGTGCCAAAACCCCAGCGGAAAATGGCCAAAAACGGGTGGGCTATAGCCTTTGTGGGGGGCGTGGGCGAAGTTCTTCCTCCGGAATCAGAATGGCCCGAGACTTTTCTGGCGTCCTCAGTGATCCAAAAATTGGCCACGGACAGAGCCGCGCCCAAAAATTAGCGCCCGATGGTCGGGTGCCAAAACCCCAGCGGAAAAATGGCCAAAAACGCGAGGGCTATAGCCTTGGTGGGGGCGGGCGAAGTTCTTCCTCCGGCCCTAATGGCCCGAGACTTTGCGCGGCCTCCGTGAGCCAAAAATTGGTCACGTGCAGAGCCGCGCCCAAAATTAGCGCCCGATGGTCGGGTGCCAAAACCCCAGCGGAAAATGGCCAAAAACGTGAGGGCTATAGCCTTGGTGGGGGGCGGTTCGTCCTCCAGGCTCGAATGGCCCGAGACTTTTGGCCTCCGTGAGCTAAAATTGGCCACTGACAGAGCCGCGCCCAAAAATTAGCGCCAAGGTCGGGTGCCAAAACCCCAGCGGAAAATGGCCAAAATACGGTGGGCTATAGCCTTGGTTGGGGCGTGGCGAAGTTCTTCCTCAGACTCAGAATGGCCCTAGACTTTTCGGGCGGCCTCCGTGAGCCAAAAATTGGTCACGTGCAGTGCGCCCAAAAATTAGCGCCCGAAGGTCGGGGTGCCAAAACCCCCCAGCGGAAAAAAGGCCAAAAAGTGGTTGGGCTATAGCCTTGGTGGGGGGCGTGGGCGAAGTTCGTCCGCCGGACTCGGAATGCCCCCAGACTTTGCGGGCGGCCTCCGTGTGCGAAAAACAGGCCACGGGCACAGCCGCGCACAAAAATTAGCCCCCAAAGACGGGGCTTCCAAAACTCCCCAGCGGATAAATGGCTAAAAAACGGGTGGGCTATAGCCTTGGTGGGGGGTGTGGGCGAAGTTCGTCCGCCGGTCTCGGAATGGCTCGAGTCTTTGCGGGCGGCCTCCGTGTGCCAAAAATAGGCCACGGGCACCGCCACGCCCAAAATATAGCGTCCGAAGGTCGGGGTGCCAAAACCCCCCAGCGGAAAAATGGCCAAAAACGGGTGGGCTATAGCCTTGGTGGGGGGCGGGGGCGAAGTTCGTCCGCCGGACTCGGAATGGCCCGAGACTTTGTGTGCAGCCTTCATGTGCCAATAATTGGTCAAAGGCATTGCCGCGCCCAAAAAGTCGCACCCGAAGGTCGGGGTGCCAAAACCCCCCAGCGGAAAAATGGCCAAAAAACGTGAGGGCTATAGCCTTGGTGGGGGGCGTGGGCGAAGTTCGTCCTCCGGGCTCAGAATGGCCCAGGACTTTGCGGGCTTCCTCCGTGTGCCAAAAAACTGTCACGCGCATAGCCGCGCCCAAAAATTAGCGCCCGAAGGTCGGGGTGCCAAAACCCCCCGGCGGAAAAATGGCCAAAAAACGTGTGAGCTATAGCCTTGGTGGGGGTCGTGGGCGAAGTTCGTCCGCCGGACTCGGAATGGCCCGAGACTTTGCGGGCGGCCTCCGTGTGCCAAAAATAGGCCACGGGCACAGCCGCACCCAAAAATTAGCACCCAAAGGTCGGGGTGCCAAAACCCACCAGCGGAAAAATGGCCAAAAAACGGGTGGGCTATAGCCTTGGTGGGGGGCGTGGGCGAAGTTCGTCCTCCGGAATCAGAATGGCCCGAGACTTTGCGGGCGGCCTCCGTGTGCCAAAAATTGGCCACGGGCAGAGCCGCGCCCAAAAATTAGCGCCCGAAGGTCGGGGTGCCAAAACCCCCCAGCGGAAAAATGGCCAAAAAACGTGAGGGCTATAGCCTTGGTGGGGGGTGTGGGCGAAGTTCGTCCGCCGGACTCGGAATGGCCGGAGAATTTTTGGGTGGCCTCCGTGTGCCAAAAATTGGTCACACGCATAGCCACGCCCAAAAATTAGCGACCGACGGTCGGGGTGCCAAAACCCTCCGGCGGAAAAATGGCCAAAAAACGTGTGAGCTATAGCCTTGGTGGGGGGCGTGGGCGAAGTTCTTCCGCCGGACTCGGAATGGCCCGAGACTTTGCGGGCGGCCTCCGTGTGCCAAAAATAGGCCACGGGCATAGCCGCGCCCAAAAATTAGCACCCAAAGGTCGGGGTGCCAAAACCCACCAGCGGAAAAATGGCCAAAAAACGGGTGGGCAATAGCCTTGGTGGGGGGCGTGGCGAAGTTCGTCCTCCGGAATCAGAATGGCCCGAGACTTTGCGGGCGGACTCCGTGAGCCAAAAATTGGCCACGGGCAGAGCCGCGCCCGAAGGTCGGGGTGCCAAAACCCCCCAGCGGAAAAATGGCCAAAAAACGTGAGGGCTTAGCCTTGGTGGGGGGTGTGGGCGAAGTTCGTCCGCCGGACTCGGAATGGCCGGAGAATTTTTGGGTGGCCTCCGTGTGCCAAAAATTGGTCACGCGCATAGCCGCGCCCAAAAATTAGCGACCGAAGGTCGGGGTACCAAAACCCCCCAGCGGAAAAATGGCCAAAACGTGTGAGCTTATAGCCTTGGGGCGTGGCGAAGTTCTTCCGGACTCGGAATGGCCCGAGACTTTTGCATGGCCTCCGTGTGCCAAAAATAGGCCATGGCATAGCGCCCAAAAATTAGCACCTAAAGGTCGGGTGCCAAAACCCACCAGCGGAAAATGGCCAAAAACGGGTTGGCAATAGCCTTGGTGGGGCGCATGGTTCGTCCTCCGGAATCAGAATGGCCCGAGACTTTGCGGGCGGACTCCGTGAGCCAAAAATTGGCCGGCAGAGCCGCGCCCGAAGGTCGGGGTGCCAAACCCCCCAGCGGAAAAATGGCCAAAAAACGTGAGGGCTCTAGCCTTGGTGGGGGGTGTGGGCGAAGTTCGTCCGCCGGACTCGGAATGGCCGGAGACTTTGGGGGTGGACTCCGTGTGCCAAAAATTGGACACGCGCCTAGCCGCCTGAAAATTAGCGCAAGGTCGGGTACCAAAACCCCCAGCGAAAATGGCCAAAAACGTGGGGCAGTCTTGGTGGGGGCGTGGCGAAGTTCGTCCGGACTCGGAATGGCCCGAGACCGGGCAGTCCTCCGGTGCAAAATAGGCCACGGGCACAGACGCTTAAAAATTAGCACCCAAGGTCGGGGTGCCAAAACCCACCAGCTGAAAAATGGCCAAAAACGGGTGGGCTATAGCCTTGGTGGGGCGTGGCTAAGTCTCCGGAATCGAATGGCCCGAGACTTTGCGGCGCCTCCATGAGCCAAAAATTTGCCACGGTAGAGCCGCGCCTAAAATTAGCGCCCTGAAGGTCGGGTGTGCCAAAACCCCCAGCGGAAAATGGCCAAAAACGTGAGGGCTATAGCCTTGGTGGGGGCGCTGGTCGTCCTCCAGCTCGAATGGCCCGAGACTTTTGGTCTCGTGCCAAAATGGTCACGCGCATAGTCAAAATTAGCGCCAGGTCGGGGTGCCAAAACCCCCAGCGGAAAAATGGCCAAAAACGGTGGGCTTATAGCCGGGCGTGGCGGTTTGCTTGCCGCACTGGAATAGCCTGACACTTTGCGGCCAGACTGTGTGCCAAATAGGCCACGGGCACAAAAATTAGCGCCCGAAGGTCGGGGTGCCAAAACCCCCCAGCGGAAAAATGGCCAAAAAACGTGTGGGCTATAGCCTTGGTGGGGGGCGTGGGCGAAGTTCGTTCGCCAGACTCGGAATAGCCTGAGACTTTGCGGCCAGCCTCCGTGTGCCAAAAATAGGCCACGGGCACAGCCGCGCCCAAAAATTAGCGCCCGAAGGTCGGGTTGCAAAAACCCCCAGCGGAAAAATGGCCAAAAAACGTGTGGGCTATAGCCTTGGTGGGGGGCGTGGGCGAAGTTCGTCCGCCGGGGTCGGAATGGCCGGAGACTTTGCGGGCGGCATACGTGTGAAAAAAATAGGCCACGGGTACAGCCGCGCCCAGAAATTAGCGCCAGAAGGTCGGGCTGCCAAAACCCCCCAGCGGAAAAAAGGCCAAAAAGTGGTTGGGCTATAGCCTTGGTGGGGGGCGTGGGCGAAGTTCGTCCGCCGGACTCGGAATGCCCCCAGACTTTGCGGGCGGCCTCCGTGTGCGAAAAACAGGCCACGGGCACAGCCGCGCACAAAAATTAGCCCCCAAAGACGGGGCTTCCAAAACTCCCCAGCGGATAAATGGCTAAAAAACGGGTGGGCTATAGCCTTGGTGGGGGGTGTGGGCGAAGTTCGTCCGCCGGACTCGGAATGGCCCGAGACTTTGCGGGCAGACTCCGTGTGCCAAAATAGCCCGCACCGGCACAGACGCTCAAAATTAGCCCCCGACGGTCGGGCTGCCAAAACCCACCAGCTGAAAAATGGCCAAAAAACGGGTGGGCTATAGCCTTGGTGGGGGGCGTGGGCGAAGTTCGTCCTCCGGAATCAGAATGGCCCGAGACTTTGCGGGCGGCCTCCATGAGCCAAAAATTGGCCACGGGTAGAGCCGCGCCCAAAAATTAGCGCCCGAAGGTCGGTGTGCCAAAACCCCCCAGCGGAAAAATGGCCAAAAAACGTGAGGGCTATAGCCTTGGTGGGGGCGTTAGGCGAGTTCGTCCTCCGTGCTCGGGAATGGCCCGAGGCTTTTCGGGCGGTCTGTGCCAAAAATGGTCGCGCATAGCCGCGCCAAAAATTAGCGCCCGAAGGTCGGGGTGCCAAAACCCCAGCGGAAAAATGGCTAAAAACGCGTGGGCTATAGCCTTGGTGGGGGCGTGGCGGTTCGCCAGACTGGAATAGCCTGACACTTTGCGGCCAGACTCCGTGTGCCAAAAATAGGCCACGGCACAGCCGCTAAAAATTAGCGCCCGAAGGTCGGGTGCCAAAACCCCAGCGGAAAAATGGCCAAAAACGTGTGGGCTATAGCCTGGGTGGGGGGCGTGGGCGATGTTCGTTCGCCAGTGTCGGAATAGCCTGACACTTTGCGGCCTGACTCCGTGTGCCAAAAATAGGCCACGGGCACAGCCGCGCCCAAAAATTAGCGCCCGAAGGTCGGGGTGCCAAAACCCCAGCGGAAAATGGCCAAAAACGTGTGGGCTATAGCCTTGGTGGGGCGGGCGGTCTCGCCGGGGTCGGAATGGCCGGAGACTTTGCGGGCGGCATACGTGTGAAAAAAATAGGCCACGGGTACAGCCGCGCCCAGAAATTAGCGCCAGAAGGTCGGGCTGCCAAAACCCCCCAGCGGAAAAAAGGCCAAAAAGTGGTTGGGCTATAGCCTTGGTGGGGGGCGTGGGCGAAGTTCGTCCGCCGGACTCGGAATGCCCCCAGACTTTGCGGGCGGCCTCCGTGTGCGAAAAACAGGCCACGGGCACAGCCGCGCACAAAAATTAGCCCCCAAAGACGGGGCTTCCAAAACTCCCCAGCGGATAAATGGCTAAAAAACGGGTGGGCTATAGCCTTGGTGGGGGGTGTGGGCGAAGTTCGTCCGCCGGTCTCGGAATGGCTCGAGTCTTTGCGGGCGGCCTCCGTGTGCCAAAAATAGGCCACGGGCACCGCCACGCCCAAAATATAGCGTCCGAAGGTCGGGGTGCCAAAACCCCCCAGCGGAAAAATGGCCAAAAACGGGTGGGCTATAGCCTTGGTGGGGGGCGGGGGCGAAGTTCGTCCGCCGGACTCGGAATGGCCCGAGACTTTGCGTGCATCCTTCATGTGCCAATAATTGGTCAAAGGCATTGCCGCGCCCAAAAAGTCGCACCCGAAGGTCGGGGTGCCAAAACCCCCCAGCGGAAAAATGGCCAAAAAACGTGAGGGCTATAGCCTTGGTGGGGGGCGGGCGAGTTCTCGCCCTCCGGGCTCAGAATGGCCCGAGACTTTGCGGGCGGCCTCCGTGTGCCAAACTGTCACGCTCAGCGCCAAACATTAGCGCCCGAAGGTCGGGGTGCCAAAACCCCCCGTCGGAATATTGGCCAAAACACTGGAGAGCTATAGCCTTGGTGGGGGTCGTGGGCGAAGTTCGTCCGCCGGACTCGGAATGGCCCGAGACTTTACGGGCGGCCTCCGTGTGCCAAAAATAGGCCACGGGCACAGCCTAGCCCAAAAATTAGCCCCCAAAGGTCGGGGTAACAAAACCCCCCAGCGGAAAAAAGAACAAAAAACGGGTGGGATATAGCCTTCGTGGGGGGCGTGGGCGAAGTTCGTCCTCCGGAATCAGAATCGCCCGAGACTTTGCGGCCGGCCTCAGTGCTGCAAAATTGGCCACGGGCAGAGCCAAAAATTAGCGCCCGAAGGTCGGGTGCCAAAACCCCAGCTGAAAAATGGCCAAAAACGTGAGGGCTATAGCCTTGGTGGGGTGTGGGCGAAGTCCGCCTCGGACTCGGAATGGTCGGAGAATTTTTGGGTGGCCTCCGTGTAAAAAATTGGTCACACGCATAGCCACGCCTAAAAATTAGCGACCGGACGGTCGGGGTGCCAAACCTCCATGGAAAAATGGCCAAAAACGTGTGAGCTATAGCCTTGGTGGGCGTGGCGCAGTTCTTCCGCTCGGACTCGGAATGGCCCGAGACTTTGCGGGCGGCCTCCGTGTGCAAAAATAGGCCACGGGCATAGCCAAAAATTAGCACCCAAAGGTCGGGTGCCAAAACCCACCAGCGGAAAATGGCTAAAAACGGGTGGGCAATAGCCTTGGTGGGGGCGTGGCGGTTCGTCCTCCGGAATCAGAATGGCCCGAGACTTTGCGGGCGGACTCGTGAGCCAAAATTGGCCACGGGCAGAGCCGCGCCCGAAGGTCGGGGTGCCAAAACCCCCCAGCGGAAAAATGGCCAAAAAACGTGAGGGCTTAGCCTTGGTGGGGGGTGTGGGCGAAGTTCGTCCGCCGGACTCGGAATGGCCGGAGAATTTTTGGGTGGCCTCCGTGTGCCAAAAATTGGTCACGCGCATAGTCACTTAAAAATTAGCGACCAAGGTCGGGTACCAAAACCCCAGCTGAAAAATGGCCAAAAACGTGTGGGCTATAGTCTTGGTGGGGGCGTGGCGAAGTTCGGTCCGCCTCGGACTCGGAATGGCTCCGAGACTTTATGGCAGTCTCCGTGTGCCAAAAATAGGCCACGGGCACAGACGCGCCCAAAAATTAGCACCCGAAGGTCGGGGTGCCAAAACCCACCAGCTGAAAAATGGCCAAAAAACGGGTGGGCTATAGCCTTGGTGGGGGGCGTGGGCGAAGTTCGTCCTCCGGAATCAGAATGGCCCGAGACTTTGCGGGCGGCCTCCATGAGCCAAAAATTGGCCACGGGTAGAGCCGAGCCCAAAAATTAGCGCCCGAAGGTCGGTGTGCCAAAACCCCCCAGCGGAAATATGGCCAAAAAACGTGAGGGCTATAGCCTTGGTGGGGAGCGTGGGCGAAGTTCGTCCGCCGGACTCGGAATGGCCGGAGACATATTGGGTGGCCGCCGTGTGCCAAAAAATCGTCACGCGCATAGCCGCGCCCAAAAATTAGCGACCGAAGGTCGGGGTGCCAAAACCCCCCAGCGGAAAAATGGCCAAAAAACGTGTGGGCTATAGCCTTGGTGGGGGGCGTGGGCGAAGTTCGTCCGCCGGACTCGGAATGGCCCGAGACTTTGCGGGTGGTCTCCGTGTGCCAAAAATAGGCCACGGGCACAGACGCACCCAAAAATTAGCACCCGAAGGTCGGGGTGCCAAAACCCACCAGCCGAAAAATGGCCAAAAAACGGGTGGGCTATAGCCTTAGTGGGGGGCGTGGGCGAAGTTCGTCCTCCGGAATCAGAATGGACCGAGACTTTGCGGGCGGCCTCCGTGAGCCAAAAATTGGCCACGGGCAGAGCCGCGCCCGAAGGTCGGGGTGCCAAAACCCCCCAGCGGAAAAATGGCCAAAAAACGTTTAGGCTATAGCCTTGGTGGGGGGCGTGGGCGAAGTTCGTCCGCCGGACTCGGAATGGCACGAGACTTTGCGGGCGGCCTCCGTATGCAAAAAATAGGCCACAGGCACAGCCATGCCCAAAAATTAGCACCCAAATGTCGGGGTGCCAAAACCCACCAGCGGAAAAATGGCCAAAAAACGGGTGGGCTATAGCCTTGGTGGGGGGCGTGGGCGAAGTTCGACCGCCGGACTCGGAATGGCTCGAGACTTTGCGGTCGGTCTCCGTGTGCCAAAAAAAGGCCTCGGGCACAGACGCGCCCAAAAATTAGCACCCGAAGGTCGGGGTGCCAAAACCCACCAGCAGAAAAATGGCCAAAAAACGGGTGGGCTATAGCCTTGGTGGGGGGCGTGGGCGAAGTTCGTCCTCCGGAATCAGAATGGCCCGAGACTTTGCGGGCGGCCTCCGTGAGCCAAAAATTGGCCACGGGCAGAGCCGCGCCCAAAAATTAGCTCCCGAAGGTCGGGGTGCCAAAACCCCCCAGCGGAAAAATGGCCAAAATACGGGTGGGCTATAGCCTTTGTTGGGGGCGTGGGCGAAGTTCTTCCTCAGGACTCAGAATGGCCCGAGACTTTTCGGGCAATCTCCGTGTGCCAAAAATTGGTCACGCGCATAGCCGCGCCCAAAAATTAGCGCCCGAAGGTCGGGGTGCCAAAACCCCCCAGCGGAAAAATGGCCAAAAAACGTGAGGGCTATAGCCTTGGTGGGGGGCGTGGGCGAAGTTCGTCCTCCGGACTCAGAATGGCCCGAGACTTTGCCGGCGGCCTTCGTGTGCCAAAAATTGTTAACGCGCATAGCCGCGCTCAAAAATTAGCGCCCGAAGGTCGGGGTACCAAAACCCCCCAGCGTAAAAATGTCCAAAAAACGTGTGGGCTATAGCCTTGGTGGGGGCCGTGGGCGAAGTTCGTCCGCCGGACTCGGAATGGCCCGAGAATTTGCGGGCGGCCTCCGTGTGCCAAAAATAGGCCACGGGCACAGACGCGCCCAAAAATTAGCCCCCGAAGGTCGGGGTGCCAAAACCCACCAGCGGAAAAATGGCCAAAAAACGGGTGGGCTATAGCCTTGGTGGGAGGCGTGGGCGAAGTTCGTCCTCCAGAATCAGAATGGCCCGAGACTTTGCGGGCGGCCTCCGTGAGCCAAAAATTGGCCACGGGCAGAGCCGCGCCCAAAAATTAGCGCCCGAAGGTCGGTGAGCCTACACCCCCCAGCGTAAAAATGGCCACAACACGTGCGGGCTCTGTCCTTGGTGGGTGGGGTGGGCGAAGTTCGTCCTCCGGACTCAGAATGGCCCGTGACTTGCGGGTGGCCTCCGTGTGCCAAAATTGGTAACGCGCATAGCCACGCCAAAATTACAGCCCAAGGTCGGGTGCCAAAACCCCCAGCGAAATGGCCAAAAAACGTGTGGGCTATAGCGTTGGTGGTGGCCTGTGGCGACCTTAGTCCGCCGGACTCTGAATGGCTCGAGACTTTGTGGGTGGCCTCCGTGTGCCAAAAATAGGCCACGGGCACAGCGGCACCCACAAATTAGCGCTCAAAGGTCGGGGTGCAAAAATTCATGAAAAATGGCCAAAATACGGGTGGACTATAGCCTTGGTGGGGGCGTGGCGAAGTTCTTCCTCCGGACTCAGAATGGCCGGAGACTTTGCGAGCGGCCTCAGTGAGCCAAAATTGTCACGGGCAGAACCTCGCCTAAAATTAGCACCCAAGGTCGGGTGCCAAAACCCCAGCGGAAAACGCCAAAAACGTGTGAGCTATAGCCTTGGTGGGGGCGTGGCGAAGTTCGTCCGCCCGGACTCGGAATGGCCCGAGACTGGGCGGCCTCCGTGTGCAAAAAATAGCCGCTGGCACAGTCAGCCGCGCCAAAAATTAGCACCCAAAGGTCGGGGTGCCAAAACCCCCCAGCGTAAAAATGGCCAAAAAACGTGTGGGCTATAGCCTTGGTGGGGGCCGTGGGCGAAGTTCGTCCGCCGGACTCGGAATGGCTCGAGACTTTGTGGGTGGCCTCCGTGTGCCAAAAATAGGCCACGGGTACAGCGGCACCCACAAATTAGCGCTCAAAGGTCGGGGTGCAAAAACCCCCTCGCGGAAAAATGGCCAAAATACGGGTGGACTATAGCCTTGGTGGGGGGCGTGGGCGAAGTTCTTCCTCCGGACTCAGAATGGCCCGAGACTTTGCGGGCGGCCTCAGTGAGCCAAAAATTGTCACGGGCAGAGCCTCGCCCAAAAATTAGCGCCCGAAGGTCGGGGTGCCAAAACCCCCCAGCGGAAAAACGGCCAAAAAACGTGTGAGCTATAGCCTTGGTGGGGGGCGTGGGCGAAGTTCGTCCGCCGGACTCGGAATGGCCCGAGACTTTGCGGGCGGACTCCGTGTGCCAAAAATAGGCCACGGGCACAGCCGCGCCGAAAAATTAGCATCCCAAGGTCGGGGTGCCAAAACCCACCAGCGGAAAAATGGCCAAAAAACGGGTGGGCTATAGCCTTGCTGGGGGGCGTGGGCGAAGTTCGTCCGCCGGACTCGGAATGGCTCGAGACGTTGTAGGTGGCCTCCGTGTGCCAAAAATAGGCCACGGGCACAGCCGCGCCCAAAAATTAGCGCCCGAAGGTCGGGGTGCCAAAACCCCCCAGCGGAAAAATGGCCAAAAAATGTGTGGGCTATAGCCTTGGTGGGGGGCGTGGGCGAAGTTCGTCCTCCGGACTCAGAATGGCCCGTGACTTTGCGGGCGGCCTCCGTGAGCCAAAAATTGGCCACGGGCAGAGCCGCGCCCAAAAATTAGCGCCCGAAGGTCGGGTTGCCAAAACCCCCAGCGGAAAAATGGCCAAAAAACGTGAGGGCTATAGCCTTGGTGGGGGGCGTGGGCGAAGTTCGTCCTCCGGACTCAGAATGGCCCGTGACTTTGCGGGTGGCCTCCGTGTGCCAGAATTGGTAACGCATAGTCACAAAAATTACAGCCCAAGGTCGGGTGCAAAACCCCAGCGTAAAAATGGCCAAAAACGTGTGGGCTATAGCCTTGGTGGGGGGCAAGTTCGTCCACTGGACTCGGAATGGCTCGAGACTTTAGGTGGCCTCCGTGTGCCAAAAATAGGCCACGGGCACAGCGGCACCCACAAATTAGCGCTCAAAGGTCGGGGTGCAAAAACCCCCTCGCGGAAAAATGGCCAAAATACGGGTGGACTATAGCCTTGGTGGGGGGCGTGGGCGAAGTTCTTCCTCCGGACTCAGAATGGCCCGAGACTTTGCGGGCGGCCTCAGTGAGCCAAAAATTGTCACGGGCAGAGCATCGCCCCAAAATTAGCACCCAAGGTCGGGTGCCAAAACCCCAGCGGAAAACGCCAAAAACGTGGTGAGCTATAGCCTTGGTGGGGGCGGGGTCTCTCCTGACTTGAATGGCCCGAGACTTTGCGGGCGGCCTCCGTGTGCAAAAAAATAGGTCAGCACAAAAAATTAGCACCCAAAGGTCGGGTGCCAAAACCCACCAGCTGGAAAAATGGCTAAAAACGGGTGGGCTATAGCCTTGGTGGGGGGGGGCAAGTTCGTCCTCGGACTCGGAATGGCTCGAGACTTTGTGGGTGGCCTCCGTGCCAAAATAGCCACGCACGGCACAGCCGCACCCACAAATTATCAAAGGTCGGGTGCAAAACTTCTCGCGGAAAATGGCCAAAATACGGGTGGGCTATAGCCTTGGTGGGGGCGTGGCTGTTCTTCCTCCGGACTCATGGCCCGAGAATTTGCGGGCGGCCTCAGTGAGCCAAAATTGTCACGTGGCAGAGCGCCTAAAAATTAGCGCCCAAGGTCGGGTGCCAAAACCCCAGCGGAAAAATGGCCAAAATGTGAGCTATAGCCTTTGGGGGCGTGGGCGAAGTTCGTCCGCCGGACTCGGAATGGCCCGAGACTTTGCGGGCGGCCTCCGTGTGCCAAAAATAGGCCATGGGCACAGCCGCGCCGAAAAATTAGCAACCCAAGGTCGGGGTGCCAAAACCCACCAGCGGAAAAATGGCCAAAAAACGGGTGGGCTATAGCCTTGGCGATGTTCGTCCGCCGGACTCGGAATGGCTCGAGACGTTGTAGGTGGCCTCCGTGTGCCAAAAATAGGCCACGGGCACAGCCGCGCCCAAAAATTAGCGCCCGAAGGTCGGGGTGCCAAAACCCCCCAGCGGAAAAATGGCCAAAAAATGTGTGGGCTATAGCCTTGGTGGGGGGCGTAGGCGAAGTTCGTCCGCCGGACTCGGAATGGCACGAGACTTGGCGGCCTCCGTGGTGCCAAATATTGGTCACGCGCAGTGCGCCAAATTAACGCCCGAAGGTCGGGTGACAAAACCCCAGCGGAAAATGGCCAAAAATGTGTGGGCTATAGCCTTGGTGGGGGCGTGGTTCGTCCGCTGACTCGGAATGGCCCGAGACTTTGCGGGCGGTCTCCGTATGCCAAAATAGGCCACGGGCACAGACGCGCCTAAAATTAGTGCCCGAAGGTCGGGGTGCCAAAACCCACCAGCGGAAAAATGGCCAAAAAACGGGTGGGCTATAGCCTTGGTGGGGGGCGTGGGCGAATTCGTCCTCCGGAATCAGAATAGCCCGAGACTTCACGGGCGGCCTCCATGTGGCAAAAATAGGCCACGGGCACAGCCGCGACCAAAAATTAACGCCCGAAGGTCGGGGTGCAAAAACCCACCAGCGGAAAAATGGCCAAAAAACGGGTGGGCTATAGCCTTGGTGGGGGGCGTGGGCGAAGTTCGTCCTCCGGAATTAGAATGGCCCGAGACTTTGCGGGTGGCCTCCGTGAGCCAAAAATTGGCCACGGGCAGAGTCGCGCCCAAAAATTAGCGCCCGAAGGTCGGGGTGCCAAAACCCCCCAGCGGAAAAATGGCCAAAAAACGTGAGGGCTATAGCCTTGGTGGGGGGCGTGGGCGAAGTTCGTCCTCCGGGCTCAGAATGGCCCGAGACTTTTCGGGCGGACTCCGTGTGCCAAAAAACTGTCACGCGCATAGCCGCGTCCAAAAATTAGCGCCCGAAGGTCGGGGTGCCAAAACCCCCCAGCGGAAAAATGGCCAAAAAACGTGTGAGCTATAGCCTTGGTGGGGGGCGTGGGCGAAGTTCGTCCGCCGGACTCGGAATGGCCCGAGACTTTGCGGGCGGCCTCCGTATGCCAAAAATAGGCCACGGGCACAGCCGCGCCCAAAAATTAGCCCCCAAAGGTCGGGGTGCCAAAACCCACCAGCGGAAAAATGGCCAAAAAACAGGTGGGCTATAGCCTTGGTGGGGGGCGTGGGCGAAGTTCGTCCTCCGGAATCAGAATGGCCCGAGACTTTGCGGGCGGCCTACGTGAACCAAAAATTGGCCAAGTGCAGAGCCGCGCCCAAAAATTAGTGCCCGAAGGTCGGGGTACCAAAACCCCCCAGCGGAAAAATGGCCAAAAAACGTGAGGGCTATAGCCTTGGTGGGGGGCGTGGGCGAAGTTCGTCCTCCGGACTCAGAATGGCCCGAGACTTTTAGGGGCGGCCTCCGTGTGCCAAAAATAGGCCACAGTCACAGCCGCGCCCAAAAATTAGCACCCAAAGGTCGGGGTGCCAAAACCCACCAGCGGGAAAATGGCCAAAAAACGGGTGGGCTATAGCCTTGGTGGGAGGCGTGGGCGAAGTTCGTCCGCCGGACTCGGAATGGCTCGAGACTTTGTGGGTGGCCTCCGTGTGCCAAAAATAGGCCACGGGCACAGCCGCACCCAAAAATTAGCGCTCGAAGGTCGGGGTGCCAAAACCCACCAGCGGAAAAATGGCCAAAAAACGGGTGGGCTATAGCCTTGGTGGGGGGCGTGGGCGAAGTTCGTCCTCCGGAATCAGAATGGCCCGAGACTTTGCGGGCGGCCTACGTGAACCAAAAATTGGCCAAGTGCAGAGCCGCGCCCAAAAATTAGCGCCCGAAGGTCGGGGTACCAAAACCCCCCAGCGGAAAAATGGCCAAAAAACGTGAGGGCTATAGCCTTGGTGGGGGGCGTGGGCGAAGTTCGTCCGCCGGACTCGGAATGGCCCGAGACTTTGCGGGCGGACTCCGTGTGCCAAAAAACTGTCACGCGCATAGCCGCGTCCAAAAATTAGCCCCCAAAGGTCGTGGTGCCAAAACCCCAGCGGAAAATGGCCAAAAACGTGGTGAGCTATAGCCTTGGTGGGGCGTGGCGAAGTTCGTCCTCGGACTCGGAATGGCCCGAGACTTTGCGGGCGGCCTCCGTATGCCTGTAATAGGCCACGGGCACAGCCGCGCCCAAAAATGAGCCCCCAAAGGTCGGGGTGCCAAAACCCACCAGCGGAAAAATGGCCAAAAAACAGGTGGGCTATAGCCTTGGTGGGGGGCGTGGGCGAAGTTCGTCCTCCGGAATCAGAATGGCCCGAGACTTTGCGGGCGGCCTACGTGAACCAAAAATTGGCCAAGTGCAGAGCCGCGCCCAAAAATTAGCGCCCGAAGGTCGGGGTACCAAAACCCCCCAGCGGAAAAATGGCCAAAAAACGTGAGGGCTATAGCCTTGGTGGGGGGCGTGGGCGAAGTTCGTCCTCCGGAATCAGAATGGCCCGAGACTTTGCGGGCGGCCTCCGTGAGCCAAAAATTGGCCACGGGCGGAGCCGCGCCCAAAAATTAGCTCCCGAAGGTCGGGGTGCCAAAACCCCCCAGCGGAAAAATTGCCAAAATACGGGTGGGCTATAGCCTTTGTTGGGGGCGTGGGCGAAGTTCTTCCTCAGGACTCAGAATGGCCCGAGACTTTTCGGGCAATCTCCGTGTGCCAAAAAACTGTCACGCGCATAGCCGCGTCCAAAAATTAGCGCCCGAAGGTCGGGTACCAAAACCCCAGCGGAAAATGGCCAAAAACGTGAGCGCTATAGCCTGGTGGGGGCGTAGGTGAAGTTCGTCCGCCGGACTGGAATGGCCCGAGACTTTGCGGGCGGACTCGTGTGCCAAACTGTCACGCGCATAGTCCGGCCCAAAAATTAGCGCCCAAGGTCGGGGTGCCAAAACCCCCAGCGGAAAAAATGGCCAAAAACGTGGTGAGCTATAGCCTTGGTGGGGGCGTGGGGGTTCGTCCGCGGACTCGGAATGGCCCGAGACTTTGCGGGCGGCCTCCGTATGCCAAAATAGGCCACGGGCACAGCTGCGCCCAAAAATGAGCCCCAAAGGTCGGGTGCCAAAACCCACCAGCGGAAAATGGCCAAAAACAGGTGGGCTATAGCCTTGTGGGGGCGTGGCGAAGTCTGTCCTCCGGAATCAGAATGGCCCGAGACGTTGCGGGCGGCCTACGTGAACCAAAAATTGGCCAAGTGCAGAGCCGCGCCTAAAATTAGCGCCCGAAGGTCGGGTACCAAAACCCCCAGCGGAAAATGGCCTAAAAACGTGAGGGCTATAGCCTTGGTGGGGGGCGTGGCGAAGTCCTCCGGCTCAGAATGGCCCGAGACTTTGCGGGCGGACTCAGGCCAAAAACTGTCACGCACATAGCGCTGGTCTAAAATTAGTGCCCGAAGGTCGGGGTGCCAAAACCCCCAGCGGAAAATGGCCAAAAACGTGTGAGCTATAGCCTTGGTGGGGGCGTGGCGAAGTTCGTCACGGACTCGAAATGGCCCGAGACTTTGCGGGCGGCCTCCGTATGCCAAAAATAGGCCACGGCACAGCCGCGCCAAAAATTAGCCCCCAAAGGTCGGGTGCCAAAACCCACCAGCGGAAAATGGCCAAAAAACAGGTGGGCTATAGCCTTGGTGGGTGGCGTGGGCGAAGTTCGTCCACCGGAATCAGAATGGCCCGAGACTTTGCGGACGGCCTACGTGAACCAAAAATTGGCCAAGTGCAGAGCTGCGCCCAAAAATTAGCGCCCGAAGGTCGGGGTGCCAATACCCCCCAGCGGAAAAATGGCCAAAAACGTGAGGGCTATAGCCTTGGGGGGCGTGGCGAGTTCGTCCTCCGGGCTCGTAATGGCCCGAGACTTTGCGGGCGGACTCCGTGTGCCAAAAACTGTCACGCATAGCCGCACCCAAAATTAGCCTCAAAGGTCGGGTGCCAAAACCCCCAGAGGAAAAAATGGCCAAAAACGTGTGGGCTATAGCCTGGTGGGGCGTGACGAAGTTCGTCCGCCTGACTCGGAATTGCACGAGACTTCAGGGCGGCCTCCGTGTGCCAAAAATTGGTCACGCGCAGTGCCGCGCCCAAAATTTAGCGCCCGAAGGTCGGGGTGCCAATACCCCCCAGCGGAAAAATGGCCAAAAAATGTGTGGGCTATAGCCTTGGTGGGGGGCGTGGGCGAAGTTCGTCCTGTGGACTCAGAATGGCCCGAGACTTTGCGGACGGACTCCGTGTGCCAAAATAGGCCACGGCACAGACGCGCCCTTAAAAATTAGCGCCCAAGGTCGATGTGCCAAAACCCACCAGCGGAAAATGGCCAAGAAACGTGAGGGCTATAGCCTTGGTGGGGGCGTAAGTTCGTCTCGTGGACCCGGGAATGGCCCGAGACTTTGCGGACGGCCTCCAGGTGCCAAAATTTTTCACGCCGCATAGCCACACCTAAAATTAGCGCACCAAGGTCGGGTGCCAAAACCCCAGCGAAAAAAGGCCAAACAACGCAGGGCTATAGGGGCGTGGCGAAGTTCTTCCTCCTGGACTCGTGAATGGCCCGAGACTTTGCGGGCGGCCTCCGTGGTGCTGCCAGGCCACGGGCACAGCCAAGACCCAAAAATTAGCACCCAAAGGTCGGGGTGCCAAAACCCAAAGCAGCGGAAAAATGGCCAAAAACGCTGGTGGGCTATAGCCGCTGGGGCGGGCGAAGTTCTTCCTCCGGACTGAATGGCCCGAGACTTTGCGGCGGCTCCGTGAGCAAAAATTGGTCATGCGCATAGCCGCTACTGAAAATTAGCGACCGGGTGCCAAACTCGCCAGCGAAATATGGCTAAATACGGTGGGCTATAGCCTTGGTGGGGGCGTGGGCGGTTCTTCCTCCGGACTTAATGGCCCGAGACTTCTATGGCGGCCTCCGTGCCAAAATAGGCCACGGGCACAGCCGCGCCAAAAATTAGCGCCCAAGGTCGGGTGCCAAAATCCCGAGCGGAAAATGGCCAAAAACGGTGGGCTATAGCCTTGTGGGGGCGTGGCGAAGTTCGTCACTGACTGGAATGGCCCGAGACTTTGCGGGCGGCCTCCGTGTGCCAAAATAGGCCACGGGCACAGCCACACTCCAAAAATTAGCACCCAAAGGTCGGGTGCCAAAACCCACCAGCGGAAAAGGCCAAACAACGTGGTGGGCTATAGCCTTGAGTGGGGCGTGGGCGAAGTACATCCGCCTCGGACTGAATGGCCCTGAAACTTTGCGGGCGGTCTCCGTGTGCCAAAATAGGCCACGGGCACAGACGCGCCTGTAAAATTAGCGCCCAAGGTCGATGTGCCAAAACCCACCAGCGAAAAATGGCCAAAAACGGAGGGCTATAGCCTTGGTGGGGCGGGCTAAGTCGTCCCGTGGACCTCGAATGGCCCGAGACTTTGCGGACGGCCTCCGTGTGCCAAAATTTTTCACGCGCATAGCCACACCCAAAATTAGCGCCCGAAGGTCGGGTGCAAACCCCAGCGGAAAAAGGCCAAACAACGTGTGGGCTATAGCCTTGGTGGGGCAAGTTCTTCCTCCAACTCAGAATGGCCCGAGACTTTGCGGGCGGCCTCCGTAGCAAAAATAGGCTACGGCACAGCCGCACCCAAAAATTAGCACCCAAAGGTCGGGGAAAGCAAAACCCAGCAGCGAAAAATGGCCAAAAACGGGTGGGCTATAGCTCAATGTGGGGCGTGGGCGAAGTTCTTCCTCCGACTCGAATGGCCCGAGACTTTGCGGGCGGCCTCCCGTGAGCCAAAATTGGTCACGCGCATAGCCGCGCCGAAAATTAGCGACCGAAGGTCGGGTGCCAAACCCGCCAGCGGAAATATGGGCTAAAATAATGGTGGGCTATAGCCTTGGTGGGGCGTGGCGAAGTTCTTCCTCCGACTCGAATGGCCCGAGACTTATGGCGGCCTCCGTGGTGCCAAAATAGGCCACGGGCACAGCCGCCTTAAAAATTAGCGTCCGAAGGTCGGGTGCCAAAATCCCCTTGAAAGCGGAAAATGGCCAAAAACGGTGGGCTATAGCCTTGGTGGGGGCGTGGGCGGTTCGTCCGCTGACTGAATGGCCCGAGACTTTGCGGGCGGCCTCCAGGTGCTGAAATAGGCCACGGGCACAGCCGCACCAAAATTAGCACCCAAAGGTCGGGGTGCCAAAACCCACCAGCGAAAAAGGCCAAACAACGTGTGGGCTATAGCCTGGTGGCGTGGGCGGCACATCCGCCTGACTCGGAATGGCCTCAAACTTTGCGGGCGGTCTCCGTGCCAAAAATAGGCCACGGGCACAGACGCCGCCCTAAAATTAGCGCCCAAGGTTGGGGTGCCAAAACCCACCAGCGGAAAATGGCCTAAAAACGGGTGGGCTATAGCCTTGGTGGGGGCGTATGGGTTCGTCCTCCGGACTCAGAATGGCCCGAGACTTTGCGGGCGGCCTCCGTGTGCCAAAAATTGGTCACGCGCAGTGCCGCGCCAAAAAATTAGCGCCCGAAGGTCGGGGTGCCAAAACCCCCCAGAGGAAAAATGGCCAAAAAACGTGTGGGCTATAGCCTTGGTGGGGGGCGTGGACGAAGTTCGTCCGCCGGACTCGGAATTGCACGAGACTTTGCGGGCGGCCTCCGTGTGCCAAAAATTGGTCACGCGCAGTGCCGCGCCCAAAATTTAGCGCCCGAAAGTCGGGGTGCCAATACCCCCCAGCGGAAAAATGGCCAAAAAATGTGTGGGCTATAGCCTTGGTGGGGGGCGTGGGCGAAGTTCGTCCGCTGGACTCGGAATGGCCCGAGACTTTGCGGGCGGCCTCCGTGTGCCAAAAATAGGCCACGGGCACAGACGCGCCCAAAAATTAGCGCCCGAAGGTCGATGTGCCAAAACCCACCAGCGGAAAAATGGCCAAAAAACGTGAGGGCTATAGCCTTGGTGGGGGGCGTGGGCGAAGTTCGTCCTGTGGACTCAGAATGGCCCGAGACTTTGCGGACGGCCTCCGTGTGCCAAAAATTTTTCACGCGCATAGCCACACCCAAAAATTAGTCAAGGTCGGGGGTGCCAAAACCCCCAGCGGAAAAAGGCCAAACAACGCGGTGGGCTATAGCCTTGGTGGGGGCGGCTGTTCGTCCACGGACTCCTGGAATGGCCCAGACTTTGCGGCGGTCTCCGTGTGCCAGGGTTAGGACACGGGCACAGCCGTGTCTAAAAATAGCGCCCGAAGGTCGGGGTTCAAAAACCCACCTGCGTAAAAATGGCAAAATACGGGTGGGCTATAGCCTTGGTGGGGGGCGTTGGCGAAGTTCTTCCTCCGGACTCAGAATGGCCCGAGACATTGCGAGCGGCCTCCGTGAGCCAAAAATTAGTCACGGGCAGTGCCGCGCCCAAAAATTAGCACCCGAAGGTCGGGGTACCACAACCCCCCAGCGGAACAATGGCCAAAAAAGGGGTGGGCTATAGCCTTGGTGGGGGCTGGCGTTCGTCCACTGGACTCGGAATGGCACGAGACTTTGCGGGCGGCCTCCGTGGTGCCAAAAAGTGGTCACGCAGTCACTTCAAAATTTAGCGCCCGAAGGTCGGGGTGCCAATACCCCCCAGCGGAAAAATGGCCAAAAAATGTGTGGGCTATAGCCTTGGTGGGGGGCGTGGGCGAAGTTCGTCCGCTGGACTCGGAATGGCCGGAGACTTTGCGGGCGGTCTCCGTGTGCCAAAAATAGGCCACGGGCACAGACGCACCCAAAAATTAGCACCCAAAGGTCGGGGTGCCAAAACCCCCCAGCGGAAAAATGGCCAAAAAACGTGAGGGCTATAGCCTTGGTGGGGGGCGTGGGCGAAGTTCGTCCTGTGGACTCAGAATGGCCCGAGACTTTGCGGACGGACTCCGTGTGCCAAAAATTGGTCACGCGCATAGCCCCACCCAAAAATTAGCGCCCGAAGGTCGGGGTGCCAAAACCCCCCAGCGGAAAAATGGCCAAAAAACGTGAGGGCTATAGCCTTGGTGGGGGGGCGTGGGCGAAGTTCGACAACCGGGCTCAGAATGGCCCAAGACTTTGCGGGCGGCCTCCCTGTGCAAAAATTTGTCACGCGCATAGCCGCGCCGAAAAATTAGCGCCCGAAGGTCGGGGTGCAAAAACCCCCCAGCGGAAAAATGGCCAAAAAACGTGTGAGCTATAGCCTTGGTAGGGGGAGTGCGCGAAGTTTGTCCACCGGACTCGGAATGGCCCGAGACTTTGCGGGCGGCCTCCGTGAGCCAAAAATAGGCCACGGGCACAGACGCTTAAAAATTAGCACCCAAGGTCGGGTGCCAAACCCACCAGCGGAAAATGGCTAAAAACGGGTGGGCTATAGCCTTGGTGGGGGGCGTGGGGGAAGTTCGTCCTCCGGAATCAGAATGGCCCGAGACTTTGCGTGCGGCCTCCGTGAGCCAAAAATTTGCCACGGGCAGAGTCGCGCTGAAAAATTAGCGCCCGAAGGTCGGGGTGCCAAAACCCCCCAGCGGAAAAATGGCCAAAAAACGTGTGGGCTATAGCCTTGGTCGGGGGAGTGGGCGAAGTTTGTCCGCCGGACTCGGAATGGCCCGAGACTTTGCGGGCGGCCTCCGTGTGCCAAAATTAGGCCACGGGCACAGACGCGCCAAAAAATTAGCGCCCGAAGGTCGGGGTGCCAAAACCCCCGAGCGGAAAAATGGCCAAACAACGTGTGGGCTATAGCCTTGGTGGGGGGCGTGGGCGAAGTTCATCCGCCGTACTCGGAATGGCCCGAGACTTTGTGGGTGGCCTCAATGTGCCAAAAATAAGCCACTGCCACAGACGCGCCCAAAAATTAGCGCCCGAAGGTTGGGGTGCCAAAACCCACCAGCGGAAAAATGGCCAAAAAACGGGTGGGCTATAGCCTTGGTGGGCGTGGCTGGTTCGTCCGCCCGGACTGAATGGCCCGATACTTTTGCGGACGGCCTCCGGGTGTGTAAAATAGGCCCACGGCACAGCACTTAAAAATTAGCACCCGAAGGTCGGGTGAAGCAAAACCCCCACCGGAAAAATTGCCCAAAAACGGGTGGGCTATAGCCTTGGTGGCGGGCGTATTAAGTTCGTCCGCCGGACTCGGAATGGCCCGATACTTTGCGGACGGCCTCCGTGTACCAAAAATAGGCCACGGGCACAGCCGCGCCCAAAAATTAGCACCTGAAGATCGGGATGCCAAAACCCCCGAGCGGAAAAATGGCCAAAAAACAGGTGGGCTATAGCCTTTGTGGGGGGCGTGGGCGAAGTTCGTCCGCCGGACTCGGAATGGCCCGAGACTTTTCGGACGGCCTCCATGTGCCAAAATTGGTCACGCCGGAGAGCCGCACCTAAAAATTAGCGCCCTATAAAGGACGGGGTGCCAAAACCCCCAGCGAAAAATGGCCAAAAACGTGTGGGCTACAGCCGTAGGGGGTGGCGGTTCGTCCACTGGACTTGAATGGCTCGAGACATTGCGGCGGACTCGCGGTGCCAAAAATAGGCCACGGGCACAGACCCGCAAAAATTAGCGCCCAAGGTCGGGTGCCAAAACCCACCAGCGGAAAAATGGCCAAAAACGGGGGGGCCATAGCCTTGGTGGGGGCGGCGAAGTTCGTCCTCCGGAATCAGAATGGCCCGAGACTTTCGGGCGGCCTCCGTGAGCCAAAATTTTCCACGGGCAGAGCCGCGCCCTAAAAATTAGCGCCCAAGGTCGGGTGCCAAAACCTCCCAGCGAAAAATGGCCAAAAACGTGAGGGCTATAGCCTTGGTGGGGGCGTGGCGGTCTGGTCATCCGGCTCGTAATGGCCTGAGATTTTGCGATGGCCTCCGTGGTGCAAAAATTGGTCACACGATAGTCACAAGAAAATTAGCGCCCGAAGGTCGGGGTGCCAAAACCCCCCAGCGGAAAAATGGCCAAAAAACGTGTGGGCTATAGCCTTGGTGGGGGGCATGGGCGAAGTTCGTCCGCCGGACTCGGAATGGCCCGAGACTTTGCGGGTGGCCTCCGTGTGCCAAAAATAGGCCACGCACACAGCCGAGCTCAAAAATTAGCACCGAAAGGTCGGGGTGCCAAAACCCACCAGCGGAAAAATGGCCAAGAAACGGGTGGGCTATAGCCTTGGTGGGGGGCGTGGGCGAAGTTCGTCCGCCGGACTCGGAATGGCTCGAGACTTTGTGGGTGGCCTCCTTGTGCCAAAAATAGGCCACGGGCACAGCCGCATTCCAAAATTAGCGCCCGAAGGTCGGGTGCCAAAACCCCAGCTGGAAAAATGGCCAAAAACGTGTGAGCTATAGCCTTGGTGGGGGCGTGGCGAAGTTTGTCCGCCTGACTCGAATGGCCCGAGACTTTGCGGGCGGCCTCCGTGCCAAAAATAGGCCACGGGCACAGCTGCGCCCAAAAATTAGCACCCAAAGGTCGGGGTGCCAAAACCCACCAGCGGAAAAATGGCCAAAAAACGGGTGGGCTATAGCCTTGGTGGGGGGCGTAGGCGAAGTTCGTCCGCCGGACTCGGAATGGCTCGAGACTTTCTGGGTGGCCTCCGTGTGCCAAAAATAGGCCACGGGCACAGCCGCACCAAAAAATTAGCGCTCGAAGGTCGGGGTGCCAAAACCCCCCAGCGGAAAAATGGCCAAAATACGGGTGGGCTATAGCCTTGGTGGGGGGCGTGGGTGAAGTTCGTCCGCCGGACTCGCAATGGCCCGAGACTTTGCGGGCGGCCTCCGTGTGCCAAAAATAGGCCACGGGCACAGACGCGCCAAAAAATTAGCGCCCAAGGTGTGCCAAAACCCACCAGCGGAAAATGGCCAAAAACGGGTGGGCTATAGCCTTGTGGGGGCGTGGCGCGTCCTCCGGAATCAGAATGGCCCGAGATCTTTTCGGGGCGGCCTCCGTGAGCCAAAAATTGGCCACGGACAGAGCCGCGCCCAAAATTAGCGCCCAAGGTTGGGGTGCCATAACCCCCAGCGGAAAATGGCCAAAACGGGTGGGCTATAGCCTTGGTGGGGGCGTGGTGAAGTTCGTCCGCCGGACTCGGAATGGCCCGAGACTTTGCAGGCGGCCTCCGGTGCCGAAAAATAGCCACGGGCACAGACACGCCAAAAATTAGCGCCCAAGGTCGGGTGCCAAAACCCACCAGCGGAAAATGGCCAACCAACGGGTGGGCTATAGCCTTGGTGGGGGGCGTGGGCGAAGTTCGTCCTCCTGAATGAGAATGGCCCGAGATTTCGGGCGGCCTCCGTGGAGCCAAAATTGGCCACGGCAGAGCCGCGCCCAAAATTAGCGCTCGAAGGTCGTGGTGCCAAAACCCCAGCGGAAAATTTGCCAAAAACGTGAGGGCTATAGCCTTGGTGGGGGCGGTTCGCCCTCCGACTCTGGCCCGAGACTGCGGCGGCCTCCGTGTCAAAATTGGTCACGCGCATAGTCAGCGCCCAAAAATTAGCGCCTCAAGGTTGGGGTGCCAAAACCCCACAGCGGAAAAATGGCCAAAACGAGTGGCTATAGCCTTGGAGGGGGCGTGGCGGTTCGTCCGCGGACTCGGAATGGCCCGACATTTTGGACGGCCTCCGTGCCAAAAATAGGCCACGGGCACAGCGCCTAAAAATTAGCACCCGAAGGTCGGGGTGCCAAAACCCCCCAGCGGAAAAATTGCCAAAAAACGGGTGGGCTATAGCCTTGGTGGGGGGCGTGGGCGAAGTTCGTCCTCCGGACTCAGAATGGCCCGAGACTTTGGGGGCAGCCTCCGTGTACCAAAAATAGGCCACGGGCACAGCCGCGCCCAAAAATTAGCGCCCGAAGATCGGGATGCCAAAACCCCCGAGCGGAAAAATGGCCAAAATACGGGTGGGCTATAGCCTTGGTGGGGGGCGTGGGTGAAGTTCGTCCGCCGGACTCGCAATGGCCCGAGACTTTGCGGGCGGCCTCCGTGTGCCAAAAATAGGCCACGGGCACAGACGCGCCAAAAAATTAGCGCCCGAAGGTCGGGGTGCCAAAACCCACCAGCGGAAAAATGGCCAAAAAACGGGTGGGCTATAGCCTTGGTGGGGGGCGTGGGCGAAGTGCGTCCTCCGGAATCAGAATGGCCCGAGACTTTTCGGGCGGCCTCCGTGAGCCAAAAATTGGCCACGGACAGAGCCGCGCCCAAAATTAGCGCTCGAAGGTTGGGGTGCCAACTC
The DNA here is from genome assembly GCA_030449895.1 of Citrus mangshanensis. Classification (NCBI taxonomy): domain Eukaryota; kingdom Viridiplantae; phylum Streptophyta; class Magnoliopsida; order Sapindales; family Rutaceae; genus Citrus; species Citrus mangshanensis. The sequence continues at coordinate 33,421 of JASUUJ010000322.1, read as the reverse complement.
CCAGCGGAAAAATGGCCAAAAACGGGTGGCTATAGCCTTGGTGGGGCGTGGGTGAAGTTCGTCCGCCGGACTCGGAATGGCCCGAGACTTTGCAGGCGCCCTCCGTGTGCCAAAATAGCCACGGCACAGACACGCCTAAAAATTAGCGCCCGAAGGTCGGGGTGCCAAAACCCACCAGCGAAAATGGCCAAAAACGGGTGGGCTATAGCCTTGTGGGGGCGTGGCGAAGTTCTGTCCTCTGGAATCAGAATGGCCCGAGACTTTCGGGCGGCCTCCGTGAGCCAAAAATTGGCCACGGGCAGAGCCGCGCCCAAAAATTAGCGCCCGAAGGTCGTGGTGCCAAAACCCCCCAGCGGAAAATTTGCCAAAAAACGTGAGGGCTATAGCCTTGGTGGGGGGCGTGGGCGAAGTTCGTCCTCCGGACTCAGAATGGCCCGAGACTTTGCGGGCGGCCTCCGTGTGTCAAAAATTGGTCACGCGCATAGCCGCGCCCAAAAATTAGCGCCCGAAGGTTGGGGTGCCAAAACCCCACGGCGGAAAAATGGCCAAAAAACGAGTGGGCTATAGCCTTGGAGGGGGGCGTGGGCGAAGTTCGTCCGCCGGACTCGGAATGGCCCGATACTTATGGACGGCCTCCGTGTGCCAAAATAGGCCACGGGCACAGCCGCGCCTAAAAATTAGCACCCAAGGTCGGGTGCCAAAACCCCAGCGGAAAAATTGCCAAAAACGGGTGGGCTATAGCCTTGGTGGGGGCGTGGCGGTTCGTCCTCCGGACTCAGAATGGCCCGAGACTTTGGGGCAGCCTCCGTGGTACCAAAATAGGCCACGGCACAGCCGCGCCAAAAATTAGCGCCCAAGATCGGGATGCCAAAACCCCGAGCGGAAAATGGCCAAAATACGGGTGGGCTATAGCCTTGGTGGGGGCGTGGTGAAGTTCGTCCACGGACTCGCAATGGCCCGAGACTTTGCGGGCGGCCTCCGTGGTGGCCAGGCCACGGGCACAGACGCGCTAAAATTAGCGCCCAAGGTCGGGGTGCCAAAACCCACCAGCGAAAAATGGCAAAAACGGGTGGGCTATAGCCTTGGTGGGGGCGTGGCGGGCGCCCTCCGGAATCAGAATGGCCCGAGACTGGCGGCCTCCGTGAGCCAAAAATTGGCCACGGACAGAGCCGCGCCCAAAAATTAGCGCCCGAAGGTTGGGGTGCCATAACCCCCCAGCGGAAAAATGGCCAAAAAACGGGTGGGCTATAGCCTTGGTGGGGGGCGTGGGTGAAGTTCGTCCGCCGGACTCGGAATGGCCCGAGACTTTGCAGGCGTCCTCCGTGTGCCAAAAATAGGCCACGGGCACAGACACGCCAAAAAATTAGCGCCCGAAGGTCGGGGTGCCAAAACCCACCAGCGGAAAAATGGCCAAAAAACGGGTGGGCTATAGCCTTGGTGGGGGGCGTGGGCGAAGTTCGTCCTCTGGAATCAGAATGGCCCGAGACTTTCGGGCGGCCTCCGTGAGCCAAAAATTGGCCACGGGCAGAGCCGCGCCCAAAAATTAGCGCCCGAAGGTCGTGGTGCCAAAACCCCCCAGCGGAAAATTTGCCAAAAAACGTGAGGGCTATAGCCTTGGTGGGGGGCGTGGGCGAAGTTCGTCCTCCGGACTCAGAATGGCCCGAGACTTTTCGGACGGCCTCCATGTGCCAAAAATTGGTCACGCGGAGAGCCGCACCCAAAAATTAGCGCCCAAAGGACGGGGTGCCAAAACCCCACAGCGGAAAAATGGCCAAAAAACGAGTGGGCTATAGCCTTGGAGGGGGGCGTGGGCGAAGTTCGTCCGCCGGACTCGGAATGGCCCGATACTTTGCGGACGGCCTCCGTGTGCCAAAAATAGGCCACGGGCACAGCCGCGCCCAAAAATTAGCACCCGAAGGTCGGGGTGCCAAAACCCCCCAGCGGAAAAATTGCCAAAAAACGGGTGGGCTATAGCCTTGGTGGGGTCGTGGGCGAAGTTCGTCCTCCGGACTCAGAATGGCCCGAGACTTTGGGGGCAGCCTCCGTGTACCAAAAATAGGCCACGGGCACAGCCGCGCCCAAAAATTAGCGCCCGAAGATCGGGATGCCAAAACCCCCGAGCGGAAAAATGGCCAAAAAACAGGTGGGCTATAGCCTTTGTGGGGGGCGTGGGCGAAGTTCGTCCGCCGGGCTCGGAATGGCCCGAGACTTTTCGGACGGCCTCCATGTGCCAAAAATTGGTCACGCGGAGAGCCGCACCCAAAAATTAGCGCCCAAAGGACGGGGTGCCAAAACCCCCCAGCGGAAAAATGGCCAAAAAACGTGGGGCTAAGGGGGCGTGGCGAAGTTCGTCCACGGACTTGAATGGCCCGAGACTTATGGGCGGACTGTGCCAAAATAGGCCACGGGCACAGACCCGCCAAAAATTAGCGCCCAAGGTCGGGTGCCAAACCCACCAGCGGAAAAATGGCCAAAAACGGTGGGCTATAGCCTTGGTGGGGGGCGTGGGCGAAGTTCGTCCTCCGGAATCAGAATGGCCCGAGACTTTTCGGGCGGCCTCTGTGAGCTAAAAATTTTCCACGGGCAGAGCCGCCAAAATTAGGCGCCCAAGGTCGGGTGCCAAAACCTCCCAGCGGAAAATGGCCAAAAACGTGAGGGCTATAGCCTTGTGGGGCGGGGCGAAGTTCGTCATCCGGCTCAGAATCGGCCTGAGATTTTGGGGCCTCCCGGTGCCAAAAATTGGTCACACGCATAGTCACACAAGCAAAAATTAGCACCCAAGGTCGGGTGCCAAACCCCCAGCGGAAAAATGGCCAAAAACGTGTGGGCTATAGCCTTGGTGGGGGGCGAAGTTCGTCACGGACTCTGAATGGCCCGAGACTTTGCGGGTGGCCTCCGTGTGCCAAAAATAGGCCACGCACACAGCCGCGCCCAAAAATTAGCACTCAAAGGTCGGGGTGCCAAAACCCACAGGCGGAAAAATGGCCAAGAAACGGGTGGGCTATAGCCTTGGTGGGGGGCGTGGGCGAAGTTCGTCCGCCGGACTCGGAATGGCTCGAGACTTTGTGGGTGGCCTCCTTGTGCCAAAAATAGGCCACGGGCACAGCCGTACCCAAAAATTAGCGCCCGAAGGTCGGGGTGCCAAAACCCCCCAGCGGAAAAATGGCCAAAAAACGTGTGAGATATAGCCTTGGTGGGGGGCGTGGGCGAAGTTTGTCCGCCGGACTCGGAATGGCCCGAGACTTTGCGGGCGGCCTCCGTGTGCCAAAAATAGGCCACGGGTACAGCTGTGCCCAAAAATTAGCGCCCGAAGGTCGTGGTGCCAAAACCCCCCAGCGGAAAATTTGCCAAAAAACGTGAGGGCTATAGCCTTGGTGGGGGGCGTGGGCGAAGTTCGTCCTCCGGACTCAGAATGGCCCGAGACTTTGCGGGCGGCCTCCGTGTGTCAAAAATTGGTCACGCGCATAGCCGCGCCCAAAAACTAGCGCCCGAAGGTTGGGGTGCCAAAACCCCACAGCGGAAAAATGGCCAAAAAACGAGTGGGCTATAGCCTTGGAGGGGGGCGTGGGCGAAGTTCGTCCGCCGGACTCGGAATGGCCCGACATTTCTATGGACGGCCTCCGTGCAAAAATAGGCCACGGGCACAGCCGCTCCCAAAAATTAGCGCCCGAAGGTCGGGGTGCCAAAACCCCCCAGCGGAAAAATTGCCAAAAAACGTGTGGGCTATAGCCTTGGTGGGGGGCGTGGGCGAAGTTCGTCCTCCGGACTCAGAATGGCCCGAGACTTTGGGGGCAGCCTCCGTGTACAAAAATAGGCCACGGGCACAGCCGTGCCCAAAAATTAGCGCCAAGATCGGGATGCAAAACCCCGAGCGGAAAATGGCCAAAAACAGGTGGGCTATAGCCTTTGTGGGGGCGGCGGTTCGTCCGCCGGCTCGGAATGGCCCGAGATCTTTCGGACGGCTCCATGTGCCAAAATTGGTCACGCGGAGAGCCGCACCCAAAAATTAGCGCCCAAAGGACGGGTGCCAAAACCCCCAGCGAAAATGGCCAAAACGTGTGGGCTACAGCCTTGGTGGGGCGAAGTTCGTCCGCCGGACTTGAATGGCTCCGAGACTTTATGGGCGGACTCGTGTGCCAAAATAGGCCACGGGCACAGACCCGCCAAAATTAGCGCCCAAGGTCGGGGTGCCAAACCCACCAGCGAAAAATGGCCAAAAACGGTGGGCTATAGCCTTGGTGGGGGCGTGGCGGTTCGTCCTCCGGAATCAGAATGGCCCGAGACTTTTCGGCGGCCTCCGTGAGCCAAAATTTTCCACGGGCAGAGCCGCGCCTAAAAATTAGCGCCCAAGGTCGGGTGCCAAAACCTCCCAGCGGAAAAATGGCCAAAAACGGGAGGGCTATAGCCTTGGTGGGGGCGTGGGGCGAAGTTCGCCATCCGGGGCTCGAATGGCCTGAGATTTTGCGGGCGGCCTCCGTGTGCCAAAATTGGTCACACGCATAGTCACACAAGAAAATTAGCACCTCGAAGGTCGGGGTGCCAAAACCCCAGCGGAAAAATGGCCAAAAACGTGTGGGCTATAGCCTTGGTGGGGGCGTGGCGGTTCGTCCACTGACTCTGAATGGCCCGAGACTTTGCGGGTGGCCTCCGTGTGCCAAAAATAGGCCACGCACACAGCCGCGCCCAAAAATTAGCACCCAAAGGTCGGGGTGCCAAAACCCACAGGCGGAAAAATGGCCAAGAAACGGGTGGGCTATAGCCTTGGTGGGGGGCGTGGGTGAAGTTCGTCCGCCGGACTCGGAATGGATCTTGACTTTGTGGGTGGCCTCCTTGTGCCAAAAATAGGCCACGGGCACAGCGCATCTAAAAATTAGCGCCGAATGTCGGGTGCCAAAACCCCCAGCGGAAAATGGCCAAAAACGGTGAGCTATAGCCTGGTGGGGGGGCGAAGTTTGTCCGCCGGACTCGGAATGGCTCGAGACTTTCTGGTGGCCTCCGTGTGCCAAAAATAGGCCACGGGCACAGCCGCACCAAAAATTAGCGCCAAGGTCGGGTGCCAAAACCCCCAGCGGAAAATGGCCAAAATACGGTGGGGTATAGCCTTGGTGGGGGCGTGGTGAAGTTCGTCCGCTGACTCGGAATGGCCCGAGACTTTGCGGGCGGCCTCCGTGTGCCAAAAATAGGCCACGGGCACAGACTCGCCAAAAAATTAGCGCCAAGGTCGTGGGGTGCCAAACCCACCAGCGGAAAATTGCCAAAAACGGGTGGGCTATAGCCTTGGTGGGGGCGGGCGGTGCGTCCTCCGGAATCAGAATGGCCCGAGACTTTTCGGGCGGCCTCCGTGAGCCAAAAATTGGCCACGGGCAGAGCCGCGCCCAAAACTTAGCGCCCGAAGGTTGGGGTGCCATAACCCCCCAGCGGAAAAATGGCCAAAAAACGTGTGAGCTATAGCCTTGGTGGGGGGCGTGGGCGAAGTTCGTCCGCCGGACTCGGAATGGCCCGAGACTTTGCGGGCGGCCTCCGTGTGCCAAAAATAGGACCCGGTACAGCCGCTCCCAAAAATTAGCACCCAAAGGTCGTGCAAAACCAACCAGCGGCAAATGGCCAAAAACGGGTGGGCTATAGCCTTGGTGGGGGGCGTGGCCGAAGTTCGTCCACCGGACTCTGAATAGCTCGAGACTTTGTAGGTGGCCTCCGTGTGCCAAAAATAGGCCAAGCCGCACCCAAAAATTAGCGCCAAGGTCGGGTGCCAAAACTCTAGCGGAAAAATGGCCAAAATACGGGTGGGCTATAGCTTTGGTTGGGGCGTGGGCGAAGTTCTTCCTCCGGACTCAGAATGGCCCGAGACTTATGGCGGCCTCCGTGAGCCAAAAATTGGTCACGTGCAGTGCCGCGCCTAAAATTAGCGCCCGAAGGTCGGGGTGCCAAAACCCACCAGCGGAAAATGGCCAAAAACGGTGGGCTATAGCCTTGGTGGGGTGGCGAAGTTCGACCGCCGGACTCGGAATGGCTCGAGACTTTGTGGGTGGCCTCCGTGTGCCAAAAATAGGCCACGGGCAAAGCCGCACCCAAAATTAGCGCACGAATGTCGGGTGCAAAACCCCGCCTCGCGGAAAATGGCCAAAATACGGGTGGGCTATAGCCTTGGTTGGGGGCGTAAGTTCTTCCTCCGGACACAGAATGGCCCGAGACTTTATGGCGGTCTCCGGTGCCGTAATAGGCCACGGGCACAGATGTGCCAAAAATTAGTGCCCGAATGTCGGGTGCCAAAACCAGCGGAAAATGGCCAAAATGTGTGGGCTATAGCCTTGGTGGGGGCGTGGGCGAAGTTCGTCCACTGGACTCGGAATGGCCCGAGACTTTGCGGCGGTCTCCGCGGTGTTAAAATAGGCCACGGGCAAAGCTTGCCCAAAAATTAGCACCCAAAGGTCGGGGTGCCAAAACCCACCAGCGGAAAAATGGCCAAAAAACGGGTGGGCTATAGCCTTGGTGGGGCGGGCGGCGCGCCTCCGGACTCAGAATGGCCCGAGACTTTGGGGCAGCCTGCCAAAAAATAGGCCACGGGTACAGCCGCGCCTAAAAATTAGCGCCCAAGATCGGGATGCCAAAACCCTGAGCGGAAAATGGCCAAAAACAGGTGGGCTATAGCCTTTGTGGGGGCGAAGTTCGTCCGCCTGACTCGGAATGGCCCGATAGCATTTGCGGACCGCCTCCTTGTGCACAACAGTCGTCACGCGCACAGACGACCCCAAAAATTAGCGCCCAAAGGACGGGGTGCCAAAACCCCCCAGCAGAAAAATGGCCAAAAAACGTGTGGGCTATAGCCTTGGTGGGGGCGGCGAAGTTCGTCTGCCGGACTCGGAATGGCCCGAGACTTTGCGGCTGCCTCCGTGTGCAAAAATAGGCCACGGGCACAGACCCGCCTAAAATTAGCGCCCGAAGGTCGGGTGCCAAAACCCACCAGCTGAAAATGGCCAAAAACGGGTGGGCTATAGCCTTGGTGGGGGGAAGTACGTCCTCCGGAATCAGAATGGTCGGAGACTTTGCGGGCGGCCTCCGTGAGCCAAAAATTGGCCACGGTCAGAGCCGCGCCCGAAGGTCGGGGTGCCAAAACCTCCCTCGGGAAAAATGGCCAAAAAACGTGAGGGCTATAGCCCTGGGGCGTGGGCAGTTCGTCATCCGGGTTCAGAATGGCCCGAGACTTTGCGGGCGGCCTCCGTGTGCCAAAAATTGGTCACGCGCATAGCCGCGCCCAAAAATTAGCGCCCGAAGGTCGAGGTGCCAAAACCCCCCAGCGGAAAAATGGCCAAAAAACTTGTGAGCTATAGCCTTGGTGGGGGGCGTGGGCGAAGTTCGTCCGCCGGACTCGGAATGGCTCGAGACTTTACGGGTGGCCTCCGTGTGCCAAAAATAGGCCACGGGCACAGCCGCGCCCAAAAATTAGCACCCAAAGGTCGGGATGCCAAAACCCACCAGCGGAAAAATGGCCAAAATACGGGTGGGCTATAGCCTTGGTGGGGGGCGTGGGCGATGTTCGTCCGCCGGACTCGGAATGGCCCGAGATTTTGCGGGCGTCCTCCGTGTGCCAAAAATAGGCCACGGGCACAGACCCGCCAAAAAATTAGCGCCCGAAGGTCGGGGTGCCAAAACCCACCAGCGGAAAAATGGCCAAAAAACGGGTGGGCTATAGCCTTGGTGGGGGGCGTGGGGGAAGTACGTCCTCCGGAATCAGATTGGCCCGAGACTTTGCGGGCGGCCTCCGTTTGCCAAAAATTGGACACGGTCAGAGCGCGCCAAGGTCGGGTGCCAAAACCTCCTCATGGAAAATGGCCAAAAACGTGAGGGCTATAGCCTCGGTGGGGGCGTGGCGAAGTTCGCCATCCGGGTTCAGAATGGCCCGAGACTTTGGCGGCGTCTCCGCGGTGCCAAAAATTGGTCACGCGCATAGCCGCGCCCAAAAATTAGCGCCCGAAGGTCGAGGTGCCAAAACCCCCCAGCGGAAAAATGGCCAAAAAACTTGTGAGCTATAGCCTTGGTGGGGGGCGTGGGCGAAGTTCGTCCGCCGGACTCGGAAAGGCTCGAGACTTCTCGGGTGGCCTCCGTGTGCCAAAAATACACCACGGGCACAACCGCGCCCAAAAATTAGCACCCAAAGGTCGGGGTGCCAAAACCCACCAGCGGAAAAATGGCCAAAATATGGGTGGTCTATAGCCTTGGTGGGGGGCGTGGGCGATGTTCGTCCGCCGGACTCGGAATGGCCCGAGACTTTGCAGGCGGTCTCCGTGTGCCAAAAATGGGCCACGGGCACAGACGCGCCCAAAAATTAGCGCCCGAAGGTCGGGGTGCCAAAACCCACCAGCGGAAAAATGGCCAAAAAACGGGTGGGCTATAGCCTTGGTGGGGGGCGTGGGCGAAGTTCGTCCTCCGGAATCAGAATGGCCAGAGACTTTGCAGGCGGCCTCCGTGAGCCAAAAATTGGCCTCGGGCAGAGCCGCGCCAAAAAATTAGCGCCCGAAGGTCGGGGTGCCAAAACCCCCCAGCGGAAAAATGGCCAAAAAACGGGTGGGCTATATAGCCTTGGTGGGGGGCGTGGGCGAAGTTCGTCCTCCGGAATCAGAATGGCCCGAGACTTTGCGGGCGGCTTCTGTGAGCCAAAAATTGGTCAAGGGTACAGCCGCACCCAAAATTAGCGCTCGAAGGTCGGGGTGCAAAAACCCCCCCCGGAAAAATGGCCAAAATAAGGGTGGGCTATAGCCTTGGTGGGGGGCGTGGGCGAAGTTCGTCCGCCGGACTCGGAATGGCCCGAGACTTTGTGGGAGGTCTCCGTGTGCCAAAAATAGGCCACGGGCACAGACGCGGCCAAAAATTTACTCCCGAAGGTCGGGGTGCCAAAACCCCCCAGCGGAAAAATGGCCAAAAAACGTGAGGTTTATAGCCTTGGTGGGGGGCGTGGGCGAAGTTCGTCCTCCGGACTCAGAATGGCCCGATACTTTGCGGGCGGCCTCCGTGAGCCAAAAATTGGCCACGGGCAGAGCCGCGCCCAAAAATTAGCGCCCGAAGGTCGGGGTGCCAAAAACCCCCCAGCGGAAAAATGGCCAAAAAACGTGAGGCCTATAGCCTTGGTGGGGGCGAAGTTCGTCCTCCGGACTCAGAATGGCCCGAGACTTTATGGCGGCCTCCGTGTGCCAAAATTGGTCACGCGCATAGCCGCGCCTAAAAATTAGCGCCGAAGGTCGGGTGCCAAAACCACCCAGCCGAAAAATGGCCAAAAACGTGTGGGCTATAGCCTTGGTGGGGCGTAAGTTCGTCCGCCTCGGACTGAATGGCACGAGACTTCATGGCGGCCTCCGTGTGCCAAAAATAGGCTAAGGCACAGCCACGCCAAAATTTAGCACCCAATGGTCGGGTAAGCCAAACCCACCAGCGGAAAATGGCCAAAAACGGGTGGCCTATAGCCTTGGGGGCGTGGCGGTTCGTCCGGAATCGGAATGGCTCGAGACTTTGTGGGTGGCCTCCGTGTGCCAAAATAGGCCACGGGCACAGCCGCACCCAAAAATTAGCGCCGAAGGTCGGGTGCAAAACCCCCGCGGAAAATGGCCAAAATACGGGTGGGCTATAGCCTGGGGGGCGTGGCGAAGTTCTTCCTCCGGAGTCGAATGGCCCGAGACTTTGTGGGCGGCCTCCGTGAGCCAAAATTGGTCACGTACTGTGCCGCACCATAAAATTAGCGCCCAAGGTCGGGGTTCCAAAACCCCAGCGGAAAATGGCCAAAAACGCGGTGGGCTATAGCCTTGGTGGGCGGGCGGTTCGTCTCCGGACTCGGAATGGCACGAGATTTGCGGGCGGTCTCCGTGTGCCAAAAATAGGCCACGGGCACAGACGCGCCCAAAAATTAGGGCCCGAAGGTCGGGGTGCCAAAACCCACCAGCGGAAAAATGGCCAAAAAACGGGTGGGCTATAGCGTGGGCGAAGTTCGTCCGCCGGACTCGGAATGGCCCCAGACTCTGCGGGTGGCCTCCGTGAGCCAAAAATTGGCCACGGGCAGAGCCGCGCCCAAAAATTAGCGCCCGAAGGTCGGGGTGGCAAAATCAACCAGCGGAAAAATGGCCAAAAAACGGGAGGGTTATAGCCTTGGTGGGGGGCGTGGGCGAAGTTCGTCCTCCGGACTCAGAATGGCCCGAGACTTTGCGGCCGGCCTCCGTGAGCCAAAAATTGGCCACGGGCAGAGCCGCGCCCAAAAATTAGCGCCCGAAGGTCGAGGTGCCAAAACCCCCCAGCGGAAAAATGGCCAAAAAACGTGTGGGCTATAGCCTTGGTCGGGGGCGTGGGCGACGTTCATCCGCCGGACTCGGAATGGCCCGAGACTTTGCAGGCGGCCTCCGTTTGCCAAAAATAGGCCATGGACACAGCCGCACCCAAAAATTAGCACCCAAAGGTCGGGGTGCCAAAACCCACCAGCGGAAAAATGGCCAAAAAACGGGTGGGCTATAGCCTTGGTGGGGGGCGTGGGCGAAGTTCTTCCTCCGGACTCAGAATGGCCCGAGACTTTGCGGGCGGCCTCCGTGATCCAAAAATTGTTCACGCGCCCAAAAATTAGTGCCCGAAGGTCGGGGTGCCAAAACCCCCCAGCGGAAAAATGGGCAAAAAACGTGTGAGCAATAGCCTTGGTGGGGGGCGTGGGCGAAGTTCGTCCGCCGGACTCGGAATGGCCCGAGACTTAGCGGGCGGGCTCCGTGAGCCAAAAATTGGTCACGAGCAGTGCCGTGCCCAACAATTAGTGCCCGAAGGTCGGGGTGCCAAAACCGCCCAGCGGAAAAATGGCCAAAAAAACGTGTGAGCTATAGCCTTGGTGGGGGGCGTGGGGGAAGTTCGTCCTCCGGAATCAGAATAGCCCGAGACTTTGCGGGCGGCCTCCGTGAGCCAAAAATTGGCCACGGGCAGAGCCGCGCCCAAAAATTAGCGCCCGAAGGTCGGGGTGCCAAAACCCCCCAGCGGAAAAATGGCCAAAAAACGTGTGAGCAATAGCCTTGGTGGGGGGCGTGGGCGAAGTTCGTCCGCCGGACTCGGAATGGCCCGAGACTTTGCGGGCGGCCTCCGTGTGCCAAAAATAGGCCACACACACAGCCACGCCCAAAAATTAGCGCCCAAAGGTCGGGGTGCCAAAACCCACCAGCGGAAAAATGGCCAAAAAACGGGTGGGCTATAGCCTTGGTGGGGGGCGTGGGCGAAGTTCGTCCGCCGGACTCAGAATGGCACGAGACTTTGCGGGCGGACTCCGTGTGCCAAAAATAGGCCACGGGCACAGCCGTGCCCAAAAATTAGCACCCAAAGGTCGGGGTGCCAAAACCCACCAGCGGAAAAATGGCCAAAAAACGGGTGGGCTATAGCCTTGGTGGGGGGCGTGGGCGAAGTTCGACCGCCGGACTCGGAGTGGCTCGAGACTTTGTGGGTGGCCTCCGTGTGCCAAAAATAGGCCACGGGTACAGCCACACCCAAAATTAGCGCTCGAAGGTCGGGGTGCAAAAACCCCCCAGCGGAAAAATGGCCAAAAAACGTGTGAGCTATAGTCTTGGTGGGGGGCGTGGGTGAAGTTTGTCCGCCGTACTCGGAATGGCCCGAGACTTTGCGGGCGGCCTCCGTGTGCCAAACATAGGCCACGGGCACAGCCGTGCCCAAAAATTACCACCCAAAGGTCGGGGTGCCAAAACCCACCAGCGGAAAAAATGGCCAAAAAACGGGTGGGCTATAGCCTTGGTGGGGGGCGTGGGCGAAGTTCGTCCGCCGGACTCGGAATGGCCCCAGACTTTGCGGGCGGCCTCCGTGTGCCAAAAATAGGCCACGGGCACAGCCGCGCCCAAAAATCAGCCCCCGAAGGTCGGGGTGCCAAGACCCCCCAGCGGAAAAATGGCCAAAAAACGGGTGGGCTATAGCCTTGGTGGGGGGCGTGGGCGAAGTTCGTCCGCCGGACTCGGAATGGCCCCAGACTTTGCGGGCGGCCTCCGTGTGCCAAAAATAGGCCACGGGCACAGCCGCGCCCAAAAATCAGCCCCCGAAGGTCGGGGTGCCAAGACCCCCCAGCGGAAAAATGGCCAAAAAACGGGTGGGCTATAGCCTTGGTGGGGGGCGTGGGCGAAGTTCGTCCGCCGGACTCGGAATGGCCCCAGACTTGGCGGACAGCCTCCTTGTGCCAAAAATAGGCCACGGGCACAGCCGCGCCAAAAAATCAGCCCCCGAAGGTCGGGGTGCCAAGACCCCCCAGGGGAAAAATTGCCAAAAAACGGGTGGGCTATAGCCTTGGTGGGGGGCGTGGGCGAAGTTCGCCGCCGGGCTCGGAACTGCCCCAGACTTGGCGGGTGGCCTCCGTGTGCCAAAAATAGACCACGGGCACAGCCGCGCCCAAAAATCAGCTGCCGAAGGTCGGGGTGCCAAGACCCCCAGCGGAAAAATGGCCAAAAAACGGGTGGGCTATAGCCTTGGTGGGGGGCGTGGGCGAAGTTCGTCCGCCGGACTCGGAATGGCCCCAGACTTTGCGGGCGGCCTCCGTGTGCCAAAAATAGGCCACGGGTACAGCCGCGCCCAAAAATCAGCCCCCGAAGGTCGGGGTGCCAAGACCCCCCAGCGGAAAAATGGCCAAAAAACGGGTGGGCTATAGCCTTGGTGGGGGGCGTGGGCGAAGTTCGTCCGCCGGACTCGGAATGGCCCCAGACTTTGCGGGCGGCCTCCGTGTGCCAAAAATAGGCCACGGGCACAGCCGCGCCCAAAAATCAGCCCCCGAAGGTCGGGGTGCCAAGACCCCCCAGCGGAAAAATGGCCAAAAAACGGGTGGGCTATAGCCTTGGTGGGGGGCGTGGCTGTTCTCCGCCGGACTCGGAATGGCCCCAGACTTTGCGGGCGGCCTCCGTGAGCCAAAAATAGGCCACGGGCACAGCCGCGCCCAAAAATCAGCCCCCGAAGGTCGGGGTGCCAAGACCCCCCAGCGGAAAAATGGCCAAAAAACGGGTGGGCTATAGCCTTGGTGGGGGGCTTTGGAGAAGTTCGTCCGCCGGACTCGGAATGGCCCCAGACTTGGCGGGCGGCCTCCGTGTGCCAAAAATAGGCCACGGGCACAGCCGCGCCCCAAAATCAGCCCCCGAAGGTCGGGGTGCCAAGACCCCCCAGCGGAAAAATGGCCAAAAAACGGGTGGGCTATAGCCTTGGTGGGGGGCGTGGGCGAAGTTCGTCCGCCGGACTCGGAATGGCCCAAGATTTTGCGGGCGGCCTCCGTGTGCCAGAAATAGGCCACGGGCACAGCCGCGCCCCAAAATCAGCCCCCGAAGGTCGGGGTGCCAAGACCCCCCAGCGGAAAAATGGCCAAAAAACGGGTGGGCTATAGCCTTGGTGGGGGGCGTGGGCGAAGTTCGTCCGCCGGACTCGGAATGGCCCCAGACTTTGCGGGCGGCCTCCGTGTGCCAAAAATAGTCCACGGTCACTGCCGCACCCAAAAATCAGCGCCCGAAGGTCGGGATGCGAAGACCCCCCAGCGGAAAAATGGCCAAAAAACGGGTGGGCTATAGCCTCGGTGGGGTGTGTTGGCGAAGTTCGTCCGCCGGACTCGGAATGGCCCCAGACTTGGCAGGCGGCCTCCGTGTGCCAAAATTAGGCCATGCGCACAGACGCGCCCAAAATCAGCCTCCCTAAGGTCGGGGTGCCAAGACCCCCAGTGGAAAATGGCTAAAAACGGGTGGGCTATAGCCTTGGTGGGGGCGTGGCGAAGCTCGCCGGCTCGGAACTGCCCCAGACTTGGCTGGTGGCCTACGTGTGCAAACAATAGACCACGTGCTCAGGGGCGCCCAAAATTCAGCTGCCGAAGGTCGGGGTGCCATGACCCCCAGCGGAAAAATGGCCAAAAAACGGGTGGGCTATAGCCTTGGTGGGGGCGTGGTGAAGTTCGGTCCACGGACCTCGGAATGGCCCCAGACTTTGCGGGCGGCCTCCGTGTGCCAAAAATAGGCCACGGTACAGCCGCGCCAAAAATCAGCCCCCCGAAGGTGGGGGTGCCAAGACCCCCAGCGGAAAATGGCCAAAAACGGGTGGGCTATAGCCTTGGTGGGGGCGTGGCGGTTCGTCCGCCGGACTCGGAATTGCCCCAGACTTTGCGGGCGGCCTCCGTGTGCCAAAAATAGGCAACGGGCTCAGCCGCGCCCAAAAATCAGGCCCCGAAGGTCGGGGTGCCAAGACCCCCCAGCGGACAAATGGCCAAAAAACGGGTGGGCTATAGCCTTGGTGGGGGGCGTGGGCGAAGTTCGTCCGCTGACCTGGAATGGCCCTGACTTATGCGCCTCCTTGTGTAGGCCACGGCACAGCGCGCCTAAAATTAGCCCCGAAGGCCGGGTGCCAAGACCCCAGCGGAAAATGGCCAAAAACGGTGGCTATAGCCTTGGTGGGCGGCGTTCGTCCGCCCGGACTGAATGGCCCCAGACTTGGCGGGCGGCCTGTGTGCTGTGGGATAGGCCACGGGCACAGCCGCGCCCCAAAATCATCCCCCGAAGGTCGGGGTGCCAAGACCCCCCAGCGGAAAAATGGCCAAAAAACGGGTGGGCTATATCTAGCCTTGGTGGGGGGCGATGAAGTTCGTCCTGACTCGGAATGGCCCCAGACTTTGCGGGCGGCCTCCGTGTGCCATAAATAGGCCACGGGCACAGCCGCGCCCCAAAATCAGCACCCGAATGTCGGGGTGCCAAGACCCCCCAGCGGAAAAATGGCCAAAAAACGGGTGGGCTATAGCCTTGGTGGGGGGCGTGGGCGAAGTTCGTCCGCCGGACTCGGAATGTCCCCAGCACTCATGGCGGCCTCCGTGTGCCAAAAATAGGCAAGGGCACAGCCGCGCCCAAAATCAGCCCCGAAGGTCGGGGTGCCAAGACCCCCAGCGGAAAATGGCCAAAAACGGGTGGGCTATAGCCTTGGTGGAGGGCGTGGCGAAGTTCGTCCGCTCGGACTCCGAATGGCCCCAGACTTTGCGGGCGGCCTCCGTGAGCCAAAAATAGCCACAGGCACAGCCGCGCCAAAATCAGCTCGAAGGTCGGGTGCCAAGACCCCCCAGCGGAAAATGGCTAAAACGGGTGGGCTATAGCCTTGGTGGGGGGCAGAGAAGTTCGTCCGGACTCGGAATGGCCCCAGACTTGGCGGGTGGCCTCCGTGTGCCAAAATAGGCCACGGGCACAGCCGCGCCCAAAATCAGCCCCGAAGGTCGGGTGCCAAGACCCCCAGCGGAAAAATGGCTAAAAACGGGTGGGCTATAGCCTTGGTGGGGGGCGAAGTTCGGCCGCCGGACTCGGAATGTCCCCAGACTTTGCGGGCGGCCTCCGTGAGCCAAAAATAGGCCACGGGCACAGTCGCGCCCAAAAATCAGCCCCCGAAGGTCGGGGTGCCAAGACCCCCCAGCGAAAAAATGGCCAAAAAACGGGTGGGCTATAGCCTTGGTGGGGGGCGTTGGAGAAGTTCGTCCGCCGGACTCGGAATGGCCCCAGACTTGAAGGTCGGCCTCCGTGTGCCAAAAATAGGCCACGGGCACAGCCGTGCCCCAAAATCAGCCCCCGAAGGTCGGGGTGCCAAGACCCCCCAGCGGAAAAATGGCCAAAAAACGGGTGGGCTATAGCCTTGGTGGGGGGCGTGGGCGAAGTTCGTCTCGCCCGGACCTGGAATGGCCCTCAGACTTGGCGGCGGCCTCCGTGTGCCAAAAATAGGCCACGGCACAGCCGCCCCAAAATCAGCCTCGAAGGTCGGGGTGCCAAGACCCCAGCCGGAAAATGGCCAAAAATGGGTGGGCTATAGCCTTGGTGGGGGGCGTTGGAGAAGTTCGTCCGCCGGACTCGAATGGCCCCAGACTTGCGGGCGGCCTCCGTGGAGCCAAAATAGGCCACGGGCACAGCCGCGCCTAAAAATCAGCCCCCGGGCGGTCGGGTGCCAAGACCCCCAGCGGAAAAATGGCCAAAAACGGTGGGCTATAGCCTTGGTGGGGCTTTGAGAAGTTCGTCTCACCGGACTCGGAATGGCCCCAGACTTGCGGGCGGCTCCTGTGCCAAAATAGGCCACGGGCACAGCCGCTACCCAAAAATCGGGCCCTCGAAGGTCGGGTGCCAAGACCAGCGGAAAATGGCTAAAACGGTGGGCTATAGCCTGTCGGAAAATGGCTAGGCGCTGGGGCCGGACTCAAGAATGGCCCCAGACTCATGGCTGGCGGCCTCCGGTGGCCCAAGCCGCGCCCCATCACGGGCCTGCCAAGCCGAAAAAGGCCTAAAAATAGCCTTGGTGGGGGGCGGGCGAAGCTCCTCGGAATGGCCCCAGAATGGACGGCCTCCCGTGAGGTGCCCGGGGGTGCCAAGACCCCCAGCGGAAAAAGGCCAAAAACGGGTGGGCTATAGCCTTGGTGGGGGGCGTGGCGGTTCGTCCGCCTCGGACTCGAATGGCCCCAGACTTTGCGGACGGCCTCCGTGAGTGAGGGAATAGGCCACGGGCACAGCCGCGCCCCAAAATCAGCCCCCGAAGGTCGGGGTGCCAAGACCCCAGCGGAAAAAAGGGCAAAACGGGTGGGCTTATAGCCTTGGTGGGCGGGTGGGCTATAGCCGTGGGGGGCGAAGTTCGTCCGCCTCGGACCTCGGAATGGCCCCTAAGACTTTGCGGGCGGCCTCCGTGTGCCAAAAATAGGCCACGGGCACAGCCGTGCCCCAAAATCAGCCCCCGAAGGTCGTGGTGCCAAGACCCCGCTGCGGAAAATGGCCAAAAAACGGGTGGGCTATAGCCTTGGTGGGGGGCGTGGGCGAAGTTCGTCCGCCGGACTCGGAATGGCCCCAGACTTGGCGGGCGGCCTGCGGTGCCGCCACGGGCACAGCCGCGCCCAAAATCAGCCTCGAAGGTCGGGGGTGCTAAGACCCCCAGCTAAAATGGCCAAACGTGGGTGGGCTATAAATAGCCTTGGTGGGGGCGTGGCGAAGTTCGTTCCACTCGGACTCGGAATGGCCCCAGACTCTGCGGGGCGCCCTCCGTGTGCCAGAAATACGGCACAGCCGCGCCCAAAATCAGCACCTGAATGTCGGGGTGCCAAGACCCCAGCGGAAAAAATGGCCAAAAACGGTGGGCTATAGCCTTGCCAACGGGCGGGCGAAGTTCGTCCGCCGGACTCGGAATGTCCCCGCAGACTATGGCGGGCGGCCTCCGTGTGCCAAAAAAATAGGCCACGGGGCACAGCCGCGCCCAAAATCAGCCCCAAAATCGAAGGTCGGGTGCCAAGAACCCCAGCGGAAAAATGGCTGCAAAAACGGGTGGGCTATAGCCTTGGTGGGGGCGGGCGAAGTTCGTCCGCCTCGGACTCGGAATGTCCCCGACTTTGCGGGCGGTCTCCGTGGAGCCAAAAATAGGCCACGGGCACAGCCGTGCCCCCAAAATCAGCTCCTCGAAGGTCGGGTGCCAAGACCCCAGCGGAAAATGGCCAAAAATGGGTGGGCTTATAGCCTTGGTGGGGGCGTGGGCGGGTTCATCCGCTCGGACTCGAATGGCCCCGCACTTTGCAGGCGCCTCCGTGTACCAAAATAGGCCACGGGCACAGCCGCACCCAAAAATCAGCCCCCGAATGTTCGGGTGCCAAGACCCCCAGCGGAAAATGGCCAAAAACGGGTGGGCTATAGCCTTGTGGTGTGGGCGAAGTTCGTCCGCTCGGACTCGGAATGGCCGCAGACTCTGGCGCGGCCACCGGGTGCCAAAAATAGGCCACGGCACCCGCCCCTCCCAAAACTCAGCCCCCGAAGGTCTGGGTGCCAAGACCCCCCAGCGAAAAAATGGCCAAAAAACGGGTGGGCTATAGCCTCGGTGGGGCGTGGCGAAGTTCTGGTCCGCTCGGACCGGGGCCCCAGACTTTTGGGCGCTCCGTGTGCTGTAATAGGCCACGGGCACAGCCGCGCCCAAAAATCAGCCCCCGAAGGTCGGGGTGCCAAGACCCCCCAGCGGAAAAATGGCGAAAAAACGGGTGGGCTATAGCATTGGTGGGGGGCGTGGGCGAAGTTCGTCCGCCGGACTCGGAATGGCCCCAGACTTTGCGGGCGGCCTCCGTGCGCCAAAAATAGTCCACGGTCACAGCCGCGCCCAAAAATCAGCCCCCAAAGGTCGGGGTGCCAAGACCCCCCAGCGGAAAAATGGCCAAAAAACGGGTGGGCTATAGCCTTGGTGGGGGGCGTTGGAGAAGTTTGTCCGCCGGACTCGGAATGGCCCCAGACTTGGTGGGTGGCCTCCATGTGCCAAAAATAGGCCACGGGCACAGCCGCGCCCCAAAATCAGCCCCCGAAGGTCGGGGTGCCAAGCCCCCCCAGCGGAAAAATGGCAAAAAAACGGGTGAGCTATAGCCTTGGTGGGGGGCGTGGGCGAAGTTCGTTCGCCGGACTCGGAATGGCCTTAGACTTTGCGGACGGCCTCCGTGTGCCAAAAATAGGCCACGCGCACAGCCGCGCCCAAAAATCAGCCCCCGAAGGTCGGGGTGCCAAGACCCCCCAGTGGAAAAATGGCCAAAAAACGGGTGGGCTATAGCCTTGGTGGGGGGCGTGGGCGAAGTTCGTCCGCCGGACTCGGAATGGCCCCAAACTTTGCGGGCGGCCTCCGTGTGCCAAAAATAGTCCACGGTCACTGCCGCACCCAAAAATCAGCGCCCGAAGGTCGGGATGCGAAGACCCCCCAGCGGAAAAATGGCCAAAAAACGGGTGGGCTATAGCCTTGGTGGGGGGCGTGGGCGAAGTTCGTCCGCCGGACTCGGAATGGCCCCAGACGTGGCGGGCGGCCTCCGTGTGCCAAAAATAGGCCACGGGCACAGCCGCGCCAAAAAATCAGCCCCCGAAGGTCGGGGTGCCAAGACACCCCAGTGGAAAAATGGCCAAAAAACGGGTGGGCTATAGCCTTGGTGGGGGGCGTGGGCGAAGTTCGTCCGCCGGACTCGGAATGGCCCCAGACTTTGCGGGCGGCCTCCGTTTGCCAAAAATAGGCCACGGGCACAGCCGCGCCCCAAAATCAGCCCCCGAAGGTCGGGGTGCCAAGACTCCCCAGCGGAAAAATGGCCAAAAAACGGGTGGGCTATAGCCTTGGTGGGGGGCGTGGGTGAAGTTCGTCCGCCGGACTCGGAATGGCCCCAGACGTTGCGGACGGCCTTCTAGTGCCAAAAATAGACAACGGGCACAGCCGCGCCCCAAAATCAGCCCCCGAAGGCCGGGGTGCCAAGACCCCCCAGCGGAAAAATGGCCAAAAAACGGGTGGGCTATAGCCTTGGTGGGGGGCGTGGGCGAAGTTCGTCCGCCGGACTCGGAATGGCCCCAGACGTGGCGGGCGGCCTCCGTGTGCCAAAAATAGGCCACGGACACAGCCGCGCCCAAAAATCAGCCCCCGAAGGTCGGGGTGCCAAGACCCCCCAGTGGAAAAATGGCCAAAAAACGGGTGGGCTATAGCCTTGGTGGGGGGCGTGGGCGAAGTTCGTCCGCCGGACTCGGAATGGCCCCAGACTTTGCGGGCGGCCTCCGTGTGCCAAAAATAGTCCACGGTCACTGCCGCACCCAAAAATCAGCGCCCGAAGGTCGGGATGCGAAGACCCCCCAGCGGAAAAATGGCCAAAAAACGGGTGGGCTATAGCCTCGGTGGGGTGTGTTGGCGAAGTTCGTCCGCCGGACTCGGAATGGCCCCAGACTTGGCAGGCGGCCTCCGTGTGCCAAAATTAGGCCATGCGCACAGCCGCGCCCAAAAATCAGCCCCCGAAGGTCGGGGTGCCAAGACCCCCCAGTGGAAAAATGGCCAAAAAACGGGTGGGCTATAGCCTTGGTGGGGGGCGTGGGCGGTTCGCCTCCGCTGACTCGGAATGGCCCCAGACTTGGCAGGCGGCCTCCGTGTGCCAAAATTAGGCCACGCGCACAGCCGCGCCCAAAAATCAGCCCCCGAAGGTCGGGGTGCCAAGACCCCCCAGTGGAAAAATGGCCAAAAAACGGGTGGGCTATAGCCTTGGTGGGGGAGGCGAAGTTCGTCCGGACTCGGATGGCCCCCAGACTTTGCGGGTGGCCTCCGTGTGCCAAAATAGGCCACGGGTACAGCCGCGCCAAAATCAGCCCCCCGAAGGTCGGGTGCCAAGACCCCCCAGCGGAAAAATGGCGAAAAAACGGGTGGGCTATAGCATTGGTGGGGGGCGTGGGCGAAGTTCGTCCGCCGGACTCGGAATGGCCCCAGACTTTGCGGGCGGCCTCCGTGTGCCAAAAATAGTCCACGGTCACAGCCGCGCCCAAAAATCAGCCCCCAAAGGTCGGGGTGCCAAGACCCCCCAGCGGAAAAATGGCCAAAAAACGGGTGGGCTATAGCCTTGGTGGGGGGCGTTGGAGAAGATATTCCGCCGGACTAGGAATGGCCCCAGACTTGGTGGGTGGCCTCCGTGTGCCAACAATAGGCCACGGGCACAGCCGCGCCCCAAAATCAGCCCCCGAAGTTCGGGGTGCCAAGCCCCCCCAGCGGAAAAATGGCAAAAAAACGGGTGAGCTATAGCCTTGGTGGGGGGCGTGGGCGAAGTTCGTTCGCCGGACTCGGAATGGCCTTAGACTTTGCGGGCGGCCTCCGTGTGCCAAAAATAGGCCACGCGCACAGCCGCGCCCAAAAATCAGCGCCCGAAGGTCGGGGTGCCAAGACCCCCCAGTGGAAAAATGGCCAAAAAACGGGTGGGCTATAGCCTTGGTGGGGGGCGTGGGCGAAGTTCGTCCGCCGGACTCGGAATGGCCCCAGACTTTGCGGTCGGCCTCCGTGTGCCAAAAATAGTCCACGGTCACAGCCGAACCCAAAAATCAGCGCCCGAAGGTCGGGATTCGAAGACCCCCCAGCGGAAAAATGGCCAAAAAACGGGTGGGCTATAGCCTCGGTGGGGTGTGTTGGCGAAGTTCGTCCGCCGGACTCGGAATGGCCCCAGACTTTGCGGGCGGCCTCCGTGTGCCAAAAATAGGACACGGGCGCAGCCGCGCCCCAAAATCAGCCCCCGAAGGTCGGGGTGCCAAGACCCCGCAGCGGAAAAATGGCCAAAAAACGGGTGGGCTATAGCCTTGGTGGGTGGCGTGGGCGAAGTTCGTCCGCCGGACTCGGAATGGCCCCAGACTTTGCGGGCGGCCTTCGTGTGCCAAAACTAGGCCCTGGGCACAGCCGCGCCCAAAAATCAGCCCCCGAAGGTCGGGGTGCCAAGACCCCCCAGCGGAAAAATGGCCAAAAAACGGGTGGGCTATAGCCTTGGCAGGCGGCCTCCGTGTGCGAAAAATAGGCCACGGGCACAGCCGCGCCCAAAAATCAGCCCCCGAATGTCGGGGTGCCAAGACCCCCCAGCGGAAAAATGGCCAAAAAACGGGTGGGCTATAGCCTTGGTGGGGTGTGTTGGCGAAGTTCGTCCGCCGGACTCGGAATGGCCCCAGACTATGCGGGCGGCCTCCGTGTGCCAAAAATAGGACACGGGCGCAGCCGCACCCCAAAATCAGCCCCCGAAGGTCGGGGTGCCAAGACCCCACAGCGGAAAAATGGCCAAAAAACGGGTGGGCTATAGCCTTGGTGGGGGGCGTGGGCGAAGTTCGTCCGCCGGACTCGGAATGGCCCCAGACTTTGCGGGCGGCCTCCGTTTGCCAAAAATAGGCCACGGGCACAGCCGCGCCCCAAAATCAGCCCCCGAAGGTCGTGGGTGCCAAGACTCCCAGCGGAAAATGGCCAAAACGGGTGGGCTATAGCCTTGGTGGGGCGTGGGTGAAGTTCGTCCGCCGGACTCCTGAATGGCCCCACGCTATGGACGGCCTCTAGTGCCAAAATAGACAACGGGCACAGCTGCGCCCAAAATCAGCCCCCGAAGGCCGGGTGCCAAGACCCCAGCGGAAAATGGCCAAAAACGGGTGGCTATAGCCTTGGTGGGGGCGTGGCGGAGTTCGTCCGCCTCGGACTCGGAATGGCCCCACGTGGCGGGCGGCCTCCGTGTGTGCCAAAATAGGCCACGGCACAGCCGCGCCCCAAAAATCAGCCCCCCCGACGGTCGGGGTGCCAAGACCCCAGCGGAAAAATGGCCAAAAACGGGTGGGCTATAACCTTGGAGGGGGGGGCGGTTCGTCTCACGGACTAATGGCCCCAAACTGCGGGCGGCCTCCGTGTGCCTGGTAAAATAGGCCACGACCACAGCCGCGCCAAAAATCAGCTCCCCTGAAGGTCGGGGTGCCAAGACCCCCAGCGGAAAAATGGCCAAAACGGGTGGGCTATAGCCTTGGTGGGGCGTGGCGAAGTTCGTCCGCCCGGACTCGGAATGGCCCCAGACTGGCGGCCTCCGTGGTGCCAAAAATAGGCCACGGCACAGCCGCACCCAAAATCAGCCCCGAAGGTCGGGGTGCCAACACTCCCAGCGGAAAATGGCCAAAAACGGGTGGGCTATAGCCTGGTGGGGGCGTGGGTTCGTCCGCCGACTCGAATGGCCCCAGACTTTGCGCGGCCTCCGTGTGCCAAAAAAATAGGCCAATGGGCACAGCCACGCACAAAAATCAGCCCCGAAGGTTGGGGTGCCAACACCCCCAGCGGAAAATGGCAAAAAACGGGTGGGCTAGCCTTGTGGGGGCGTGGCGAAGTTCGTCCGCCGGACCTCGAATGGCCCCAGACTTTGCGGGCGGCCTCCGTGTAAATAGGCCACGGACACAGCCGCGCCTAAAAATCAGCCCCGAATGTCGGGTGCAAGACCCCAGCGGAAAATGGCCAAAAACGGGTGGGCTATATCCTTGGTGGGGGAGTGGGCGTTAAGTTCGTCCGCCGGACTCGGAATGGCCCCAGACTTTACGCGGCCTCCGTGCTGGGCCAAAATAGCCACGGGCACAGCCGGCCCCAAAATCAGCCCTCGAAGGTCGGGTGGCAAGACCCCCAGCGGAAAATGGCCAAAAACGGGTGGCTATAGCCTTGGTGGGGTCTGTTGGCGAAGTTCGTCCGACCTCGGAATGGTCCCAGACTTTGCGGGCGCCTCCGTGGTGGGCCAAAATAGGCCACGGGCACAGCCGCGCCCTAAAAATCAGCCCCGAAGGTCGGGGTGCCAAGATCCCCAGCGGAAAATGGGCTAAAAACGGGTGGCTATAGCCTTGCAGGCGGCCTCCGTGTGTGCTAGGCCACGGCACAGCGCGCGCCCAAAATCAGCCCCGAAGGTCGGGTGCAAGACCCCAGCGGAAAAATAGCCAAAAACGGGTGGGCTATAGCCTCTTGGTGGGGTGGGCGAAGTTCGTCCACCGGACTCGGAATGGCCCTCAGACTTTGCGGGCGGCCAGTGCAAATGCCAGGCCACGGGTACAGCCGCACCCAAAAATCAGCCCCCGAAGGTCGGGCTGCCAAGACCCCCCAGCGGAAAAATGGCCAAAAAACGGGTGGGCTATAGCCTTGGTGGGGGTGTGGGCGAAGTTAGTCCGCCGGACTCGGAATGGCCCCAGACTTTGCAGGCGGCCTCCGTGTGCCAAAAATAGGCCACGGGCACAGCCACCCCCAAAAATCAGCCCCCGAAGGTCGGGGTGCCAAGACCCCCCAGCGGAAAAATGGCCAAAAAACGGGTGGGCTATAGCCTTGGTGGGGGGCGTGCGCGAAGTTCATCCGCCGGACTCGGAATGGCCCCAGATTTGACGGGTGGCCTCCGTGTGCCAAAAATAAGCCATGGACACAGCCGCGCCCAAAAATCAGCCCCCGAAGGTCGGGGTGCCAAGACCCCCCAGCGGAAAAATGGCCAAAAAACGGGTGGGCTATAGCCTTGGTGGGGGGCGTGGGCGAAGTTCGTCCGCCGGACTCGGAATGGCCCCAGACTTTGCGGGCGGCCTCCGTTTGCCAAAAATAGGCCACGGGCACAACCGCGCCCCAAAATCAGCCCCCGAAGGTCGGGGTGCCAAGACCCCCCAGCGGAAAAATGGCCAAAAAACGGGTGGGCTATAGCCTTGGTGGGGGGCGTGGGCGAAGTTCGTCCGCCGGACTCGGAATGGCCCCAGACGTTGCGGGCGGCCTCCGTGTGCCAAAAATAGACAACGGGGACAGTCGCGCCCCAAAATCAGCCCCCGAAGGTCGGGGTGCCAAGACCCCCCGGCGGAAAAATGGCCAAAAAATGGGTGGGCTATAACCTTGGAGGGGGGCGTGGGCGAAGTTCGTCCGCCGGACTCGGAATGGCCCCAAACTTTGCGGGCGGCCTCCGTGTGCCAAAAATAGGCCACGGGCACAGCCGCGCCCCAAAATCAGCCCCCGAAGGTCGGGGTGCCAAGACCCCCCAGCGGAAAAATGGCCAAAAAACGGGTGGGCTATAGCCTTGGTGGGGGGCGTGGGCGAAGTTCGTCCGCCGGACTCGGAATGGCCCCAGACTTTGCAGGCGCCCTCCGTGTGCCAAAAATAGGCCACGGGCACAGCCGCGCCCAAAAATCAGCCCTCGAAGGTCGGGGTGCCAAGACCCCCCAGCGGAAAATTGCTAAAAACGGTGGCTATAGCCTTGGTGGGGGGCGTGGGTGAAGTTCGTCCGCCGGACTCGGAATGGCCCCAGACTTTGTGGCCGGCCTCCGTGTGCCAAAAATAGGCCACGGGCACAGCCGCCCGCAATAATCAGCCCCAGAAGGTCGGGGTGCAAAGACCCCCCAGCGGAAAAATGGCCAAAAAACGGGTGGGCTATAGCCTTGGTGGGGGGCGTGCGCGAAGTTCGTCCGCCGGACTCGGAATGGCCGCAGACTTGGCGGGCGGCCTCTCCGTGTGGCCAATAGGCTACACGGCACAGCCGTCCAAAAAGTGTGCCTCCGAAGGTCGGGGTGCCAAGACCCCCCAGCGGAAAAATTGCCAAAAAACGGGTGGGCTATATGTCACGGCCCAAGGAGTGTCATGATACGAAGTGGGCTGGACACCCGGGACAAAGGCGGACACGGGCATTGCTTGAGTCGGCATACTATTGGCCTCAGATGCGGGATGAAGTGGAGCAGTTCGTGCGGACATGCTTAGTGTGCCAACAGGACAAAACAGAGCAACAATGTCCCGCGGTGTTGCTTGAGCCACTGCCCACTCCGGATCGACCATGGGAGAGTATATCGATGGATTTCATCACGTGTCTTCCCAAATCGGAGGGGTTTGCAACTATTGTTGTAGTGGTGGACAGATTCTCGAAATATGTCACTTTCATTCCCGCCCTGAAGGAGTGCACAGCGGAGGACACAGCCAAGTTTTTCTTTAAGCAAGTGGTGAAGTATTGGGGACTTCCGAAATCCATCATTAGCGACCGTGACAGCCGGTTTACGGAGAGGTTTTGGACTGAGTTGTTCAAGCTTATGGGGTCAGCGCTGCACTTTTCTACGAGCTTTCATCCACAAACCGATGGGCAAACGGAGAGGGTGAATGCCTTGTTGGAGCTGTACTTGCGGCATTTTGTGAGTGCCAACCAGCATGATTGGGAAAAGTTGCTGGACGTGGCCCAATTTTCCTACAACTTGCAGCGGAGCGAGGCTACATCGAGGAGCCCTTTTGAGGTGATCATGGGACAGCAGCCACATTCGCCAAACATGCTCATCACGAGCTATACGGGGAGGTGTCCCAGCATATAGCAAAGTAGCTAAGTCGTGGCATGAGGAACGGACATAGCAGCGCACCTCGACAAAGCGAACCTCAAACGGATGAAGAAATGGGCGGACAGCAGCGAGACACATGGAGTTCAAACGTGGGGGACATGGTGCTAGTCAAGATCGTTCCAGCCCAGCACAAGTCTACACGTTCGCTGCATACAAGGGACTCATCCGAAATACGACTGGAACGGCATAACATTTCAAATCATCAAGAGGAATTCGGCAATGTGTCATACAAAGCAGAGTTACCGTCTTGGCAAAAACTCCATCCGGTCTTCCCGTGAGTTCCTTGAAGCCATACCATGGGGATACGGAAGATCGGGAGTGAATCAGCGTCCTCCCTCGGCAACACAGGTATTTGACAAGGAAGTGGAGACCATTTTTGGCGAACCGTGTGGATTCGGAAAGAAAGAGTTTTCGCCGTGCCAAGAGTACTTAGTCAAATGGAAGGGACTACCCGAGAAGCGAAACAGAAGTTGGGAGGCCACTTAAGCGATTTGTAAGTTCCAAGAAAAAGATAAAAGCCTTCCCAGCAAGTCGGCAAAGGGCGTCTCGGAATAGGTGGGGAGAATGTCACGCCCAAGCCTCCACATGGCCTGGCCCACTGGAGAATTCTAGAGCTATGGAGACTTGTGTAGAGCATTAAATGTTTCTATGTAATTAATGTGTTTAGGTGGTAGTTGTGATAAATCTAGAGACTCTCTGAATGCTTGTATCCTCTTATCAATAGAAGAGAGACTCATTTGGCCAAAAGGAATAGAAGAAATATACAATTCCAGCACACACATTGCTTTGTAAGCATTCTATCGAGCAGTATATGTTATTTCCTCCCATCCTTAGTGAGTTAGAGTGAATCACTCTTTCTACTTTACCGATCCAGCAACGGATTTGGGTGTAAGGCCTGACTTAGGGCCAAGAGAGAGTGCGGAGTACAGCCCGCGGGCACCAGCGCGCAAAAATTAGCCACCGAGTCGGGGTGCCAAGACCCCAGCGGAAAAATGGCCCAAGCAGGTGGGCTATAGCCTTGGTAGAGCGTGGCGAGATCAAATCCGCGGGCTCGGAATGCTTGAACTTGGCGGGGCGGCCTCCGTGTGCCAAAAGTAGGCCCACAGGAACAGCAGCGCCAATCAGCCCCGAAGGTGAGTGCAGAACCCCAGGAAGAAATGGCCAAAGCGGTGGAGGCTATAGCAGGTAGGCGTGGCGAGATCAAATCCGCCGGACTCGGGAATGGCCCCGGCATTCAGGCTGACCTCCGATGTGCCAAAAATAGGCCCGCAGGCATACCGCAATAATCAGCCCCGAGTCAGGGTACAAAGACCCCAGCGGAAAAATGGCCAAAAATGGGTGGGCTATAGCCGGTAGGCGTGGCGAGATCCGCGCCGGACTGGAATGGAGACAGACTGCCAGGCGGCCTCCGTGTGCCAAGTAGGTACAGGGCACAACCATCCCGCAATAATCGCTGAGTCAGGGTGCAAGACCCCAGCAGAATAGAAGCGCGAAAAAAGCGGGTGGGCTATAGCCTTAGTAGGGCGTGCGCGAGATTCGTCGCCGGACTCGGAATAGCCCCGGACTTGGCGAAGCGGACCTCCGTGTGCAAAAATAGGCCACGAGCACAGCCGGCGCCCAAATATCAGCCCCGAAGGTGGGGTGCAAGACTAGCGGTAAATGGCCAAAAAAGCGGGTGGGCTATAGCCTTGGTGGGGGCGTGGCGAAGGCCGATCCCGCGGAGTCGAATGGCCCAGACTTGTGGCGGCCTCCGTGTGCCAAAAATGAGCCCACCCAGGCACTGCCGTGGCAAAAATCCTCCCCCGAAAGGTGGTGCCAAGACAGCGGAAAAATGGCCATGGGTGGGCTATAGCCTTGGAGGCGTGGGCGAGATTCGTCGCGGACTCGGAATGGCCCGAACTTTGCAGCGGCCTCGTGAGCAAAAATGAGCCGCAGGCACAGCCGCCCGCAATGCTCAGCCCCGAGTCGGGGTGCCAAGACTAATGGAAAAATGGCCAAAAAGCAGGTGGGCTATAGCCTTGAGTAGGCGTGGGGCGGGTTCGTCACTTGGAGTCGGAATGGCCCCAGACTTGGCGGGCGGCCTCCGTGTGCCAAAAATAGGCCCGCGAACTGCTTGGCCTTAAAAAAATCAGCCCCGAGTCGGGGTGCCAGTTAGCGATGGCGCAGGTGGGCTATAGCCTTGGTAGGGCGTGGGCGAGTTAGATCCTTCGGAGTCGAATGGCCCCAGAGTTGGCGGGCGGCCTCCGTGTGCAAAAATAGGCCCAGGCACACCAGCAAAAATCAGCCTCCGAGGTCGGGAGTGCAAAGACCCCAAAAGCGGAAAAATGGCCAAAAAACGGGTGGGCTATAGCCTTGGGCGTGGGGCGAGTTCGTCCGCGGCTCGGGAGATTAGCCCCAGACTTTGCGAGGCGGCCTCCGTGTGTGCCAAAATTAGGCCCGCGGGCACAGCCGCCGCAATACTCAGCCACGAAGGTCAGGGTGCCAAAAGACCCCCAGCGGAAAAATGGCCAAGCGGGTGGGCTATAGCTTGGTGGGGGGCGTGCGGGGAAGTTCGTCCGCGGACTGGAATGGCCCAGAGACTTGGCGGGGCGCATCCTCCGTGTGCAAAATAGAACGCAGGCCCAGCGGCGCCAAAAATCAGCCAGAAGGTAGGTGCCGAACCCCAGCGGAAAAATGGCCAAAACAGGTAGGCTATAGCCTTGGAAAAGGTAGGGGGCCGTGGGCGAGGTCGTCCGCCCAGACTCGGAATAGCCCAGAGACTTGTGGCCCGGCCTCCGTAATGCCAAAAATAGGCCACGGGCACTGCCGCAACAAAAATCCACTCCCGAAGGTCGGGGGTGCAAGACCCAGCGGAAATGGCCATGGGTGGGCTATAGCCTTGGAGGGCGTGAGGCGAGATTCGTCACTTGGACTCGGAATGGCCCAGAGACTTTGCCGGCGGCCTCACGTGTGAGCAAAAAATGAGCCCACGGGCACAGCCGCCCGCAATACTCTCAGCCCCGAAGGTGGGGTGCAAGACCCCAGCGGAAAAATGGCCAAAAGCGGGTGGGCTATAGCCTTGGTGGGCGTGAGGCGAAGTTCGTCCGCGGAGTCGGGGTGGCCCAGGACTTGGCGGGCGGCCTCAGGTAATGCCAAAAATAGGCCACGGGCACAGCCGCGCCAAAATCAGCCCCCGAAGGTGGGGTGCCAAGACCCCAGCGAAATGGCCAAAAGCGGGTGGAGCTATGCTTGAGTGAAGCGTGGCGAGATTCGTCACTTGGTGGAATGGCCCGAAGTTGTGGGGCGGCCTCCGTGTGCCAAAAATAGGCCGCAGGCTGCTTAGCGCCCAAAAATCAGCCTCCGAGTCAGGGTGCAAGACCCCCAGCGGAAATGGCAAAAAAATACCGGTGGGCTATAGCCTTGGAGCGTGGCGAGTTACGTCCGCCGGACTCGGGAATGGCGGACTTTGCGAAGGCTGACCTCCGTGCCAAAATTAGAGCCCCAGGCACAGCCGCCCGCAATACTCAACCACCGAGGTCAGGGTGCAAGACCCCCAGCGGAAAAATGGCCAAACGGGTGGGCTATAGCCTTGGTGGGGCGTGCGGAGATCAAATCCCGCGGTTCGGAATAGCCCCAGACTTGGCAGGCGGCCTCGCGTGTGTGCCAAAAATAGAGGCACGGGCCCAGCCGCGCCCAAAAATCCCAACCCGAGTCGGGTGCCAAGACCCCAGCGGAAAAATGGCCAAAAGCGGGTGGCCTATAGCCTTGAGTGAGGCCGTCAAGGCGAGATTAAATCCCTTGGACTCGGAATAGCCCAGAACTTGGCAGAGGCGGCCTCCGTGTGTGTGTGCCAAAAATAGACCCACCCGAGCCTTGCCTTAACAAAAATCACTCCCGAAGGTCGAGTGCCGGGCCCCAAGCGGAAAAATGGCCAAAAGCGGGTGGAAACTGCTGCTTGGAGGCGTGGCGGATTCGTCGCGGACTGCGGAATAGCGAACTTTGCGGCGGCCTCCGTGAAACAAAAAATAGAAGCCCGCGAGCACAGCCGCCCGCAATACTCAGCCCAGTGAGTGCCAAGACCCAGCGGAAAAATGGCCAAATGGGTGGGCTATAGCCTTGGTGGGGCGTGGCGAGATTCGTCCGCGGAGTGGGTAGCGAACTTGCGGGGCGGACCTCCGTGTGCCAAAAATAGGTACGAGGCACAGCGCGCCAAAAAAATCAGCCCCGAAGGTCGGGGTGCCAAGACCACCCAGCGGAAAAATGGCCAAAAGCGGGTGGGCTATAGCCTTGGCGAGGTGGGCGTGGCGAGTTAAATCCGCCGAGTCGGAATGGCCCCAGAGTTGGCGGGCGGCCTCCGTGTGCCAAAAATAGGCCACGGGCACAGCCGCGCCAAAAAATCAGCCCCCGAAGGTCGGGGTGCCAAGACCCCCCAGCGGAAAAATGGCCAAAAAACGGGTGGGCTATAGCCTTGGAGGGGGGCGTGGGCGAAGTTCGTCCGCCGGACTCGGAATGGCCCCAGACTTTGCGGGCGGCCTCCGTGTGCCAAAATTAGGCCACGGGCACAGCCGCCCGCAATACTCAGCCACCGAAGGTCGGGGTGCCAAGACCCCCCAGCGGAAAAATGGCCAAAAAACGGGTGGGCTATAGCCTTGGTAGGCGTGCGGGAGACCAAATCCGCGGACTCGGAATGGCCCAGACTTGGCGGGCGGCCTCCGTGTGCCAAAAATGAGGCACAGCCATGTAGCGCTTAAATCAACGAGTCGGGTGCCAAGACCCCAGCGGAAAATGGCCAAAAAAACCTTGGGTGGGCTATAGCCTTGGTGGGGGCCGTGAGGCGGATTCGTCCGCGGAGTCGGAATGGCCCCAGACTTGTGGGGCGGCCTCCGTGTGCAAAAATAGGCCCGCAGGCACAGCCGCGCCCCAAATCAACCCCGATGAGTGGGGTGCCCAAGACCCCAGGCGGAAAAATGGACAACGGGTGGAGCTATAGCCTTGGTGGGGGTGCAGCGAGATTCGTCCCACCGAGACTCAGGGTTAGACTTGGCGAGGCGGCCTCGTGTACTTAAAAATAAACCTGAACACAACCGCCCTCCCAATCAGCCCCGAAAAAGGTGAGTGCCAAGACCCCAGCGGAAAAATGGCCAAAACGGGTGGGCTATAGCCTTGGTGGGGCGTGGGCGAGTTCGTCGCTGGACTCGGAATGGCCTCAGACTTTGCGGGAGAGGCCTCGTGTACCAAAAATAGGCCGCAGGCACAGCCGCCCGCAATACTCAGCACCGAGTCGGGTGCCAAGACCCCCAAGCGGAAAAATGGCCAAAAAGCGGGTGGGCTATATCCTTGGTGGGGGCGTGGCGAAGTTCGTCACGGACTCGGGAATGGCCTCAGACTTGGCGGGCAGCCTCCGTGTAGTAGCAAAAATAGGCCACGGGCACAGCCGCGCCAAAAATCAGCCCGAAGGTCAGGGTGCCAGACCCCCAGTGGAAAAATGGCCAAAAGCGGGTGGGCTATAGCCTTGGTGGGGCGTGGGGCGAGATTCGTCGCCGGACTGCGGAATAGCCCAAGACTTTGCAGGCGGCATCCGTGCAAAAATAGGCCAGATCGCCGTGCATAAGTGCGCCCGAAAGTCAGGATGCAAAACCCCAAGCGGAAAAATGGCCAAAAACGTGAGCTATAGCCTTGAGTGGGGCGGAGGCGATGTTCGTCCGCCGGACTCGGAATGGCCTCAGACTTGGCGGGCGGCCTCCGTGTGCCAAAAATAGGCCACGGGCACAGCCGCCGCAATACTCAGCCACCGAAGGTCGGGGTGCAAGGACCCCCCAGCGGAAAAATGGCCAAAAAACGGGTGGGCTATAGCCTTGGTGAGGCGTGGCCAGTTAAATCCGCGGACTGGAATAGCCCCAGACTTGGTAAAGGGCGGCCTCCGTGTGTGCCAAAAAATAGAGGCACAGGCACAGCCGCGCCTTAAATCAGCCCCGAAGTCGGGGTGCCAAGACCCCAGCGGAAAAATGGCCAAAAAAGCGGGTGGGCTATAGCCTTGGTGGGGGCCGTGGCGAGGATCGTCCGCGGACTCGGAATGGCCCCAGACCCAGCTGACCGGCCTCCTTATTGCCAAAAATAGGCCACGGGAACAGCCGCGCCCCAAAATCAGCCTCCAGTCGGGGTACCAAGACCCCCAGCGGAAAAATAGCCAAAAACGGGTAGGCTATAGTCTTGGTGGGGCGTGGCCGGACCGTCCGCGGACTCGAGATAGCCTCCAGACTTGGCGGGCCGCCTCCGTGTGCCAAAAATAGGCCACAGGCACAGCAGCGCAAAAATCAGCCCCGAAGGTAAGGTGCCAAGACCCCAGCGGAAAAATGGCCAGCAGGGTGAGCTCTGACCTTGGTAGAGGCGTGGGCGAGTTCGTCCGCCCGGACTGGAATAGCCCAAGACTTTGTGGCGTCCTCCGTGTATGTATCCAATAATAGGCGCCCAGGCTGTCCCAGCATAAATCAGCCCGAAGGTCGGGGTGCCAAGACCCCAGCGGAAAATGGCCAAAAGCGGGTGGGCTATAGCGGTGGCGTGGCGAAGTTCGTCAGCGGGACTCAGGAATAGCATCAGCCAGACTTGGCGGGGCGGCCTCCGTATGCCAAAAATGAGCCGGGCACAGCCGCGCCCCAAAAATCAGCCCCGAGGTCAGGGGGTGCAAGACCCCAGCGGAAAAATAGCCCAAAAGCAGGTAGGCTATAGCCTTGGTAGAAGCGTCATGAGATTCGTCCTTGCTTGGTGGAGAGCATTGGCGGACTCAGTAATGTAAAAAATAGGCCCGCGGGCACAGACACCCCAAAAATCAGCCCCGAAGGTCAGGTGCCAAGAACCCAAGCGGAAAAATAGCCATAGCGGGTGGGCTATAGCCTTGGTGGGCGTAGGCGAGATTCGTCCGCGGACTCGGAATAGCCCCAGACTTCACGGGCGACGCCGTGTGTAAAAAAATAGGAGCACAGGCACGGCCGCGCAATACTCAGCACCCAGTCGAAGTGCCAAGACCCCAGCGAAAAAATGGCCATGAGGTGGGCTATAACCTTGGTAGGCGTCGCGCCGGGTTCGTCCCGCGGACTCGGAATGGCCTCAGACACAGCGGGCGGCCTCAAGTGTGCCTGCCAAAATAGGCCTCGGGCACAGCCGCGCCCAAAAATCAGCCCCGAAAGTCGGGGTGCCAGACCGCCCAGCGGAAAAATATTACCACTTGGGTGGAGCTACCTTAGCCTTGGTGGGGCGTGGCGGGTCAAATCCGCGGACTCGGGAATAGCCCAGACTTTGGAGTGCTCAAGTGTTCCAAAAAATGAGCCGCAGGCACAACCACGAACAAAAATCAGCCCCCGAAGGTCGGGTTGCCAAGACCCCCCAGCGGAAAAATGGCCAAAAAACGGGTGGGCTATAGCCTTGGTGGGGGGCGTGGGCGAAGTTCGTCCGCCGGACTCGGAATGGCCCCAGACTTGGCGGGCGGGATCCTTGTGCCAAAAATAGCCCTCGGGCACAGCCACGCCCGAAAATCAGCCTCCGAAGGTCGGGGTGCCAGGACCCCCCAGCAGAAAAATAGCCAAAAAACGGGTGGGCTATAGCCTTGGTGGGGGGAGTGGGTGAAGTTTGTCCGCCGGACTCGGAATGGCCCCAGACTTTGCGGGCGGCCTCCGTGTGCCAAAAATAGGCCACGGGCACAGCCGCCCGCAATACTCAGCCCCCGAAGGTCGGGGTGCCAAGACCCCCCAGCGAAAAAATGGCCAAAAAACGGGTGGGCTATAGCCTTGGTGGGGGGCGTGCGCGAAGTTCGTCACGGACTCGGAGCAATACCTTAACTT